>CM072098.1:1200000-1800000 GCA_036850905.1 Luffa acutangula
AAGTAATCAACCAATTGTTTGACTCCTCCACACGTACATTTTCCACAGGTACAAGAAGGGCGATAGGACGCTAATTCATTCCATAGGGTCTTCAATTTTGCAAAGTAAGAGGTAACAGTGTGTTGATCTTGTACCAAATTGGAAATCTCTCGACGTAATTGGAAAATCCTCGGACGATTTTTGCGCTGATAACGTTGCTGGAGATCCACCCAAATGTCCCTTGCAGAATCAGAGAAGTTTACGCTCGCCGAAATCTCTTTGGAGAGGGAATTCAATATCCAAGCCGTAACTACACTATTGCAGATGATCCAGGAGTTCTTGAGATTGCCTGAGGGTTGAGGGATAGATCCATCAAAGAAACCCATCTTGTTCTTGAAAGTGAGACCTAGAACCATGGCACGACTCCAAGCGGTGTAATTGGTCTCTGTTAGAAGATCAGAGACGAGAACAAGGCTTGTGCTGTCGGAATGATGAAGATAATAAGGATTGGTGTACTGGTCAACCATAGATCGATTCATCGGTTGAGCAGAGGACTGAGTCTCGGACGCATTCGAATGTTGAACAGTGTCACCCATTTTCGAAGAGGAGACACGAGGAAGCAAGAAAACACCCTCAGGAAGATATGAATACTACTGATACCATATTACAACTGAGAGTAAATAAAACCTTGCTTAATCTTTATTAAGCACAAGGCTGTATAAATAGCCATGAATACAAGAGAAACTAAACTGCTTATTAACCATACTTACAACAGCAATACCAGAGGGAAATAACAGAATAACCATATACAAGATTGCTTAATAAAACTAGCACAAAAAAACACAAATAAATATTTATTTGTAGTATAACGTTGCAATATCCGATCCTATAATGATATATAGGGAACACCAAAACAAGAATTAATAGAAACAACATAGATAAACAAACTATACACGGACTATAAATGATAATTTAAAAAAGAAGAACAGGACAAATATAGCTCTCAATCAGTTGTATATATGAATGTATTTTTAATCCAACGGTTGTAGATCAAAGTTGAATATGCTATATATTCAAGGATTGACAGTGGTTGTGTGTGGTGGGTTGAATGAAGGGATAGGTATGTCCTTTGGAAGGGTAGGTAGAATAGGCTTGGGAAGGAGAGGCATTTCAGGTAATTTGGGAACTTCTGGTTTAGGCATGTTTGGCAATTCTGGTAATTTGGGAATCTCAGGTTTAGGCACGTTTGGCAATTCAGGTAATTTTGGGAGCTCAGGTTTTGACAGATTTGAAACTTCAGACAATTTGGAAAGATTAAGCTTAGGTGTTTTTGGCATTTCAGGCAACTTGGGAAGTTCAGGCTTAGGCACATTTGGCAATTCAGGCAGCTTATGGAGTTCAGGCTTTGACAATTCAGGCAGTTTAGGCTTTTCTAAGGGTGGAAGATGAGGCAATGGAGGCAACTCAACCTTCGGAAATGGGGGAAGCTCAGGCTTTGACAAAGTGGGTATTTCTGACTTTGGATGCTCTTAAGGTACCTTAGGTAATGGCGTCTCCAAAAGATGCCTTGCACTCACAATCATGATCAAAGAATCAAAGCTCATTAACATAAAAACACTCAATACGAGGGAGTATACGATGGTAGAGGAGTGGAGACTAGCCATTGGAACACGAGCTTAAGAGATTATTATTGATCCCAAAACGAGCTTGATTTGTTGATAGTGTTTTGATGTTCTCCCTAGCTAACATGTAGAGCTTTTTATAGATAAAAGAGATGTGTGGCGAAGAGAACATCATGGTTTGGAAAGGCTGGAAAAGTAGTGTTAGTTCAACTTTCTCACCTACGCATGTTAGTGTGTTAATTGCTAGGTGGCCTTGTTATTTTGAGTTGCTTTTCTTGCACCAACATCAACAAGAAAAAAGAAAAATCCGAAGTTAGTTGCAACAAAAGTTGAGCTCCAAACTTCTAAATGTATATTATATTCTTATGTTTTTTTAACGAATATATTTACTCATATGAGTTAACCATTAACAATAGTTTATTTGATTTTTAATATTGAAGGGGTTAGTAGCAAAAATAGTTTTCTTTCTTTTAATTATTTGAGTACACTTCCCAAAAGAAAAAAAAAAAAACAAGGGTTTAATTTAACCCACCAATTAAAATAATCTAATGGAAAAACTTTTCAATAGTGTTTAAGTATCTTTCATTTGAATGCCGCATTCGAAGTACTTGCAACCTTACCATTTTTACCTTCTCTCCTTCTTCGTAGAAATTATGTAATAATCATACCATATTGTTTTAGCAATTGAGGCTCTTAAAATTTTTTCAAGATATTTTCATCTATAGATTATTGGAGATTAAAAAAATTATTTTTGTCTTTCTAGAATCTCTCAACTCATTGATTCTACTCATTGAGCTGTTATTGTGAAAGACTTTTCCTCACATTGTTACTCCATGTATCCCTTTTTGCAACAATATAATTAATGTCGTCCCAATGATCATCTTGAGTTCTATGAAAAACCTTCCTTTGTTAACTCCAACGTCTATACTTCTTTCGTTCAAAACGAGGAAGTCGAGACTGCAATATATGAAGGACATCTTTTAACCTTATCTCTGATATCACTTTGTTGAAAACATCGATGAACCATAATGATATTTTACTCTAAATCTCACAATTTTGTAGAGAGAAGAAACTTGTTCTCTTACAAAATTCAAGAACACACCAGAAAAGAAATTAAAATTGCTCTCTCAAATAATTCTTCGTGAATGGTCTTGCAACAATTGACTTGGTTACAAAGGAGAGAAATGAACCTTAGACATAATATCCTTGAGACACCTCTAAAAGACACAAAATAAATAAAGACCTTATGTACCTACTATTCATGAACCTTAACAAAAGAATTTCTTGTCAACAAGGTCTGTGATTCGAATCTCCCTTCCCCACATATTGTAACAAAAAAAAAAATTCCATGTCTACCTAGAAATTCATGTACCTAGAAATTCTAAAATGATAAATGTGTATCATGAATGTAGCTTAATTTCTGACAATCAAGGACATTTTCACAACAATCTTAAAATTCAAACTCCCCACCAATCCTATTTTGAAAATATTTGTTACTTAACTTTAAATTTTAATTCTAAGACATTTGATGTACTTTTTTGATAAGATCAAGAAAGAAAAAACAAATCAACAAAACCCTTTGATGTAATTTGAACTTTGGAACAACACTTTGGTTGGGCTAAATAGAAAGTCATATTTAAGTTTACATCTCTGAACTTTAGATTTTACAACCTTAATTACATTTTAGAACTTTGAATTAGGCATCTTTTTCCAATCTCTATCTTTTTAACATTAATTACACAATGCTATTATGGGATGCTCATTACTGATATTTTATATTTCTAACAATTTGTCATATCACGTCAACTAAACTGAAAATTAATTATCTAGGGATATGATCTTCATATAGCAACATAAAATACAGTAATATATATAACAATAATAAAAAAAAATCTTTTATTTTGTTAATACTTTAATATATTCATACTTATGATATTTGTAGCTCATTATATAATACCTATTCATCTGTTTTTGACAATATCTGATCTATTTGCATATCCAATTAAGGTTGCTTTGTTCATTAATTAAGAACGATTTCTTTGTTAGATTTAGTGAGGAAATAAAGTAAGAACATTTCCATTAGCAACCACTACTACAACAGAGAGGATGAAAAATACATAAGAATATCATTAAAACTATCACCAAAGAAAACACCGACAATAATAGAAACAACATAAGTAAACAAACCATACACCAACAATAAATTGATAATTTAAAAAAGAAAAATAAAGGACAAATATAGCTCCTGATCAGTCGTGGATGAATGTATATTTAATTCAACGATTGTAGATCAAAGTTGAATATAATATATTCAAGGATTGGTAGTGGTTGTGTGTGGTGGGTTGAACGAAGGGATAGGTATGTCCTTTGGAAGAGTAGGTAGAACAGGCTTTGGAAGGGGTGGCATTTCAGGTAACTTGGGGAGTTCTGGTTTAGGCACGTTTGGCAATTCTGGTAATTTGAGAATCTCAAATTTAGGCACGTTTGGTAATCCGGGTAATTTTGGGAGTTCAGGTTTTGGCAGATTTGAAACTTCAGACAATTTAGGAAGATCAAGCTTAGGTAAGTCTGGAACTTCAGGAAATTTGGGGAGATCAAGCTTAGGTGCTTCTGACGATTCAGGCAACTTGGGGAGTTCGGGTTTAGGCACATTTGGTAATTCAGGCAACTTAGGGAGTTCAGGCTTTGGCAATTCAGGCAGTTTAGGCTTTTCCAATGGTGGAAAATGAGGCAATGGAGGCAACTCAACTTTCGGTAATGGAGGAAGCTCGGGCTTTGGCAAAGTGGGAATTTCTGAATTTGGATGCTCTTCGAGTACCTTAGGTAATGGCGTCTCTAAAAGATGTCTTGCGCTTACAACCATGATCAAAGAATCAAAGCTCATTAACATAAAAGCACTCAATACGAGAGAATATATGGTAGAGGAGCGGAGACTAGCCATTTGAACACGAACTTAGAGATTATCGATCCCAAAACAAACTTGATTTGTTGTTGATGATGTTTTGATGATCTCCATTGCTAACATGTAGAGCTTTTATATAGAAAAAAGAGACGTGGAGAGAAGAGAGCATCATGGTTTGGGAAGGCTAGAGAATTAGTGTTAGTTCAACTTTCTCACCTACGCATTTTAGTGTCTAAAGTGCAAGGTGGCCTTGTTATTTTAGCTGCTTTCTTACACCAACAACAAGAAGAGAAAATTTCTAAGTTAGTTGCAACAAAAGTTAAGCTCCAACTTCTAAATCTATATTATATATATAACAAGGTTCAAACGTGTAAATGTATATCTTTACATATTCTCCAATGTTCTTTAGTGATAGCAATAATTTATTTGATTTTCAATATTAAATGGGTTAGTTGCAAACATAGTTTTTTCTTTTTAATTATTTGACTACTTTCCAAAAAAGAAACAATAGTTTATTTTAGGGGTATTTGTCACATGTGTATCTTGTAGACAATATATTAACACATATTTTTTTTATACAATAGATAAAGTAAGGATTCGAATCACAGACGTCTTGATCATTGGTAAAACTTAATGTCAGTTCATGTTGATAAATATTAACCAATCTATACTCTTCATTTAAATATTTACAACTATATATATATATGATATATCTCTATATTTTTTTTTTCTTTGCTGGGATTTGCCCTTAACTTACTTTGAGGATGGTTGGTAGGATTTTAGGTATTAAAAAAATTGTACTTATTTATTTGTCTAATGAAATCACTATTATATTTAAATGATACGTTTAATTGATTTGAATCAAATCTATTGTGATATCCTTTCTCAAATAATAATAATAATAATCTATTGTGATATATTAATCAAGTTTATTTAGCAAAATACAAAGCAAAATATTTTAGGTTTTCTTTAAGTAATTTTTTTCATTCACTTCTTGTTAAGATTCCACATTGAAAAGATAGGTGAAGACCTCATGTATGGATTATTACTCGTCTCATTGTCAATTGGTATTAGAATATATGGGCTTCCATCTCAAAACCAATTGGCAAGAGTGACCCTTGAAGCTTATATATTGTGAGGTCTCCACCTCTTTTCGATGTGGGATCCTCAACATGCCCCCTCAAGATGGTGCCTTGGGTTCACCATTCTTGGATCGGATCCCAATTTTTTTTATTAGACCGAATACCCATTTGGGTTTAATGGGCTCTGATACCATATTAGATTATATGGGCTTCCATCTCAAAACCAATTGGCAATGAGTGGAGTGACCCTTGAAGCTTATATATTGTGAGGTCGTCTCCACCAATCTTTTCGATGTGGGATAACAGAATCGGTGGAGACCTCACAATATATAAGCCAATTGATTTTGAGATAGAAGTCTATATATTCTAATATGGTATCAGAGCCCATTAAACCCAAACGGGTATTCGGTCCAATAAAAAGAAATTGGGATCCGATCCAAGAATGGTGACCCAAAGAGGCATCATCTTGAGGGGCATGTTATCCGGAGACGACCTCACAATATATAAGCTTCAAGGGTCACTCCACTCATTGCCAATTGGTTTTGAGATGGAAGCCCATATAATCTAATAATAATAAGAACTCTAAGATGTATGAGTTACTCTGATTATCCATTAGTTTTGAGATGAAACTCAATGTTATCTAATATTTCTAGGCATTTACGTTCATATATCTTCTTTTTCATTTTAAAAAATGAAAAAAAAAAAACCCTAGACATAAAGAAAAGAAGTAATATATATCAAAATTTGCGCAACTATTTTTTTTTTTTATCTGCAAACTATATCTGAAAATTGTGTTCTTCCTTCCTTTGCAAACTTTTGCTTGGCATAAGAAAAAACCATCAAAACAAAAAGATAGAAAACTTTCCTCTTTTCAGATTTGTTTATAATCACTATTAGAAAAGTGTTTTTAAGTGCTTAAAAATCGGTTTTTCCTCCTTTTTTTTCCATATAATCTTTTCCTTTTCCAGGATACTCTTTGATTTTAGGGATAGTTGTGCATAGATGACAAATTGGACCAAATTAATAGCAAATATAAGTTGATAGATTTTGTTATATTTGCAATTTTTTTACATCGTGCTATATTTGCAATTATATAATTTTTATTTGTCACCCACGATAAATTTTCTAGATTTTATATGTGGTTCCATCTCAAAACCAATTGGCAATAATGGGTGAAGTAACTCATCATCTTTCTTATAACTGGTGAGGTCTCCACTTATCTTTCTAATGTGGGATCCTCAACATGACATGATCAAACAATTAACTAAAATTACGACACACATTCATATATGAAGTGATACATCAAGTCAAATTTTAGATAAGGAGAAATTGTAATTGTCACGTTGATTATTAGAAAATTGTGAGGCCCCGTTTGATAATTATTTTCTGGTTTTTTGTTTTTGAAAATTAAGTCTATAAACATTATTACCATTCATTAAGTTTATTTGTTTTATCATCGGCCCTCTTTCCATTTAAATTGCTTGAGTTTGATCATTAAGTAGGTCTTGTTTATAAGATTATGATGAACAAGGTTGATCTATTTTGGCTAGAAACATTATTATTGAAGTTCTAGAATTCCTATTTGTACAAAGGTTAAAACTATGTAGAAAAATCATTAAAAACTATCCAAAAAAAAAAGAGCAAAAACAAATCAACATTTATTCATAATATAATGTTCATAACTCAAGAAGACAACATCGTATAACTAAGGAACACGCTGACAAGAATAGAAACAACATATAAAAATAACTCATACACTTACTAAAAATGATAAATAAATTAAAAAAACAAAAGACAAAAGACAACATAGTTTTAAGCCGTATATATGAATGTGTATTTAATTCAACAAAGTGCTATTCAAGGTTTGGTTGTGGTTGTGTGTGGGGGGTTGAACGAAGGAATAGGTATGTCCTTTGGAAGGGTAGGTAGAACAGGCTTTGGGAGGGGTGGCAATTCAGGTAACTTAGGGAGTTCGGGTTTAGGCATGTTTGGTAATTCTGGTAATTTGGGAAGCTCGGGTTTAGGCACATTTGGTAGTTCAGGTAATTTTGGGAGTTCAGGTTTTGGCAAATTTGAAACTTCAGACAATTTGGAAATATCAGGCTTAGACAAGTGATCTGGAACTTCAGGAAATTTGGGGAGATCAAGTTTAGGTACTTTTGGTAACTCAGGAACCTTGGGAAGTTCAGGTTTGGGCAATTCTGGCAATTTAGGCTTTTCCAAGGGTGGGAGATGAGGCAATGGAGGCAACTCAACCTTCGGTAATGGAGGAAGCTCGGGCTTTGGCAAGGTGGGTATTTCTGGCTTTGGAAGCTCTTCAGGTACCTTAGGCAATGGCGTCTCCAAGAGATGTCTTGCACTCACCGTCATAACCAAAGAATCAAAGCTCATCAACATAAAAACACCCATGACTATAAGAGGAAATACAGAGGTCGAGAAGCCACGGGGACTAGCCATTGAATTTTGAGAACACGATCAGGAAGCAATAACACGAGATTATAGATAATCGATTCCGAAATGAACTTGATTTGTTTATGGTGTTTTGATGATCTCTGTTGTTACATGTAGAGAGCTTTTTATAGATACAAGAGACGTGTGGAAGAGAGCATATATGGGTTGGAGAAGGTATGATAGATACGAAAAATAGTGTTAGTTCAACTTTCCCACCTACGCATATTACTGTCTCTAAACTGCAAAATCGCCCTGTAATTTTAGTAGCTTCCTTACAAATAAGAAACCAATAAATTAATAATAATAAAAATAAAAAAAAAAAAAAACAGAAAAATGAATACAAAGTTGGTTGCAACAAAAGTTATCTCTTGTTCTCTACTAAATAATGTACTTAAATGATATATTTATTTTTATGGAATTAACCATTAATTAACAATA
This sequence comes from Luffa acutangula, assembly GCA_036850905.1. NCBI lineage: Eukaryota > Viridiplantae > Streptophyta > Magnoliopsida > Cucurbitales > Cucurbitaceae > Luffa > Luffa acutangula. Next base: position 1,208,475 of record CM072098.1, read on the forward strand.
ACTTTCTATTTTAGTTGCACAAGATTTGGGATGGAAAGATAAATTCTGACTTTTTAGTCGAGAGTATAAGTCTGTTGAGCTATGCTCACTTTGATATTAACCATAGCTTATTGATAGTTTATATATGGGAAGAAGCTAGATACAAAAATCAAATGGTTAGGTTTAACTAATTAAGGAATAAGGATATTAGTTTTAGGTGTTCAATTTGATAAATTTGAGTGTAAAGTTAATACTAGGTTATTACTTTGTTTTTCTTTCCAGGTTTGCGTCCGGTAAAATTTTATTTTCTTACTTCCCAAACAAGTTTGATAATGCAAATAACTTATTGTATATATGGAAAATTGTTGGCCAAATCATTCTTGGAAAATTAGGATCACTAAAGAAGTAACCCCAATTGATACTTTGGTTGGTTGATAAAGAATGGTAGGTTGCATATAGGTGGAATAATCAAATCATTTATGACTCTTTTTGTATGGTTGTTGTTGTTAGGAACCATCCAAAAGTTAGTTTGACCATATGTCACGAGCGGACGCTACAAGTTTACTTGTAACATCCAACTCTTGTAAAGGTTTTAATGAATCGAATCGCATATAATTGATACATGATCTAAAGATGTATTTATGTTAACATAATGTAAGTAAAATAATATTTATCTACCTCATAGAAATAAGCCTAAATCAGATAGATCAAATACTTTTCACACCGTTAGCGACAGAAATCCAAGCGATCCTTCATGGTATTCGATTGTTGCAACGTTTGCAATATAAGAAGGCTCAAATCTTTTCAGACTCTTTAAATGTGATAAGCATGATAACAGAGGAGTTGCAAACTCATCAAATGTATATCATTGGATTATCCAAATCGGTGAGATGGCTACTCAGTTTTCTAATTTAACATTTTTTCATATTTCTAGAAATAGAAATATGAGAGCAGACTTATTAGCCAAGGATGCTTTAGCTAAGAATAGATCCATGTTGTGGTTATGGAATTTCCCATCATGGTTATTATCAGTGAGTTCGTCAACTCATTGCAAATATACGTTGTATTGTGACTGTTTGTGTTAATAATAATATGTGTTTTTTTTTTTTTTTGAAAACATGATAATATGTGTTGTTAAAAAAAAAATCATGATTCAAATGTGAAACAAATCTAATTTAAATTAACCTAATCTCAACCGATCTAATTCAAATAGCACCATCTAAAAATTATCTAATATCCTCTCTCTATATCATGAGAATGCTAATATATATAAACAAAAAAAAAAAAAAAAAGTATGATACCATATTTATACTAATTCTACATGATATGTCATATGTACAAATTGTCAATGTCGATGTTCATTGAGTTTTATGTTGACTCTTACCTTGTTTTAAAAAAAAATACATGTAATAGATAAATCTTGACGAACATCTAAAATATGACCGTCTAGAACTAGATATAATTTGAGCTCCCTAAGTTGTCCAAGAGTCCGATGATGTGAATCGAAGACTATTGTAAATAATATTAATCAAAAAAAAAAAAAAAATATGTTGTCACTCTTACTACTATCATATAGGTGCTTGAAAGGCAATTATGGTATTGATATATGATGCAACAAATTCAAGTAATTTAATTTTCGTCATATGCGATCGAGATGCAGAAATTCATACAACCTATTTATTGTTGCATAAATCATATACATGCACACATAATCTACCATAATTATTCTTCTCTTTTTTTTTCAATTTTTCTAGATTTTCTTTTTCTTTTTTTTTTTACCACATGCACTCTTCCCCAAAAGAAAATTGCAGATTCTTTGGGTTGATTCAGGTCCCAATTTGGAGCAATAAAATTCAATACTCAAGAAGGGGCAATCTGCAAAAACATTTTAACAAGGCTGTTAGTTATGTGCAGTTGACAAGGTAAACTTTGAGGCTGGATATATAATTAAATTAGATCTTTTAAATACTCATGAACTATGGGGTTGGTTTCAATTATACCTCTGAACTTTGAAACAAATTTTGTTTTTGCCTTTGAGGTTTGAAGTTTGTTTCAAAACAGATTCATGGAGGCATTTTCCATTGACAAAAAATGATGTGTTTGGATGTTTTTTTTATTGTTTTTTTTCACATATTTGTTCAAATCTATTCGCATAAGCAACAATATGTGAACACGTCATTTTCCATCTACGAAGGGTCATTTTGAAACTAGCTTTAGAAGTATTTTTGAAACTTTTTGAAAGTTTAAGAATATAATTGAAACAAAACCCAATAGTTCAGAGGCATTTTTGATAATTTAACCAAAAAATATTCAGCCAAACAAGTCCTTTGAGGAGAATGTAGAAGTTTGAAAGCTAACCCCAATTTGAGAGAAGTGTCAGAGCTGTCACAATCTTGAGAAGGGTTTGATGAGGTGGAATTATTGACTATAGACTCAGAAGAGTTGCCTTGCATGTTCTGCATTTGGTCTATCATTTTCTCCCCCTCCTGCCACAGGGAAAACTCTCAGTCATTTAAACAAACTATGAAAATAAAGATTTTAAATTACAAGTTTAGTCTATCAATTTTAAAAGGTGTCAAATAGGTCTTCGAACTCTCAATTTTGTTTCAAATAAGTCCTTAAACTTTAAAAAATATCCAATAGATCCTTAAACTTTTACTCAGGACGTCTAATAAGTCCTTTAACTTTCAATTTTGTGTCTAATAAGTCCTTGACTTATTTGACATTTTTTTTTAAATTCAAAGGTCTCCTAGATACAAAACTGGAAGTTTAGGGCCCCAATAGACATAAAATTCAATTTTATATCACATAGATTTTTTTAAAAATCTCAAATGTGTTAACGACCTATTAGACACAAAATCGAAAGTATAGGGACCTATTAGACACAAAATTGAAAGTTCAAAAACCTTTTAGATACTTTTGAAAGTTCAGGGACCTAATGGATACAACCTGAAAGTTCAAGGACTAAACTTGTTATAAAACCAAAGAATGAAAACAACAAGGAGAGAGTGAATAGAATTGATTTGTATTAACTCACAAGCTGGTTCAATCTCTGGTTCTCTTCCATCAGCAAATCAACCTGAACATTCAGGATGTAATACAGAGGAGTGCATATACACATGCATAAATGTTAATCAATAATTAAAATCATAATATAAATCAAAAGTTCAAGATAAGCAAACATAATGACCAGACTAGAAATCTTTGTTTTAAAAAAAATTACAGCTATTTTTACTACTTTTAGAAAAAAAAAAAGAAAAGGTAAAAATACACATTTCTCTCTCTGAATCGTCAAAAATTTAATAATGTCACGTAAGATTCATACTAACACCGCATACTTTTCACTTTAAAATATAGTTTCCATATATTCATCGACATCAACAACAAGCTACAAGCTTTTGGGTCAAAACAGCTGAATTCATCATGTACCCGAGCATAGCTCTTTGTACCATTAATTTTTTTGTTTAGATAAGAAACCAAACTTTCATTGGACAAATGAAAGAATACAATGGCATACAAAAAACAAACCCAAACCAAAGAGGAGACCGACAAAACTAGAAAAATCGACTTCAATCCCAAAGAACGAGACCAAGGTCAGACAAAAGTTTCCTGATTCATTTTGGAAAATCAGACAGAGTTTCACACAAATTAATCCAGACAGTTCACAACCAATAACAAGGATGTATAATAAGGCAATACAGAGCACAAGAAATACCACATGAATTAAAGTGGTTGACAATTACTTCTCATTCATTGTTTTTAACTGTATAATAATTACAAACTAATGCATAAAATTTGAAACACATTCAGTGACTTGAAAAGTTAAAAATATTACAATCTTAGTTCAACTACAAGTGAACAGAACAGACATTCTTGATCGAATGAAACACACCTTTTAATTTCCACAACTTAAACGTGCATTAAATGCATTAATTATTAGATTCATGAACTTTAAGGTTCATGAATGTTAATTATCATTCCATATCTTTTGTTCAATTCGCAGTTCGTGTAACAATATTTCAATAGGCGTCTTATGGATGCATCTTTTGAACTAGTATATATATATATATATATAGATACGCGTGGGCGTGTGTGTACGTAGGTATAGAAGTCGCATCTTCAATCTGTAAATCAAGCAACTGAGCAATTTCAGTAAGTTTTTTTTTTTTTTTAGTATATCAACGTTTGGTCGAGGTACATGTCATTTACTTCTAAGCTATGCTCGTTTCGACAGAAATTTTAGTAAGTTTACAAGTATGTTTTCAGTTTATCCTTTTTGGTTTGATAAGAAATCAAGTTTTCATTAAAAGATAGGTTTGTTTTGAATATATATTGTTTGGGTAGTATTTTCCTAATTCAAAGACATGAGCTTATGAGAGGTAGGCTGGTAAAAGATTCACCTCATGGCACGGCCACAATGGTAAATGAGATGTTAGAAAGAAACTTTTGAAGATTGGAGGATAAACTTGAAAGATATATTCTTTTTAGAAAGAAGTTACTTGTATTATTAATCACTTCTCGCTTTCTGACTTGATACAAAAACTCTAAGATATGAACTCCTAATACTAGTTGCACCTCCAAAATTTAGAGAGAGAGACAAGGAAACTAACTAGGGCTTACACATTCTCCTTAGACCTCTAAACTCTAAAAATTCTATTGTTTCTCTTAATCCAGATTCATTAGAAAATCGTATAAACCCACCAAGCCAAAAGACGCTCCTTTTCACAACGATGGAGGAAATGTCCCTCGACCATTTAACAACAATCTCTAGGTATGACTATATGTAAACCAAACACCTCATAGAAGAAACTACAATTAAATATTAAAATGTTACAACAGCCCCTAATAACCGTTGGATACAAAGTCGATGTACGCTTTTATAATTTCTCTCTTATATTCAACGGTCCTCATTGTGTAACGGCCTTGCCGAATAATTTTTCCTCTCGAAGATATGACATAGATATCCTCCAAAGTCAATTTTGAAACTTTCCGTTCTTCATGAGGATTCAAATATCCTTGTCATCGAGTTCAATTCCTAACTTTTTTTTTTTTTTAATTTGTAGAGCCTATCAGATACAAATCTATAAAGGCACATGAGCCAATTTGAATGCCTATATAAAGGTAGGCTTCATGGGTATCAATTTCACCCATTTACCCCTTTTTAGGATTCAACCAAAATTAATTTAAAGTGTGTGTTGGATTAATTTTAGAGAATAAGTTAGTATGTATTTTCCTGATAAAAACTATTTTGAAATAACTGAGTAATATCGAATTTGATTTATGTATCAAATTAAACTGGATACGTAAATCAAGTTGATTTATAAAATAAATTGCCAACTCAATAATTGGTAAAAGAATTATTGAACTGATACAAATTAAATTCGTAAGTAGTGATTTTATACAAGTGTGAAAATCCCTGTTACTACCAATTTATAGAACCCAAGGCATATATGGCTTGAACGCAATGATCGTCTCTTCAATGGCAATTCTAAGACGTCCTATTCTCAGTGGGAAGATATCATTATCAATGATACTTCTTTCTAACCTCTCCTTTTGTATGTTGCTCACATACCGATCGGTAGCATTTAAAATGTTGCTAAATATCCATTTCCTGCCGTATCAAATTCATGGTATTGAGATGTTTGGTAATAACCACCGACCTTGTGACACCACTCTTCCACTGAGTTCATTCGTTGGCATTATTACCTTAATTTCTTAGCTAATTCCTAGGTTCTAAGAAGTTTGAGCTTTGACATGGTCATAAGATTTTCAACATCCCACTAACTTTTCAAATTCTAGGTCTCCCTTGTTAGATTCTTTCTTGTTCCATCTAGAAAACTCATCTTCCTTTTGGTTGTTTCGTTTATTCAATTTCGACAATAACTTGTAATGAATGATTCTCATCGAATATAGGGTTTTCCTCAATTGAGGTGGCTTGAGTTGGAACTTGGGTTGTTTAAGGTAGCATCTGATGTTTTCTTGCTTAGGTTGGATAAAGATTTAGAGGGAAATTTTCTTGTTGATAGACTCCAAGTCAGCAATTTCTATCCATGTAAGGAGGGATGGAGAGCTACTCTTCCATCCGAGTTCATTCTTTTAGATTGGGATTTGTTCTTGTAATTAGTTGAATTGGGATTTGTTCTTGTAATTAGTTTTTGGAACTTTTGTTGGTGGGTTTGTATTTAGTTTTCAAGATTTGTTTTTTTGTATGTCTTGTTCTCCATTTCATCTTTCTAATTGGAAGTCTGGTTTATTAAAAAAAAAAAAAAGTAACGAGTAGGGAGGATGAGTGATTTTGAGGGACCTAAGAGAATATTGTTAGCTCAAGGAGAGCTATGATGTGACAATGAAGATAGGATGGATACATGAATGAATCGAGATCACATCCGAATGAGAGAGATCTTGAGGACATGAAAGTATGGTCAAGATAAGCTTAAAAAAACGGATAGATACTACCTATACCAACAAGGTGCACTTTTTGGTGGCTCAATCATAGGAACTTTGAAGTTAAACGTGCTTGGCGTGGAGAACTTTGAAGTTAAGTGACCTCCTGGAAATTTTCCTAGGAAGTATATAAGTGAGGACAAAGCATGCTAAAAGGATCACATGTTGGTTTGTGGGGACAGTCTTCAATCTTAGAAGCAATTTCAGACAAGTATGATGACATGGCTAGATCACAGGGAAATGTCGAGGTCGTTAGGTGTCGAATCCAGATCCTGAATTCTGGTTCGAATCCTGGACCTACGACATTACATATGAGATGAGATTTTAGGTTAGAAGGGACTATACATTTGAGAGGAGGAGAATGTTTTTGGTATCAATCGTAAGACTTGTATATGAGCGTTCTAGGGAGAGTTAGGAATCTCTCAAAATTTTCTTGACTTGGCTATTCTGTTTGCATAAATAAATTGGCACTAACCAATTTGGTATCAGAGAACTCCTTGCAAGAGACTAGTGGGGAAGATGGAAGCTAGAGTGAATACCCTTGTGTGTGGGCCTTTGTTATTTATTGTGCAGTCTGTTAACAAGCTAAGTAATTATCACTTGTTCTGACCAGTCTTCTTCAACCGTTACAAATCCCAAACAAAGTGTGAGAGGATGTTTCAGTGGACTTTGATGAATGGTTACCAAAATTAGAGGATTATGACACGATTTTAGTGGTCATTGATCGTACATTTTATCCTTCTTAAACATCCTTTTTTCCGACAGAATCTGTGGTTGCTGTTTTTTTATTAAGTGTGTTTACATGGGTTACCGAAAACATCGTATCAGATCAAGATAAAGTGTCTTTTTTTAAGAAGAGAAACAAGATTTTGTTCAAGAATAAAATAAAGGAGTAAAACTTCGAATACTTAAGGTGGATTACAAGAAAGCTCTCCAATTATAAATTAAAGAAGAAAGACTATACTTAGTAAAATGTTGTTTATATTTACACTAATATAATGCATGAAAAAGAATCAAATTTATAAAGTTATCAAGGTTGAGAAAGCGTCCTTGAAAATCCTTTCATTTCTTTCTCTCCAAAGGAACTATAGGAAAACTCTATGGAAGGCAAGCCAGAAAATCTTCTTTGCACCATGGAAAGGGTGTCCCACGAAAATGGATGCAAGAGTATTGTAAATGTTGTTAGGCAAAGTCAAGAATTGGAAGCATCAAGTATCAATACCCTCTAGAATCAAAAGGTCATGTGCAAGTAAGTGTCCAGAATGCTCTGAATAAGAACAAACACCAAGATGGTTCGTCATATTAATAGCTCCAAGTCTAAGTTCCCAAAGAAAGATTTGTATCTTCTCTAGATAGACATCTTTTCAAATCACTGAATAAAGGTGGTTCGAGGTTGGATCAAAAAAGCATGTACAAGATCTCCCAAGTCCCATGAGAGATTTAATGGTAAATGGATTGAACGGATCAAGAGGCTAAGACCAAGAATCATTCAAAAACTGTAATCTAATTGGAGAGAGAGACAAGAAAGACTTGCCCACTTATGCATCTCTTACTCATTTAGTTGTCATGGAAGGCTCAAATCCTAAGTAGAATGAGAAGAAATCCAAACATCAACAATTGTACGTTTGACCGAGTGGTTAAGGGATAGAGGCGAGGGAAAACAATGGCAAGGACCCCACAACTGAACGATGAGTGATGCCAAAAAGTATATTGTCCATCACCAAGACACCTTTGAATGTAGCTAGCAACAAGATCTATGTTAGTGCAAATTAAAATGACAATGAGATTTGAAAAAGCCTTTTTAGATGTGTGGTGGCCAAAGAAAATCAACCTTTGTACGGTAATATTTAGCCACAATGAGATTGTGTCGAAGAGCTCTTCCCTCAAGTAAAAATCTCTAAATCCATTTTTTTCATGAGAACCAAATTTCGATATTGAAAGTTACTACTGCAAGACCACTCAAAATTTTTAGAAGTTGTGATGTCTCCTAATTTACATTATGGATATCACCATCCCTTCTAGAATCTTCCTCAAATTAAGAGATCATGAATAAGTTTATCCAAGGGTTTAGTAACATTGGCTGGTACCTTAAATAAAAACATACAATACGTCGACATACTTGAAAGGATAGTTTGGATAAATGTATGTCTATCACGTTTCACAATAAATGCATATTTTCAGCTATACGAAGCTTATGCTGTATTTTCTCAATAACTGGCTGCCTACAAAACTTTTCGAATTGCCCTACAAAGGAAGCACAAGAGAGGTAGTGGGCCATGAACCTTGTTTGCAACCAATTTTTTTTTTGCCACACATTTCAATTCTAAATCATCAACCTGAGTTACAAAAAGCTCACTCTTAGCAAGGTTAATACTTAGTCCAAAGGTCAATTCAAAGATTCTTAGAAAAAGATTATCGAAAACTTCCCAACAGAAAGTAGAAAACAATAGTGTGTCATCAGATTGCATGTGACTCAAATGCAAAAAGAGACATCGACGGAATGTGTCACAATTTAACTCAAACTAACATTATATGATAATAACCAACTCAAGCAATCGAAGACCAATATGAACAGAAAAAGAGAGTGGATCACCTTGACGAATGCCTCGAGATGGAATGATTTTACCTCTAGGTCTTTCACTAATGAAAATTGAATAGTTAACACCAAAGATACAACCATGAATCCAATTCTTCCAAATTAACTCAAAGTCTTTAGCTAGCTGTCAGCATTGTACTTGACCTAATTTATTGAATTAGTCTTGTATATCTAATCTGTCACACAACTCTCTTCATCTATTACCAAGTAATTTCAATTGATTATACACGATATTATAATATCCTACATGGTCGAAACTATTTTAGCATCTTTAATGTCTGGGTTCAAATGCTGCAGATCACCTAAAAGCTAAAATATATTAACAATGTCAAAAAATAAAAATAACAAACCGTATATAGTACTATGAAGTCAATTCTTTTTTAAGAAGTTCAGTTATTCCACGAAATAATCTGAATACCCACAATTAGAAATAACACCTAATGCCAATTTTTAGTGATCCCCTAAAATCATCATGTTGGAGCCATAGTTGTTGTCAGAGGCTTGACTAAACTAGACCAAGAGTCAATACTTTTAATTACTAATAATAAGATTAGTCTAATCTGGAGAGAAAGTGAAAGGTTTTCATTATCAAATTTTTTTTTTTTTTTTTGTGGATTTTGGTTTTTGTGGCTTTTGGTTTTTTGTAATCGGTGGTGACTTTGGAGTTAGTGACTTTGGAGTTATGTGAGTTATGAGCATTTGATGACATTTATAGTTTTTAACCATTGTCATTCTGTGGTTATTTTTGTAAGCCTATATAAAGGCATGCTTAGTGGAATGATACATCACCTCCTTTCATATTTGTCCTCCACGTTTTTCCTAACATAGTGGTATCAGAGCAAGTAGCATAAAAATTGAGAGAAAATTGGCCAACGGTGGGATGGGTACGCTTCAACTACTGATGCTTACCAAGCTCAACTATGACAATTGGAGCATCAAAATAAAAGTGTTACTAGGAGCACAAAACGTGTGTGATCGTGGAGAACGATTTTCAAGAGGCGGAAGCTGGAGCCGATCAAGCACAAAAAGATGTGTTAAAGGAGACAAGAGAGAAGGACAAGAAGGCCATCTATATCTTGTACCAGTCGGTGGACGAAGACACGTTTGAGACCATCACCAATGCCAAGACGTCAAAGGCAACATGGGACAAGCTCCAAGTGGCTCATAGAGAAACCGATCATGTGAAAAGTGTACAGTTGCAAACTTTACGTGGTGAGTTTGAATCATTACAGTTGAAGGAGACGAAGGTGATAACAGAATATCACACAAAAGTAATGACGGTTGTCAACCAATTGAGACGAAACAGTGAAGAAATCGTCGATGTTCGTGTCATGGAGAAGGTTCTACGAAGCCTAAATACAAAGTTCGAGATTATCACCACGACAATCGAGGAGACACAAGATCTCGAGAACATGACGATTGAACAATTTATAGACTCATTCCAAGCCTATGAGGAGAAAAAGAAAAGGAGGGATGGAGCAAACAAAGATCGTTGAACAATTTCTTCAACACAAACTCAAGGAGGAGAATAGTCGTGGATGTGGAAGAGGTCGCGGTGGTCGAGGCCATGGTGGAAAAGGTGAAGCCAACACTGACGTTTCTCAAAACTCGTGTGAATCCTCAAGAGGAAGAGGTTGAGGTCGTATAAGACGTGGTGGAAGGTCCAAAAGATATAAATCTCAGGTAAAATGTTATAATTATAATAAATATGGACATTATGAAAATGAGTGTTACTCATCTCAATCAGAATCGATTAGTCGGAAGCATTAGAACCAGTCAACCGCCAAAACATCCAAAGCCCATCAAGGACAATCCAATTATACGGAGGAGAAGAAGAAAGTCGAGATAGTATGTGATATCTTGACACCAGAGCCTCGAACCACGTGTGAAAAATGCGAGATGTTTGCAGACTTGAATGAGATGGAGAAAGGTAATATTGCCTTTGGAGACAATTCTTTCGCCGCCATCAAAGGAATAGATAAAATTCTCATTCAATTAAACAATGGAGAAAATCAATATATCACAAATGTTTATTACATTCCCAATGTAAAAAACAATATATTGAGTGTAGGACAATTGTTAGAGAAAAGTTTTGAAATTCAAATGAAAAACAATTATTGTTTGTATTTGAGGGATAATCATGAGAAACTTGTTGCTAAAGTCTCCATGACCAAAAACCAAATGTTTCCTTTGAATGTATGTAATGATGTTTCAAAATGCTTGAAGACGTGTTATGCGGATCTCTCTTGGCTATGGCATCTACAGTTCGGGCACCTCAATTTTGGAAGTCTAGAAGACTTGTCGAAGAAGAAGATGGTACGGGGTTCACCGCACATTCACAAGTCGAACCAAGTGTGTGAAGGGTGCTTACTTGGCAAACATCATCGAAGTAGTTTTTCGAATGAGTCTATGACAAGAGCCAAAAAGCCTCTAGAACTCATCCATGCCGATGTGTGTGGAATGATCAACCCAAAGTCTCATGATAAAAGTAAATACTTCCTTCTCTTTATTGATGATTTTTCTAGAAAAACATAGGTGTACTTTTTGAAGGAAAATTCGGAAGTATTTGAAATCTTCAAGAGATTTAAGGCACATGTAGAGAATGAAAGCAACCTTACAATTAAGCCCATGAGAACCGATCAAGGTGGTGAATTTACATCAAATGAGTTCAAACATTTTTGTGATAAAAAAGGCATCTGACATCCGTTAACAGTGCCAAGGACACCGCAACAAAATGGCATGGTAGAGAGGAAGAATCGGACATTCTTGAACATGGCAAGAAGCATGCTAAAGATAAAGATGTCGAGGGAATTTTGGGCAAAGGTCATAGTTTGTGCGGTCTATTTGACAAATCGAGCACCAACCAAAAGTGTGCTTGACAAGATGCCTCAAGAAGCATGGAACGAAAGAAAGCCCAAAATTGGCCACTTCAAGGTGTTTGGGAGTATTGCATACGCTCATGTGTCGGAGGAAAAACGAACCAAGCTCAACGATTGAAGCGAGAAACTCATCTTCATCAGCTATGATACAAGTTGAAAGGAATATCTCCTTTACAATCCTTTGAATGGGAAGGTAATTATTAGTCGTGATGTTGTTTTTTATGAGGAAGCCTCTTGGGATTGGAATATACAGAGGAGTACGAGTTTCCTTCCATATTTTGAAGAAGACAAATGAAAATGAGTCAAACAGGGATGAAATGGGTGAATCATCATCGGAAGGTTCATCCAGCGATTGGAGAACGAAATTGGCCCAAGAGGAACTCGAAGTCTACGGGAACTTAATGAGGTAAATGAAAACTAAAATGATATAATTCTCTACTGTCTTTTTGGTGATTGTGGACCCATTAGTTTCCAAGAAGTCATTGCAAACAAAAAATGGAAGGATGAAATGGATGAAGAAATTCGAACGATAGAGAAAAATGACACAAGGGAGTTGACCAAGCTTTCAAAATGGCATAAATCGATCGGAGTGAAGTGGGTATACAAGAAAAAGAGAAAGGTCAATGGCAATATTGAGAGGCATTAGCTACTGGTGAAAGGGTATAGTCAACGACATGACATTAACTATGATGAGGTAGTTGCCCCTGTTGTTCACCTTGAAATTAAACTACTCCTTTGATTATTGTTTTAGCAGCCCAAAATCATTGGAAGATACATCAAATGGATGTCAAATTGGCATTCTTGAACGGAATTCTTGCGGAGGAGGTCTATGTGGAACAACCGTTGGGTTATGAAGTCAAGGGTGAATAAGACAAAGTGTTTCGATTGAATAAGACTCTTTACGGTTTGAAGCAAGTATCGAGAGCATGAAATTCGAAGATTGACAAGTACTTTCAAGAGAAGAAGCATATGAAGTGTCCTTATGAGCATGCCCTCTACATCAAAATGCAAGGTGAAAACATACTAATCATTTGTTTATATATTGATGATTTAGTATTTACTGGAAACAATCCTAGTATGCTTGATGAGTTCAAAAGAGAGTTAGCAAAAGAGTTTGAAATGACGAACATTGGTCTCATGAGTTACTATATTGGGATCGAGGTCAAACAACGTGAAGATAGGATTTTTATATCCCAAGAGGGCTATGCTAAAGAAGTGCTCAAAAAGTTTGACATGGATGATGTTAATCCGGTTGGAACACCGACGGAATGTGGAGTCAAAATCACCAATCAAGATGGAGGAGAGAAGGTAGATTCTACATATTACAAAACCTTGGTTGAAAGTTTGAGATACTTGACATGCACAAGACCGAATATTCTTTATTCAATCAGAATTATTAGTCAATTTATGGAGGAGCCGACAACAACACATTACAAAATGGCAAAAATGATACTTTACTACATCAAAGGGACGATTGGGTATGGTCTTTCCTATGTCTCTTCTAGCAATTTAGATACTATTGGTTATTGTGATAGTGATTGGAGTAGTGACTTGGATGATCGAAAGAGCACTACGGGGTTTGTGTTTTTTTATTGGTGAAACGGCATTCACATGGATGTCAAAAAAGCAACCGATAGTCACATTATCAACATGCGAGGCGAAGTACGCCGCAGCAACTTCATGTGTATGTCATGCAATTTGGCTAAGAAACTTAGTGAATGAGTTGAAGTTTCAAATGGAAGGTCCAATGGAGATTTTTATTGACAACAAATCGGCCATTGCCTTAGCCAAAAAAACTGTTATTTCATGGGAGGAGCAAGCACATCGATACCTAATTTCACTAAATTTGGGATTGCATTACAAAGAAAGAAATGAAACTCAAAGATATCAAGTCACAAGACCACGCGGCGGACATTTTCACAAAGCTCCTCAAGTTGGAGACTTTTATCAAAATGAGGAATTTACTTGGTGTAACAAATCAAGTTTAGGGGGTGCATGTTGAGAAAATGAAAGGTCTTCGTTATTAAACTTTATTTGTGGCATTTAGTGTGGCTTTTGGTTGTTGTGACTTTTGGTTTTTTGTAACCAGTAATGAATTTTGAATTAGGTTGAGTTATGTGAGTTATGAGCATTATTTGATGACGTTTATAGTTTTTAACCATTGGTAATCTATGGTTATTTTTGTAAGCCTATATAAAAGGCATACTTAGTTGAATGATACATCATCTCCCTTCATATTTGTCTTCCACGTTTTTTCTAACATAATCATTTTAATTCAAACAACATTGTAACTCAAAACATATCATGATAAAACAAAAAAAAAAAAAAAAAACTTGTTCAAGACTCATAAATTATACAAGAATCTAATCAGGGGTATAATTTAATGGTTACCTTCCTCTCAATATCACTGATCAATTCAATATTTCTTCCATCCTGAAACATTTATGAAGAGTTCCAATCAAATTTATTTACCAAACTTAAATGGATGTTGCAGCCAAGAGTTTGTGATAGAATTAACCATTATTTCTGTAACACGGCTGAGTCCTCCTTGAAGCGACTTCTCTAATTTCTTAAGTTCCTCCAGCCCCAATCCTTGAAGCTCTTCTCCCTTCATCTGCCTGTTACATTCACACAATTTATAAATAACAATGTTCTTTTTTTCTTTTGTTTCTTTTATCTGAGCATGAAGAACGCCTTAGGGTTTGCACTCACCTCAGTTCATTGGTCTTTTTATCAACTTCTTCATTCAATTTGGCTCGAATATTACTCTCAAGCTGTAAAAAAAATATAATCATAATAATAAGAATCGCCGTCAAAGAAATAGTTTTGAAAATATTATACCACATGTGAAGTGAAAGATTCGAATCTTTTTAAAAATATATCAAGTGTTGAAGTGAATAGAATTTACCTGCAACTCAACTGATGGTTCATTCAAATTGGGAAGGTTCTCTGAATGGACACTACTATGCCTCTCAAGTAGCCCCTGCATACTTCAGAAGATGAAAAAAAAAAGTTATATTATATTTAAATACATACATAATACTTCAAGGAATATATAATATTACAAATGAAACAGGGAAAATATTGACAATAAAATTAAGTTCAAAGAGAGAGAGATTTCAGCTCTATATAATTTATAAAAGTACAAAAAAAAAAAAAAAAAGACATATAAAATACCTTTTGGTCATTGGTACAAGTTTTATGTCAATTGAGCTATGCTCATGTTGGCATAAATTAGAAAAGTTGATGAGTTAAAGCTTGTTTGAGAGGTAACTTTTAGAAAGAGGATACTTATATTATTGTGTATGTGAGAAACATACAAAGGCTAGAAGAATGCCTTCCAATTAAGAGCAATGTCCGAGGCATTATAATTGGAAAAGTCGCTAGAAACTGAAGACCAAAAAGCAGCCAAAGACAAAATATCCTCCCATAAAATATGGATAATGCGAGCATTATCCCGGAAGATGTGATCATTTCTTTCGATTCACAAGCTCCAAATGATAGCAGCAAACAGGTTGATGCGCAAAATATCTTGTGAAAATAAAAGAGTACATGTCTTCTTGTGAAAGAGAAATTATATCCTAATGATATTAATTTTATTCTCAAAGTATAAAATCAAAAATCAGACAATTTTACTAGCTCTCGTGAATTTCATCAAAAAATTACATTAAAGATAGTATGGAACAATTTTTTTTTTTTACCACATGTGGGAGTGAGGGATCAAACCACAAGCCTCTTGATTATTGGTATAAATTGTATGACAGTTGAGCTAGATAGATATGAAACAATTTATGAGGGAGAAAAAAGAAAATTCTCATCAAATTAGCCCTAAGTTTGAGTGGGATTGTTTAAAAATAATAATAAAATGTCTCAGGGTTTTTTTTTTTTTTTTTTTTGAGAAAAAAATGTCTTTGGGTTTATGAATTAGTTTTCTATGTGATTGCATTAAAGCAACGAAATTCTTTAAAAATGACTAAACAGAAACATAAACATAGTGTTCAAATAAATCATAAATTGAACTATTATAAATTGATATAGTTTAGTTAATTTCGAGTTTTTGTCCATGTGAAAAAATAAAATAACTCAATATAATCTATCGTAAACAAATCATTATAAATTCAAGAAAAAAATATTTGACATGAAATATGAACCATAGATATATATACTCCACAAAATTACAGGCATTAATAAAAATATATATATAAAAAAAAAATAAAAACCTACAAGGAAACAGTGAAGATGATCCGGTGGTGCTCTAAGCACAATGACTTGAAACTAGGGTTTTAATCCAAGTTCTATTAGTGTCAAACAAACTTTCGAAAAATATTAAAGATAATCTAGTAGTTAATTTAGGCCCCGTTTGATAACAATTTCGTTTTTTGTTTTTGGTTTTTGAAAGTTAAACTTATAAACACTACTTTTACTCACAAGTTTCTTAGTTTGTTATCTACCCTTTTTTTCTCAAGTTTTCAAAAACCAAACAAAATTTTGAAAAATAATAATAAAAAAAAAATTCAAAAACTTATTTTTGTTTTTGGAATTTGGCTAGGAACTCAAATGACTCCCTAACAAAAATGAAAACAAGATCGAGAGAAAACAAGCATAATTTTCAAAAACCAAAAACTAAAAACGAAATGGTTATCAAACGGGACCTTTGTTTTCCATTGTTGTGTTAAAAATCCTCAAATTATCTCAGATTTCGTTTGTGAAAGTTGAATAAGTTGAATAAATGAGGGTTTCCGGGGAACATGAAGTCCTTTCAAATTATCTCTTCGTGTATCTGTGGAAAAAAGATTTACAGAATTACCGTACATTCGCAGCTACAAAGAGATTGCGGAGCCTTGATGCTTTAAGAGTGACCATTTCAGAATGAGTTTCTTCTTTGGTAGAGGAATGAATGAAGAGTGACATGATTAGGGCGAAAGAAGACCAATGGAAGAGGGAAAAGCGAGCCTTCCCTAGAGGAAAGAAAAGAGGGAATAAAGAAGAAGGAAGGGAGGTGAGCCGTCACAATGAGGTCGATAGTTTTGCATGTTGGATATAAGAGAGAAAAATGGTAAAAGTTCTTCGACTTTGTATCCAACGGTTATTAGGAAGCAAACAAACACTAAGATCTACATCCAACGATTTTAAAAAGGTAGTCACATTGTGACAGCCTCATTGAATAATTTGTCCAATTTCAGAGGCATTCTATTGGCGGTTAAATATTTATAGATACGTATATTCTATTAATCCATGTACAAGGATAGAGTTGAAAACATTTCATTTATATTGCGTCAATGTAGAGCTTTAAAAAAGACACCATCTCCAATGTAGTTTAGTGGATAAGGCACTAATTACCATTTCAAAGGTTGAGGGTTCTATTCTCAACACCACATATTGTTGAACTAGGAAAAGAGCTTGAAAAGAATGCTTGAATTAGACAAACTCTAGCTTCATTAAGAATAAACTCAAAGTGTTGGGTAGAAAAGGTAGGAATTGGTTGAACTTCGACCTTCGATGTATTTACACATTTAAGTTGTCTCTCTTTTTTGAGTTCAACAACATTTGGAAGTAGGAAAATTTGGTCAAGAGTACATGTTGTTGAGGATCTCACATTGAAAAGATAAGGGGAGATCTCACAATTTATAAGATTATTCCACTCATTGTCAATTGATTTTGAGATTGAAATCGATGTTTATCAAAGTCCTTGGTGCAAGGTTTGGAGGATTGAGCATAGAAATGAGTTATTTTCATGCTTTTCGTATACCCATGAGTAAGGGTATTTTATATCATCACAAAACCACAATTTTCTTGATGATTTTTTATCTCTCTAATCTAGTTAATATGTTTTGTTCTTATTTTATAACAATATATTGAATTAAGTCAACCAACAAAAAAAAAAAACAATATATTGAATTAATCTAATTAATTATTCAATTGTAATAAATTAATGATAACTAATTGGTTGATTAAAAATATACCTAATGAATTCTCATTTATAAAATAGAGAAAGTCAACAATAGCCTAGTTCAATTGGCATAAAATTGTATTAATGACCAAGAGTTTTGTAGTTCAGATCCCTCCAACCGGCCACCCCACATATTGTCAAAAAAATATATATATAAATTAGAGAAAATAAATAAATTTTTTACCCCTAAGCTTGTCAAATTATATCAACTTATACCACAAATTTTTAATTTCATCAAATTGTAACCAAAAGTTTAGATAAGTATTAGATTCTTAACCTTAAACTAAAAGAAAAAAAAATAAAAAAAAAATTGCAATTTCTACAAATTTTCTTTTGAAAATTAGTTAAAGAACATATACTTTTAATGAAGTAAAAAAATGTATACAAAATTGATAAGATTTCAAAGAAAAACTAATTTGTGCATTAATCAAACTTCAATTTTTGAAAATATTATTTTGATAACTTTTTTGAAAATATTATTGAAATTAGTGAGTTTACAAAGATTTTTAAATTTCTTTTTTTAAATTAGTGAAAATAAAATAGATGGTAGAAATTGCAACCGAGGTTGGAGGACAACCCTAGAAGAGAAGAAAGCCATCAATGGCTCCGGAGGCAAGAAACTCTTGAATTACTAGGTGAGAATTTCTACACACATTTCAAAAAATTTCCTAAACTAAAGTTGAAATTTTGATTCTCATTTATTATTGGAGTTGAAGATTTTCTTCGCATGCTTTTGGAAGCAATCAGTTTGAAGAATGAGTAGTTTAAGGAATGATCTCTGAGAATTTTGGCTAAGAACACGACGTTTATTATTTACAAATCAGGTGGGAGTTTGGCATTTACTATTGAAAATATTTGTCCAAAATTTTAGGGTTTTTGTGTCATTTAGTTGTCCTGTCTTTGTAAGTATTAAGGAAAAGGGTTTTCTAGGAGATTTTCATGATGCCTTTGGCCTTAGATTGAGTGTTACACCATGATGGTAAAAGAATAATCATGAAGCCACCATTATATGAGAGAGGAAGATTGTAAGCTTAGCTGGTTTTTTGACCCATTTGTGGATGACTCGGTCAAAGAAGAATATGGGAAATCTTTCTTGGGAGCCGACACAATGAAGTGGACAGTTTTGGACGGTTGAATGTAGGGAAATTGTAAAAATACTGCAATTTCGTACTCAATAGTTATTAGAAGGTAGAAAATTGAGATCTATATCCGACAATTCAAAAAAGACAACCACATTGTAACGACATCATTGAATAATTTATCCGTACAAAGGATTCTTCAAAATACTTTTGCATAAAAAAAGAAAGAAAAAGAGTGAAGAGACAAAAGAAAAAAAAAAGTCAGTCAGTCAGAAATGACATCTTTTGATGTCCCTTCAGGTCCATATATCTAGCCTATTTTTGTGTCTCCTTTTGTTTTTTGTGGCTTTTTTTTCTTTTCTTTCTTTTTTTTTTTTTTTTTTGTGACAAAGTTTTTTGTGGCCATCTTGTTGTCCTTTCGTTATGAAAGAAAGTTACGTTTTACGTCAATATATTAACATCAAAATATGATACATTAAAATCAGTTTTTTTTTTTTTTTTTTTTTTTTTTACTTTATACTAAGAAAATAGTGATAGCTTTCTTTAAAAAAAAGAAAAAAAGAAAGAAAGAAAGTAGTGATAGTATATTAATCTTCGTTATAGTTTTTTTTTTTTTTTTTTTTTTTTTTTTTTTTTTTTTTTTTTTTTGTAAGGATTGAAGACAAGAAAATAATATTCTTATTTTATATCACCTTATGTTTTAAAAATGATTTTATAATATCTTTATGCCAAAGACAAGAAAATAATATTCTTATATTAGTTTTTTTTTTCTTTCTTTTTCCATCTAAAGAGTGAAATTAGTTGATGATTGTAGAATCCAAGAAAAAACTTTGAAGAGATCAGATAATAATAGAAAATTCCTTGTTTTGAGTGTTGATCATTTCGTCTATAAAAGAAATTTGTACTGAATTCTCTAAGAAGCATTGGGTTTCAGAAGATTGTGAAAAATGGAGGAGTTTTGTCAAATGGTGATAGATGGAGAAGCTTTTCCTTGACATCAGATGGTGTTATTCCTAGTTCAGAGTCAAATGGTTCTAGAAGATAGAGTGGGTTAGGAATACTGTAAGGGTTTATATTAGAGATGTAATTAAGATACTAAGAGTATATTGTTAGAAAAACGTGGAAGACAAATATGAATGGAGATGATTTTTTATTCAACTAAGCATGCATTTATATAGGCTTACAAAAGTAACCATAGAATACCAATGGTTCAAAACTTTAAATGTGATAAAATGCTCATAACTCGCCTAACTCCCAAAACTCAAAAGTCACTATTGGTTACAAGAAACCAAAAGCCAAAAGTCACACAAACCAAAAGTCACACTAATTGCCAAATAAAGTTTAATAATGAAAATGGAAAACCTTTCATTTTCTCAACATATATTAGTCATTGATCAAGGACCTGCTCATAAATGTTGTTATAAACAGGCTATGTTGTTAGTGTTAGGTGGTGTTAGGTGTATTAAACAGATTCTCTTATGTGTGCTTTTATTTTATACATTAGGATGTAGAGTTAATCTTCCGACTATCATATCGTGTATTTATATATTGTAATTGTTCATTATCTGGCATCAATGAGAATATAAAGTTTCATGGTATCAGAGCTTGATAAGACTCACATCATTCTCTTTCTGCATGTCATTCCTTTGTTGTTACGTGCTTAGATTTTTTCTTTCTCCTCTTCAATGGCGTCTTCTAATCTCAAGGAAGATGTCAATTCACCAAACTTCTTGCTATCGAATATTTGTAATCTTGTATCAATCCGCCTAAATTCAACTGATTTTGTTCTCTAGAACTTTCAATTATCTTCCAATCTCAAGGCTTATAAACTGTATGGATTTGTTGATGGATCCAATTCTACACCTCCACAATTTCTTTCCTCTGCTTTGTCTGAGTCCTCAACTTCTAGTGATTATCCGACTATTACTCCAACTCAAACTCGAAACAATCTAAAGTATGAGGACTGGATTGCCAAAGATCATGTTCTCATGATGTTGATCAATGCAACATTGTCTCCTGTTGTCCTAGCATACATTGTTGGTAGTAAGACTTCGAAATTGGTATAGGAGGTTCTTGAGAAACATTACTCATCTAATTCGCAATCTAATGTTGTTAGTTTAAAGTCGGATCTATAATCGATATTTAAGAAGTCTGGTGAATCTATTGATGAGTATGTTAAGCGTATTAAAGAGATCAAAGACAAGTTAACTTATGTTTCTGTCGTCGTTAATGATGAGGATCTCATTATATATACTCTGAATGGTTTGCCATTTGGATTTAATACTTATAAAACCTCCATGTGTACTTAATCTCAATGTTGGTTTTGACGAACTTCATGTGTTAATGAAATCTGAGGAGACTATTTTAGAAAAAAAAACTAACTAGGCAAGATAAACCTTTCTCTCAGCCTACTAGCAAATTCACAGTTTGTGCAAACTCAAGGTTGCGGTTAGAGTTCCAATACTTATCATGGTCGAGGCTCCAATTTTGGTAAATTTCGAAATCAAGGTCATAATAGAGGTTTTTCTCCACAAATCGATCGTGGTTGAGGATCTGGTAATTGTTTTCCCTCTGGCTCTTTTGATTTCGGTTCTATTTGCTCTTGTCCTCTATGTCAAATTTGTCAGAAACCAGAAAGGTGATCTTTGATTGTGATAGGAACAAGGCCCTTGAGCCTAATGGTTTTTCCATGGCCTTCTTTTAGGAGAATTGAGAGATTATTAAGGAGAATTTGATGTGGGTTTTTAGGGAGTTCTTTGCAAAGGTCATTTTGGATAGCACTTTGAATGAAACCTTTGTTTGTCTTATCCCTAAAAAGGAAAAAAACAAATAGGATTAAGGATTTTAGGCCCATTAGCCTTATCACAAAGGTGTACAAGATCATTACTAAGGTGTTAGCCAACAAAACAAAAATGTCCTTCTTTCGATAATTTTTGAGGCCCAAGGTACTTTTATTGGAGGAAAGTAAAATCTACACTAGGTTTTTATTACCAACAAGGCTATTGAGGATTATCGGTGGTGTGGTAAAGAGGGAGTGATAGCACTTAATTTGTGCTATCTTATTACCGTTAATCTAAGCTTGTTAGAAGAATTTTATGTCTTAATTATCTTATTTTCAGGTGATTTGAGCATAGGTAGCATTGGGAGCCAACCACACAATTTGGTATTAATTCGGGCCAGTTAGAGAGTTTTTGGCCATCTCGAAGTTCTTGGACAACGAGGAGGTGAAAAGACCCGAGTGGATCGAGGCGGGCCTGAAGAATAGTGCAAAGAGTCAAAGGTTGAAGCCTCATATCGAGAAGGACTGAGATAAAATCGAGAAAAAAGGCAGCAAATTGGATAAAGGGGTAAGCGTCGAGACGCTGACGCGATTTCAAAGCGGAAGAATTATCCGTAGCATCGAGACGTTGTTCCCTAGCGTCTCAACGCTACGACGATTATTATAAATACTAGGGCTCGGTTTAGTCCGCCATTAGGTTAGAAGTTTCATCTTTTTACAATTTCTTTTGTCCCTTTTTAGTTTTCTGAGTAGTTTAGGCCTTTTAGGGATGTTTCTAATGTATTCTTTTGAGATTATTTATTGTTTTCATCTATCTATGAGTAGCTAATTCTTGTAGAATCGTTGGGATTGGAACAATGCTTTGAATGGATTGAATCTTGGGCTGAGTTTTATAGTTTTTATTTAAGCTTCTTGTTGTATACTTGATGTTTTACATGTAATCTTGCTTCAACCAATGTATGTTATTAAGATCTTAGAACTGAAGACTCTAGGAGATTAGTTTCGTGCATTCTATTAGTTATTTGAGATAGCCACTAGGCCGAGGCAAGTCCATCACTATTCTAGCATGTTTAGTGTAGATTCTTGATAAGCCTAAAATACATGATAAAAGTTGCATTAATTGAATCTGAATTTCTATTCTCTTTGATTGATTCAATTCCGGACCCTTATGTTTAAAGCAATTAATTTATGTAAGCAATCGCGAGATCTCGAGCTGTTTATTTTAAATTAGTTAGATATAGTTTGGTGATTGTCGAGCTATGCATGCGGCGTTGCGGGCGAATATCCAAAATTATTTAATTATATTAGTTGTAGGATTCTGGGTTAATTAATTAATTAAACACAAGTTAGTTAGGAGGATCCTCCGAGTAACTAAGGAGCATTACCAGGCTCATTTAAATTGTATGGAATAATTTTTAGAGAAAACTAGGAAGCCAAGTAACAAACCATTCGAGCATCATACCCCCAATCCAACGATCCTTCGTTTTTTATTGAATTTTATTTCAAATTCTCTTTGTTGCATGCTTACCTTATTTAGCCTAATTTTATATTCAGTTTGTTATTTTATTTAATTTCTTCGCGCGGCCTATTCAAGACCCCCATGTTGTGTCCGGCACAAAAGCCTGCATTCTGCTAGAATCCCCTTCCCTATGTTTGACCCCGACCACTGTTACTACAGTTGTAGTTTGAGTGTCGTGGAATTATAAATCTCATTTGACTGGAGCCCTCGACAAGCTCCCGGTCAGGGAGTTGTTTTTAAGAATGACTTTGAGAAAGCTTATAACCATATGGATTGGAACTTTTTGGAAATTGTTCTCAAGAAGAAAGGTTTTGGTTATTAATAGAGATCGTCGATGTGGAGTTGCATTGGTCCAGTATTCCATCCTCATTAATGGTAAAACCAAGAGGAGGATACGAGTTATGAGATGCCTCAGACAAGAGGACCCATTTTTCCAATTTTGTTTCTACTAGTGGTGGATGTTCTCAGTAGGATTGTTTTTAGGGGAGTGGAAAGAGATATTATCGAGGGATTTGAAGTGGACTTGGAAAAAGTTCTCATATCTCATCTTCAATTCTTTGATGATACTATCTTCTTCTACTATGGCAAGGAGGAGTCTTTCCTCGTTCTGGACCACATTATAGGTTTCTTTGAGGACTTTCTGGGGCTTAAAATCAATAGGAGAAAGTATCAAATATCGGGCTTGAATAGTGATCATGTCATGGTGTATAGATGGGCGGATTTGGTGGGACGTTGTGAGGTTGGTTCCTTTCCTTCATCACTCAGACTTCCTCTTGGTCATAATCCAAGAACTATCCTCTTTTGGGATCCTACCGCAGAGAAGGTTTGTAAAAGACTTATTTCTTGGAAATGAAGTTTTTTCTCTTAAGGTGGTAGATTGAACTTCATCTATTGCGTCCTTAGGTATGCCTATTTATTTTTCTCCCTCTTTAAAGTCCTTGGGGATGTGTGCAATTCATTAAAGAAGCATATGAGAAGGGGTTGGGGAGGGGAGAGGTACTGATAGCGAGCATAGCTAGCTACTTTTACTTATTTAATTTAGCTAGTCTTTTATGATGTTTGGGCCATTTTATGGTGCTTTATTGTTTATTTTGTAGGAAATGGTTGATTGGAGCTATAATGCCAATTTGGAGTTAATCGGGTGCTCGGGGCGTGAAAAGATGCAAAGGAATGAAAAGAGTAAAAGTGGAAAAAAGTCAAATCTCGGTCAACAGCAGGCTAGCGTCGAGACGCTAGCTCTTGAGCGTCTCGACGCTCACATTCCATATCAGATTAGGCGCGTAAAGCTTACAGCGTCGAGACGCTATGATAGGAAGCGTCCCGACGCTACCGTTTTTCCTTATTCAGAACGCGCGTTTAAGAGGCAGCGTCGCGACGCTGTCTTGATAGCGTCTCGACGATTCGACGAAAAATCAGAATATAAGCTTCTCTTCGGCTAGGTTTTTGGGGAATCAATTTGGGACCTTTTGGAGCCGTAAAGAGGACAGAATAGAGCACTTTTGGAGCTGAAAACAAAGGAGGAACTTGGAAATCAACCCATTGTTCGTGGGGATCGTGACGGGGACGTCGGGACTCGGCCTACATTGAGTTTTCTTTTCCCTTTTCTTTCTTTAGTTAGATTTATGGCTTACACATGTTTAGTTGAGATTGTATTTACATTCATGAGTAGCTAAACTTGTAGCTTAGGGATTGATGTAGTTGATTAAGTTTATGGATTGATTTATGGTTTAAGTTGTGCAATGTTATTGTGTTTGTAATCTTGATTTAATGCTTTCAATTAATTGGCCATTAGTTGGATGATTTAAGTTTCGAATCTAGCTCGGGAGAGGGGATTTGATTTAGACTTACTCAAGATTGCATGAATAAAGTTTAATTTCTAATTCTTGACGGTTTTAGATTAACTTTAGAATTGGTTAAAAGATCTCATTGCCTTGCATATTAATAAACTTAGATAGGGATATCAAGTTGGTTAATTTGCATGAGAATCAATTATACTCGGGAGAGGTAGTTGTGATTAAAGGGTCTTTGGCTCATAATTTCATTGTGCATAATAACTTATTCTTTAAAATCAATCCTAAACGAAATCGGCGAAATCAATTCCCTAAGTAGTTTTCCCAATTGAATTTCCATTCTTTTTATTTGCTTTGATTTGGTTTTATCATCATCTTTTCATCACTTTTTGATCCCTAAATAAAATTGGGCAAGATAATTCACAATACTTGATTTGCTAAAAATCCAATCCAGAGGACGACATTCGAATTTACTATTCACTATATTATTACTTGACCCGTGCGCTTGCGGTAGGAAAAGTCCACATCAAGTTTTTGGCGCCGTTGCCGGGGATTGGCACATTTAGCTAGATTGATATTGTGAAAAAATTGCTTGATCTTAATTTAGGGTGTATTGTTACTTTTTTAGGTTTGTTGCTTTTTTTTCCTTATTTGTTCTTGTTTCCATATTTGATTTTTTTTAGGTTAGTTTCCTTTTAGTTGTGTAATCTTTTCTCTTGATTTGTTCTTGTTTTTCCTTTTTAGATTAGTTTCCTTAGTTGCATTTTGTCATATTTATTTTTGCATTCCATATTAGGTTATTTTGTTTCTTTTTCTTGATTATATTTTCCATATTTAGATTAGTTGTTTTCCTTTCTTTATTTATTTATTTCCATATCTATTTTTGCATTCCATATTAGTTTATTTTCTTTCCTTTTATAGATTATATTTTTCTTATTTAAATTGAGTCTTTGTCATGTGTTCTTGTTAGGTTATTGTTTGATTGAAAGCCTAATTACCATTGTTGCTCTAATTGATTTGAATGGCTTTTTATTCAACACCATATTCCAATTTTTCATCTTCAAGTTATACCCCTTTAAATGAAAATTCTTCCTTGGAAAGCATAATTCAAAATTATATAGAGGAGTCTAGAGCGAGGAGTCTAAAAATTGACGAAATCATAAGAGGACTTCAAGCTCCACAGGAAGTTAGTGAGGTGGGATCCACTTCCATAAGTTGTCTAGTGAGTCATGTGGTAGATGATTCATTGGCACTCATTCATGAGCGTAGTTCTTTCGATCTTGATGAGGATGAGCAGTTAGGGGTGATTTGCATGAATAATGGGGACGAATTGGAGAGTTTGAGCACCTTTCAAGAACATGGTTGTGAGAAGAAAAAAGAAAATGAGATTGTAATGTTAGAGGAAGTTCAGGAGGTAGAGTTTGAGGTTGAAAAACCTTCGTCTGTTTTATCTTCTCCATCCTTCATAGATTTTGATTGTTCTTTTTTCTATTCTCACGAGTCAGTTTTAGAGTCAGAGTCTCTTTATTTTGATATTTCTCCTTTTATGCTTCTTTTATTCAAAAATACCAAAAATAATTCTATTTCAGGGGCCCATGAGAAGCTGGTAAGCTTACTAGCAATAGTGAGTTTTATTGATTCAAGAAAGAAGGGTCCAAAGAAATACGAGAATTTTTATGTGCCTTGACAGACTGCACGAGCACGTCGAGCTAATGACGTTAAACAAGCGCTTATGGGAGGCAACCCAAGTAAGTTTAGTGTGTTTTGTTTTTGTCTTTGATTTATTGTTTGTTTTTGTTTTGTAGGTCTTGTTTTCTTCCTCTCCTTTGCTTTCAAGCTTTCAAGAGTCCAAGCATTCAGTCAAAAAGTCATCATCATTCTAGGGCAGTATTGTTCACTCCTTTCATCCGTTTATTGTTTTCATGCTTGTTTATGCTTTATTTTCGTTATACATTGAGGACAATGCATACTTTAAGTTTGGGGGTGGATTAGCATGTTTGTGGAGCCCTTGAGCATCTGAGTTTGGGCTATAGTTTTGAGCTTTCTTTGAATGATGCATATGGTTGTTTTCTTGATGCTACTTTTGCATGATTATGATGTCCTAGGATAGGCTTTCTTGTCAATTTTCAAGCTTGTGATGAGATGTAAGCATAAGTGCCCAAAAAGGGAGACTTTTTAAAATTTTTCTAGGAGATGGCTTGCATGAGTAGAGTATTTGTCTTGGCTAGATTTGGAGTTGAATGCTTAGGAGCGAATTATTGGGTTCATATGCTTGTTGTCACCTCGATAGGTGTAAGGTAGAGCTAAAGAGTTAATTTTTTGCAAATTAGCATGTTTGATCTTGCTTAGGAGAAAAGAAAAGAATATCTGCTATTTATGCTCATATCGAAAAAATCATTCTTGTAGTTACTGTTGAAAAGAAAATTATTATGCCATGGCCTATGCACAGTTTGCAATGTTTAATAAAGATTAAGGCAAAAAGAGCTACCCCTGTTGTGATCAGTTAGGCCAACCAGAGAAATCTCAGGTTAAGGGTCCCTGCAATGGGTGTGTGAAAGCTAGTGCCACATTTACATGCTTAATTCATTTGTTAATTAAAAGCACCTAAGTATGGAGATAAACAAACTAATTTGTTGCATTAACTCATTAGTGAAGCCTTAGTGCCAGTGTAGAGGGAAGATGAGCTGAGAGTTTAATAATCCAATCCCGGGTTAGTAGAGTCTGATCTTGTTGAGTAGATCTCGCTTGTGCAAGTTAATTTTGGAAAAATTTTAATTTGTCTCCCTCATTGGTCCTTGTGTGCATATCTCTTGCTTGCTTGGTTATTGACTTTTGAGCCTTGAGGATTAAGTTATGATTGTTGCATCCATTCTTCCATTATATGTCTGATTTAGAGTTTGCTCGAGGACTAGCAAAAGCTTAAGTTTGGGGGTATTTGATAGCGAGCATAGCTAGCTACTTTTACTTATTTAATTTAGCTAGTCTTTTATGATGTTTGGGCCATTTTATGGTGCTTTATTGTTTATTTTGTAGGAAATGGTTGATTGGAGCTATAATGCCAATTTGGAGTTAATCGGGTGCTCGGGGCGTGAAAAGATGCAAAGGAATGAAAAGAGTAAAAGTGGAAAAAAGTCAAATCTCGGTCAACAGCAGGCTAGCGTCGAGACGCTAGCTCTTGAGCGTCTCGACGCTCACATTCCATATCAGATTAGGCGCGTAAAGCTTACAGCGTCGAGACGCTATGATAGGAAGCGTCCCGACGCTACCGTTTTTCCTTATTCAGAACGCGCGTTTAAGAGGCAGCGTCTCGACGTTTCGACGAAAAATCAGAATATAAGCTTCTCTTCGGCTAGGTTTTTGGGGAATCAATTTGGGACCTTTTGGAGCCGTAAAGAGGACAGAATAGAGCACTTTTGGAGCTGAAAACAAAGGAGGAACTTGGAAATCAACCCATTGTTCGTGGGGATCGTGACGGGGACGTCAGGACTCGGCCTACATTGAGTTTTCTTTTCCCTTTTCTTTCTTTAGTTAGATTTATGGCTTACACATGTTTAGTTGAGATTGTATTTACATTCATGAGTAGCTAAACTTGTAGCTTAGGGATTGATGTAGTTGATTAAGTTTATGGATTGATTTATGGTTTAAGTTGTGCAATGTTATTGTGTTTGTAATCTTGATTTAATGCTTTCAATTAATTGGCCATTAGTTGGATGATTTAAGTTTCGAATCTAGCTCGGGAGAGGGGATTTGATTTAGACTTACTCAAGATTGCATGAATAAAGTTTAATTTCTAATTCTTGACGGTTTTAGATTAACTTTAGAATTGGTTAAAAGATCTCATTGCCTTGCATATTAATAAACTTAGATAGGGATATCAAGTTGGTTAATTTGCATGAGAATCAATTATACTCGGGAGAGGTAGTTGTGATTAAAGGGTCTTTGGCTCATAATTTCATTGTGCATAATAACTTATTCTTTAAAATCAATCCTAAACGAAATCGGCGAAATCAATTCCCTAAGTAGTTTTCCCAATTGAATTTCCATTCTTTTTATTTGCTTTGATTTGGTTTTATCATCATCTTTTCATCACTTTTTGATCCCTAAATAAAATTGGGCAAGATAATTCACAATACTTGATTTGCTAAAAATCCAATCCAGAGGACGACATTCGAATTTACTATTCACTATATTATTACTTGACCCGTGCGCTTGCGGTAGGAAAAGTCCACATCAGGTACACACGAGTTAGGAGATGGTGGGAAAGCCTATGAACCTTTGGGGGTTAGAGTTCAGAAAGTTAAGGACTCGTAACAAAGCCTTGCTACCTTTGAAGGTTCCCTCTTGAATTTGATACCTTTTGGTTATAATTATTATGAGTACATGTGATCTTCATCCATTCAAGTGGGTATCGAGTGATTTCAAAGGCACTTACGGAAATCTTTGGAAACACATCTCTATTGAGCTCCCCATTTTCTCTTTCCTAGTCTAGTGTTCTGTGGGTGATAGGAGGGATACTAATTTTTGGGAGGATAAATGGGTGGGGAATAGTCCCCTCTGCTCCACGTTTCCCCATTATATCATTTATCCTCCATGAAAAATTGTTTTGTGACTACTATCTTTAGTCCTTTAGGGAGCTCCCTTTCCTTTTTGTTTAGTTTTCATCGTCTGTCGTTCGATGGAAAAACTGTGGATATCTTGTTCCAAAGGGAAGGGATGTTTACTTTTGGAGTCAAACTCCACTGGGGCTTTTCCTTATAGCTTGTTTTTTCAGTGGTTGCTAAATTTCTTTTCGATTAGTGAGTTAGTTTTTTCACGTCTGTGTAAGGTGAAAGTTTCAAAAAAGGTTCAATTCTTTGTCTGGCAGGTTATTCATGGAAGAGTTAATACTTTTTATAGGCTTACATGAAGGATGCATTCATTGATTGGATCGTTTTGTTGCCTCCTTTGTTGGAAGGCAGAGGAAAATCTCAATCATTAGCTTTAATGGCACGATTTTGCTTGTTCTATCTCGTGTCTTTTTTTTTTTTATGAGTTTTGCTTCCAGTTTGCCAAACACAGAGGTTGCAAAGAGATGATCGAAGAGTTTCTTCTCCATCCACCTTTTCGTGAGAGGAGGATATTATTGTAACGAGCGAAGACTTGTGTTATTTTGTAGGGCTTGTGGAATGAGAGATATAATAGAATCTTTAAAGGGATCGAGAGAATCCATAGTAATGCTTAGTTCACTGTTAAGTTCTATGTTTCCTCTAGGCATCGATTTCTAATATCTTTTGTAATTATTTGTTTGGTCTTAATTTACTTGATTGGAACCTCTTGTAATCGAATTCCTTTTATGGGCTTGATTTTTTACATTTTATTGTATTCTTTCATTTTTTTTTTTCGTCAATGAAAGCATTGTTTCTTAAAAATAAATAAATAAATAAGTTAGCAATTACTTAAAGACAACAACTTATTTGGTCACTCTTGTTGTTCATCATAGTTATTAAAAAGAAGCCCCATAAAAGGAATTTGTGGATACGATATTTGAAATACCTTCTAAATTACTTGGTGAGGCTTGTGTGCACTTTTACAAAAACCTTACATCCATAAAACCTATGGTCACAATTTATAAACATGTCTTTATTGCTACATACCAATAAACACACCTAAAGGATAATTTAGCCCCCGTGTGACAACATTTTGGTTTTTAGTTTTTTATTTCTAAAAATTAGGTTTGTCTCCGCACAATTTCTTTGACGTGTTTTCCCCATTATTTAAAACACATTTGAATTCTTAAGAAATTTAAAGAAACAATAACTAGTTTGAAAAAAACTATGGCCCCCCGTTTGATAACCATTTGGTTTTTGGTTTTTGGTTTTTGAAAATTAGGCTTGTTTTCTTTAAATTCTCTTACTATGGTTTTCATTTTTGTTAAAGACATACTTGAATTCCTAACCAAATTCTAAAAACAAAGACAAGTTTTTGAAAACTGCTTTTTTTAGTTTTCAAAAATTGGCTTGGTTTTTTAAAACATGAGAAAAAGGTAGATAGAAAAACAAAGAAACTTAGAGTTAGAAGTAGTGTTTATAAGCTTAAAAACCAAAAACCAAATGGTTATCAAACGGGGCCTACATTTTTGAGTTTCCAAAATTTGGCTTAGATTTTGAGAACAATTTCATAAAATCAATAACAAAAGAAAGAAACACGAGTGCAACTGGTATTTATAGGCTTAATTTTTTAAAAACAAAAAACCAATAATAAAAATGGTTATCAGATGAGACCTTAGTTTTCAAGAAAACAGTGTGTCATCCAACAAGGTCTTACCTTTCTAGAAATAACATAAGAAAATAAAAGATTTATTGTTTAACCTTTACTTTCTTTCTTGTCCACCTTAATTCCTAGTTTCATATTCTCAACAAGGTTGACATCTTGATTTAACCACCCAAGGTTTCATATTCTCAAAATTGTTATTTCCCTCTCATTTAACCACCCAAGGTTTCATATTCTCAACAAGGTTGACATCTTGATTCACTCCTTTCCCAAGAGGGGAATCACTCTTCTCATCTTTGTTCAACAAAGTTTGCAATAATTTGAATAAGAAATGTTCAAGGGAACTGGGATCTCCTACTAAGTCTAAGGTATAATCCATTCATCTTCTCCTAGCAACATCTTCTTCTAACATAGAGGCATCATCAATCAAGATAAAATCCTCAAATCATCTTTAGTCATTTCATTTGTTTCATTCCCACTAGTTGCATCCATATGTTAATTGGGAGAATGATGCACAAAATTTCCTTTAGATTTGATCTATTTAACCTCTAAAATAGAATTGTTATCCTGAAGGACATATCTAGTTAGGTATGATAATAACAGATAACTCTTGTTTACGAGGGTTATTTAGCTCTAAATTCAAGTTTATTCTTTGTACTTTGAATCTCTTTCGAGGTTACTTCATGCTCAAATATATCCAAATTATGCAAGAATGAGAAAAACATATATATCTAACCATGTTGAGCTAAATAGACTTCACTAAGGGTAAAAAGAATAAATTTAGAAGGTATATTTTCAGCAACTACTACCAACTTACATGTTTATAAAAGGAGCTCCATGATAACACCTAAAATGTGTTATCTTTAGGTTTCATTTAGTGTTAGTTCCTTTATTTTCACACTCTTATTTGTCTATTTGTTAAAGATCGAGTATTTGAAGCAAACTAGAGCGTTCTAGAAGATTCGGGACCAAAAAGGAGCTATTTATACACAAATTCAAGCAACTAAGTCAATAGAAGATGAAACTCAAGCCAAAATCCTTGAGGCATAGTGTTGAGATGTTGTTAGAGCGTCAAGACGCTCTAAAATGCATCATTCAGGTCAAAAGTCCTACATCGAAAGCGTCGAGACGTTAGTAAGAACGTTGAGACATACACCTTCCAAGCCAATGATGTCACATGGGTAGCATGACTTTTATGTGCTCAAGTCTCCCATCACTTAAAAAAATGCACTCCTCCCCTTTTTCGTTCGTAGCGTCAAGACATTGTCTACAATGTCTCGATGCTACCTTGAAATTTCCTAAAAGAAATTAGGGTTTTCTTGGATCTACTTATGTATCTTTTTCTATCTAATTTTTGAACATCTTGTAGACGGTTTTAGGTCATCCTTAGCCACTCTTGAAGGAGTTTTCTTTGTATTCTTCATTGAGTATTTGTAAGATACGTTCTGACGCAAAGGTTGGTTCAAGTCCAACTGTAAGATTATGAGGCTTCGAGCTAAATTGTAATCTTGTATCTATTCAAGTATTCTGTGTTTATTGTTTTTATTTTATGAGCATTTGATATTGACTGAATCAATGTCTTGATTGATATTGATTGTTTGATTGTCATGCATGATTTTATGATCCATAATTGTCATGTATGAGTGAATTAAGTAGCCAAAGAGTGAATTAAGTAGCCAAAGAGTTCGCTCGTGTGTATGTGTAAGCAAGGCTTTTCCTTGTTACATACCTTGCATGATAGATTCTAGGAATAAAGAAGGAGAATTAATTAGAAGGTAGCTATCTCACCTAATTAGTTTTGTCTTAGTTTTTCCTGATATTCTCAATGCTATTGTTGAGTTAATATGGAACGTTATCATGTACAGTTAATTAGACAATAAGTTTGGATCATAATGCTTTGTTAGAATCATTAAATTAGGAAAACTAAAACTTGCCACGACTTTCCTAAATAAGTTAACTAAGTTCTTGGATAGGAAAATTGATTTATTTTTGTAAGTTTGTGATCGATATTACAATTGGATGAGAACTATAAGTTTGAATTCAAAACCTTAGTAAGATTGATTTTCTCTTTGCATTTATGTTTAATTTTAGTTTTGATTCTCAAGCCAAACCTCTTGTTTTATTTTCTGTTTTAATTTGACTTTGAAAACTTTTAGTTAGTACATCCCTAGAATCAATATATCTACTTTGGCAAGCCTTGACAAAGGAAGAATTGAGTATGTTGAGTGGAAATTCCCTAGTTTTCCTTCTTTTCCCCAATTTTTCTTGTACTTAGATTTAGATTTTCTTCATTCTATTTATCCTTCTATTCATGTTTATGTACTGTTTTATTTCAGTGAAGTTTAGTTAGCTAAATTCTTGGAGATTTAATTGTGTGAATGCCCTAAAGGATATGTTGTGTTAAAATATAAAGTAACTCCAATGTCTATTTACCCTAATAATAGTTTGGTTTTATTGAATCTCTCGTACTTATTATTTGTCTATAGCTTGATCGTCTAGTTTTGTATAAGTAGTTGAACTCAATACTGAAAAGGTTGGATATAATATATGGTTTTCATAAAATTAATATAGGAAACAGAGCCTAGACATATGACTTCATTAATTAATCCTAGACATATGGCAACGCTTATAAGATCAAAGAAGGGTCATGAACCAATTTACCTAAGAAAAATTGATCATAGAAATACAGGACCAATTGCTTTAGACTCCTAAGTGTTCATTAAAGCAAAAGTTGAATAGGAGACGAACTTGTTTCACAAGCATATAATCTCGACGAGGATTAGTACTTGGAATACTTACTTGTTGACATTGGATACTTACACTTAGCTAGGTAAACACCCACATTCTTACAAAATAGTTGAAACATGATGGGCAAATTCAAATATTAAGAGTATTATCTAGGATGTAAACTTTAAACAGATGCTACACAACACAAGACAAAGTATAAAGGAGTTGGGTAGGAAACCTTTGGATACTTGAAAATAAAGAAGACTTTGAAGGTCAAGTTTGAGCTATTGATACATAAGATAAATTATATATATATATATTATATACTTTGGCTGTGGACATCTTTTCTAACATGATAAAAGAGTCTACCATATAAAGGGGGAATTTAAGGAGTTAATTGGGAAAAGAGAACCTTTGGCATTCTATTTAGCTCCTTGCAACGATCCACCGTTCTATTTTGAATGAATAATACTTGACTACATAGCAGTGTATAGGAACGACCATTAAAATGTTAACAACTGAGAAAGAGTTAGAAAATGAGAAATCTTTTTTCTCTTCTAGTTGTCAATATTTTATTGGTGGCGTGTAGGGAGATACTTACACGTATGTCGGTATGCAGCTAAGTGTTGTCCATTTCGAATTCTTTTTGTAATTACGACTTTGTACATATCTTGATCAATTTGACCTCCTTTGTAACCCTTTGGTCTTGGGGGAGATTCCACACATTGGCTTTCTTTTAAGAATAGCAAGGATTTGATTAAGGAGAATGAAGTATTCCAAAAACCTATCAACTTCGTCACTTTCCTATGTAAGCTCATTGATAAGTTGCTATAACAAATCCTCCTAATACCATCTCGAAGTTCTTAGTACCTCTATTATGAATGATATTAATTGAAGATTATAAAGCTGAGAGTTGGACGATTTTTTTTCTTTAAGGATTGATTTTGAGAAAATTTATGATCAATATCGAGGAATTGCCTTCATTTAACTCATTTTTCCATCTTGATCAATAGTAAATCTAAGGTTTAGAACTAATTTTTCCTCGAGGAGTATTAGACGAGGGGAGGTTCTTAATCTCCTTTTATTTTCTTCGCGTGGATTTTTTTTTTTCTTTAGTTCAAACAGTGGAGATGGAGGATTCAAACTTTCGACCCCTTGGTCGGAAGCACATACCTTATACCAATTCAGCTATGCACAATTTGGCAAATAGAGATACAATACTTTTTTGTTCAAGTAGGCAGGAGCCTTTTATTAATCTAAACTTCATTTGAATAGTGTTTGAGATCATTTTAGTCTTAAAATTAATAGGGATAAGATCTGTTCATGTGGCATTAATAATGTCTTAAGTTTTAAGGGAAATTGTAATGCTTTCATTGTAAAAAAGAAAGAAACAAAAAGGTAAAGAAAGTAAGAATTCGAAAAAGAAATTCAAAATTTGAAATGCTCGATTCATTGACAGTTTATGTGGGGCTTTACTGAACAGAATTTCAAAAATAAAAAAAATAATAAAAAAAAATCCAAAGTAAACATTAATATGTATTTTCAATATTACAATTAAATTGATTTGGGATATACTTATGTCTCTAGTAAAATATTAAAAAAATCATCAAATGATTGATTATCTTATATTTAAAAGAATTAAATTGATTTAAGATATACTTCAATTAAACCACCATATCACGTATCGACTTTGTTAATGGAATTTCAAATAGGAGGAGCTTTGCAAAACAATCTGGCTTGGTCAAAGTTTTCACATCTCAAGATATGGCTCTTTTGTTTTTTTTTTTTGAGAAAGATACTTATATTAGCGGCAAACGACCATGTATGTGAGAAACATACAAAGAGAGATTACAAAAAAGCCCTTCCAATTAAGAAGAATGGAAGCCGAATCATAATTCATGTAAAATTTAGACTTGGTAGACCAAAAAGCCGCAAGCGATAGAGAATCTTCTCAGAGCGTTGCACAAGGTTACGGGACTTGTTCTGAAAAACTCGATTGTTTCGCTCTTTGCACAAGGTTATGGCTCTTTTGTTGGGTTGAAAAGGATTTGATACAAGGATTTACATATAGCTTTTAGAGAAGGCAATGTGGGTGGTCACTGCCAACATGAACATAACTCAATTGACATAAAACTTGTACTAATGACCGAGAGGTCTGTGGTGTCTAGATCAGGTTGGGCGCATCTCGACGACTAATTTCACAGGACAATCATCTGACCCACTAATCTCACAGAACAATCATCTGACCCTACTACATTTGGTTTTTAGGAAACTCGTAGGATATTAAATCCTAGGTAGGTAACCACCGGTGGATACTGAACCCACTAATCCCCTAAATCATTTATTATTCTTAGGTCCTCCATTAAGTCAACCCATGATGGTTTACATCAATCGATTTCTATGAGAAGGGACTTGAGGGTTTCCTGCCAAAGCAACTTTGTGACCTTGGAGTGGAGAAAACTTGTGATCAATGAGTGAAAAGAGGATCAATAGCCTTCCTTTGATCTCCAAAGTGGCCCATAATGCAGTTTATGTTTCACCATTTTGCTTTGCAAGGTAAGAAACATCTTCTGTTGCATAGCTTCTAAACCTATGTGACATTAAGAATTAAGAACTTGATTATTGTGAGTGATAAATTGGCTAGGGTTTGAAAAAGGTGCCATATGATCAAGCTAACGAAGAGACAAAGAAGAGGGGATCGAGCAAGTCGTCCCCATAGATCTTTCTTAGATGAAAAGAAAAAAATATATATAGAAAGGTTAAGATTTTATAGTTTGTTTATCTAATTTGTCCCTCATCCGAAATTCTCATAATGGAAAGATTATACCTATAAAAGGGTAGAATATAAAATTTCGTCTGTCGTGAAAATTTATGACTATGTCCTATTCAAGCTGGCGAGCTCAAGTTAATGGAGAGAAAATGAGGTATGCCCGAGTTCTATCAATCTAGCACACATGTCTTAAAAGGATTTGTCGAAACGTTCATGGAGAGAAGGATTTAAGGAGAAGGATCCTAATAAAAGAACTACCTCAATTACACTCGAGAATAGGAAGTTCGTAGGAGAGGAAAGGGAAGGTCATTACAAAATCTAACAAAGAATCCAGTGCCTATACATTTTGTCAGTGGTTACAAAATAAATTTTTGAAAGGAAAATAGTATTTTCAAGCTTTTAAAATATGTAATCCATTAGAGAATAAAGTTTTTAAAGTGCATTGAACAGAAAATTTTTGCATATTATTATTTTTTTAAAGCTTCTGATTTCCAATGTTTCAATTTTTATGACAAATGAAACTGAAATGTCCTAAGTTGCAAACATTTTTTCTTCTTTTAGATCTACTTCCCAAAGACTTCAGGGTTTTAAAAGGACTATCAAATTATAGTTGAACAATCAAACAAAGAGATTTTTCTTTTCAATAGCTTATATAATTCTTACAAAAACAAAATTACTGTCAAACAAAACCCTAATAACTAGTTTTATCTTAACATTCATATTTTTATATCTAGTTTTTACTGTAATTACTCTCTTTTAGTTAGTTTTAGTAATCTTCTTGACATTTAAGTGTTCCCTTTTCTTTGTATTTTGTTTGTTTAAGAAGTTTATTTTCTCCAAAAAAAAAGTTTAGTTTCTTGTAATATTTGTTCCTATTATTTCTACTCCCTATATACTTCTATACTAAGTTTTCTTTTGCTCTCTACAAAGGTTTTTTAGAAGCAAATAACAGAATATTAAGGCAGTGAGTAACAGAAATATAGCACATATATAAAAATGAAAGTATTTGCAAAGATATTTAAAAATGAATAATAAAGAGCATAATGATATATAAATCATATAAAATAAACTAAAGAGAGTGCAATGATAAATAAATATATAGAACAGAAAGATTATCTTCATGCATAGTGAAAAACTAGAAGTAAAAACAATATAAACAAGGCAAACTATAAACTTGACATGATAAATGATAATTATCCTTTCAATAACATAAAGAACCTTTTAGATATCTATATTTTATTTCAAAAAAAGAAAAACCCCATGAGTTAGGTTAAAAAAGGGGTGTCTCTACCTCTAATATTTCTCTTAACTGGAAAGCTTTTTTCTAGCGGTTGTATGTTCCTCACATACATTCAATAAAGTATCCATTTCTCGGAGAGGTTTCATAATAAAGAAAAAAATAGTAAAATATCATGAAGAAAATACATTTTAGAATATTATAACTTCCTCCTCATCTTCTGTTTTTATTTTCTTCTTTAATTTGCCTTAATGGAAGTTCTTGAGATACTATGTTTAAGACATTATTCTTTCAACATTTGTTATAGCAGAAACTATTGCAGTACGATAGTTACAGCTCATTTGATAACATTTTTTATTTTCTTAGTTAAAACTTTTTCAAAATTTTTATTTATTTTCTAATTTTGTTTCTTCTTTAAGCTAGGTTTTTTTTTTTTTTAAAAAAAAAAAAAAAAAAAAAAAAAAAAAAAAAAAAAAAAAGTACTGAGAGAATATGGTGGTTTTTTTTTTTTTTTGGGTGCCAAGGAGGAAATATTTGGAGAGAGTATAGAACAAAGCATGTGGATGATAAGACCATTTTTTAAAAAATCATGAGACAAAAAACAAAAAGGAGATATGTTGAAAAAGAAAATGCAAGAAAAAATTGAATTCTTCCAATGATTCAACATCATATATGCTAGCTTCTTCTACCAAACCGCTTAAAAAACTAATTTTTCAACGTTTTAGAACCTCTACTCGAAAATCTACCTTGAATGAAACTTATGTTTATCTGTCGATTATAACTTTTAAAATATTTGAAGCATATCATTAATGTTATGAAATATATATGAAAGGATTCAAGAGTCATATATAGATGACATAGATAAAGTACATTATCATCATTACTATTACGAGGTGGATATTAGAATAAAACTAAGAAAATGTTGCAATTTTAAGTACATTGTAGTGAGAGAAAAAGTTATTAGAGAGTTTAGACAGAGAGAGAAATCTTGTGGATGAATAGTGAAAGCTAAGAAGAGTGCATATTCTAAGGGTACAACCTCAACCTCTCTCACTATGTCTATTTATTGAAGTCTTTTTATGGTACTTTGTCTAGTTTTTGAAAGGGAGATTTTAAGTATATTTTATGTTTCATTTGATATCAACATGGAGGATTTAAGCTTCGCCCTTCTACCTAATCCAAAGTTAAGGGACGATATGAAAACCCATCACTCAAAATGTCACTTTTGAAGCTTATATGTACTAATTGGTTCGAACAGAAGAACGAACTAAATCTTTTTAGTGTTTTGAATCTTATACTTGAAAATCTACCTTGAACAAAACCTATATGTTTCATCTTCAACAAAAGCTTCTTTGTAATGTACTATCAAAGCTTCTTCTTTTTTTTTTTTTTTTTTTTTTTTGTCCTTTGATAAATTCCTTTGTTTTTCACTCAACCTATGTTTTTGTATTTTTCTGTACTTTTTAAAATTTTTTACTCTCATTCCTAATCTTATTGGATGACTATATTGAATGGTATTAATACAATATATATGAGAAATTGGACACAAAATGAATGCAAAATATGAACATATAAGCACAAATTTTCTAAATTCCAAGAAAACCCAAATCCAAATTCAAATTTAGAATCAAACCCATCCTCAAAACTTGCAAAAACTCCCCCAATCTTATGCAAAGCTCTCAAATTTCCACATATCTTCAAGCCACCAACATATATCATATAACAAACTAAAAAATACCCTATATTTTATGAAATCAAAAAAGAAGCATTATCCTCCAAAGAAAATCAGCAAAGAAAGCTTTCAAATCCCAACTAGCCTAGATTTTAGATTGGCACTTCATCTCCATTTTCAATGGCTTCTTTTGACTGGAATTTGTGTACTTGCCTTCTCTACTATTATTTAATTTCTTTTAAAGTGCAATTATTTTTTCTCTCTCCTCTCCTCTCTCTCTAGAAAAAAGGGTTGAAGCAAAAACAAGAATAGAATGAAGATTTGTAAGTTTTGAGAGAGAAAATTAAAAAAAAAAAACCTTGAACTTGCATAGTCAAAGAGCTTTCCAGAAGCAGAAAAAACCAGAAGGCCAATCTCAGCATCACAGAGAATTGCAAGCTCTTTAGCTTTCTTGAAAAGCCCTTTTCTTCTCTTTGAAAATGCCACTTGCCTTGCAGCTATGTTGTCGATCTTCTTGATCTGAAT
This sequence comes from Luffa acutangula, assembly GCA_036850905.1. Lineage (NCBI taxonomy): Eukaryota > Viridiplantae > Streptophyta > Magnoliopsida > Cucurbitales > Cucurbitaceae > Luffa > Luffa acutangula. The sequence continues at coordinate 1,248,670 of CM072098.1, forward strand.
TTTCTTCCTCGTCATTTCTTCTGAAAAATAAATAAATAAATAACTAATCAATCAATTGGGGGCAAAAAAAATTGAAAAAAGAATTGATCTTTGAAAAAAAATAATAAGGTTTTATTGGATCTTGAATTCAGTACGAATCGAAAGATGAACAAAATCCCAAGCTTTTTTCAGAAAAAATCTTTAAAATAAAAATGGGGTTTCAGATTTTTTTTTTTTTTTAGAGAGAGAAATGGATGAAGAGAAATTCGATCAAAAAAACAAAAACCCACCATAGATTCGATGAAAAAAAAATGGTTTTTGCAAAGAAAAAAGAGAGAGAGAGAGAGCTTAGAACATTACTAGAGAAGAAGTGCTTCTTAAGCTTGAAGTGCTTCTTAAGCTTTGTGTGATCTCTTTCTTCTTCTTCTTCTTTCTTTCTTTCTTTTTTTTTTTTTTTTTGGTGTTAAATTTTTGGTAGCTTTTGGGGTTTATTACTGACACAGCTTGAAGAGGCTTTCAGACAAGATACCATTATTTGGAAAACCCTCCAATGGGTTGAAGAGAGAGAACTTATGAAAAAAAAGGCTCTGATTTAAAGAGATTTAATGTGTTTTTTTTTTTTTTTTTTTTTTGCTTTTTCTTTTTTCCTTTTTGTGGCTAAGCAATTCCCACAAAAGCGCTTCCTTACACTCGTTGTTGTGTTTGGCGCCGATTGGGTAACGACTGATGAAAGCCAGCGGTGTCTGTTCTATCAACAACTACTGAGAGAGATATATAATTGTCAATTAAAATTTTAGCAACTTTTTAGGTTTTGTGTGCTTTTTGCCATTTTTGTTGTTTTATTTTTTTTTTTCATTTGAATTGTCAATAATTATACTTATTTTGAAGCATCTTAAATTGGGGTTTTTTTTTTTCTTTTTCTTTTCACTTTTGTTTTAAGAATTTGACTTTCTTTTTTGTAATAATTTTCTATATTTTGAAAAATAATATCCTTGAGGGACGCGTCATGATATCGATGGTCGGTTCTCCTCTCTCTCTCACGTTAGTAAACTTTTTGATATTGTACTCTAGGTGAATTATTTTACCGAGTTCTCCATGTGGTTGTGGTTGAGGCACGCTTTAGTTGGATTTCGTGTTTGATGATCTTTATATCTCATACTAGAGTGAAAGTTCGAACAGTAACAATTAATGACCTAAACCATATATTGTCATCTAGAAGTTTTATAGTGTAACGACTTGATTCTTTGGACTTAAACTGCCTAAGAATATTAATACGTGTATATCATTTACATTTAAAAACTTTGAGAAGACACTATGAAAACTTATAAAATAAAATCTAAAACAATTAAAAAAGAAATTTTACTTAAGATCCCCATAAGAAATTTAAGTAAATCACAACAATAGAAAATAAGTTTGATAAATAAATAAATCACTTTTAATAAACAATTAAGTTCGATATAAATCAAACTTGGAAAATTAATATGAAAGCATAACTCGTGACTAGAGTGACAAACATTGTTGTGAATATATCATTCCTATACCTAAAAGATTATTGGGAGGATGAATATTAAAAATACTGGATAAGTAACTTCACTAATAGGGTGAAAAATGCACACACATAGAACATGATTCACAACATTGTACAATACATGAGTCCTAAACCCTCTGAACTTGGTGATAACTTGGCCAAAGGAAGAAATAACGACTTGTTTCGAAATTTTGTTGGTTTTCCAACTCGTCTGTTGAGATGTTAGGTAGGTCGTTTCATGAGAGACGCTAATTCAGCGGATGATGGTCAATAAACAATCAAACGGAGTTTGGCTCCCAACAAAAAAAAAAAAAAAAAAAACTCTATCCTGATAAGATGGACATGATCATGTTTCTCAACTCTACATTTTCACTATGTAAGTGTTTTTTTTCTTTGTGAGACCAAACCTCATCAGATGATAGTTGGTACCTACTTAGTGTTGCAAAGTTTTAATCACTCGGAATAATCCTTTCATGTACAACAACACGATAAAAAAGTGACAATTTGAGACTATCTTTTCATAAACATAGTCATGATGATACATATCATAAACCCTATACATATATGCATGCCATCCCATTCAAAGAAACACATACTTTTCAAATTGCAATACAATAGGGAAAATATACACTAATTCAATCATATACACTTTCAAGCATAAAATTAAATAAAAAAGAATTAAAAACAAATCAAACACCATACAAAAGCATCCTACACCCAAACTCTAAGGCACTTTAAGAACCAAATCCACTCGCTTTTACAAGCTAACCCAACAAAATATTTCTTGAATTAACCTATCAATAATCTCTAGAAATATTGAGTTTCTATATATATTATTCACTACGAAATTTAATTGAGAGGGAAAATGGTGGCTATCAAAAGAGAAGGTTTCTCAAAAAACAAAAACAAAATAGAAGGGAAAATTTATAGCAAAACTTTTTTTTAGCACATCAATATTTGGGAGTGGGGAGATTCGAACCTCGGACCTCCTGGTCGAAGGTACATGTCAATTAACATTGAGCTATACTCGCTTTGACAGCAAAATATTGATCTAGAATGGAATGCTTCTCCAAAGGCCATAATATAAAGAATGTTAAGGCCATGCTAGGAGCAACTTTCTCATTGTGTGTGTGTGTTTTTTTTTTATTAATCTGAGGTTTTTTTAGTTCAATAATTGTGGGGTGGAGAATTAAATCATCGACTTTTAAGATGATAATGGGTGTCTTATCCATTCAGATCTGCGAATATCCAAATGAGTTAGATTGATTAATGGAAGATAATCAACAACAATTTTAGTTTCCAATTTGTGGTGCCAAGAAGGTGTAGAAACTCAAAGACAAATTCAAAGTAAGCAATTGAATTTTAGTGAACACAAATCAACCGATCGAAAGTAAGAGAGCATATAATCGATTGTTCCTAGACCTAGATGAGAAGTAATTGTCTATATAGACTAGTTGATGGTTGTGGCTATACCTCAAAAAATGCCTTGAATTGTGTGCATCAAATCTAGGTTTGTCTAGAAATTCTATTAATATTTTGAATTATGTGGATGATCAAATAGTAATACTACTATTTTGGATGGGGAGCATAGGGTATGGTAATGATTGTGGCTACGCCCAATTAGTAATGTGTAGGCATGACGTTTAGCCAAACCCAACTGTACATTTGCTCGTTGTTGTCGTTTTTTTAAATGACACGTCAATCTAAGTTATCAGATATATCTCCCTACAATAAAAATTGAAACTTCTTTTTTCTAGGATTTTTTATGGTGAATATTAAATTGTTATGAATATGAAAGTATAGAGATTAAGTTATCGTGACATATCAATGTTCAAGGTAAATTCTTACAAATCATTTCATACTTCAACAAAAGTAGTATGGGATCAATGGTGTTTTTTAACTTAAAAATAATACATTGTATCATGATTTTAGAATGTGCACAAATATGTAAAAATGCAAAGCTTAATTTGTATAATGCAAAAGAAATCATATTGAAGCCAACAACAGCTTGACTCAACTGACATAAAGTTTGTATACTGGCCAAAAGGTCAAAGGTTTGATCCCCCACCTCTATATGTTGTAAAAAAAAAAAAAGGAAAGAAATCATATGGAAACCGCTAATCTTCGAGCATTTAAAAAAAGATTGATTTCAAATGGTATTTTAGGAAAGAAAAAAAATAAATTACAAGTTTAGTCCTTAAACCTATTAGGTCCTTAAAATTTCAATTTTGTGTCGGATAGATGTCTAAAATACTCAACATTTTTCAAAAATAATAAATCTAGTTTATACATAAAATTGAATTTCGTGACTAATAGAATATTAAACTTTCAATTTTCTATCCAATAGTTTATGAATTTTATAAAAGATCAATTACCTCAAAGACCTATTAAACACAAATTTGAAAGCTTAAGGACTTATTAGATATAAAAGCAAAAGTTTAAGGACATATTAAACAAATTTTAAACTTCAATAACCTATTAGACACAAATTTAAAGTTCATGGACTTATTATACACTTTTTAAAGTTCAATGACCTATTTGCCACAAATCTAAAAAAATCAGCACTAAACTTGTAATTTAACCCAAAAAAAAAATGTAAAGGGAACTTGACATACTCTGATGTATTTATTTAGCTTAAAAAAAGGTTACAAATTAATTTTGGTCACCAAACTTTCGTGAAAGTAATAAGTTAGTCCATAGACCAAAAGAAAAAGTTAAAAATTAATTTTGGTCTCCAAACTTTCATAAAACTAATAATTTAATTCATTAAATAATTGGCATAAGCCAAAGTGAATAGCTCAACGATAATTGGTATGTATCCTCGACAAAGATGTCAAAGGTTCAAATCTCTTCACCCAAAGATGTTGATGTACTGAAAAAAAAAAAAAAAAAAAAAAAAAAAAGAAGAAACTGATTGGATTTTGTAGGATTTCAAACTTAAAAAATTATGTTTCCAATTTTACCCATAAAGATTTTTTTTTTCTTCTTAATTTTATGACTCCTACTATAGTTGACTCAACTACCAATTTGTTTTTTTTTTTTTTTTTTTTTGTCTTTTTATATATTGATTCAATTTTTTTAAAAAAAATTAATATACAATAAATATATAAAAAAAAATAGTAACTATCAAATATATTCTTTTTCAATATATAATAATATATGAAAAATAAAAAAGAATGATGAATTAAGACCTTTGTAATTTTTTTCTTATTTTATTTTTTACAATAATGATGACATTTGTAAATTTTAATTTAATAAGTTGGGTTGTTTTAATTAATGATGTGTTTTCATAGTTATATGTGTGTTTTTATATTGTTATTTGATATTAAATATTTTTGTTATTAATTAAAATAATTTCCAGTAGCATAATAGTAAAATGATTATATGTTCTTTTCCTTTCTTGTGAGTATCCAAACATGATATTTTAATTTTAGTGATTTTGAATTATCTTGGTTCCAAACACAAATAGAAATTTAAAATCATTTCCATCTTTTTAAATCTTGGAATTTGAAATCGTTTCCTGCAAAATTCATTCGTCAAACAGAATAACTAATACATAAATTAATTTTAATTGTTTAAAATTATTATTTATTTAGCAATTAATTATCCAATATAAATATTTTAACTAAATAAATTGTCTTTACATTAAATCTAATGATTTAAATTATTTTTTTCTATAAGCAAAACCTATAAAACAAACTTAGAAATTTAACCTTCAAATATTAATTATTCGGTATATCCAAACACACACATTTATATTATCCAGACATTTAAATCTCAGATATTTTAATTCTTAGATATTTAATATCTACCATTCAAAGTGGTCGATATGGGATTTTGTTACTAGAGATATGTGATATAGAAAAAAGTTTTCATGTGAAGTAACAAGAAAAGTTTTACTTCAATTTGAATTACCCACATACCACAAAGAAAATAAGAACACACTAAGGTCCTGTTTGATAACCATTTGATATTTTTGTTTTTCGTTTTTGAAAATTAAGCTTAAAAACACTACATGCACCTACAAGTTTATTTGTTTTGTTATCTACCTCCTTCCCATGTTTTAAAAAACCAAGTCAAATTTTGAAAACTAGAAAAAATAGTTTTCAAAAACTTGTTTTTGTTTTTGGAATTTGGCTACAAACTCAAGTGTGTCTTAACCAAGGATGAAAACCATTGAAGGAAATTTGATGAAAACAAGTATAATTTTCAAAAACCCAAAACCAAATTGTTATCAAACGAATCCTAAGTTAAATGATATATTTTAAAAAAAAAAAAAATGATCATGGTGGGAGACACATGGATGAAGAATATATAAATCTTGGTTTTTTTTTATTTTAAATTTTTGTTTAATTTTTGTTTTTTGTTATTTTTTTAAGGTAACTAGTGGGGCAATAGCAAAAGAGTGTAAAGGGACTTTTGGGGTGACTGTGGATATAAAAATTGAGTCAAATTTCCTATGAATGTTGATTCAGAAAGGTGGGGCACAAGATCTAAATGTACATTATAAAATCTTTATATTTTTTTTTTTCAATTTTCTTTTTTACTTTATGGTGGAATCTCTAACAATGACAAATAAACATGACGTAACTCATTTGAGATTGGCAATTTTAAAGTTTCTAAAAATATTACTGTCAAAAAAAAAATTCTAAAAATATATAAGAAAAAAACTTCCCTGCATACCACTATGTAGGAATCTCAGTGCATACCACTATTAAAATCTTGACAACTAGGAGAAATAAAAAAATTTTCTCATTTTCTCCCTCCCTCTCACTTAATTGTCAAGATTTTAATGGGGTATGTAGGGAGATCCCTACACGAAAGTTTTTTCCAATATATAATGATATTTTTGCATAATTTCTGATCATTTTAGAACCTAGTAACCACTAATAATTTGTCAAAGTAAGCATAGCTCAGCGGTAATTAGCATATACCTTCGACCAAAGAAGTCAGTGATTTGAATTCCCCTACGCCCAAATGTTGATGTACTCGGAAAAAAAAAAAGTAATAATTTACATGTGTTTCATTTTTTTCCCCTAAATTTGTAATAAATTTTTATGTTATTTTAAAATATGTTGATGGTACTAGTTTCAATCCTAAATTTAATATTGAACTCAAAAAAAAAAATACTAAATTCAATATTTCTCTTTTCTTCTTCATTATATTGCATTAACAATATTTCAAGAATTTTGTGTACAAATTGTTTAAACAGACGTAATTCTGGTTTGTTGTTGTGTTGGTTGCTAAATTTCTAGATTTCAATGTCGTTATTTCTCATAAATTGCATATATAATTTGAAATAAAATATTCAGAACAAAAAATAAGAACCCTTCGTTCTTCATTGTTGTTTTTCTTCGTTGCAAAAATGAATGAGACGATTAAAATGACAACTTTATTTGACCTAATTTCTTGTTTTTTTTTTAATTCTAAAGATGGTATAAATTATTTTATAACAAACGAAGATTTGAATCTCTTGCCTTAAATAAAGAAGAGAACCATATGGTTTGGACCGATAACCATAAGGTTTGTGGTTCGAACCTTCCACCACACATATTGTAAAAGAAAATAATAATAATGATTAAAATAGAAATGGCTAGGTTGGTTTCAAAATAGAAAAATTAATTGATATTAAAAAAATAATAATAATAAAAGGGTCAAAACAGTTAGGTAGAATAGTTTTCTTTTATGAGGGAAAAAATAATTAGGTCAAGACAGATTTGGTAATTATTGTATGAAAGTAAATGCAAAAATAAATGAATGAATAAACAAAACACATTTATGAAATGGATCATTCATGTTGATTAGAATATGTGTATTATTATGTCAATGTGGGCTTATTATATTAAAGCCATATAAGCTGGAATAAACAAATTTTAGATTAAAGAATAATACACAAATAAGAGAGGTTTGTTTTTATAAGTTTAAAAATTTATTAAACACAGTCCTTAAAATTATTGTTTTTTTTTTTTTTCAACATGTGGGGTGGAGAATTCGAACCACAAATCTCTTAATCATTAATACAAACTGTTATAGGTAATTTTGGATCACTCCGATATGCAAGGAGCTGACGAGGACAACGCGATACCAGCCCAATGAAACAGCCAGAAACGGGATCCGGATGAAGAACAGGCCAAAGGATCGGGCCAAAGCCGAAGGGATCGAGCTATTGGCCCGACCCCCTGCTCGGCCTCAGACTTGGGTCGAGGCCGAGGCCGACTTCTTCCGCCTCAGTTCGGTCCCTAGTGCCCCCGGCTACCTCGGTTCCACTCGGGTCAGCCCAAATCGCCTCCGAATGCCTAAAACCCTAGGAGCATGAGCAGGTATTTAAACCCCTCTTCGTCACTGAAGAACTGGTGCGAAAACTCTCTCTTCTCTTTCTCTAGCTCTCTGGTTTTGCTCATATTCTCGTCGATTACTGACTTAAGCATCGAAGACGGTGTGGCAAGCATCACACCGGTGTGCATGTTTCTCCTGTTTTGCAGGTCACGTCTTCCCCTTCAAATAAATTCACTATTGGTGGTACGTGAGGGTCATGTGAGTTCTCCATGTCTGGATTTTGGCATCAACACAAACGTTATGTCCGTTGAGTTACTCGTGTTGACCGGTCCTAAAAGTTACTAAAATATAATTTAACCTAAAAATATTACGTGTACTTTTTTTTTTTTTAATAACTTGGTGTTATTATTATCTTATCTCTGAAGTGTGGCAGTTTGATTATGACTGATGGCAGAGTTGGGACGAATCAGAAGCATTTTCATTATAAAACACGAGCAAAACGAGCTCTCAAATGCCTTTTTCCAAAGTTCTGACATCCTACAGAGATTCTTAATTCTACAATTATATTTTTATCATCTTATCTTATTGCTTTCGAAACTTCCTAAATATTAAATCTATTTTCAAATAATTGTTTTTCTTTTGAATTATTTTCCATTACATGACTTCAAAATTATTTTCCTGCATGATTGATAATCAATGGAATTTAACTTCAATTCTTAAATATACATGTATATTTCCACAACTTAAAACGAGCTAGGTAATTATGAAATTATTTTTTTAATTTATTTTATTGAATTCAACTATATTTGGAAATTGAGATAAGATAACTCAAACCTACGACCTCTTAATAGCTATAGCTATATTCATTTTGATGTGATTTTTTTTTTAATATTCTTATCATATTTTTCACATTTAGAGCGATTGAAGATCTTGAAACCAATGAGAGGTGTTGTTTACTTTAGTCCATATAAATTTTACATTCGTATATCGAGTAGTATACATTTGTAGATCTCAAAGATCAATTTTATCTTTAATTTTTATTTTATTGTAAACTTTGTGCATCTTATTTTCCATGTTTGTATCTTGCTAACAATAATTTCCTACTTATTATTATTTTTCAAATGCTACCCTATCTTATAATTAGGATTAAAAACGCTTTTAATTGTGTTTTTTTGTTATTCTTCCTCTCATAAGTTTAACATTTGAAGCGGTAAGAATAGAGTTGATTTTGATTATCAAAGTTGTTTTAGAGGTGATTTTTTTTTTTTTTTTTTTAGTATATCAACATTTGGAGGTAGGAGATTTGAACCACTGATCTCATGGTCAAAGGTACATGCCAATTAGACTGAGCTAAGATCGATTGGAGGTGCTTTTTAGCTAGTATAGATTGTAGGAAAAATTTTCAGTACTACAGAGGTTCTTACTCTCATATTTTGTTCACAATATGGTTTTACTTTTAAAAATAATTTATGGGTGAATATAATTCCCTTTTTGGTCCCTAAAATTTGGGTATTATGTTGATTTCATCCCCAAGGTTCAAGATAGGACAATAAGTCCCTCAAATTTAGAAAACAATTCTTATTAAGTATTTCATATGTCTATAATAATAATAATAATAAACTTTCTCTCCACTCACCCCTTCTCCTTCCTTATGCTAGCTCTTTTTTTTTTCTTCTCCTTCTCCTTCTACTTCTACCCTCTCACCATCACCCTCTTCTTCATATCTAGAATTTATAGATATGAAAGTCGTTGGGCGAACGACGTCAACTTTTGCTTATCTCTCGGTCTCTCTAACTGATTAAAAAAAAAACTATAAAACCAAGTGTTTGGAATGCGACCAAAGTCCAACATTCACTAGATATATAATAGGAAGATCATGAGTATATAAGTGATAGACAATATCTCAATTGGTATGAAACTTTTGGGTGGAACCAAAAGTAATAAGCTATGGAGGCTTATGTCCAAAATGGACAATACCATACCGTTGTGGAGATATATCAAGGTCGGATTTGTCCTTAACAATTGATATCATAGTCACTCCTCTAACTTAATCATGTTGATACAATCTTGAGTGACGAACAAAGATAGTAAAACCCCAATATCATAGTCATAGGTCACTCGTGCATAAGCTCTAAACAAGCGGTGTGGTTTCAAATAAGAAGAAGCTAACATAGATAAGAGCAAAACTCTCACTAAAGTTAGAGAGATGGACAAATAGATGACTATTTTTTTTTTAATAACCAATTCATTAAGACAAAAAACCACTACAAACACCATCCTCAATTATAGCAGAGGATAACCATACAGGCAAAATCGAATCCCTACCAAAAAAACACTCTTTCGGGGAAGAAGAAGAGGGAGCTTGATTCGAAAGAACATCAACATAAACACAAGAAGAACCATTCACCAGTTGAGATCGAGACGACGACAACTGAGCTGCATTTCGCGCCAAGACATGCATCACACCATTCTCATCTCTGCAGCACCACACGAACCTGATAGGCTCACAAAAATTGGCCAACTCCAAGACCTCCTTTAGAACAAGATGTGTTTTGGATAGGTCCAGATTGTTCTGATTGATCAAATCCACCAAGGAAGCGGCATCGGATTCAACCACCAGAGGGGCATAAACGCCAAAATTGAGGTAATTCAATAATCCCTCTTTGAGGCATCGGATTCAACCCCGCTTTAATTCAATAATCCACCAAGGAAGCGAAAAATAGATGACTATTTGAGAGGAGGATTGTTGGGATTGCAATCAAAGTCCCATATTGGCTACATGAGAGAGATAGATCATAGATATATAAGTGATAGACAATATTTTCATTGGTACGATGAGACATTCTGTGTGGAACCAAAAGCAAAACCATGAGAGGATTTATGCCAAAATGGAAAATATATCATACCATTCTGAAGTAAAGTGATTCAGCATATTATTATTTTTTTTATCGTCATTATCGATGCACCCTAGATCATTTTCCATATATTGGGTTGTTTAATTTATCGAGTCGTAATTGTTGTAGATCTCAAACACTAGGGAGAAATGAATCTACTTTTAGGACCATAAACACTATTAAACCTTGAAGTTCTCCTAAACTTCTAATCTTTTCACCGTAATTTTTGCACACATTATCTTTGATGTTTATTTAACATGTTGGTGCATTGCTAACCATAATTTTCAACTTAATTATATCTTTTTTTTTTTTTTTACAATATGTGGGGATGGGGTTCGAACCACAGACCTTGTGATTATCAATTCAATTTTATGTCAGTTGAGTTATGCTCTTGTTGGCCAGCTTAACCATAATTTTCAGCTTAATTATATCTTGTTTAAATTCCACCGTATCTTTTAATTAGGATTAAAATCAAAAGCATGATTAAAACATATTTGAATAATAATTACCCGCTACAAAGTGTAATTTCAAATATGTAATGATTTTAATCTATACAAAAGAAAAAAAAAACAAATCCAAATTCCTCAAACAAATTTAAAGAGAATAAAATATATTCTTTTTGAAAAATAATCCTCTAAACATGTGATAGTTGACCCAACAACTATTTAAATCAACTAAGGGTCCCATGCATGTTCTTTTCTTCCATCTTTGTTTTCCATTAAAAAAAATAATAATAACATTAATGTCGTCATTTCTCTTTCGTCCTTTTTTTTTCTTTTTTTTTAATTTTTAATTTTTAATTTTTTTACATATCACCCACGTTTCATTTTCCCATTTTCCTTCTTCTCAAAAAAAAAAAAAAATCCCTTTTTTCCTCTTTTAATTAGTGCAACGTAGATCGATTTTGCACCACAAAAATAGAAGGTTTTTCCCTTTTCTTTTTTCGTTCCTTTTTTTTTTTTTTTTTTTTGAGTTCTTTTGTTCCTTTTTCTAAAGTTAGGTAGGATGACGAGATCATTATGTAAGATTTTTTTTTGGTACAAATATTTTAAATTTAGTGGGACCATGAAGGAGAAATAAAATAAATTTCTGTCGTCAAAAAAAAAATCTTTGGCAGTTATATTGGGTGATTTTTTTTAAAAAATTATTTTTTATGGACTTCCTATTTTTACTTATAGTATGTCGATTTGGGAATGAGAGATTTGAACCCGTAACTTCTCGGTCGAAAGTACATGTCAATTATCACTGAGCTATATGTTCACTTTGCTCAAAGGGTATCTTGATATTATGTATTTTTGGTTTTTTTTTAAAGTGAAATTATAAGAGTTAAAAGCAAAAGTTGGTTTACTAGAAAATTTTTAAATTTTCACTCAAATAAACATGCTAGAAGAACTCAACCACAAAACCATACAAGAAAGTAAAAAGTTTGGTGTGGATAATTTAAATCTTAATACTTTATTTAGAAAATATAAAGAATTAAGCATGGACCTTTGTATAAAAAAGAAAAAAGTATATGTTACACATGTAAAGTAGCGTCTAAGTTTAGAGTCTATAAAAGAAGACAATGATATTTTATTATTTGAGTTTTTTAATTAAAAAATTTTAATTCAACAAAATATAAAAGTCAGTCGTCTATTTATTCCTTAAAGATTACATAAAAATTCTTCTCAAAAAAAAAAAAAAGATTACATAAAAAATTCGAAGATAAGTCTCTTTCAACTTTTTTGGTGGTCCATGATAAAGCATATATATGTAATACGAGGTAAGTTCAAAAATGGTTTAAACCAAAACCAACAAAGTCTCATACATCAATTCAAGAAAAAAAAAAAAGAGAAAATTAACTAAACCAATTAGAATGAAGAAAATATAAAAACATATCCACTCTTTTTTTTTCTTTTTTTTTTTTTGGAGGAAAATTACCTTTTTGGTCCTTGAGTTTTCAAAATAAACCTTTTTAGCCATTGAGTTTTGAGAAATATATTTAAAAGGTCCCTAAGTTTTCAAAATTGACCTTTTTAGTTCCTGAGTTTTGAGAAATAGGTTTAAAAGGTCCTTAATATTATTTTTTTTCATCTTTTTTAAATTAATATTTTTGTATTATTTTTTAATATTGAATGGTTTTGAAATTAAAAAAATTAAAAAGTATTAATTTAAAAATTGAAAAAATAATAATATGGACCTTTTGAACACATTTTTCAAAACTTAGGGACTAAAAAGTCTATTTTGAAAACTTAGAGACCTTTTAAAAATATTTTTCAAAACTTAGGGACTAAAAATGTCAATTTTGAAAACTTAGAGGCCGAACGCGCATATTCTTCCAAACTCAGGGACCAAAAAGATATATATTTTTTTAAAAAAATATCTTCACTCTATTAAAATATTATTTTTATGGTTGAATGTAATTAAAGTGGCCAACAAAGTTAGTCAAATCAACTTGCCCAATTCGTTTTGTTCACATTGAAAGAGATTAAAAATAAAAATAAAAAATAAAAAATAAATATCGATAAAAAATAAAATGGTTGTTGTGATATAATAATAATAATGATAATAATAGTGATAATCGGACAGAGAAATGATGGATAATGAAAAAATATATATAATTAGAAAAAGGAAAATGAAAAAAAAAAAAAAAAAATCTATGCACTTTCCAATAATGGGAAAATTAAACTCTCGAAGTTTGGAAACAACAGAGGCGACTGCGCGTGGAGAACTGTGCGTCATCAATTATTGTATTATATTATATTATATTATATCTTAATATAAAATTCTTAAATCATGTTTTAGTTTTTGAAAAGAAAATATTCTTTTTTACTTTCAACTTTACGAGATGTATCAATTTATAGCTTAATATTTTCAATTTAATCACATTACATTTTAAACTTTGATAAATATGCTTAAATAATGTTATAATTTTTATCATTGGATAGATTTTTATTGTTTTTAGAGACCATTGATGAAAAAAAAATTCACATAGAACAAAGACATATGATAAGTACAGAAAATAATAAATTCCAAAAAAGAAAAAAAAATAGAGATTTGAAAGATCTATCGAATAGTCAATCTTGTGCATTAATTACAGTTAAATTTGTACAAGAGTCGACTTTTGTTGATTTTTCTTTCTTATTACAATGTTGTTTGAAAAGAATTTGTACCTTACTTCATGTCAAAATTATAAAAAAGAATTTTGAATCTAGAGTAAAAATTCCAACAGGTGTATAGATTTAGGATTTAGAGTAAAAATTGAATCAATTACGTCTTTGAACTTTAAAAAGTGTCCAATAAATTTTTAAACTTTCAATTTTGTTTCTAATAGGTTCCTGAACTTTAAATTTTATGTCTAATAGGTCATTGACATATTCGAAATTCTTAAAAATCAACCAATCTATTATATATAAAATTAAATTTTATGCCTACTAAGACTCTAAACTTCCAATTTTGCATCTAGTAGGCTTGTGAATTTTAGAAAATGTCGAATAGGTCAAAGACTTACACAAAATTAAAAGTTTGGAGACCCACTGGACACACAAAAGTGAAATTTTAAAGATATATGAGAGATTTTTTACAGTTCAGGAACCTATGGAAAACAAAACTGAAAATTCGAGGAACTTTTTAAAAAATTTTAAAGTTTAGGGACTAAAGATGTAATTTAACGGTATGTTTTAATAATTTAACTTATGATATATATTTTTTTTTTTTAGAGAAGATGATTTAAGATATGATTTGAGGTTGGGAAAAATGGTGAATATCGATGTGGAACGTAGGAGGGAGGGAGGTGGTGTAGCATCGCTGTCACAACGTTGTACCCGTCGTGTCTCCACTCCCCACATTTCTGACTCTGACTTTATCTTATTTTCTCGTGAATCCCACCCTCCATTTTTACTATTTTTACTCACTCATTTCCCGCTCTTTTCCCATTTTACGCTTTTTCTTTTTTTAATTCTCTTTCACACACGTCATTCTGGGCCTGGCCCACTCTTCGGATCCATATCCATGGGCCTCAAGGCCCACTCATACCCCTTCCCCCAAATGCTGAGGTTCTCTCTTCTACATGGGAGTTCGTTTTATTTCATCCATGTTATTGTGCTCTACCTATGAATTATTTAGGTCTCGGTTGATAACCATTTCGTTTTTTAAAATTAAGTTTATACACATATACTGAGCAATATCAAGAAATAGAAGAAATTGAGAGATAAAACTCTCTGTGTTCAGCCCACTTTATTAGTTCATCAGTCAAATATATTTATACTGCTCTTTTGAAATAACAGCTTGACTATCACACGTTTTAATACAGCCAACTGATATAACAAATAATAAACAATATAACTAATATATACTTCCACCTATAAGTTTATTGGTTTTAGTAGCAATCTTCTATCTTGTTTCCAAAAACCAAGTTCGATTTTGGAAACAAAAAAAAATGAGTTTTCAAAAACTTGTTTTTTGTTTTTAAAATTTGACTAGGAATTCAAATGCAACCTTAATTAGGATGAAAGTCATGGTAGGTAATTTAGGAGAAAACAAGCATAATTTTTAAAAACCAAATAGTTATCAAACGGGGCCTTAGTAATTGGAATTACATATTGAGATACACCTACATAGTAACGGTATTTAATTATGAAGATTAGTTATTGGGTAGTTGGCCTTCTTAGTGGGTCTTTTGGGAGAACAATGACGTTGTTGAATAATTAAGATTTCATAAAAGCACTTGTACCAATGAAAAATTCCTTGGTTAAGATATCATTTTTTATCCTTGTACTTTAGAATTTGTTTACTTTTAGTCCATGTGCTTTCAAATATTCAAGTTTGGTCTCCATACTTTCAATATTTTACAAAATTAATCCTTATGATTTGGTCAAAATTTGCTGAATATAATAATCATCTTTTTGGTCAATTTTAGGTGAAAAGGATAAAATAGTGTAAAATGAACAAAAAAGATGGTGTGAGTCACATGTATAATAAAGAAAGAGAATGCATTGATCACTTTTTTTGACGTAAAAAAAAATATAAATGAGATTGTAAATTTTGAAATAGGTCCCATAGTTTATTATCGATCAATCGTAATGATCAAGTGGATCCCACAAGATTGTTTGATTACGATTATAGATAGGTAAGTGAAGTCGTAGTTGAATCATTATGTTACCAAGGATAATCTTTGCACATTCTAGTTGTTACACTCACTTTATTCATTTTATCACCAATAATCACCGTTGTTTCTTGGTTTCTCTTTGTTGTAATTCTATATATATAGTCCACGTGGAGATGATACTTGGAATACTTTCATGTATTACTTGTTAAAACAGAATATGCACTTGTTCTAGAGTTCACCCTCTTTGGAGAAGCCTCACCGATGCTATACAAATGTAACTAAACTTTGACTTTCAACTAGGTTTGCATTGGACCTAAACCGACCTTTGAATGATGGATCGTTCGATGAAGCGGAATCTCATGGAATGTCAAATTAATTGTACTTATAGTGTAAAATGAACAATTCTCCAATGGCTTGTTTTGTTTGTATGGGTTATGAGATAGTTTTGTGATGACTATTCTATATTCATGTTTTAATATTTACTTTTCAAAGGGTTAATGTAATAATTACCTATGGATACAACACACCAAGATTAGAATTTTATTATCCTATAACATAGATTTCTTATCTTCAAGAAAACAAATACTATTACAAAAGACCAAATCAATAATTATTCTTAACAAGTTAACATTAATATTGATTCTTTCTACCAACATGAGCATGCTCAACTGACGTAAAATTGTACTAATGATCAAAATGTTTGTGGTTCGCGACCCCACCCCACACATTGGACAAATTATTAGGTGTTTTTTGGTTCAATGAGACTCCCTTTTTAAAATCGTCATATTGACATATCTTCAAATTTGTCAGCCCTTAATAACTGTTGGATACAAAATCGAGGTACTTTTTCAATTTCTCTCACTCACATCTAATGGTACAAAACCACATGCCTCATTGCATCGGGAGCACCTAATAATTTCTCCACATGTTGTAAAAAAAATATTGATTCTTGGTTTATTGTTATATTTTCAGTTAGCAATATTTTATTAAATCATATCTCATCAATCAACTAACTAATTAATTAAATTAGTTTTTTCCTAAAAAAAAATAATAAATTAGTTTTAATTAATTATTGATATTAAATAATTGAATACCATTATTTTTTAACCTACATTTATAATTAATAAATTTTTATTACTACATTTTAAATTAATATTTTATATTATTTTAATTAAAATTTTATGTCATCTTAATTTTTTTATTATTAATTTTCTCAATTGAACATTAACTTTTATTAATAATTTAATTGCTTTTAAATAATTATGTTTAATTATTTAGTATTAAGTATTACATTTTAATTAATAACTTAACAATACTATTTATTTATTTTATTTTAATTTTTTTAAAAAAACTAGTTAATATAATGATCATATAAAACAATACTAATTTTTATTTATGATTAGCATAAAATAATCTAGGAAGATTTATTTATACTTTGAAATATATATATAGTTCAACAATATTTGCGGTGAGGAAGTTCGAACCTTTAACATTTTGATCGATGATACATGTCAATTATCGTTGAGTTATGCTCCTTTAACTATAGTTTGAGATAGTTTGAGATATATAGTTAATATATATAATTATAATTAATTGATTAAGTAAATAAATTATGTCGACCATAGACAAACCTATAAAACGAACACATATATTAATTATTTCATATCTACGAATACAAATATTTGATATTCCATACATTTATAGTTTCCAATTATCTTATATCCATACTCACAAAATACTACTATCACGATTTAATGGATCATAAATGATGAAACTCAAAATATTTAAAAAAAAAAAAAAATGAAACTCAAAACATCCTAAAATGATTTAATATAGATTTTCCGACAAAATAAACACAAAAAAGTTGGTGCCCAAGATTATTGCAAAACAAACAACCTCTACTAATAAAATTCATGATATCCTAAGATGATTAGATACCTTGTATTATTACAAAATAAGTGTACTAATTTAGATACCCACCTTATAAAAATCTACAAATAGTCCAAAATAAATGGTCCTCCACAATTAAATTCAAAATTTGAAAATCTAATAATGAAGACTTAGGTGGACCAGTCAATTTTAATTTTAAACTTTAGATTTCATAAATTTAAACTATAAATTTGAACGAGTATAGGAATTGAGGTCTCATCGAATCTAAATTTGAGAATTATTCATGAACTTTATTAATAAATCTACAAAATTCAAAGAGATCAATCATGAAAAATATTTGAACCCTCCTCAAAATCAAGCATATAAAAAAAGCTAAAACTTCAACAAGATATCAAAATCCAAACTAACTTAAAAGCATTTAAGAGGCTAAAACAATTTAATGAACAAATAACTACAAAAAAAAAAAAAAAAATTTCAAATAGGTCCTTAAACTTTCAATTTTGTGTCCAATAGATCCCTGAACTTTAAAAAGTATCTAGAGTAGGTCCCTAAATTTTTCACTTTTGTGTCTAATGGATCTCTCAAATTTCAATTTTGTGTCCAATAAATCATTGACTTATTCGACGTTTTTTAAAATTCACAAGTCTATATAGAAAATTGGAAATTTAGGTAGGGTCCAATAGGCATAAAATTCAAATTTATATCTAGTAGATTGGTTAATTTTTAAAAATCTCGAATATGTCAGAGACCTATTAGACACAAATTGAAAGTTTATGAACCCATTAGACCTTTTTGATTTTCAAGGATCTATTAGACACAAAATTGAAAGTTCAAGTACTTATTAGACATTTTCAAAGTTTAGAGACCAAACTTCCCAACCTTAAAAAATCATGGACTAAACTTGTAATTTAACTCTTAACTAATTATAAAAACATTCGTAGCTAGTCACAAATCTTCAAAAAGAAATAGAAACTTAACTACAGGAGGGTATCAATTACATCACATATTCAATTATGTTTCAGTTGTGCAATACCATTGTAGGGAAATTGAGGGAAAACAAGTCTAATTTCGAATAGAAACTTGTTTTTGTTTTTGGAATTTGACTAGAAGTTCAAATAGATCCTTAATAAAAAAGAAAACCATGGTACGGAATTTAAGAGAAAACACGTCCAATTTTCCAAAACCAAATGATTATCAAACGGAGACATAATGTTTCGATTGCCAATTGTAATACCGATACAAATTCAATATTTAAATTGAATAAATTGAAAATTTAAGATTAAAATCAACCCGCCCGCGTCCGGGATAAAAAATAAACTTTTTTTTTAAATAATTAAAGAAAAAAAAAGGGAAATAAATGTATATTTGGATGGGTATTTTATGGTAGAGTGGTCTTCTCCTTGGCGAAAGAGAAATTGAAAGAATGGGAATTGGATAATAAAAAGTCTTCTTTATGCTTTAAAAAAAAAAAAAAAGTGTTATTTATACGCATTAAAATCATGCCTGAAAAGTCCATATAAAAGCCAACACATATTAATTTATTTTTCTTTTTTCTTTTCCTTTTCCGAACGAAAAAAGGCGTCAGGCATTTATTCACTGCTGACGCTACACCTTCTTTCTACTTCAAAACATTTTTTTTCTCTCCTACTTTTTTAGTTTTTTTTTTTTTTTTTTTTTTTTTTTTTTTTTTTTTCTAATTACATGTTTAGATTTTTTTCAATTCTGACCATTTAACTGCAATTTTGTAACGATTTAGTCATTTTTTTTAGTGCATCAACATTAGGAGTGGGAGATTCGAACGTCTGACCTCATGATCAAGGGTACATGTCAATTACCGTTGAGTTAGACTCGCTTTTGGCTAACGATTTAGTTCTTATACTTTCAATTTTGTAACAATTTAGTCTTAAACTTTAATAAATAACAATTTAGTCTCTGTACTTTCAAATTTGTAACGATTTAGTCCTTATGGTGAAAAATTAATGTAAAGATTTAATGAAATTTCTTACCTTGATAGATTAATAAACTAATTTGAGACCCAATATGTTAATAAGCTACAAAGTTTAATCATTAAATAATAAAAATCAACATTTAATTTTGATTTTTTTTTTTTTTTTTTTTTTTTTTTTTTTTTGCAGTAAGGATTAAATTGTTACAAATTTGAAAGTATAGCGACTAAATTGTTACTTAATAAAGTTAAGTACTAAATTGTTACAAAATTGAAAGTACAAGGACCAAAAGTGATTTATAGGTCCTTAAAGCTTCAATTTTATTTCCAATAGGTCTTTAAAATGTCCTTAAACTTGCACTTTTGTGTCCAATAAGTCTCTCAACTCTTAATTTTGTGTTTAACAAGTCCTTAATCTATTCTTTATTATTATTATTATTATTTTTAATTTGTAAGCCTACTTAGATACAAAATTGAAAGCTTACAGTCTCACTAGGCATAAATTTCAATTTTATATATAGTAGATTGGTTAATTTTTAAAAATATTAAATATATTGATGACTTATTAGACACAAAATGGAAAGATTAGTGACATATTAGACATTTTTAAAGTTTAAAGACTTATTAGAAACAAAAGTGAAAGTTCGAGGACCTATTATAAACTTTTTAAAGTTCAGAGACCTGATTGATACAACCCTAAAAATCGAGGGACTAAACTTGTAATAAAACCATTCTTCTTCTCTCTCTAACAAATATAGTTTTTGGAACATTTATTGAACTTTATGTTGGTTTATCTTTTTAAAGTGGGTGAAAGTTGAAATAATAATTAAAAGAAATTCTATGAGATTGATTTAATTATATCGGTTTGCTTAGTTTGAACTATTTGTTGATTTAGATTTGGATAGATTTGCTTTAATTTTAGTAAGTTTAGTAGTTGATTTGTTAATTTGTGATCGATTATGGTTACTTGGTTAGCATTCAATCAATTCGATTTTTAAGAAGTTGTTTTCGATTTTCTTTTTTTTTAATATATTTTCTATAAATCAATACATTGGTTTGGTGTTTAAAAAAAAAAAAAAAATAGAGCTAACCATTTATGATTTATGAAAATGATATTTTTCCATATCTTGAAAAGCGTTGACAAAATGCAAAAGTGGTAAAAATACAAGAAACTCACACTATTAATAGATATGAGTAGTTCTCAAAAATATATATACTCAAAAAAAAAATATATATATATATATATATATATATATATATATATATATATATATATATATGAGTAACTTATTTAAATGTAAGATACTTAATTACCAATTTAAAGGTCAAATTATCAATGTTGTAATTTATTTATGTTTTGCTTTTTTTTTTTTTTTCTGAGTTCAATAACATTGGGGTAGGGGGATTACATTTGACCGCTTGGTCGAAGGTACATGTCAATTACCGTTGAGCTTTGCTCACTTTTGACGATTTAAATTTTGTTTTGGTTAATGGTTTTTCACTCATCTAATAAAATTCCACCCATCCTTTTCGTGTAACTTAGACGTAATGTGTGAGAATCAGTCGAAAGGTTCAGGTCAAATCCTGAAGAAAGTTAAAAAACACTGTTTGATGAGCCTTTTCAATGAATTTAAAAAAATATATAAAATAATAATTTAAATTAAAAAAAAAAAGTATTATGTACTTAACATTGTAATATTTTGTGAGGGTAAGGATGACTTTGAGATTTGACTAAATTTCAAAAGCCTTGAAAAAAAAAACCCAAATAAAATAATGAATATGTTAAAACTATAGAAAATAAATTTGATGCTTTAACATAATTTTAAAGAACTTAGAAATATTCACCTACTTCAATATTTTATCTATACTTTTTTTAACATGTCCATAAAATTGGGACATCACGTGTTAACATTGACATTTAAATATTCATCAAAACCAATAAGCTTTTTCTTTCTTTCTTCTTTTTTTTTTTGTTTGAAAATAAAAGTTATTAATAGTTGAATATATTATTATTTTTTCAATGTGGTCCTTTGTTCTCTACAAAAAGAAATTACGTTTAGCGCTTTATATTTTTACATATATTTTTTTTGAAATATTATATTTTTACATCTTCTAACTATATATATCACTTGTTTAATTTACATGCATGATAATATAATTGACGAGTTGTTAGAAATATAAGAAAATAATTAGGCCACCTCTCGAAGATGAGAGTTTGAAATATTTCTTTCTAATTTCGAGCTTATAAACATTACTTTAATTTCTTTGTTTTGTTATCTACATTTTTTTTTCCATATTTTAAAAAATCTACTCAAGTATTTAAAACTAAAGTCTCATTTGATGATCATATGGTTTTTGGTTTTTGAAAATTAAGTCTACAAACTCTATTTTCGCCTATAAATTTCCTATGTTTTGCTACCTACTTTTTCTCAACATGTTTAAAAAACGAAGTTAAGTTTTGAAAACTAAAAAAAAAAAGTTTTCAAATACTTGTTTTTGTTTTGAAATTTGACTATGAATGCAAACGTGTACTTAACGGGGATGAAACCAATTACAAGAAAATTGAGAGAAAACAAGTATAATTTTAAAAAACAAAAAACTAAAAACCGATTGATAACCATTTGATTTTTTATTTTTGAAAACTATGTTTGTTAGGATAATAGATATTTGTGTTTTGATATGTAAGATAATTAATATCTTGAAGTTAAAATGTTTATATTAATTAATTAATTAATAAATAAGTGCCTAGTAATAATTAATTTTATCTCTTCTCTCACATCTCCATCTTCCAAGGTCAAAAAGTGTAAAAAAAATCTCATCTCCAAAAAAGAGTAATATATATTTCTTGACAACCCAAAAAGAGTAATATTTCCATGGTTTATAAGATATTTTTATATAAAAATAATAAATGAAAAATACACTTTTAGTCTGAGGTTTGAGTTATGTTTCATTTTGGTCTCTAAATCAAAACTTAACCTAAACCTCATAGCTAAATTGTTGAGTTTGAAAACTCAGTAGCCAAAACGAAACTTAACTAAAACCTGAGTATTTTTTTTTTCCAAATAATAATTTTCTTAGTTTTAAAAAGTAAATATCAATGAAACAAATCTGAGTGTTTTTTTCGTTATCAAAACACATTTCAAACTAATGAAACAAATATGACGATATAATTCTCTCAGTAAATTTATTAGCTTACTCACGGTGAGTTTTGACATGCAGACTAATTTAAACCTCTCTCAAAAAAAAAAAAAACTAATTTAAACCACTTTTTGATTGGATTAAACTTGTTTGTTGTAAAATATATATATATATATATATATATATATAATTTTTGTTTGAAAAATGTTGTCAAAAGATTTTATAAATCTATAATCACTCACAACTCACAAAGTTAATCCAAATGCACCTTAAATATCATATTCTAAATATCATATCATATCGTCAAGAATTTTAACATTCACTAATAATAAAGATATAATCGATAAATATTAAAACATAAACAAAACATAAACAATTAGTTAGAAACTTTATAAATAATAAGGCTAAATTGAAAAAGAAAAAACTGAATAAATTTAGTAAAAAATATTCTAATTCTTACTTATTCTTCTTAAATGAATTTATTTAAAAGAAAAAAGAAAAAAAAAAGTCTCCCCCCAACCTTTTTAACCCTCAAATGCAAATTTAGGAACGTTGTAAAATCGTGGTGCACGTGGAGGGCAGATCACGTGCCACGTGATGTAATCTTACCGTTATCCAACACGTGGTGAAATTAAGTTACATCACAAAATTTCAAATTTTCTCTCCCATTTTCAAATTAATCTGACCTCACTCCTTAAGCAAAGAAAAGAAAAAAAAAAAACCAAAATTTACCCCGCGGTTAATTCTCTCCACGTACGGTACAATTCTTTTTTAAAAAAATTTACCCCACAGTGAAAAAGTTTAGAAACAGTCTGTAATTTTTTATTTTTAATCTACTCGACCAGACATTTTCATCTCAAAAACTGTGACAATGACGAACGGGAAAGAAGAAATTATTTTAGGATGGCTAATGAAAAGACTGAATTGCCCTTTCAAACCTACCAAAAGCGGTTGAAAGGGTCCGTAATTCACGCGAGATTCCTGTCCTTTTTCGTCATTTGAAGAAATCCAAAGGCCTTAGCTCTTTTGTCTTGATTACAGTGGAGAGAACAGAGGACCAGATCAGTGGAAAGAGAGAGGGGGCCGGAGCTTGAAGAGAGAGATAGAGAGAGAGAGAGAAAGACGTCGGAGAATGGAGCACAACGGCGGAGGTGGCGGCGGGAATAGGGCGGAGGCGTTGCGGTGGCTGAGCATAGCGGAGAAGCTTCTGGCGGCGCGTGACTTCTATGGAACGAGGAGCTTTGCGATCCGAGCGAGAGAATCGGACCCGATAGTGCTGGAGGCGGCGGACAGAGTGATCGCCGTCGCCGATACGCTGCTGGCGGCGGAAGGACGGATCAACAATCAGTACGACTGGTATGGTATTTTGCAAATTTCGCAGGTGACTCAGAGCATTGAGCTAATCGCGACTCAGTATCGGCGACTGGCGCTTCTCCTTCACCCGGAGGCCAATAGAGTCGCGTTTGCGGATCATGCGTTCAGGCTTGTCTCTGATGCATGGTGTGTGCTTTCGAATCCCTTGCGAAAAGCCTTGTACGATAACGATTATCTTATGTGCTCCAAGTTCAGCCCCGGAACGACTGGGTCTGGTCAAAAACCGAAGTCCCCGCCGCACCAGCCTCAATTTCCCCAGCCTGTTAGAACTAGTCCGAGGAAGGAGACTAGGATTATGGTTGAGGAGCCTCAGCATCAGGAACGGCCACCGCCACCGCCGGAACGCTCACAGCCGCCACCGCCACCGCCACCGCCACCGCAACCGGTGCAGCCGCAGCCACAACCTCCTCGGCAGCAGGAGGATCCGCAGCAGCAATTTGTAAGAAAAACCCCTAAATCGATGAATGCGAAAGTAACCTTGGAGGAAGAGAGGCCAAATGTCAGTGATGTCCCTGAGTCAACTCAGGAAGCTACTCAGCAGCACATTGATTCCAATTGCCCCTCACGGGAGGCTGAGTCTAATCTGCCGACTGAGTCGAGCATTCCGAGTTTCTGGACTGCTTGTCCTTACTGTTACAATCTCTACGAGTACCCTAAGGGTTACGAGGATTGTGTGCTTAGGTGCCAGAATTGTGCGAAAGCATTTCAAGCAGTGGTTATTCCGTCACCACCGGTGGCTGACAGTGCTTCTACCTTTTGTTGCTGGGGTTTTTTCCCTCTTGGGGTTTCTGCGAATGCTAAAGGGACAATGGGGTCTGCGGCCTGGTCGCCCTTTTCGGCCATGTTTACCTGTCCTTTGCCTGCTCAGGGGGGAACAAAATCGGGGAAAACTAGGAATGTTAAGCCCGCCAAGAAATCTACACCAAAATTTTTCTGTGAAGAGGATGACATTTATGTTGAGGTTTCAGAACCGAGTGACAGTTCTGATGAAGAATGGGGGAGGGTAAGTAAGAAGAAGAGGCCCAAGAGGGGTTTGGCCGCTAGAAATGAAAAGAGAGCACATTCGGAGAGCTTACAGAAGGGGAACCAAGGAAATGTGGGGAATGGAAATGCAGATGAAGTTGAGAATATGAATGGGCAGTTTGGAGAACAAAATGGGTTGGTGAGGTTCGGTTTGTCAAACTCCACGAAGGGTGAGTCCAGTAAGAAGACAGTAGCAGCGGCAGGGGGTACTGGGAAGAAGCATAAAGGGAAAGGGGCAAAAGAGCTAGGAAAGTTGGATTTGAATGTGGAATTCAGCAACGAGGTAGAAGAGCCCGCCACGGGCGTAAGTGAAGGACATGGGGAGGATAACATTGAAGCAGGAATTGGGTTCTTTGAGGGCCTTGATGAATTTTTGAGTAGTCTGCCAATACTTAATGCTGTGGCCGATGATAAGGTCAAAGCTAGTTAGTAAGGCTCTTGGATGTTATTCTTAAAGTAAGACTCTTCCTTTTGTTCTGGATGTTGTATTTTGTTATTGTAGTATAAAAATAATTTGAAGCTGCAATGCGTTTTGCCCACTGGTTCCCGTTCTTACACTCCCATTTCATATAAACTCTGAAGTATGCGTTGCCTTAACTATTCTAATGAGTTTTCTTTCTCCGTCAAGATTATACAGAACTAGAAGTTAAACTTAACTAATGAAAGTACTGTGAAGTTGTGCAGATGCAGGTGTGGTATCTACATCGTTGTGTTGCCTGCGCAATTTTTTGTGCAGACACAATATATCTATTGCTATTGGAAATAGAGTTTTCATTGTTTTGATTTACTGTCTTATGTATCTCTATATGGTCGATGGCATTCTGAAAGTTACATTTTGTTACTTCCTGGTAACTTCAAAGAGGAATTGAGGCCTACAATTCTCAACTACCCTCCTGCATGTCAGATATTCATTCAAGACGTTATTTTCTCTATCTTATGATATTCTCTAGTATGATAATGAATTGGATTTGCTATGACATACCATTGGGATAAAGTTTCCAGTGCTCTTGTTCTGCAACTGAGATGCATTTAGCACATAATCCGCCTTTGGCATCTTTTTTTTTTTGGAAGAAATACGTGTCGACATCTTTGAAGGTTCAACTTTCTAGCATTTTAATTAACTAATTTATTTATCTTTCACGCCCTCTTTTCTAGCTGGTACAGTAATTTGTTTCTTTTACATTTAATAATTCTTGATATGTTATTGTAAGAAAATTTGGCATCTTCTGCTTTTTTATTACTATACATTCTGTTCTATGACCCTGATGTTCTAAAACATGATAATGATTTTTGGTCTGGGCGGCTGCAACTCCTATGTTTGACAATGCTCATCCTTTTTTTAAATTTTTCATAAGAACAATGCACATCTTTTCAGTTGATTTAAGGTTTAAACAGTGAAGAACATGCTTGTGTTTTGTCTCTTCCTTAGATGTGTTTACATCTTGAGAGTTCACTTTTAACATATTCTGAAGTCTGACCTTCCAATGACCAATGGGAGATTCATAAGCAAGAAATTATTTTTTTTTTCAGGAAAATGGTGGTGCCAGTGTGAGAGGGGTGAGATGAGGGTTGGATTGTTGTTTCTATTTGATTCTTTATTGTCAAAGAGCGTTGTGATATAATATTCTTTCTTTTTACTCTTGGAGAAGTGAAGAGTTCATACTGTAACCAATCTCCATTGCCATGTATATGAGTGGTGGGCTCCTCTGATCCCCTTATTTCTTTGTACTTCCTGTTACTACAAGTTGCTTCTCCATTGCCACATATACAGTGGTGGATTCCTATTCTCTCTTTCATCTTTTGTAGTCCTTTATTGTACAAGTTGCTCTTCCCTTGGGACAAAGAAAAAAGGAAGAGAACTCCCATGTCAATCCATCTTATCTTGGTAGTTATGAAGTCTTTTGGTTGATCTGAAAGGGTAAGAGCATTTCTCATTACCCCCTTCTGTTTTTCCCTTTTTGGTTGCATTGGAATAGTCTTATCAGAGCAGTCCACCACCCCAACAAGGGGTATAATGTTTCATTAGTTTAAGATATACGATCTTTTTAGTCCTTCGACATCTGAAGAATGCTATTCAACTGTCAAGACAGAGAAATAAAATTATGGGCATAAAACTTTTACTTGATCATGTTTATTGTCACACTGTCTCTATACATGTACACTAGCATTCCCTTGTACATTCTTATCTACTCTTCCTCATGTCTTTTCAAATATTTTCTCCGACGTCTGTTGTCAAAGATGTTGATATGTTTTCTCTTAAACTGGAAGTTGTTATTTCCTTGGGATGACTGCTTGTTAGTTCAAGTGGAACATGTTCATGGTCAATACTTGATGACAAACATAGGTTTTGTAACATATTATGTATCCCCTGTTCTTTGATGTTTCTAGCGAGAATCAATACAAGTGATATCTTCTGGCATTACATTCTTTTCTACACTTTCATATCTTTTCAAATTTTTGTCACGATGTCTATTGCCGAAGATGTTTCTGTATATTCTTCTAAATGCAAACTGTTATTTCCTTGAGATGGTTGCTAGCTTGTACCAAGTAAAACATGTTCACAGTCAATGTTTAATGATTAATATTTCTTCTGCTATGTACTTTGTATCGTCTGTTTGAAATTTCTCATGATTAGCAAAAGAATCCCCTGTGATGGTGAGCATCACAAATATCTCAAGGTTTTCTTACAGTGCAGATTCTAAATGGAAGACATGATAAGAGCATGACTGATGCGCCCATCGGTAAACCCTTGCTCGGTAACCCACCCATAACGTTCCATAGGCAAGTATAAACATATTTTGCAGAATTTCGCTGTTTCTTTCCTTCCTGGCTTAGAAGTTCTTTGCTATTGAAAAATATATTATCCATTTTTGTTTTGATGTTAATTTCTGTGGAATTTCTTTGTGAAATTCATGGATGTTTCTGAAAGCACTCAATACAGGTGAGGGCAAGAGAACATCATTGTAAAAAAATGAATGGTAAGATCCCAGCCCCATGTAATTGGCTGAACTTAATGATTGTTCTTTTCATAGGAGTTCAGTTGCTGATATTCTAACAGGTGGGCAGCACTAGAAAAAAACAAGGAAAATATGGTTAGTTTCTGTTCATTGTTTAAAGTTAGATTGCTGTCAGGCAGTTGTTCTTTGTGTATTATTTTTTTAAAATCTCAAGTTTTTGATAATTTTTCAAGCTTTACTGGAGTCAGCTGCATTTTTCTTTTGACAAAGTTCTGATATTGATATTGAATGTGAATTATCTGATAATTGCAGGAAGTTTGGGACATATTGTTTGAAGTTTTTTTAAGAATTTCTTGGATTAGCCTTATTTTTCTTATACTTGTCTGGAGAAACAATAATTTCCCATATTTCAATTTTTTTAAATTAAAAATAATATTAAATTGAGTCGAAATAATACTTATTCATTGCTCTTAGAAAGAAGTTTTCAAGTAAGAAAAATGGTTCCTTTGGTGGCTTTTATTAGTGGGTTTATTTTATTTTCTTTTCCTTTTCTTTTCTTTTTCAGAATTTTTAAACATGAATAATAATCTTTTCTTATTTTCAAGATCAGTTTTATTTGAAGTTAGCTAAGCTAATTAAGTTAGATCGTTTTTTTTTTTCAGAGTCTAGAGATGCTGATTTTATTCATTTTTGTTTCAAGTTCTATTTTATAGAAAATTTATCTCATTTTATTATTTGTTTGTAAAGGTTGAAACCAATTGTAAAGAGCCTCCTTTTCCCCCTCCCTTTCTGTATTTCTATTTCCTTAAAAAAAAAAAAAAAAAAAAAAAAAAAAAAAAAAAAACTTAAAATTTTAGTTAAGCTTACCTTTTTAAAAGGTTGAAGAAAACCATTAGTCTTTATGTATAGGAATTTATCTTTGGATTTGTAATATGTAATGTTGAAGTCTTTGAATTAAATTTTTTATAAAAAAATTGATTGAAAAACCTATGATATAAATATAATTGCCAAAAACAAAAAAGGGGGCCAGAGACCAAAAAAAAAAAAAAAAAAAAGGTAAAAGACAAAAATAACCTTCAATAATGGAACATTTATTAACCAAATCAATAATTGACATTTGGTCAATGGATATAGTAAATCATTGATAGATGACTATTGAAAAGCTCAATAAGTCATTTACCATGATAAGTGATTTAACATTGAATGTATCACTAAATAGAAGGTTAAATTACAAATTAAGTAGTTATTCAACAGTAAAAAGTATAAATTACATTTTTCATTTCCTTTATTTTTATCAAGGTAAATGTCAATTATTATTAAGCTTTGTCCATTATATTGTTAATTTTCTTATTAGATAAAAATTAATATTGAAATATTCTGCAAGTTATAGTTTTGATTTTATTTATTTATTTATTTCTTATTTTCTCAACAACTATTTGTGTCAGAAGATTGGTTTCAATTTCCATTAATTTTCTTTATTTAAAAAAAAAAAAAATCCACAATTTTCTTCACTCTGCTAAAGGGTGTACACTTTATGAACTGTAGCTGTCATATCTTTCTTTCCACGTCACTTTTACTGCACTTGGTCCAAACTCCAAAGTTTATGTGCAAAACCTAGCCACTTCACCAATGCAATTTTTATTATTATTTTTTTCCTTCCTTCCTTCAAAAGAGAAACTTTAGAGAGAGAAAAAAGTTTAGAGAGTAATAAATATCTTAAAAGGATGGAGCAAAGAAGGAAGGTTGTTACCTCTAAGATTGTCTTTTAAGAAATTGACTATTTAAACGGTTTGAAATGTAAACAAAGTCCTATATTGGTTAGGAAACGGGAAAAGGGAAGATCATGGGGTATATAAGTGAGGGATAACTCCATTTGTACGAGGCGCTTTTGAGCATAACAAAGAGCAAAGTCATGATGACACTTATGATCGAAGTGGTACAATTTCATACCATTCTAAAGATATGGGTTAGTTTTTGTTATTTCTAACAATTGGTATTAAAGTCATGTCTCGGACTTTGATGTGTCAATAACCTGAGTGGCCGGCGAACAAAGGGTGTAAACTTCATTGACATAGTCATAGTAGTCCGTGGTTAAGCTTTGTTAGATAGGTGATACACTCCAAAGAAGAAGAGCTAGCTTTGAGGTGAGACTATGTGGTCTTCCTTTACCGGCAAAGAGAATTGTTGGAAATGCAAAAAAAAGTTTCACAGGGAAGATCACAAGTATATAAGCAGGGAACAACAACTCCATTGGTCTGAAGTTTTTTAGGTGATTAAAAAAAAAAATAAAGTCATGAGAGCTTATGTCTAAAGTGGACAATAACATACTATTGTACAGATATATAGATGCTCCGTTGTTCCTAACAAAAATCATAAACTTTTACAATTTTCTCTCTACTTTGCTTCCCTATATATAAAAGTTATAAAGAGAAAGTTTAGAGAAGAGGGAAAATTGTAAAAAGGAAAAAAAAAAGTTAGAAAGAGATGTATGCTAAAAATAAAGTGAAGTTCTAGAGGGAGATTTGTTACAAAGAAATATTAAATTAGGAAGAGTGGAAGCAAGAGTTGGAGAGTGATAAATTTTTTAGGGGAAGAGTTGGAGAAAGGGAGATATGTTAGAAAAAGAAACATTAAGTTAGAGAGAGAAAAGTAATATATATAAGAACATGTTTGGAAAACTTTTGACACGTCTAAAATTACTTCTATTTCAAACTTGTCATATTTGGCAACGGTTAGTAAGTGACTTCGAAAACATCTTAAATCACTTTTGGGTCTTAGCTCAATTACTTGAGAGGTAATTTCTAAAGTCCCGTTTGATAATCATTTCGTTTTTTATATTTGGTTTTTGAAAATTAAGCTTATAATTTTTTTTTGAGAAAAAAAAGCTTATAAAAGCTTATAAATACTACTTCCACCCATAACTTTCGTTATTTTGTTATCTACGACGTTTCCATATTTGAAAATAAAAAAAAGTAGTTTTCAAAAACTTGTTTTTGTTTTTGGAATTTGGCTAAGATCTCAAATGTCTACTTAACAAAAATGAAAACCATGACAAGGAAATTAAGAGAAAACAAACATAATTTTCAAAAACAAAAAACTAAAAACTATAAACCAAATGAGCCTAAGTTACTTTGAGTGAATACGACGATTTTGTTTTTGAAATGGCTATTATTTCATATTAAAAAATTCCTTCCTATTTTACTTTATTTTGTCCTAAAATTTTGAGAAAAGTTCATTTTCTCCAACTTTATTTATCTCTAAATTTTTTCTCTCTCTTAAGCTTTTATAAAGTTTATCTCCAATTTTATTCTCTTTTTAAGTTTTTTACATTTTTCTTACCTTTTCTCTCCAATGGTTTTTATCTCTCTAATTTTTTTTTAATCTCTATATTTGTGTTCCTCTCTAACTTTATCCTCTATTGTTTGTATCTCCTTAACTTATTTTTACTCTTTTTCTAACTTTTTTCTCTTGAACTCTTTTGTCTCCCACTCTATTTTTCCTCGTTAAAATTCCTTCCTATTTTACTTTATTTTATCTCTATATTTGTGTTCCTCTCTTTAACTATTAAAAGTATAGGACCAAACATTCAAATGATTATATGAAAATCACTTTTAATAGATCAATTATAAACAATTCAAATGTGCGAAAATCACTATTTCTAAAATTATATTCTCAAACAGAAGGACATGTTTAGGACTGTGATTTTGAAATGGTTAAAAAATAATTTTTGTCATATTGAAACTTGCTTCAAACATATCTTTAATCATTCAAAATCAATTTTAATTATAAGGAAATCACATTTGAAAGTGTAAAGTCAAACATTAAAATGATTATATGAAAATCACTTATAAATAAATTCTTTTCACTAAAATCACTATTACTAAATTCACTTTCAAACATGTCTAATTGGCTTGTGCAATGACTTAACTCTTTTGGTTATGTGAACCTCCCAAACACAAACACCAAAATCTTTTACCACATATGAAACACCAAACCAAAAAAAATAAAAAAAAGATGGAGCTATTTTTGATGATCAATGACTAAGAAGCATAGATAATGAGTTTCTTCCTGAAAATTCAAAACACTCTACAAGTTTTCGTGACGAATTGTTGATCTTGAGTTAAAGTTGCAGGTCTTCACTTCAGAGGACTGTTCTTGTGTTGAAATCAATCTTTGAGATCAAGCTAGATATCACATGAGCTGAATTAGAAAAAAATTATGCTCGAAGAAATACCTTTAGGGGCTGTTTGGGGCGCTGGATTGGTTATAATAGCTGGGGGGTTATAATAGTTGAGGGATTATAATAGTCTGGGGGTTATAATAGTATGTGTTTGGGGTGCAGATTATTATAATCTGGGATAAAATAGTGGGGTGCAGATTATTATAGTCTGGGATAAAATAGTCTGTGTTTGGGATGCAGATTATTTTAGTGTGGGTTAAAATAGTCTGTGTTTGCAATGTTATATGTTTAACATTAGGTTCTGAATCAAAGGTTCAAGCTAATTATTTTTTTTCCTGAATTTTTTGTTTATTTTCCTCATGCAACTTTGTACATCAAATACCATATTTTGCAAATATTAATAAGCAAAATGTTTGAGTTTAGCGGTAAAAAAAAATAATAATAAAGTTATAGGTATAGGGTTAAATTATGTCCTTAACTTAAAAGGAAACAAGAATAACTTAAGATAAATGTTGATTTTCTTTATTTCAGAGTCATGGTTTTTTTTTCACAAAATAAGTAATTTTATGATTTCATATAGAAAAACCATATTTGTTTCATTTCTGTATTTCCAACATAAAAATGGTAAAGGCTTATTCAAAATTCATTTTACCTTCATTATCAAAAGAATCAAATAAAATAGAAATCACATGAAACAAAAACTTTAGTATTTTTTTAAAAAATTATTATTATCACGGTAAACTTAAATACGATAAGTATAATTTGGAATGAAAAATATGATACGACGAAGGTAAACATTCATATACTTCAGTAATTATGTAATAAAACTTCATATTTATACAAAGACAACCTAGTATCTAACTCTCTATAATTTTTTCGATTTTTCCTACGACCACCAACAAATTTTTCGGCGATTGAAATTTTTTCCTATTTTTTCCTTTCATTTCTTCTACTTTTTTTAATTATTTTTTATTTTCTTTATTTTCGTTTTTTATATTTTTCGAAATGAAAACGAGAAGAGAATATTAAAAAAAAAAAAGTCATCGGTGATCGCCGGAAAAGTGATCGGAAAGTCGACATCGGTCGCCGGAAAAGTTGTCGGTGGTCGCCGAAAAAGTCGTCGGCCGGTTGTCGGTAGGAAAGTCATTGAGTCACATGGAAGAAGAGAGAAAATAGTTACTGTAGAGAATGGATAAAATAATTGGGGTGGGTTGAATAGTGTTACTGTAGCAACACGGACGGGAAAAATAACCAACTCCACCCCTTATTTTTGTTGGTGCCCCAAACATTGAGTTGGTTATAATAGCCCCCACTATTATAACCAACACAGCGGGCCAAACGTCCCCTTAATTTGGAGACAAAATTCAGAATCCAAACAATAACCACTTTATTGTTGCGAGTCCAAGCAGAAAAAAGATCTCCGAGAAGAGAGAAATATTTTTCTTTGATACCATAACAATAGTATATTCAGGGAGAAATTGACATATATCTTCTATATTCCCACTGATAAAGTATTTATAATACAGAGGAATTAGAAAGAAATAACTAATCTCTCCTGCATAACAATAAACTACTTAAACAAACTTAATAAACCCAATAAAGTTTATTTGGTGATCAATCAAACTTTAATATTTTCAAGAACATGTATACAAAACTAAGACATAGAATAATATATAACAAATGGGTGCTCACCACAATATAGCAAAAGAGACTTTTTCTCAACCTTCCATTCAACTAAACTAGCCTAAGTGATTCAAGAGCCTCCTTAGGTTTTTATATGATCCCATAGGGGAAGAAGGGCAAGGAGGGCTACAAGAAACCTTAATTGCCTAAGCAATGGTTGAACCTTAAGTGACTCGCTGGGTATGATAGGGGTGTTCAAAGGATCTTCGAAACCCTGACTCATATTGTGTATGATAGGAGTGTGTGTTCATTGGTCGATTGGCATCCACCACCTTTAAAAACCGATAGACTTAAAATCGACATGTTGATGGTCGGCGCGGTTTTAGTCCAAAACTACAAACACCGACTGACCCATGAACACCCAATTAGTATATGATATTCTCGACAAGTTGTATGTCTTTCACATAAATGATCTAAATCAAATTATTCATAACTTTTTTAAAAGAGGTTGTATTGATAGGTGTGTTACTAAGATAAGACAACCAACCGTATCCATATATAATAGGATCAAAATTTCTCGACCATGATCTTCTCATACGTCAACTATATATTATTGTTCAAGAATATTACATTAACAATCTAGGGTTTTGATATAGTGAATAATGTAAATTCGCTAATAAAAAATAATAAAATACAACATAATTGGGAGGCTTTATTATTTTTTATTCAACCACCTTAACCATATACTAGTTTTTTTTCCCTTTTTAATTTTAAAACCTAAAAAATTGATCTATTGGATACAAATTGAATTTTATATTTAAGAGGCCTCTAAAATTTCAAAATTTAAAGTTTAGGCACTAAATAAATAAAGATCAATACTTGATTATTGTATACGAGTGTGTAGGAATCTCCTTACACACCCCAATTAAATCTTGAGAACTAAAAACAGAGAAAAATAAAAATAGTTGACGTTTAATTGACAGTGTATAGGGAGATCTTTGCCAATATGTCAAATTTCCATCGACATTTCCACAGGTCCATGGGTTGGTCATTGACATGTGAAGTGAATCGACATTTTCTAATTCTATTATATGGTAAAGAAATTGACAAAATATAAACAAAATAATAGCAAAATGTAACCAATGTGGAGATAATATTTGTAATAAGTATTTTAACTTATTTTTAAAATGTAAACACATTTATTTGAATTTTTTTTTTAATTTTAAATATTTTTCTAGAAATATCAACATATTTCCATAAAATTGAGAACTGGACATTTAAACAACAAAACCGGTAATTATTAATTTATTTTAACTCTTTTATGAGAGAGAGAGAGATAAAAGTTTCATTTAAGTTGTGGAGCGTGGAGTACACGCGCTTTGCTCAGCGTGAAAGTAGCAGTAGTTTTGTTTTCCGTTAGTCTGGTTAGTTCCCGCTAAAGACTTGTTCCAGATCGCTCACTTCAAAAAAACCCGACTCTCTTCTATTTCACCATTCTTCTTCCCATTCCTTCCTCCATCTCTCTCTCTCTCTCTCTCTCTGAAATTCTCTCTTTCGCAGATCATCTCTCTTGCAGCCATGGATGAAGAGTACGACGTCATCGTTCTCGGTACCGGCCTCAAAGAATGCATTCTCAGCGGCCTTCTCTCTGTCGACGGCCTCAAAGTATTCTCTTCTTTCTAACCTTTTTTTTTTTTTTTTTTTTTTTTTTTTTTTTTTTTTTTTAAATCTCATAATCAGTTTCGATTCGATTATCATAGCATTTCTGTTGATCTAAAGGCTTGCTGAGGATTTGCGTGTGGTTTAGATAGAGATCTGATCCGAGTTTTTAGTATGGTCCAGATGTTGAAATTGTCGATCGTTTCTCTGTTTTGAATTTTGATAGATCCGCCGGGGAATGTATCTGTTTATGTTTTTGACGTTTGGAAATCTGGTGATGATAAATTGAGTTTGTGATGATTTACTTGCACCGTTGGTTTAGGAGAGTGATTGAGCTCCCGAGGATTCAGATCAGGTGTATCGATTGATGAAGAGTGATTAGTTTTTCTTGGACTCTGGGAAAGAGGAAATTGTATCTTGTTTTTCTGTAATGTTTAGCTTAAAATAAATGTTAATCACGGATGAATTTTCTTTCACTTCTCGCCAATGGTTTGAAGAATTTTAATCACGGCTGAGTTTTGGTGTTTTGAGTATTAATTGACACGTTTTGAAGCCATGTGAGCACCTCATGTTTATGGTTGTTCTTTGATTTTAAATCATAATAATTACATGTTAGAGAATTGAGCAGTATTCTATACATGCCTGGTTTTTCTTTTGAGCTGCTGATTTTTCTTTTTTTTCGAAGTGCACCTTAGGAATTTTTGGGAGTATTTTGGAAAACAACTTTCTTGTTTGGATAAATGCTTTTCAAAAGTTTTTTTTTTTCCTAAAACAACTGAAATGATTTTTTCTTCTGAAATCATGACATTTTGAAGAGTGGTTTCAAGCGCGCAAATTTAAAAACCAAAGGAAGATGGAAGAATATATATGTTCCTAAGAACAACTACCAAATAACCCCTTAAATATCTTACAGATCTGCTTTTCGGGCAT
This sequence comes from Luffa acutangula, assembly GCA_036850905.1. Lineage (NCBI taxonomy): Eukaryota > Viridiplantae > Streptophyta > Magnoliopsida > Cucurbitales > Cucurbitaceae > Luffa > Luffa acutangula. The sequence goes on from CM072098.1 coordinate 1,285,152, forward strand.
TTCCTTGTCTAAGAATCTGTTCCGAACATGGAAACATTTATTCCTTCCCCCCTTGATTTAGGGATTAAACCAGTAATCTTCTGGAACAGGTACTTCATATGGATAGAAATGACTATTATGGAGGAGCATCAACCTCTCTTAATCTCATACAGGTTCATTATAATCAAATTCATGGTTTAAATTTGCACTTGATTAAAATTCTCATTCCCTCCATGGCCAATGTTCTGTTCTAATTTTAAATATGTTTCTCTTCCCCTACAGCTTTGGAAGCGATTCAGGGGGAATGATAAGCCTCCTGAAAAGTTGGGCTTGAGCAAGGAGTACAATGTTGATATGATACCTAAGGTAGGTACATAGTTCTCAATTGTCTTGCTTCGTTGAGTGGAACCTAGTAATCAAGGCCCCATTTAATAAATAATGGAACCTACAACCTAGTAATTAAGGTCTCATTTGATAACCATGTTGTTTTCAAATTTTAGCTAATAAATTGTTCATAAACCAACTTAATTTCTAAAAGCAGAAAACTATAAACTTAAGTTCTAAAAATAAATTGTTATCAACGGGACCCAAGTGTTTATGGTCGATCTGAAAACTTCTGCCCATTTTTCCCTCGATAGTTCATGATGGCCAATGGTGGTTTGGTACGAGTGCTCATCCACACAGATGTTACCAAATATTTACACTTCAAGGCTGTTGATGGTAGCTTTGTATACAACAAGGGAAAGGTAAACTGAATGCTTATAGAAAGTTCCCCTCATCTTTCTTTGTTTCTTTTTTAATAACTAAGAATAAAGAAAGAAAGAAATGTTAGGCTCACTTGTGAACACATTGCTGCTGGTTTTTTTTCAGATTTACAAAGTTCCAGCTACTGATGTTGAAGCTCTGAAATCACCACTGATGGGGCTTTTTGAGAAACGTCGTGCTCGAAAGTTCTTCATTTATGTCCAAGATTATGAAGAGAATGATCCAAAATCTCATGAAGGTCTAGATTTAAGCAAAGTTACAGCTAGAGAACTCATAACGTGAGCATGTCTTGTCCCCTTTTCCATCTGTTGTCATACTAGTTTATAAACTCAACTGGACTTGGTTCCACTTTTATTTTGACTGGAAGAAATTTTTTTCATTCATTCTCCTACATTTGGTATTGCAGGAAGTACGGGCTAGAAGATGATACAATTGACTTTATTGGGCATGCTTTGGCGCTACATTTCGACGATAGTTATTTGAATGGGCCAGCCAAGGATTTTGTGAAGAGAATGAAGGTGAAATTGTGTTATGCTTTCTACTCAGTACTTCCGTTTGTACATGTGTTCTAAAATTAGAAACGAAAATTGAAAATTTTGCACTGCATTATATCGGAATGGTAAGCTTTCATAGGAATTGACAGTTGTTGTATATAGCTTTACGCAGAATCATTGGCACGCTTCCAAGGAGGATCTCCCTATATCTATCCACTCTACGGACTTGGAGAATTGCCTCAGGTTTGTTTAGAACTTTAAATCTTTAATATCATACAAGAAGGAAAGTATTCTTATATTATTATTATCTTGAATTTTTCGCAGGCATTTGCTCGTTTAAGTGCCGTTTATGGTGGAACTTACATGCTTAACAAGCCAGAATGCAAGGTAAATTGAGAGTGTACCTCGCCAACAATTGGCTTGTAGCCTAATCTCTGTAAATTTCTTGATACTGATGATGTTCATCATCAATCATTGACTACTATGTCACTTAAAAGCTAAAACTAACTGTTCTCTATTTTTAAGCAGGAAACCCTATTTGACTCTGTTTAAATGCCGTTTATAATGAACCTACACGTTTAGGCTTTTGAAGTTTAATGTAGTATTAGGACATCTACAAACTGCAATACCGTTATTTGCTTTGATGTGACAATTCACCTTGATGTTGTTGTTCACAAAAATGTTTATCTATACTCCTTTCTTGATCTTACTCTTTTTATTCTTTTAAGATTAATCGGTTTTCGGGTAACAGGTAGAGTTTGATAGCGATGGAAAGGCTTATGGTGTGACTTCCGAAGGAGAAACAGCTCGATGCAAAAAAATTGTTTGTGACCCATCGTATCTGCCAGATAAGGTACTCTCAACATCCAAAAAGTACTGAGCTATGGTTTATTTTGCTGAATTAAGGTCATTAACCAGAAGGCTTGACTGATACATATGCTGGAGAATTACTGATGTTTAATCAGCCGATCCTACTTGGTTGGTGCAACAGGTTCAAAAGGTTGGAAAAGTAGCTCGTGCAGTTTGTATAATGAGTCATCCAATCCCAGACACCAATGATTCTCATTCAGCTCAGGTTATCCTGCCGCAAAAGCAACTTGGCCGTAAATCAGACATGTAAGTGCTTATGCCAAAGCTTTACAAACTACTCAGATGCCATTCTTCATAATCTGCAAACGAGTTACTCTTCCTGCATTATATGACATGGAATGGTTCGGTAGCTGTTAATTCTTCTTCAGACAGTCTCATAAAGTAATCACTTTTCTTTTGTTGTAGGTACCTCTTCTGTTGCTCATACGCACACAACGTTGCTCCAAAAGGCAAATTTATTGCTTTCGTTTCCACCGAAGCCGAGACCGATAATCCTGAGGTAGAACTGAAGCCTGGGATTGACCTCCTTGGACCTGTTGATGAGATATTCTATGAAACTTATGACAGATATATTCCCACAAATAACCATGAAACTGACCATTGCTTCATATCTACGGTAAGTTCACAAATCTTCATAAAAGAAATTGTTGGCATGAATTAACTTTTCTTGTTAATTGGAGAAAAATCACAGCAAAGATACTGATCTAAAAGCAAACATGTGAAAAAAAAATGGAGACATTATCTCTTATCTACTTTACAAAAATGTCACAATCTGTTTGAGCTTCACTCTTGTTATATCTCTATCAGACATGCATTTACGAGCTTTGAACATTGGTTTTGATGCAGAGTTATGATGGAAGCACCCATTTTGAGTCTACAGTAACAGATGTGATTGCCATGTACAGCAAGATCACTGGAAAGGTAATAAACATACAAAATCATTTCGAAATAGTTTGAAATTTTATGGCAAATTTTGACTAGAAATTGCTATCGTTTTGAAAATGTAGATTACAGGACATAAAAACCGATCATGAAAAGCTTAGTTAAAAACAAATTAGATATAAAAAATGATCTGTTATTTGCTTAGAGATTTGAAATGAATCTTCTCGTATGATATCTATCATCAACTCTCTCTCTTAAATTGTGTTCATGTTGTGGTTCAGGCTCTTGATCTTTCTGTGGATCTCAGTGCTGCAAGTGCTGCTGCTGAAGAATGAGAGAACAATTTTGCCAATTCATAAGAGAAAAACCAACAGTTTTGTTTGTTTGTTTGTTTCTAATTTATTTTTTTTTTCTACAAGCACTTTGCATCCAAGTGTGTTGCTCTTTTTAATGGACTTTCAATATTACCCAGATGTCGATTCGAATACATTAGTATCTTCCTTAAATTTCATTTATAAATTCTCATATTACAATTCTCGTACTTACCAACATCTATGGATAGTTTCTTAGAACTTGTCAAGTTTTAGGGGAATATATATATATATATATATATATATATATATATTCCAAATCGAGCATAGCTCAGCGGTAATTGTCACATACCATTGACCAAGCTGAAAAAAAAAAAAAAAAAAATTTAGATAGGCTGAGTTAATGACTATTCCACACATTCGTTTTTGTTTCTCAAACATTCCGTCATGCATAATTTGATACTAATGGTTAAATTTGCTGTAGAGACACTCACTGCGACCTCCTTATTCTCTTCACGTTGGTCATTTTGTATCGGTGCTCATTCTTTTCATGATAAAAGAATTCAAAACTGAAAAAAAGAAATTAATTCAATAAAGATTTGGAACTATATTTTATGAAGAACAAAACTTGCATGCATACTGGTATGTAGGGATCTCCCTACATATTCCATTAAAATCTTGACAAGGGAGAGGAAGGGAGAAAATGAGAATTTTTTGTTATCTCTTTTAGTTTTTTTCCTTTTATGAAAGGACACCAATGAGAAGAAAAGAAAATTTAAGAGTAAGAATGAAATATCAAAGAATGGTTCAATCCTTCCGCGTATGTCATTTATATTTAGATTCTAGTGTTGTCCTATTTTATTGATTTTTTAAAATAAAAATTTAATATTTCAAAAGATGATTTATAATTTGGATTGGTGACTAGTTAGAGTAATTTATTTTTTTATTTTTTATTTTTTATTTTTTAACATGAGAGATTTCCTAAAGTCTACATCTTTTATTATTGTCATAAACAACCTTCGTAACACCCTCTTGATTTCCTACATAATTTTAGTACCCTAGGATACAATTAACCTTCTCTATTGTGGGCAAATGTAACACAACCAAAATTCTTTAAAAATCTCGAATATGCCAAGGACCTATTAGAGATAAAATTGAAAGTTTGAGACCTATTAAACACAAAAATGAAAGTTTAAAGATCTATTAGATACTTTTTAGAATTGAGAGACCTATTAGATATAAAATTAAAAGTTTGAAGACCTATTCAAAAATTTTTAGAGTTCAAGGACCAAATTGAGGCGTCCTTGAAAGTTCAAAGACTAACTTTGTATTTTTTTTTTTTTTTTTTTTTTTTTTTTTTTTTTTTTTTTTTTTGGAAGATCGACTAACTTTGTATTTCATCTTTAGAATAAGAGAGAATACATCTTAACCCTTACTAGAATTGTATTTAACCTTTAGACCGTTTCTTTTGGGGAACTTCCCAATAGTATTATGTTTAATCATGCCATTACCTATTCAGCTCTTCAATTACCCATTCAAAGCTGTCATCTGTTCTGTAGCTTCGTCTTTAGTCATTGCTAATTTCTTCAATCTTGATCTTTTTTATTCTATCCTTCACCATACATATTGTCAAGCTGCATTCATCGTGTAACGCGAAACGAATAAGAGAGAATTGAAATGTGTATTGAACATCATAATATACCCAAGAAACAAGATTCTTTTACCTAAATAAATATACAACCTATTTGAAGTTACTCAAAATCAGGTAGCTGAAAATTTCAGTTGTTTCAGAATGGCTTCTAATGAGTTGTGCATTTCTTTCCCCTTGAAGTCTAAACTCCAGGCCTTTTAGCAGAATGCTGCTTGCTAGAATCATGTGTTGAATGTTCACTGCTTACAAGCAGATCATGTTGTCTATTATCATCTAAGTTTGCAGTAGATTCAACCACTTGCCTCGGTAGGAACGAGTTGTTCCTTGAGGAGGAAGAAACGTCAATTTCCTTGCTATCACGCATAGTACTGCCCGATTCAATTTCGATTCCATCATTCGTTTCGTTTGCCACCTCTGAATCTTCAACTACACAATCCTCTAGATCTTCAACTACATACTCCTCTGAATCTTCTACTACACAAGTTGCAAGTTCTTCACTTGAGGTGGATAAGATCTCTAGTTCATCTGCCTCCGTTGGATGGTTCAGTCTCTTGGTTGCTTGAGGTGAACGATCTTGCCCCAATTCAGATACGGTTCGAGACTCACCAAGAGATGGCGGAGACGCCAGTCTTCTACCTTTATCTTCGAAATTTCTAGAAAATCTGCCCTCACCAGATATTTCTAATTCTCTAAATTGTTGGCCAAAACTGGACGCTGATGAACATTCGGAAACAATTGCAGAAGCTTGGTGACGATCTTCCAAACATTGTGGTGAATCAGCCATTTCACCATTTTCATTTTCCTGCGCCCACAAAAAAAAAAAAAAAAACCAAAGAACAAATGTGAATGGACATCATCTATGATAATATACAATAGAAATATGCATAATTTGTATGTGGAGCAATGTGAATACATCTGACTGAGATCAGTTTTAATATCATAATTCCAACCAAAGTATGTTGTGATAGCCAAGATGCTCCACATTTTGCCTTCAATCTGATATTTCAGGAACAAACCAAATATAATAAAATTGATTGTACTTTTTTTCAGTAAGAAAACAAAACGATTATTATGTCAGGGCTGTAGATTTTGTTTGATGTTTCATTAGTATTGTGTGCATTATCATTAATAATAGAGTAGGACTTTCATAATAATTTGTTGATTGTTGCTTAGACAAACATAAAGTTTTTCATCAATCCTCAAGTTGATATACTACATTTTTTTTTAAGTTCAACAACATGTGGGGGTGGGGGATTCAAATCTCTAACCTCTTAGTCGAGGGTATAAGCCTTAACCAGGTGAGTTATGCTCACGTTGGCCTCTTATTTTAGGTTCATACTTATCTAAAAATAAAGTTGCAAAATGGAAGAATAGAATAAAATGATATACTACTAATGCTCTTGTTGTTTCAAGAGGGCGTTTATTCTTCCAAAACACTTGAAGTTGATGCTTCCACAACTTGCTACTTTATTAATTGCCCCCGGCTGTGCTGATACTTTGTTTTCTTCTTTGGTCTTTATTTCTTATTAAACCAAGAATATTTGGTTGTAATTGTTTGATTTGGGATATTCACCCAAAATCCTTGAAATGTATTTTTCTCATAGATTATTCTTGTGTTAAGAAAGATATCGATGTTTTTACCCTAGTCTCAAATTTCCTTTTTTTTAGGATACTTCTTTTCATCACCTCCTAGTGAGAGCCAAGGGAGCATCAAGAGGAGAATGGTGTTCTTGTCTATAAGGTACTCTTTGTTGATTCATCAACGTTTGTATGTGTTTCTAGTTTCTACTCACCCAACTTGAGAGAGAATAATTATCTTTGTAACAAATTGGACAGGCTCCTAAAAGAGACTTTTGAAAAGACTAATGCATAATTAAAATCTACCATAAAGTTTACTCAGTTGTTTTCCATTCTCCACTCAATCCCAAAAATTATCATAGCAAAGTTTAATTATTAAACTAGTATACTACAGCATATAATCAACTCCTCCATAACAAATGATTTTGAGCATGCAAACAAGAAGTGCAGTCATCATGTGAAAGGAAACAGTAAATTACCTCAATGGGTGACATGACACTCCTTGATTGTCCACCTATTCGTTGATAATTTCTGTCAGATGATACTTTAGACACCGATCCAAATTCTTTAAATCGTTTTAGAGAGGACATTTCATTTTCCAGTTCTTTTCCACCTCTTGAGAACTTGTCAGGGCAAGTCATTGTGAAAGTATGTGCCCCTTCAAGATACACTTGTCCAGATAAATCATTGTCCGAGTCAAAAACATTGGAAGAAGAATATTTACCAATGCTACCAGAAAATTCTTTTTCATGGTCGCTGACCATGATTTCATAAATTAACTGTAGGATATGTGCACGTTTAAGAGAAGCCTCCGCAGGAGAGAACCAATCCTGGCTTAGCTGGAAATCATACTAATGTTAGACATGCAGAAACGTAAACAAATAAAGGAAAACAAATATTGTTACTAATGTAAGGCCATTAGAGCATAAAGGTTCAATACCTGTATCGTAAAAATTCTACAAGAATGCTACAGTCACATTTAACTACAGGAGGTATGGATTTAGATACCAACCTGCACAAGTAGGGTGACGTAGGAACTTTCGGGTCAGGGTGGAGGTGAGGAAAGTGGAACTTGCATGTTTAGAGTGAATATCAGGGTGTTTGGGTATAAAGGTAGGGTGATGTGTAGGGACTTTTGGGTATTTTAGCTCTTTTTAACCGCTAATGGTTATGTTTGTTTTAGTCTCTTTCTTGTAATTTTTTGGGCTGTTGTTTGGCTATTGCTTTGGTTAGTTAGGGCTGTTATTTGGCTGATGCCTTAGTAAGTTAAGCTGTCAGTAGGTTAGCAAGCCTTTCATTTGTGTCTAAATGCAGCCCCTTTGTAAGATTTAAGGCTGATTGCAATTTTCAAATAATAAACACAAACCTGGTTGCCAGCCAACACATGAGTAATAACACTCTCCTTCCTATCCCCCCAACTCTATTTGGGAGGACTTATCAATGGACTTTGTCCTTGGTCTTCCTAGAATACAACTTGGGCATGACTGTGTTCTGGAGGTAGTGGATCGTTTTAGCAAAATGGTCCACTTTCTTCCTTGTAAAAAGACATCTGATACTCTGAATATTGCTATCTTTTCTTAAGAGAAATTGTAAGACTTCATGGGGTTCCTATTTCCATTGTTTCCAATTGTGATGTGAAATTTATGAGTTACTTTTGAAAGTCCACGTGGAAGCGTTTTGGAACAGGTTTACTTTTTAGCACTACTAGACAACCTCAGATGGATGGCAGATGGAGGTAGCTAACTGTACCCTTGGTAATATCATTCTTTCCTTGAGTGGTGATAAACCGAGGCAAATGGGACCTTTCTTTGGTTCAAGCCAAATTCGCATACAACGATATGAGCAACCGCTCAACAAGAAAGTCCTCATTTGAAATTGTGCATACTCTGTTTTTCTCGCTTAACTATTGATCTCATGTCCAGTCCTTCTGTACATCTTAATAGTAAAGCTAAGAGCCTGAGGCTATGGCTGATTGCATCCAAGTGCACTCCATCAGGAGGTCAAGGCACATTTGAAACAAGCTAACCAACTCTATAAGGATTGTGCTGATGTACACCATCAAGCAAAGGAATTTTAGATTGGTGATTTAGTGATGGTTCACCTTTGCAAGTCTAGGCTCTTTTTTGGAACACACACCAAGCTCACTAATAAGAAGATCGATCCTTTAACTATTTTCTATCGAATTGGAGACAAGTGCATATCACATTGATCTACCACCCTTGATGCAGATTAGTTCTACATTTAATGTTTTGGACATCTATCCCTATTTTGCTCTGGATGAATTCTCCTTGGCAAACTAAACTCAAGACCAAGTTTCATTTTAGGTGGGAATCGTTTGATGTAGGGACTTTCGAGAATTTTAGCTCTTTTAACCACTTACAGTTATGTTTGTTTTAGCCTCTTTCTTTTAGTCTTTTTAGGCTGTTATTTGGCTGTTGCTTTAGTTAGTTATGACTGTTATTTGGCTGATGCATCAGTTAGTTAGGCAGTTAGTAGGTTAGCACGCCTTTCATTTGTGTATAAATGCAGCCTCTTCGTAACATTTAAGGTTGATTACCATTTTCAAATAATAAAACACAAACTTGAGTGCATCATAGGAAGTCGATATTCATAATTATATAAAAGAGATATTGAGGTGTTAGGTTTAGAGGTTTATATTTTGTTATGATATCATGCTAAATATCTACAGAAATAACATTATTCTATCATATTCACAATGGTTACATTAGGGTTTCATGGGTAGATGAAAGACTCGTTACATAAAAGGAAATAACGTTACAAATAAAAATGCCTACTAATTATAGTTAATTAACATAGTAAACATTAAAAAGATAATATTTAATTAAACATATAAAATCAATACGATGACATAATGCACATATAAAGAACTCGTAAATTAATCTGAAAGAAGGGCAAATGACCTACAAAGTTTGAGAACTTCGAGATTTTGAATGGGTTGAAGTTAATTGGCGCACCGTCCAAAAAAAGTTCCACATAATGAAGTAAGAAGAGACCACAATCAAATGAATTTTCCTGCTGTGGCAACTGAACAAGCAGCAAAAGCAAAAGTCAAGGTAAGACATGGGAAGTGATAAGCACAATTATCTACCATCAAGCAAATGTTTGAACAAAATAGTTTTACAAATAAAGTATATTTTGAGCGACGGATGCCTTGGTATTGGTGGGTTGAGGTGAAAAAATCAAGCTCTATTAGCTAAATGAGGCTGGAGATTCAGTCAGGATTCTTCTGCCTTGTGGAATCTTGTGGTGAGCAGCGTTTATGGCTTGGATTTATATGGCTGGCATTCATTTGAAGAATCAATACCCCAACCAATCAAAATGTCAGTTTCCCAGAACGTACAATGGCATCATACAATCAAAATTTTAGTTTCGCAGAACTAAAATTTTAGAAAAGGCTTCCCCAACCAATCAATCTGGATTTTTAGCTTGTTTGAAATCAGCTTTCTTAAAGGCTTTCTCCCGTGCTATCTCTCTAAATCTTCTATTGGTTTCTCTTCACAGGATATTTGTTTTAATTGGCACACTTTTATTTTTCCTTCGTAATCTTTGTTGTTTTTTAGTTTTCTCATTAGTTTCGTTTTCTATTCACTCCTTTGGGAGTTTGTATCCTAAACAATGATTTCTTTTCATTTCATCAATGAAAAGTTTTTGTATCTCGTTCAAAAAAACAAGAAAAATTAGAAAAGGCCAATACCTCCAGGGGGACAAATCGCAAGGCTAGGAACTTTGCAGGAAGATCCTCATCATCATCTCCATACCTCTCTTTCCACTCTTCACATAAATAACTGTCACCATATGCCAAATAATGCGGTAACTTTTCACATTAGAATCTGAAAATACAAGGAATATCACAAAAGATAGGCTTTTAAACTAACATGTATATTTAGGGAAAAAAAAAACAGGAATAAAGGAGAACATGAGGCAGAAAATCATGAAGAAAAATTCAAATACCAGAAATAATATTCCTGGTGAAACACTTGGTGGCAAGAAACAAGATAACATCAATTCAGCAACACAAAACCAAAGTTCCAAAATTACTTCCAGTGAAGGTTCTAAAGACAGAAACATATTATTTGTAAATTGTACATATTTTGTCAATTTAGGAAGTCCCCTAATATTGTCCAAGAAAAAGGTCATCTGTTTTTGGTTACCTTTATCCCAGTTTAACTTTATTTAGGAGCCACCAACTGAAGTTTAACTAGGAGTCCTTTTAATTCTAAAAGAGGTCTTTAAACTCCCTGCTTTTATTGAATAAGCAGTACTCAAGTTCTAGTCACTTGAGATTCATTTTATACCAAATTCAAAAGAATGATTGCTTATGTAGCATTAATTTGAAAAATTATTGGGAATTTGATTTTAAAAGATCTTTCATATCAGAGAGGCATAGAAAGAATTGGAAAAAGTTATACAATAAAGAATTTTAAATTCAATAGTACAAACGGTATTAAAACTCAAAGGAGAAACACCATATCCATTTATGGAGCAAGTTTTTGTTACGAACCTTAAGTTCTCTAATTCTAGCCCCCAAAGGTCTACAGCTTCACAGTCACCTCCTAACCCACAAGTTGCGTCTCTCTTCCGCTCTTCCCTCGTCGACCCCCTCCCACAAAAAGTCTCTTAAGCTTTTCTAGAATCTTACAAACTGAACAAGTGGCTCTAAACGGGGAGAAAAAATAAATAGGAATCTCACTCAACATTGACCGAATAAGGGTCACTCTTCTACCTTTGGAGAAAAACCTTCTCTTCCATGAAGTTAATCTCTTACAAACCCTCTCTACCCCAGGATCCCAAAAAGGAAGACTTCTCAGATTATGATGAAGCGAGAGACCTAAAAGACCTAACCTCACAACCCACAAGAATGGCCTGATTTAGAATATCTTCGGTTTATCTTGAGAACTTCTTGTTTTTTCTTTATGTTCTTGAGACACCTCTTCTGATGGAGTTTATCAAAAATCTATATATTGATGGGTTCCATTACCATATAAAGTGGCCGACCCACAGAACCCTTATAAAAGGACACCTTATTCAAAAATGAAAGTCACCCAAGCCCCAGAAGTAAGGTAAGGAAGCGAAGCTATATCGGTTCTTTTTCCTTGCCCTTGGCCCCCCCAGAGCCAGAACACGGGCGCCGACCTCCAAAAAGCTTCTTGATTGTAATCTTGTTTTTTCCTCAAGGCAATCTCCTTTGTAAAGATTATTAGTTTTAGAGTTACCAGCCAGTTGCTTAGAAGTTCCAAGGCTGTTAGGATTTGTTTAAGTTTTGAGCCCTCAGAGTTTAAAAGGGGGTTTCTGTCCATATTTTGACACTCTTGTCACCTAAAAAAAAACCTACTCACTTGTTACACCAAGTGGTATCAGAGCCCTCGGTCCAAGCTCAAAATTCTTTCAAAATTCAGATCATTTATGGACGCAGAACTCCTTCCTCACACCTCAACTTCTTGACTGTCGCTTGCAATCTGTAGAGAACTTGATGGAAGACATAGGATGTGTTTGGTTTAACTTTTCAAGTGTTTAATTTTGAAAAAAAAAAAAATCATTTTGAAAAAATTTCTCGGGTTTGGCAATCACTAAAAATGACTTATTAGAAAATGAGATTGATAAATAAACCATTTTGAGAGAAACACTTGAAACCAACTTTTTTAAAAAGAGTCTTTAGTATACAATAACTTGTGTATAAAAACAGCTATGAGGAAATGCAACCAAACATATGAGTGTTTAAATTCTAAACAATTTTTATACAAAATGTTCTTTAAAAAAATGCATTCTTGAAAAACATTTAAATTAAAATGTATTCCAAACATACCCATAAAGAAGCAACTCCTTGATGTTCAACAAGCCATAATCCAACTGACACTACAGATGAATCAACTTTCCACCATTCATCATGTGGAAGAGAACCCTCGGGAAGCAGCAACCATTTGAAATGTTCAAGAAATTAACCAAGATCACACGCTAATCCAAATAGAATGTTGAAAATCCAAATTTATGTATGATTCAGAATCCTCGAATAACGGAGGGTTTTACAATGTTGGACAGCAAGTTCATGAAGGGAGAATTCCACAAGAAGACAACAATTTGTTCCCAATGGTCAAGAAAACTCAGAAACCAATATGAAATTAGACCGTCCTATTAGCTAAGAAGCACAAATACAGACACAACACGACACGGACACGATGAAATGTCATTTTTTAAAAATCTAGGACATGGACACAACATGGACGCGTTTAGTAAAATATACATTTTTTAAAATATATATCATTTTTATACAAGAAGGAAATTCAAAATCAATAAGTTTATGTATTTGTATGCTTAAAAAAATGAGTTCAATGTGTTTTAATCTTAAAATTTATTATTTTTTGTCATTTAGTATTGTGTCTATTTAATATACTTAACAAGTGTTCGGTATGGACCTATATTGACTTTGTACAAGTACAACTAGTGTTTGTCACATATCAATTGTGTTAACAAGTGTCCGGAACATGTCCAAGAAGTGTTGGAGGGTCCAAGTGTCCGACACATGTTGGACACGGACACGCTAGCCAAACTAAAATGTTTGTGCTTCTTAGTCAATGAGAGAATGGATATCGAAAAATTCCTAGATCGGGTCAAAAATTTAGAAAGTTTATTTGAATAAGTCAATACACCCGAAAGGCAAGAAGGTCAAACTGGTGGCCTTCAAGCTACAAAGTGGAGTCTCGGCTTGGTGGGATCCATTACAAAACAACGATTATGATAGTATGGGAAGCAACCTATCAAAAGGTGGCCGAAGATGCAACGGTAAATGAAGTAACGTTTCCTTCCACTTAACTATCAACAAATCTTGTACCATCAATATCAACAATGTAAGCAAGGTGGACATTCAATTCTTGACTACATGGAAGAATTCCATCGCTTAGGTGTTCGGAATAACCTACTAGAAATGGGGCAACAATAAATTTAAAGATTTGTTAGTGGTCTTCGAGATACATCAAAGAAGTGGTGAATTTGCATCCCCAACATATCTTGCGGACACCATTGCTCTAGCCATCGAAATTGAGGAAAATGATGAGGTCAAACTGCTTAAAACTTACCGAAGGAGAACTACGTGGGACAAACAACAACAACAACCTCAAAGAAGGAGCCTCTAATCGAACTTTCCAACAACGAAGCTCTTCCACTTCTAACCAATAGGACAAAAAAGATGAAAATTTTACCAAAAACAATGCAAACAAAGGTTTAGAAGATATTAGTAGAGTAAGAAAGTTTCTAATCCTTATAATCGACCTTCTCTTGAAAAAGTGTTTTAAGGTGTGAACAGCAAGGACATCTCTCTAATGAGTGTCCCCAAAAACGAGTCTTAACTATTCAAAAAGAGCCCCACGGTGATGTTACCTTCAATCCCAAAGAATTAGAAGATCTTGAGTATTCGAAGTCAGACTTGAATGGCGATCAACTTTCTGGTGTTCTTCAAAGAATACTTCTTACTCAGAATTCGATCCTCAAAGACAAACTTTTTCGAACTTAGTGCTCAATAAATAGTAAGATTCATTAAGTAATAGCTGACAATGGCAGTACAAAGAATATCATTTCTAAGAAACTAATTAGTGCTCGACCTAAAACTCAGCCACACCCCAATCCATATAAAGGTTAGTTGGAATAAAAAATGCAGTGAAACTTAAGTTCATGAAATTTGCATCATTCCCCCCAATAGGACCACATTACAAAGACTAAATTGTGTGTAACATCTTATACATGGATGCTTGTTAGATCCTCTCTAAGGTCGCCCTTGGCATTATGACAACCAAGCTTTACAGGAGTCAGGAAAACACTTAAACATTTACTTGGTTGGGAAAGAGAGTGGTCATTTTACCCTTAGGAAAAATCGAGGACAAGAAAAAGCTAAATGAAAAGACTACCAAAAAAACAACTTTTTACTCTATCTAGCCGTCCAAGACCTATTCCCTACCCACAAAGATAGTTTGGTAGCTTTCATTGTTAAAGGTGAGGCTGAAAATGACAAAACAGTAACTTTCACTCCCCAAATTTCTCAACTCTTGGCTGAATATCCTAAAAAGTTTGGTTCGCTAGCTTCTCTTCCAGCTTTGCAAAACATACAGTCCAAATAGACTTGGTTCCTGGCACTTCTCTCATACATTTACCTCACTATCATATGAGCCTTTAAAGGGATGGATCTCAGCACCTTTGTGTTGATAGTAGAGTGATAAATAAAATAACAGTCAAATATAGATTCCTCATCCCCTGGCTAACCGACCTTCTAGACCAACTTAGGGAGCTACAATGTTTTCAAAGATTGATCTTAAAAGTGGTTACCATCAACCCCGAATAAAACATGGAGATGAGTGGAAGACAACTTTTAAAACCAACAGAGGGCTCTTGAAATTAGGGGTGTTCAAAAAACCCGACAACCCGAACAACCCGGACTACCCAACCCAAACCGTAAGGGTTGGGTTGGGTTACGTTTTTTTTCGGTTTGGGTTGGGTTGAAATTTTATAAAACCGAAAATTCGGTTCGGTTCACGGGTTGAGAAAATTTTGGCTCGGTTCAACCCGAACCGAACCGAATATATATAATGTTTGCTATTTATTTAACGTGTCACGCGAATGGCATAGTGGTTGTTGTCTTCTTTAGGATTCTGGAAGTCCTATGTTCGAGTCACATAATGTGCAAATATTTGTTTTTATTTTTTGTTTTCAATTTTCGTTTTTTTTTTTCTAATATGTAACTGAATGTTTTTTATTTTTTCTGATCAAAAGAAAAATTAATTTTAAATAATTAAGAAATTAAAAAAATAGACAACCCGACAACCCAACCCAACCCAACCCGAAAATAGAAGGGTTGGGTTGGGTTGGGTTGCTACCATCGCTCGGTTCATTCGGGTAGCGAACCCGACCAACCCGAAAATTCGGGTTGGTCCAAAAAACCCCATCAACCCAACCCAACCCAACCCGTGAACACCCCTACTTGAAATGGTTAGCAACCTTTTGGATCGTCCAGCGTGTCAAGTACATTCATGTGCCTTATGAATCAGGTATTACTTCCTTGTTTAAATAAGTTTGTGGTGTGGTTTTTTCACTAACATACTGACTTAAAGCAGATCCAACGACAACATCTAGAACACTTTCACCAAGTCTTTTCCATTTTTAATGATAATGAACTTAAATCAACATTAAGACGTGTACTTTCTTGTGTGCATAAATAATTTTTTTGGGACTTGTTATAAGTTCGAAGGGTGTGGCAATTGATCTAAGAAAGGTTGATGCTAATAAAGATTGGCCTATCCCACAAAACACTTGAGCACTTCAATGTTGTTTTTAGGATTGGCCTCTTTTTATCGTAAGTTTATACCATTGCCACACCACTCACAAATTGTTTAAAAAAGGGCCAATTTGATTGGGGAAGGAAAATCCCAAAAAGTTAGCCTACAAATAGAAGTCTTTTAGCTTCAACCCATGTCCTAGCATTACCTAATTTTGCTAAACCATTTGAAGTCTCTGCAGATGCCTCAAAGGTTGGTATTGAGGCTGTTTTAAGTCAAGGGTCATCCTATTCAATTTTTAGTGAAAAACTAAGCATGGCCTGCCAAAATTGGAGCACATATGAGCCAGAATTGTACTCTTTGGTTTGAGCCCTTAAACAATGGGAACATTACTTACTTGCCGATGAATTTATTTTACTATCAATCACTTTTCTTTGAAGTTTCTTCAATCTCAAAAGAAAATTGGTCATATGCATGCTCGTTGGCTCCAATTCCTTTAAAGGTATGACTGTATAAAACACACTGTTAGAGTTATTATATTAGTATAATAAGTGTAATTATATAGAGTTGTCCTTTATTGTCTTTTTACATTCTCCTACTTAGGGTTAACCTTGTACACTTGTATATATATATATATCTTTATGTGAATGGAATATATGATTCGGATTCTCTCAAACCTTAGAGTTTACATGGTATCAGAGCGTTAGGGCAATTAGGGTTTTGTCTCATTGGAGATTTGTTAACGGTTAGGGTTTTGTCTCGTTGGAGATTTGTGAATGGTTAGGGTTGTGGTTTGGAACACCTTTTGAGAGTTTTGGGTTGCCCAAAACGTTTGCTGCTTGAAACCGCCGCCGCCACCACCAGATTCCGCCGCCGTCGCCGCCGCCGTTTTGGTCTGTCACCGGAGGATTTTTTTGTCACTGCCCAGCTCAAAACGTAGCCCACTCGCCGATCTATTGATCCTCAAAATCCGAAGCCGAAAATCCCAGCGCGTGACCCTCACGCGCCGCCACTAGCTTCTGCGACAGCCTCACGCGCCGGCGCGTGTGAGCACGTGCGCCGCCGTTTTTCTGCTCCTTTTTAGTGGGTCGGCTCGTTTTGGTCTTCTCCTTCCAGTCGTGTGTTGCTTTGGGCCATATCGGGTTTGTTTGGTTATATTTGAAAGCCATAGTTTGTTTGGAGGTTTTTTTTTTTTGATAATGAGCAAGCCTTTCATTGAGAAAAAAATGAAAGAATACAAGGGCATACAAAAAAAAAAAAAAAAAAAAAAGCAAGCCCCAAAAGGAAATCCCCTTAGATAAAGGGACGCCAATCTAACAAAATAAGACCTAAAGGGTAATTACAAAATAAACGCGTCACCGACGCCCATAAAGAGACAGAATATTTAATAGTGTCCCAAACATCCTCCGCATTCCTCTCCTTCCCTCTAAAAATTCTGTTATTTCTCTCCCCCCACAAAACCCAAATGATAGCACAAATCCCAGCTTGCCATAAGAAATTTCCTTGGTCCCGAAAAGGAGGATGGGGAAGGAACTCATCGATCATCTCCCTGAGATCCCTGTGTCTAGTGAATTGAAGCTCAAAAATCTCAAACAAATTGTTCCAAACCGAGCGCGCAAAGTCACAATGCCATAAAATATGGTCGAGGTCTTCCTCCGCCATCCTACAGAGAATACAACAGAACGGGCCAATCAAATTGGGCATCTTTCTCGCAAGCCGATCAAGGGTGTTTGCTCTTCCATGGAGAACCTGCCAAGTAAAAAACTGCACCTTCTTTGGGATTTTCACTTTCCAGACCAAAGAGTAAACCGATCTCTCAGGAGGAGGAGAAGGGTCCAGAAGACAGTGAAAGAACGAATGGCAAGAGAAACCCTTAGAGGGGTTGGGGTTCCAAACACGACTATCCCTCCTACCCGGTCTAAAGGAAACCTCTTCTATCAAGGAAAGAAGAGACATAACATCAGAAGTTTCCCTCTCAGATAGGGAGCGAGAAAAGCCAAAGGAAAAAGAAATGGAGCTTCCCGAAGGGTTCAACACCTCGGCCACAAAATGGTTCTTCATCGAAGATAAATGATAAAGGCGAGGGTATGCAACACAAAGGGGTCTATCCCCCACCCACCGGTCTTCCCAAAAATAGGTTTCCTCCCCATTACCCACAATATGATGAATGAATAAAGAAAGAGAGGGAAGCTCAGCTGAAATTTCTTTCCAAGGATTTCTAGAAGTGCCTTTGAACCCACCCGACACCCACTCAAAAGGATGACGACCGTATTTGCTTACAATTATCCTATGCCAAAGGGTAGTGGACTCAGAGGAGAAGCGCCATAACCATTTAGCCAACAGAGCTTTGTTGCGAGTTCGCAAGTTACCCACCTCTAGACCTCCTTTACTCAAAGACTTTCCCATAGTTTCCCAACTGACCAAGTGAGCACTCCGCCCTTCATCCACCCTTTCCCACAAGAAATCTCTCATGAGCTTCTCAATGGATTTGCACACGGTGACAGGAGCCCTAAAAAGGGAGAAATAATAAACAGGCATGCCACTCAGGACGGATTTGATAAGGGTAAGCCTCCCCCCCTTGGAAAAGAAGCTTCTTTTCCAATTTGCAAGTCTCTTCCTAACCTTGCCCACCACTGGCTCCCAAAAAGTAGAGGTCCTCGGATTATGTCCCAGCGGGAGCCCTAAGTAGGAAGAGGGGAAAGAGCCCACCTCACAACCAACCAACGAAGCCCATCTATTGACTTTGCTCTCATCGCTGTTGATCCCCAAAAGCTGACACTTACCCCTGTTGATTTTAAGACCCGACATGGATTCAAAAAAGGCCAGCATATGGTTCAGGATTGAAAATGACTCCTCCTTACCAGAGCAGAAGAAAATCGTGTCATCAGCAAACTGGAGGTGAGAAAGAGGGATCCTGTTTCCCCCCACCTCGAAACCTTCAATAATCATACCCTCAACCCCTTTAGAGACCAACCTACTGAGCGTGTCAACAACCAAAAGGAACAGGAAAGGAGATAGGGGATCACCCTGACGAAGGCCACGGGTAGCACGAATTCTCCCCCTGGATCTGCCATTAATGAGAATCGAATAGGTCACCGATCTTGTACAACTCCAAATCCACGATCTCCATTTGTACCCAAATCCTTTTTTCTCCAAAATCTTGTCTAGAAAGTTCCAATCAACGTGGTCATAAGCTTTTTCGAAATCAATCTTGAAGATAACTCCTTCTCGACCACTACGTCTATACTCTTCAATAGCCTCATTAGCAATGAGGGCTTGATCCAAGATTTGCCTCCCTTCGATAAAGGCCCCTTGAGCTTCTGAAATCGTAGAGGGGAGAACCTTCTTCAACCTATTAGCCAGAACTTTGGCGATAATTTTGTACACACTTGTGATCAGACTAATACGTCTAAAGTCCTTAACCTTATTTGCTCTCTCCTTCTTAGTTTGTTTGGAGGTTTAGGGTTTGTGTGATTCAGATTTCAACTCTATTTTTTGGTCTGTTTTTGTTGAGGTTATGGCTGAAAAGAAGGCTTTAGTGCTGTCCGAGATGATTCCAATGGTATCCAAGATCACGGAACATAAGTTGAATGGTTATAATTTTTATGCTTGGCGGTCGAATATTCACCATTATATTCGTAGTCTTGATATGGATGACCACCTGACTTTAGAATCCCCGCCAAACGATGATACTAAGAAGAGTTGGCTACGGGACGAGTCTCGACTTATTCTACAAATCAAGAATTCTATTGAAAGTGACATCATTGGGCTCGTTAATCACTGTAATTCTGTCAAGGAGCTCTTGGAATATTTAGATTTTCTTTACTCTGGGAAAGGAAACATCAGTCGGATATTTGATGTATGTAGAACCCTCTTTCAACCTGATCATGGCGAGAAGTCTTTGTTGAATTATTTTATGGAATGCAAAAGAGCATATGCAGAATTTAATGAAGTGTTGCACATGAGTATTGATATCAAGGTTCAGAATGTCCAACGCGAACAACTGTTTATCATGAGTTTTCTAGTTGGTCTTGCTTCAAAATATGACACAGCTAAAGATCAAGTTCTCTCGAGTTCAGACATCTCATCATTGGAAGATGCTTACACTCGGATACTATGTATAGAGCGGTCGCCAGTGATAGTGTCATCTGAATCTAACAGTGCTTTAGTTGGACAGACCAATGAATATAGAGGCAATCGAGGGGTAGCATCGAACATGTCCAGAGGAAATTCTACTGCTCCAAAAGCAAATTCAGGAGATATTGTTTGCCGCTATTGTCATAAGCCAGGGCATATAAAACGTGATTGTCGGAGATTGCTTTATAGAAACCAGAGGTTTCCATCTGCACATGTTGCCTCTACTCCTGATAATTCTGACAAGTCTGTTTCGATCTCAGCTGAGGAGTTTGCTAAATTCCGACTGTATCAAAAGTCACTGACGGCTTCATCCTCCACTCCTGTTACTGCCATTGCCGACACAGGTAACACATCTACATGTCTTCTTTCCTCCTCTGCGAAATGGGTCATAGACTCTGGCGCTTCCGATCACATGACAGGTAATCCCCGTTTATTCTCTACCATTGATCCATTTACATCTTCCCCTAGTGTCACTATAGCTGATGGAACCACCTCTCCAGTCTTAGGAATCGGCAATGTTCGACTTACCAACTCACTTTCGTTGTCTTCCGTTTTGAGTTTACCACAGTTTTCCTTTAACTTGATTTCTGTTAGTAAACTCACTCGTGACCTTAATTGTTGTGTCTCATTTTTTCCTGGTTATTGCTTATTTCAGGATCTTACGACGAAGAGGACTATTGGTAAAGGGCGTGAATCTAGAGGTCTCTACATCTTTGAACCAGAAATATCAATAGCCGTGGCATGTTCTAAAGTGTCATCTCCATTTGAAGATCATTGTCGTTTGGGTCATCCTTCTATTTCCGTATTGAAGAATCTTCGTCCTCAGTTTCATTCTTTGTCTTCTTTAGCTTGTGAGTCATGTCAGTTTGCTAAGTTCCATCGTGTGAGTCTGTATCCCCATGCAACTAAACGAGCTAATGCTCCATTTGAATTAGTTCATTCTGATGTTTGGGGTTTGTGTCCTATTGAGTCAAAGATAGGGTTTAGATATTTTGTTACCTTTGTCGATGATTTTTCTCGTGTAACTTGGTTATATTTAATGAAAAATCGCTCTGAGTTGCTTTCTCATTTTCGTAACTTCCATGTTGAAATCCGAACTCAATTTAACGGTTCTCTTAAAGTTCTACGGAGTGATAATGCTAAAGAATACTTCTCTCATGCTCTTAATTCTTATTTAGATGAACATGGCATCCTCCATCAATCCTCATGTGTTGATACTCCATCTCAAAATGGGGTTGCAGAAAGAAAGAATCGTCATCTCCTCGAAACAGCCAGAGCCTTAATGTTCCAGATGCACGTTCCAAAGTATTTTTGGGCCGATGCTGTATCCACAGCTTGTTCCTTAATAAACCGCATGCCCTCCTCAGTTCTAAAGGGTGAGATACCTTATCGTATTTTATGTCCCACACAACCTTCATTCTCTCTTCCTCCCAAAATCTTTGGTTGTATTTGCTTTGTTCGGGATGTTCGTCCTCATCTCACCAAACTTGATCCTAAGTCCTTAAAATGTATCTTCTTTGGTTATTCTCGTGTTAAAAAAGGGTATCGATGTTATTGTCCTAGTCTCGATCGTTATTTTGTCTCTCCTGATGTCACCTTCTTTGAGGATTCTTCTTTCTTCTCCTCACCTTCCAATCAGTCTAAGGGGGAGCGTAATGAGGAGGATGATGATTTTCTTGTCTATACCATTCTCTCCTCTTGTGAGCCTTCTACTGATTTACCTCCATCTATGTCTGTTTCTACTCGTCCACCTATTACTCAGGTTTATTCTCGACGACCACCCCCTTCAGTTACATGCCCTGAACCAGAGGCTTCTTCGTCATTGGATCCAGGAACGAGCGATGACCTTCCCATTGCTCTTCGTAAAGGTAAACGTCAATGCACTTATCATATTTCCAATTTTGTTTCATATAATCATTTGTCATCTTCTTCTTGTTCTTTTATTGCATCCTTGCAATCGGTATCTGTTCCTAAGACTGTTCATGAAGCTTTGTCTCATCCTGGTTGGCGTGCTGCAATGGTTGAGGAGATGAATGCCTTAGATGACAATTGTACTTGGGATTTAGTTTCTCTTCCTGCAGGAAAGAAGCCTATTGGTTGTAAGTGGGTATTTGCGGTCAAGGTCAATCCAGATGGATCTGTGGCTCGCTTGAAAGCTTGCCTTGTTGCTAAGGGTTATGCACAAACCTATGGAGTTGACTATTCTGATACATTTTCTCCCGTTGCTAAATTGGCTTCTGTTCGACTGTTCATTTCGTTGGCATCCATTCATCAATGGCCCCTGCATCAGCTTGATATTAAAAATGCCTTTCTTCATGGTGATCTTGAAGAAGAGGTGTATATGGAGCAACCACCAGGGTTTGTTGCTCAGGGGGAGAATGGAAAGGTATGTCATCTTCTTAAATCCTTGTATGGACTAAAACAGAGTCCCCGAGCTTGGTTTGGAAAATTCAGTCAGGTGATTGTAAATTTTGGAATGAGGAAAAGTAAATCAGATCATTCTGTTTTTTATAAGCGATCTGCAAATGGTGTTATCTTGTTGGTTGTGTATGTTGATGATATTGTTATTACTGGCGATGACACATCAGGTATCCAAGCACTGAAAACCTTTCTCCATAGTCAATTCCATACAAAAGATTTAGGAGCGTTGAAATACTTTCTGGGAATTGAGGTAGTAAGGAGCAAGAAGGGAATCCTATTATCACAGCGAAAATAAGTAATTGACTTGTTGACTGAAACAGGGAAGTTAGGGGTTAAACCATGTAGTACCCCAATGATGCCGAACTTACAGCTTACGAAAGAGGGAGAGTTACTTAAAGATCCTGAAAGGTATAGAAGGTTAGTAGGAAAACTCAATTATCTTACAGTGACTCGGCCTGACATAGCTTATTCAGTGAGTATTGTGAGCCAGTTTATGTCTTCTCCTACAGTTGATCATTGGGCTGCATTGGAACACATTTTGTGTTATTTGAAGGCAGCTCCTGGACGTGGTTTATTATATAAGGATTATGGACACATGAACATTGGATGCTTCTCAGATGCTGATTGGGCAGGATCTAGAGAAGATAGAAGATCAACTACAGGATACTGTGTATTTGTGGGTGGTAATTTGGTTTCTTGGAAAAGTAAGAAACAAAATGTGGTGTCACGTTCAAGTGCTGAATCAGAATATAGAGCAATGGCACAGTCTGTATGTGAATTAGTCTGGATACGTCAACTTCTTGTTGAATTGGGATTTGATATCACAACACCGACAAAATTGTGGTGTGATAATCAGGCCGCTCTTCATATTGCATCTAATCCTGTATTTCATGAACGGACTAAACACATTGAGGTTGACTGTCACTTTGTACGTGAAAAGAAACAAGAAGCTTTGGTGTCAACAAGATATGTGAAGACTGGAGAGCAATTAGGAGATATCTTCACAAAGGCACTAAATGGAGCTCGAATAGATTATCTCTCTAACAAGTTGGGCATGACGAATATATATGCTCCAACTTGAGGGGGAGTGTTAGAGTTATTATATTAGTATAATAAGTGTAATTATATAGAGTTGTCCTTTATTGTCTTTTTACATTCTCCTACTTAGGGTTAATCTTGTACACTTGTATATATATATATCTTTATGTGAATGGAATATATGATTCGGATTCTCTCAAACCTTAGAGTTTACACACACCATTGGTAAATCTAACAGGGTAGCCAACGCATTGAGTAGAAAAGGTACACTCTTAACTCTTCTTCATAGTGAGATAATTGCTTTTGACCATATTCCCGAATTCTATGCTACACAGACAAAGACTTTAAAGATATTTAGGAAAATTCATATCTCACCAACCATGCACCGAGTATCATATTTTGGGTGGTTTCTTTGTTGGAAGGTGATTCA
Source organism: Luffa acutangula (assembly GCA_036850905.1). Taxonomy (NCBI): domain Eukaryota; kingdom Viridiplantae; phylum Streptophyta; class Magnoliopsida; order Cucurbitales; family Cucurbitaceae; genus Luffa; species Luffa acutangula. The sequence goes on from CM072098.1 coordinate 1,308,986, forward strand.
GTTTGCACTCCTCCTACTTCCCTTCAAGAATCCATCATCAGAGAATTGCATTTGACAAGGTAAGCAGGCCGCTTTGATCGTGATAGAATGGATAAATGGGTAAGCTGGCCACTTTGGTGGTAAATGGATAGAATGGATAAATGGACGTGTAAGAGACCCGAGGTTTTCAATTTTCATTAATGGTTGACCAAGAGGGAGAATTTGTGCTTCTAGAGGTCTTAGGCAAGGAGATTCTCTCTCTTCTTTCCTATTTCTTTTAGTAAGCAAAGTGTTCTATGCTCTCATCAAAATTATCCATGAGAAAGGTGTTACGAGGGCTTCATTGTTGGAAAGAATAAGGTACATATGAAAAGTTCCTCTAAGGCCTTCTCTTGTAGTAAATCGTCACTTGGATAATAATTCTCAAAGCTTCTGATCATATGACAAGTTCCTCTCATCTATTTGATTAATATCCCCCTTCATATTGCAGTAAGAAAAGTACAATTGCAGAAGACAATTATTCTTCTATTGCAAGAAAAGGAACTATTAAATTTGACCAAGACTATTTCCCCAGTCTATCCTCCACATTCCAAAATGAACCTATAGTATTTTGTTTGTCAAAAATCTTTCTAGAGATTTTCACTATCATGTTACCATCCTGAATCTCACTAAATTTTTCATAATCAAGGCTCGAAGAAGATGATTGGAAGTGTTAGCATGTTAGATGGTCTCTAGAAGTATAATGAAGGTTCTTACAAAAATAAAATAACATAGGGTCTTAGTAGAATTAGTTCTCTTCCTTTTAGAGAACAAATTATGTTTTGGCATCTTAGGCTAGTACATCCTAGTTTTTCTTATCTCATATATTTGTCTAAATTTATTTAAGGAAATAGATTGTTCCTCTTTTGATTGTGAAGGTTGCATTTTAGCAAAAAAAAAACACCATTCCACATATTCACTAAAACCTTGCAAAGGTTCCAAACCATTTTGTTTAACACATAGTGATGTTTGTGGTACTTATAAAATTAGTACACAATAGAAGAAGATGGTAGGTCACACCTTTATTAGCGACCAAATTTATCTATCTTGGGTTATTTAGTAACAAAAAGGTCTAAGGTGAAAGACATTTTTAAACACTTTTACTATATAAATAAAACCAAATTCCAGACTAAAATTTGCATTTTACACCCTATTATTGGAACTGGGTATTTCAATGAATATTTTAAATTTTTTTTAAAAGAAAAAATGGCTCATCAATCTACTTGTCGAGATACTCCTCAACAGAATGGGATAGTTGAAAGAAAAAATAGACATTTACTTGAAGTAGCACGAGTTCCACAAATGTTTTGAAATATTTACAAGGGGAAACAGTTCCCACAGCTACCTACCTAATAAATAGGATGAGTAGTAATGTCTTGAATTTCAAAACTCTCATTGAGTGCCTTCAAAATGGTTTTCTAACATCCGTCATATATTCCAATTTACTTATCAAAGTTTTTGGATGTACTACTTATGTTCACATACCTAGTCATTTTCGTTCAAAATTTGATCACAAAGATGTTAAATGAATAAATGTATTTTCTTGGATTATGTTCAAATCAAAAAGGTTATAAATGTTTTGAACATGAGAAGAGAGAGGGAAAAACAACTAAAAAGAACTTTTTGTGAATCTTCATGTCATTTTTGGCACATCATATTTTACCAAAATTCTCCTCTAGGGAAGAAACAAATCTTGGAAGATAACTTTTGAGATATTTCTAATCCTCTTCATACTTGGGAAATAGAGGAGCTGTCAAAAGATAAGTAACGGTGGAATGCAAAATGGTTGTTCGCCATAAAATTTAAAGGTGATGTTTTTTTTGAAACAGGAAACAAAGATTTTCATTGATATAATGGAAGAGACTAATGCTCAAAGATACAAACACCAACAAAGAAAGAAGAAGAAACAACTCAAGGAGAAAGAAGACCTAGAATAGAGAACAAAGAGAACCACAAGAAAGACTCCAAAAGGAAAACTACAGCTGAAAAACCAAAGAACAAAAACCAACAAAACGAACTAAAACAGAGAAAAGAGCAAAACCACCAAACGGCTGAAGAGATCAACTTGAAATGAATACTCGAAAAAACTTCACCCCAAAGAAAACTGCACCAAAGGAAATTGACGAAAGCCCAACTTGAAAAGGCAAACCCTTAGAGAAATATTAAACTGAGCTAACTAGAGAACCATTAATGAGCTTTAACTGCAGGAGACAAAATAGGAATTTCCTGCATCTGGAACCCACAAAGCTCAATCAGAGAAGAAAAGTTAATATCGAGAAATGCAAGCCAAGACTGGTAGCTAAAGGCTTTACTCAGACCTACGGGATTGATTATTAAGAAACATTTCCTCTGGTTGCTAAATTGTCTATTGGAGTTCTTTTGAACCTTGTAGTTAATTCAAATGATCTCTCCACCAACTTGACGTAAAACATGCTGAAGAATTGAAGTAGTGCTCAAGCATAATTAAAGCTTTAGCCAATGGAATTTGTGAGGGTATATAGATCAAGAGGTATGTGAAGAATTGGTGTTTTCTTAAAAGCCACCTATACGGATTTATTATGACAATAAGGTTGCTTTTCTATAGCTCATAATTCAATTCTACGTTATAGAACAAAACATATTGAGGTTTGACAAGCCTTTTATCAAGGAGAAGATGAGGCATGTGTCATATGATTACTTATCTTCCAACCACGAAGCAAATTGTTGATAGATTCCAAAGAAGCAATTTAACAAACTAATTAAGAAGCAGGTCATGGAACACATCCTTAAAACAGCTTGAGAGGGAGTGTTGAAATTTATAACATTTGAGTGTAAATATTAGTTAGGAATATCAATCTTTATTGTATTTGCTCTCTTCCCTTGTATTGTAATAGGGTCTTTATCCTATATAAAAAGAAATATGTTGCATTTATTAAAAATATAATTGATTACTTTATTCTCTCAAAAGTCAAAACTAAGTAAGATATTCTTCAAATTGGCATCTCTCCATCGTGTACTCCTCAATTGATATTCTTTTTTCAATTATGGTATCATTCTTATGGCTTTTCATCCCTCGAACCTTTTCCGAGTTTCTCTAAGGAAGAAGTTTTATTGACTTTCAAAAAAATCTCTAGTTTGCACCCGAGCTGTCTAGTTGAGTATATCCCCTTCTCTCAAGGAGTTGAAGAGGCTTTGAAAAGAGACGTTTCAAATCAATTTTTCTTTTGCCAAGAAGCAGTTCTCGTTGTTGATGGGTAATAAATAAGAAGTTAGAAGTGGCTCTCATGATATATAAATAAAAATAAATATTCTCTAGATTTTGTTACTTCGGATTCCTCTTCGCCTATGAGGGATCAGAGGCTGTTAGTTTAAAGAAAACAACTTCCTAAGGAATAATTTTTGGTTATACGCAGTATGTATTTTGGTGTTCCTGAGGTGAAGAAATTCTCTCATGGTAAAACAAGTAAACAAAGAATCAGCTTTCATATAGTCATATAAATCTAGAATTGTAACATTGTATTATTGATGAATCAAGTTTGAATTTCTATCCTAGTTTTTTTAACAAGAAACAAAACTTTTCATTGGAGACATAAAAAGAGGCTAATACTCGAAGGATACAAACTCTACGGGGGAGTGAATAAAAATAGAAAGTAAACAAATAAATTACTGAGGAGATATAAATGCATTCCAATTCAGATTCATATCTATCAAAGAAAAAGCAACAAAAGACTTAGAGAGAAAATGCCATGGAGAAGCTATCATTTCTCTCGTAGTAAAATAACATATATATGCATGCATGCCTACAAACATACATATGTATATAAAATATACAAGGGTGGTCATTTCAAAAAAATTATCAGCATTAACATCAATCTTCAAATAATTCATCACTTGAAGAAAATTATAAGATTGGTCTATGATGTCTTTAATCCCAAACTTAGTGATTTGTTATACATTAAAAATAAAGTTTGTCAACAAATATGCATAATGTAACGCATGCACACGCAATAAAAGAAACAAGGAATTCTTAACAAATAAAATACCTAACATATAACACAAGAAACTCGCATAACAACCTTTACATCATTAAAAGTAAAAATATGAAAATTCCTTGGAACCAATCAAATAGAAATGCGAGCATATTACTTTTGAAAAAGATTCTTCAGGCCTCTGTGGCTCCCTTTAATAGAATCCATATGCAAGATGCACGGTACCTTGGATAAGTTATCACGTTTTTCATCTGCAACATATTATGGAAAAATTACATGAATAAAAGATCATCCAAGTAACAATGACATTTCTATCAATTGCAACGTCTTTGTAAAGAAAAAAAAATGAAAGATTAAAATATTACGGAAGCAATAATCAAAATCTCAATGTTTCTTAAACAAAGAGAGAAATGGAAAATGAGAGGGTGGAATCCAATAGATGAATGTAATTGAAGTAGAAAAAATTGATGATACAAACTTTACATGTCATAGGTACAAACATGAACCTAATTAATACCACCTTACAAATTATACACAATATTAAAAGTAAAAACTCACAAACCTTAAAAAACAAAAAACTTAAATGTTAGATCTATCTAACTTTATAAAAGAAACTTAAGACATTAAACTGAAAAAATTAAATGTAATTAAAAAAGAATAACTCATAACTTAACAGTCTTGCCTTTCAAATTTCCCACTTCACCAGGATGGCAGATGACAACCAAACTCCAGTGGAGACTGTCATCAAGACTTGTAATTAGAATTAGAAAACAGTACGTAAGAAAGGATAGTCAACTCAAATATGATGCTTAATCTATAATTTATAACCTGTAATTAACAGGAACGAAGATATAATCCTTCTCAAAAAGATTAACTTTCTTCGTCCATTTGTGAACACGCTGAAATGCAGCCCTTCCTCCACGAGCACTTGATAAATCTTTGTCTAGGTCAACAAGCTTTCGAAAGAAAAAACTATTGAAGAAGTAGAACCTATTGTTTTCCTCCACTAGGAGTTTGTTTTTGAGATACCTACAACCAATTCATGAATTAATTTTCAGATGACTTACTGTGTGTGTGTGGGGGGGTTTTGGAGGGGGGGGGGGGGGGGGGGGGGGGGGGGGGGGGGGGGGGGGGGGGGGGGGGGGGAGCGTATAGTCGTACTACTTTATTAGTTGGTCATCTTGCCAGTAATTTGTTTCTTTTAGTTTACTATTAGTAATATCCTCCAAAAATAAGTGACAATTTTCTATATATTAGTATTCTTGCTACTTTTTAAATAATAAAGACTTCTGGTTGAGTATTTTTCAAGTGACTCCAAAATACTAGGTTTCGTAGACTATTGAATGTCAAAATAGCAGAGAGACCTTATAAATTACAGCATTCGTAGCAACTGTACAATGCAGAACAAAGAAGAATAGTGGAAACTCTAGGAAAAATTAGGATAATATATATCCATATGTAGCTCTAAAAATTATCTATAGTTCTAATGGACAGAAGGTTCTGGCGATTAATTAATATGAAATACCCAAGTAACAGAAGAACTTTACAAATTGTAACTAGATCTGGTTATGATTTAAATTTTCGTGCTTTTCTATTTTGACGGTACACTAAAAATTTTTGCACTAGTTATTTCAGCTATAAATATTTTCACTATCCCAACAAAAAAAAAAAAAAAAAAAGAATAGTTCTGCAACAGTATTCGTAATAAAAACTTCTCATAGGGATTAGAATGAACAAGTAATATTTAAGATAAAGACAAACAAAACCTAGAAAAGAAAACTTCCGCTGGAGACACGAGAAAAGTTCAAACTTACTTAATATAAAAGTCAATGATAGTATCATTGATAAATGTCCCTGGCTTCAGAAGCTCAAGGTCACTCTTACTAATGGTGACAGCATCAGGATCTCCCTTTGGATAGATGACCTCTTCAAAAGGCTCAATAAATCTGAATAGATCAATTAAATTCATAAAATATTACAGAAAACACCGGAAGATATCATTCAGCTAATTGTAAGAAACAATTTTATTGAAGCAAATGAAAATTACAAAGATGAAGGAACCATAACGATTGAAAAGATATTTCTTTTACAAGGAAAAAAGAACTTTTCACTGATAGAGGGAAAGATAACATTTTTTTTTTATAAGAAACGACAAAAGGATATCATTCCAACAAAAAAGGAAGACAGCCTAAGGGTCGGGGTAGAGGACACCCCCCCATACAAAACTACACAACAAGAGCTTTCCAATCCTTGACAATCATAAAAAGGCTGTAATTACAAAAGAATTTCTTATGTAAAGATATCCACCAAGATGCCGTATTTTGTACATAATTACAAAAGGAGTCTAGCTTAAGGGCTTTATCCTCGAAATCTAGCATTTCTTTCCAACCATATGTGCCATAGAGTAGCTCTAAACGCACAGTTGCTGATGATTTTAGCTTTTCCTCTCAAGTTCCAAGCGGATAAACCTTCCATCAACCAATCGTCAATTCTCTGAGGAAAACAAAATTGGATTCCCAACTTTCTAGCCATCCAACCCCAAGATTGATGCGCAAACTTACAGTGAAGAAAAAGATGATCCAGATTTTCTTCATTCTTCAGGCAAAGTCTGCAACCAGATGGAGACATAGTCCACCTCCTAAACTTCTTTTGAAGTTTCTCATCAGTATTCAAGCTTCTAAATGCCAAAGACCATAGAAACACCTTTAACTTTTTTGGGGCATTTACCTTTCCATATCAAGCTAGTCAAGGCCGAATTCGCTATGGTTTGCCTTTCGTTCAAATGATAAAACATTGATTTACTGGAGTAGGATCCAGAGCCTTCGAGGGTCCACTGAATTCGGTCCATACCCTCCCCCTCTACACTGAGTTGAGCTTTTCCACCAAGGCTATCCAATCTTGAAGCTCCCTGTCAAACAAGCCTCTTCTAAGGCCTAAATTCCAAGCTTGGTTTTCATCATCCCAGCACTGGAATATTGAGCTCCCCTTGTTTAGAGATACGCTATAAATATCGGGGAAGGAAAATTTGAGAGGAGTTTGATCAATCCATGGGTCCTCCCAAAAGCGGATATTTTGACCTTCTCCTACTTTGAATCTAACAAACCTGCTGAATAAAGGGTAATTAGAAGCAATATCCCTCCGCGGCCTATTTCCTTTCTTTCTTTCAAAGTCACGAGTCCTCCACCCATGGGGATCAATGCCATAAATGCTAACGATAATCTTAGGGAAAGATAACAATTGAAATAGCCTTATCAACAAAATTTCTATTTATACTAGATCTAAGCACCAGTAACAACCCCATTCTATAATTTTCCTCATTGAAGAATGATAATGCCAACACAACCTATTAGGCCACCAAATGTAAAAGGGTACAAAAGGAAGGATGGAAGGAGTTTTTTTTCTTTTATATAGAAAGGAATGACCATTCTGTTGGTAAATGAAATATTCAAGAAAGGGGAAAGACCCCAAGCACCAAGAGGAATTACAAAGACACTTCCCAGTTGAACAAAAGTATTGAAAACTATAGAAAGAGTGATGTCGGGAAATATGTTGTCAATTAGTTAATTGATTGGTTAAATTTAATCATGCCCCAAATTTAGCCATATAGATGAAATTCTTAGGTGCCAAACAAAAATAGCTAGTCTCGAAAACGTGGTGTGTGGACGAATGTCCTCGAATGCTGAACAAAAATGTACAAGTAGATTGTTAAGAATGTGACAAGGATTGGACTGCACCACCATGTATCCCACATGGTGATCCATATTTGAGTTCTATCCAAGAGGTAGTATGCGCTAGCAGCCTAGCACCATGTATCTCATAACGTGATCCGTGGTTGAGCTCCATCAAACAGGTAGTATGTGCTAGAGTTGCGAAGGTTGTTTGGGCCCTCACTAACAACTTGGAAAACTTGAAAGTTCTTTGCCCTCATATTGGCTTCCTTATCCTCATTTCAGATGATCCTTTTTTTGTTTTGGTATGGTCATTCTTCTTAATGAGAGTAATTTTTAGTAAAAACAGAAATAATAATTAACCTGAAAAAATTAAAAGAAAGATATTGGTGAATTTTAGTTCTTCAACACATGTCAAGTTGCCGAATAGATTCTTTCTAGGTGGATTAGATAGGACCTCCTTTAGCATTATTTACAATATAAAAAGATACAGAAGATTAATATTAAAAAAAATAAAATAAATAATAATAGAAACCACAACCGCGCATAATCTAATTACACTGAAAAATATTAAGTTAACTGGAGATCTTAATTAACAAATAACTTAGACAAAGAACACCAACTTCCCTTGCAAAGTTTGTAACTCTTGAACATAGTAGTTTCATCCAATAAAAAGTTTTGTTTCTTGTTAAAAAAAAAAAAAAATACATGGTCCGTTTTGGGCTTTTAGATTTCCAAGTGGCAAATAGCAAATCCTTTGTAGTGAAAAATGGGATGAATGATAATTAGACAAAAAAAACCAAAAATAAGCTTAAAAGAGCTAATTTCCAGAATTTCACAACCACTTTGTCAAAAAATATAATGCCTTCCGGATTAGGTTAACAGCATTTCCAGCATTTAACAGGAGGATCTTGGAAAGAAGGAAACGAAAAATGTAAAAGTAATTCTACTCACTCAGAAAAGCAATGCTTAGGGGAAAACGCATCGCTCTGCCTGCAGGAAACAACTTCCTCCCATTCGATCTTGTCGCTGTCAAGAATGTTAAATAAAAAATAATTAATTTCCTATAGCGATCTAAGCATTGAAAAGGGGAATTCCCACTTAGAAAGTCATTTCAAACACACACCAACTAATTCAATGCTCATATCATGCAAAAAACATCCGAACTGTACAAAGTATTAGGGAAAAGTATATCTTTCTATTCACATAAGAGAATAACACATATATATAGGAATACAAGAAAACCCTAACTTAAGGAATGTACAATTACGATAAAGGACATAATAACCAAATAACATATATCATAACACTCCCCCTCAAGTTGGAGCAAATATGTCAATCATGCCCAACTTGTTGCAGAGATAATTAATCCTTGCTCCATTTAATGCTTTGGTAAGAATATCTCCCAATTGTTCTCCTGTCTTCACATATCCTGTGGACACCAACCCTTGTTGTATTTTCTCACGAATGAAGTGACAATCCACTTCAATATGTTTAGTCCTCTCATGAAACACTAGATTAGATGCAATGTGAAGTGCAGCTTGATTATCACACCACAATTTAGCTGGCATAGTAACACTGAACCCTATCTCCGTCAACAGTTGATGTATCCATACTATCTCACATGCAGATTGTGCCATAGCTCTATATTCTGATTCAGCGCTCGAACGTGAAACCACATTCTGCTTCTTACTCTTCCATGAAACCAAATTGCCTCCTACAAAGACACAATATCCAGAAGTTGATCTTCTATCTTCTTTAGATCCAGCCCAATCAGCATCTGAGAAGCATTCAACTCTTGTATGACCATGATCTTTATATAAGATTCCACGCCCTGGAGCAGCTTTTAAGTAGCATAGAATTTGTTCTACTGCAGCCCAATGATCTACTGTAGGTGATGACATATATTGACTTACAATACTCACTGAATAAGCAATGTCTGGTCGTGTCACTGTTAGATAATTCAACTTCCCAACTAATCTTCTGTATCTTTCTGGGTCTTTAAATAATTCTCCTTCTTTGGTGAGTTGCACATTTGGTATCATCAGAGTACTACATGGTTTAACTCCTAGTTTTCCTGTCTCAGATAACAAATCAAGTACATACTTTCATTGTGACAAAAAGATACCTTTCTTGCTTCTCATCACTTCAATACCCAAAAAATACTTTAGTGTTCCGAGATCCTTGGTATGAAATTGACCCTGAAGGAAAGTTTTGAGAGAGGCTATACCTGATGTATCATTACCAGTTATAACAATATCATCAACATACACAACAAGCAAAGTAATACCATTCTCAGATCGTCGATAGAAAACAGAATGATCAGACGTACTCTTCTTCATTCCAAATTGCTCAAGTGCCTGACTAAACTTACCAAACCATGCACGTGGACTCTGTTTCAATCCATATAATGATTTTCTAAGGCGACAAACTTTATCACTCTCCCCCTGAGCAACAAAACCAGGTGGTTGCTCAATATAAACTTCCTCCTGAAGATCGCCATGTAAAAAGGCGTTCTTGATGTCTAGCTGATGTAAAGACCAAGCTTGAGTAGCTGCCATGGAAAGAAACAATCGAATAGACGTTAGTTTAGCAACTGGAGAGAATGTATCGGAATAATCAATCCCATAAACTTGAGCATATCCTTTAGCAACAAGACGTGCTTTCAAACGAGCAACTGATCCGTCAGGATTGACCTTGATGGCAAACACCCATTTACACCCAATGGCCTTCTTGCCTGCAGGACGAGATACTAAATCCCAAGTACCATTAGCATCTAAAGCATTCATCTCCTCAATCATTGCATTGCGCCAACCAGAATGAGATAACGCTTCATGAACAGAATTAGGAATAGAGATAGAATCAAGGGATGTGATAAACGAATATGTGGGTGATGACAACTGGTTATAAGACACAAAAGAAGAAATAGGATAAGTACATGTGCGCTTACCTTTACGAAGGGCAATGGGAAGATCATCACTTGGTCCAAGATCAGATGTCGAAGAATCTTGTGGCGTAGGACATGTGCCTGAAGGTTCCTGTGGTGGCCTCTTGGAGTATACCTGAGTAATGGGTGGACGAGGAGGGATAGAAACTGATGGGGAAGGATCATGAGATGATGATGGAGAGATAATCTCATAGATAAAAAGATCATCATCCTCCCCCTCACTCGAGCTCGACAATGACGGGCTAAAAGGAGTATCTTCGAAAAAGATAACATCTGGAGAAATAAGATATTTGTTAAAACTAGGACAATAGCAACGATATCCCTTTTGAACACGAGAGTAACCGAGGAAGATGCACTTCAAGGATTTAGGATCTAACTTGGTACGATGAGGATGAACATCTCGAACAAAACAAGTGCAACCAAATATTTTTGGTTCAATGGGAAACAAAGGTTTGGTGGGAAAGAGTACACGATAAGGAATCTCACCATTAAGGACGGACGAAGGCATTCTATTAATTAAGAAACACGCTGTGGAAACCGCATCGGCCCAGTAAGGCTTTGGTACATGCATTTGAAAGGATAATGCTCTCGCGGTCTCAAGTAAATGCCTATTTTTCCGTTCAGCGACCCCGTTTTGGGATGGAGTGTCAGCACATGAAGATTGATGAACAATTCCATTTTTACACAAATAAGAACCAAGCATGTGAGAAAAATATTCACCGGCATTATCAGTGCGCAAAGTTTTCAAAGACACATTAAACTGAGTTTGGATTTCAGCATGGAAAGCACAAAAGTGAGAAAGTAACTCAGAACGATTTTTCATTAAATATAACCAAGTTAGACGAGAGTAGTCGTCAACAAAGGTAACAAAATAACGAAATCCAGTTTTGGACAATACTGGACACGGACCCCAAACATCAGAATGAACTAATTCAAAGGGAGCACTAGCTCGTTTATTGACTCTAGGACTCGAGCTAAGACGATGAAATTTAGCAAACTGACAAGACTCACAATTTAAAGACAACAAAGACTGAAAAGCGGGATAAAGCTTCTTCAACACAGACAAAGAAGGATGACCCAAACGACAATGAATTTCAAATGGGGAGGCAACTCCAGAACATGCCACAGCTTTCGGTAGTTGGTGATCAAAGATGTAAAGACCTCCAGACTCATATCCTTTACCAATAATCTTCTTCGTCATACGATCCTGAAACAAGCAATAGCCAGGAAAAAAAGAGATAAAACAATCAAGGTCACGAGGGAGTTTACTTACAGAAATCAAGTTAAAAGAAAGTTTAGGCAAATGTAAAACAGAAGACAAATGAAGAGAAGGTGTGAGATCAATGGTGCCATAACCAAGAACAGATGATGTTGATCCGTCTGCCAAAGTGACAGTCGGAGAAAGTGCAGGTGACAAAGAGGTAGAAAATAGGCTAGAATTACCTGTCATATGGGCTGTGGCACCAGAGTCTATGACCCATTTGGTAGAGGATGTAAGAAGACAATGATTTTGATTACCTGAGGCTGACGCAGCAATAGTTGCAATAGGATTCGAGGAAGATGATGCTTGCAATGATTCCTGATACAACTGGAATTTAGCAAATTCATCTGCAGAAATGGAAACTGACTTCTCAGGTGTATCACTGGTGGAAGCAATCTGAGCAATCTGAGGCCTATATCCCCTACTTAACAACTTTCTACACTCACGTTTTATATGGCCAGGCTTCCGACAATAGTTGCATACAATCTCCTGTCGCCGATTATCATAACTAGTTCTCTGAGTATTAGTGTTCGTTCCTTGATGAACCCTAGAGTCATTATTTTTACTAATCAAAGAACTGTTAGATTGAGGGACAGACGAACTGATTTGAGGACTTTCAATACGGAGAACTCTACTGAAGACTTCTTCCAAAGTAGGAATTTCAGAACCAGAGAGAATTTGTGATTTCGCCATCCCAAATTCAGGTTGAAGTCCATTCAAAAATATCATGACGGCCATCTTTTCTCGCTGAGCTTGTTGAACCTTTATATCAGTGGTAAATGGGAATAACGTACCAAGCTCTGCACATGTATTCTTAAACTGCATGAAGTAATTTGTCACTGATTGTTCTTTCTGAGCTGCATGAAAGAAGGCCATGGAAACATCATACATTCTGTTAACTTGCTCTTTACCTGAGTATAAAAACCTTGTGAATGCTAGTAGTTCTTTCACTGAATCACAATGATTAAACAAACCAAGTATCTCGTTTTCTATAGAATTCTTTATACCCAAGTACAAGCGAGCATCATCTCTAAGCCAAACCTTCTTCTTTGTGTCATCCTCTGGCGGATCCTCAGTGATATGGTCATCCATCTCAGTGCTTCGTAGATAAAACCGAATTGTACGACTCCATTCATAGTAATTGGAGCCATTTAGCTTATGTTCTGTGAACTTCGAAGAAAGGGGAACTCCATTAGATATGACCAAAGGTTTCAGCTCAGCCATTGGTAGCTTAAAACCGCTGAAAAACTTCAATAAACCACAAAAACAGAACTGAATCGCAAAAAAAAACAGCTTGATACCGAAGAAAACTACACAACCCGAGACCAAAAAATGTGATATTCTGAAATCTAATCACACAGGCTGGCCGGAAATCACGAGGCGAGACGAACCCAGGCGGCGGAAACAGAAACGGACGGCCCACGCGCCCTCACGCGCCGGCGCGTGGCGGCGGCTGCAGATCCCTTCGGCGGCGCGTGTGACTCACGCGCGGCGTTTTCCGACGATCGGCGACGGCGCTTCCACTCTCCTGACGGCGGCGCTCCTTCCTAGGTAGGTGGTGACGACAAACGGCCACTCAAACGAGGTGACTCAAACTACAAACCCTAACCCTAGAGGAAAACCCTAGCCGCCAAGGAGAGAATTCTAAAACCCTAGACGCTCTGATACCATGTACAAAGTATTAGGGAAAAGTATATCTTTCTATTCACATAAGAGAATAACACACATATATAGGAATACAAGAAAACCCTAACTTAAGGAATGTACAATTACGATAAAGGACATAATAACCAAATAACATATATCATAACACGAACAAATAGCCAGGTCAAAATGTATAAATTAAACCATTCTATACATTAATTGGCACCAATCCCAAAATTTAAAGTTGCTAGATAAGATGTATTCAATGGATTCATGCTCTCCTAACTTTGATTAATTCAACATAATTTAAAAATAAGATGGTAAACTATTAAAATATCAAGAGAAATGTATTTTCTTTCTTACTCATAATAAAAGAAAAATGGTCTCTTATATAGAAAACGAAACACTCATAATCCATAAGGAATTAATTACATAACTTATAAGGAATTAATCTAATAACAAATAAGGAAAAAAAACTATTAAATAAAAATTAGTTGCTAATATATTAAATACTAAAAGATTCCTACTTAAAAAGGAAAATAACCAACATAAACCAATGCAAAAATCTAATCTTAGGATTTGCTTTTCTGATATCACATTGTATTGTATTGCTATCAATCGCCAACCTTAAGCCACTACCATATTCCAAGAATCAAAATAAATAGATAATCCAATTGTTTAAGCAGTTTCTGTAAGGGTATTGCTCCACCTCACTTGTATTAACTTGGAATAAGTGCTACAATGAGGGAAAATACAAAGTCCTTATACACCAGAACAAACACACAACAAGATAAACACTCCCAACCAATTCAAGAGGGCTAGTAACTCTCCCTCTGCCCCTAGAACACTGTTCTATTACAAAAGCCAAAAAGGTGTCATGCTTCTAACATAAATTATTTAAAGAGCCCTCACACAGTCACACTCCCACAATCTTAATCATATACACAGTCGACTTACTAACTGCTGTCTAGTGGCCAATTCGAGAGGGCTGGTAACTCTCCCTCTTCCCCTAGAACTCTATTTTCTATTACAAAAGCCAAAAAGGTACCCTGATTCTAAAGAGATTATGGCTACCCCCCCCCCCCCCCCCCAAAAAAAAAACAAAAAGAAAAGGAAGGGAGAGAAGAAGAAAAACTCACTCATGGACGGCATTCCACAAGTCATTATATCTAACATTCAATGATCTGATTGCTTTTTCTCTTTCAAACCAAAGAGGGTCACAAACAGAAAACTTCAACAACTCTATTCCTGCACAAATATTAAGGAAGACAGAAGAATGAAGCCACCTCAAAATATATAAGCTAATTTTTAAAGTCAGAAACACCCGATAACGCGTACCCTTATACAGAGAACACAAGTTCAAAGAAGCATCCAGAAATGAAATTATCCTCCATAGAAAGGAGAGAAAAGAGGGAGTTAGCTAACATTAAACTAATAACGTAGAATCAAGAAGTGTTTAATAATTCATTCGGATTGAAAGGTTGGATGCCGTTGATGATCCTACTTCATTAAATATGGTTGATGCATTGCATGAAGAGGTAATAAATTCATCTTTCTTGGGACTACAAGGAGATGGTTGGTAATACACTATGGAGGCTTTTGCCATTTTTATACCTACAAAAAATGATGAATCCAAGGATACCACTTCTTTGTTCAAAATTGTTGGGGAAGGAATCACAACAAACTCAAAAGAAGATGAAAGTTGTTTTCTTGACCACCTAGCACGCTTCACAAATTCTAATCCTCTATCTCTTGCTTGGATCAATCAAATTCCTTGATTTTTAAGAAATTCAACCACAGCATTTCCCAAGAACACTTGTTGGAATTTGTTAAGATCCTAAAGCAACTATTTTCAACTCACGTCTGTTTTTATTCAAGGGATTTTTCCAAAGAAGAGCAATGCCCAACGAAGGTTGTTCATCGATCGGTCAGTATTGGTTTTAGCCACAACCGACACTGAAAATCAATCTATTAGTTTTGGTTGGTCGGTGATGGGTGGTTTTGGGGTGCTACATGAAACCGACCAACCGAAATCACAATCAGCCTAATGATTTTGGCTTAAGGGAGAAATTTTGAAGGAGAAAAGGCTAAAGAAACACAGAGAAGAGAAAAGGTCGAGTGAGAAAGAAGAAATAGTTGAGGGAGAAGAAGAGAGAAGGTTGAGAGAAAAAGAAGAGAAAGTTGAGGGAGAAGAAGGGGAAAAACAGAGAAGAGGTCGAGGGAGAAAGAAAAGAGAGTTGAAGTAGAAGAAGAGAAAGAAAAGGAATGAGAGAGAAGAAAATCGATGAGAAAGAAGAGAAAGAGAAGAAAAATAAAATTAAAAAATTAATTGAATAATATTTTTTAAAAGGTAATTATTACTTTCCTTGGAGAAGGAAAGGTGCACACTGCACTGTGTGCAATTTTTTTTTTTTTTTTTGAAGTATTGATAGATATAATTCGGTAAGTCGGTCGAAAATTCCTTCTCTAGCCACCCAAACCAACTGACGCCAATCAAACTGTGCATAAAATGGTGTAGCCTAAAAGGATAAAAGGAGAATTCTCTCCAAGAATCAATCAAATCTTTATTATGAATCAAAAGTTATGAATACAATGGGGCAATTCTCTATTTATATAGAGATTTGGAAAATAAATTAATCCTAATCCTAATTAGACAAGGAAACTAATCCTAATCCTAATCAAAAGTTATAGGTAGATTTTGATTAATCAGAGTCTATTGGTTTATTAAGTTATCAACCATTGCAAGCCATTCCATTGGAACTTAATAAAAGAAAGAGCAATCCCTACTTTTTTCCTTACAACCAATAATAACTATGAGTAAAATAAACAAGAGAATTTGCAGTGGGTGGCAAATAAGAATTATATAATTGCAAATATAGCACAATGTAAAAAAAAATTGCAAATATAGCAAAATCTATCAAAGTATATTACTGATAGAGACTGATAGACTCTGGTTAAATAGAATCTATCTAATAGACTTCGATTATCAGAGTTTATCAGCGATAGACTTCGATTATCAGAGTCTATCAGTTTACTGATAGACTCTGATTATTCAAAGTCTATCAGTGTCTATCGCTAATAGACTCCGATTAATCGAAATCTATCAGTGACTATCACTGATAGACTGAATAATCGGAGTCTATCAGTGATAGACACGGATAAAATCTGACGACAGCTTTTTGGTCTTGTACAATTAATTTTGCTATATATGCAATTAGTTTGCAACTGTGCTATATTTGTTATTAATTTGGTCCAATTTGCCATCTATGCAACTGCCCCAATAAACAAATAATGGTGTTTTACAAACAAGACAAAAAAATTGATTCCAACATATAAAACAAATAAAACCTGAAATGTCATTTGCTTTTGCAGCCCTCGTAAAATGCTTTCCTTTAAGACGAAGATTAACAATTGCAGTTTCAACCTACATGCATGATGCAACAAAGAGTTACAAACAGATCAACACACACACAAAACAAGGGGGAAAAACACAGTTATACCCTTCTACACCATTCTGACTCAATACCAATAATGTCAGCTACAACCCATTCGGAGTCAAATGTTCTTTGCAATCCATTCACTGATGAACCTTGGAGTTTAATGCAGCTACAAGAAAATATTATCTTCGACCTTGTACAGCAGTTACCTTCATAGATGACAAAATCAGGGAAAATAACTGTCACGTCATCCTGAAATTTTTTTAAAAAAAAAACAGATGTTATTACAAGCATCTCACTTCATTGAAAGGAAGTAAAGTACAAGGCCATTCTCAAGATGAAAAGAAAAGGAAGACCGAAGCAGCAAATTACACATTTTCTTCAACTTATAACTTATAATAGAAAGTTCAATCACAGAACCACCGCATGCAAATGGATACTTTCCTTGGACTCTATAGCGTATATGATGCAATAATATTTGGGTAAATTAGGGTATCTTGATTAAATCCTTGATTAATCAGGATTAGGATTAGTTTCCTTGATTATTTTTTTTTTAACAAGAAACAAGGTTTTTCATTGATATAATGAAAAGAGGTTGTTACTTATCATTGATATAATGAAAAGAGGCTATTGCTCAAAAGATACAAACTCCACAAGGGAGTGAAGAAACGAAAAAAACGTAACAGAAAACGAAATGCATGAACAACTTATAAAAGAAATGCATTCCAGGGATTTTGCTAGACATTAAGGAGGAGATAAAACTTTTGAACTCATGGCAGGAGGGTGCTTTTGGCCACAACTTAGGAAGGATGTTACCAATTTTGTACAAAGATGTTTTGTTCGTCAAACTTCTAAAAGACAAGCACATAACACGAGACTTTATTCTCCATTGCCTACTCCACATTCTTATGGGAAGATCTTTCAATGGATTTTGTTTTAGGATTGCCTTGAACACAATGGGGTTATGACTCTGTTTTGGTAATAGTTGATTGCTATATAACAAAATAACTCACTTTTGGGCTTGTAAAAAAACTTTTGATGCTATTGTCATTGCTAACTTTTTTTTAAAGAGATTGTTCGTCTACATGGCATTCCTAAATAAGACTAGTCGTCCACAAACTCATGGACGAACTAAAGTGACCAATCGCACTCTTCGCAATTAAGATCCGTTGCCTTTGTGAGCATAAGCCATGTCAATGGGACTTAGCCTTGCCACAAGTAGAGTTTGCCTATAATCATATGAGAAATAGATCTTCAAGAAAGTCACCATTTGAAATAGTTTATACTAAAATTCCTTGTTTAACTGTGGAACTAACTACATTACCTTCTGGTGCATCAGGAAGCAGAGGAAATGGTCGAGCATATCATATTTCCAAGCTACACAAGGAAATGACCATTTGGAGGCTTCAACGGCATCATACAAGCTACAAGCGGATAAACACCGTCATTCACAGTCCTTTGAAATTGGGAACCTTGTAATGGTTCATTTGCAAAAGTCAAAGCTACCACCTACCATCGGGTTCTCATGGCAAGCTACAACCTAAGAAAATTGCACCATTTCCTATTCTCGAGTGTTATGGTCCTAATGCTTATAAAGTGGACCTTCTTCCTCACTCCAAGATCGCTCCAACTTTTAATGTCTCAGATCTTACTGCCTATCATGCTTCGGATGATTTTCGGTTGGCCCCAAAAACTCGAGGACAAGTTATCTTTAGGGGGAGGGAATTGATGTAGCATATCTTCATTTACCATGGCTTTGCTTTTTCATTTATTGTTGTTGCATTCCATTTATTGTTGTTAAGTTGTTTCGTGCCTGTTAATTTTTAAGTGATTAGTTTCAGGGGCAATTGTATAGACGGCAAATTGGACCAAATTAATAGCAAATATAGCACAGTTGCAAACTAATTGCATATATAGCAAAATTAATTGTACAAGACCAAAAAGTTGTCGTCAGATTCTACCCGTGTCTATCATTGATAGACTCTGATTATCCAGAGTCTATCAGTGTCTATCGCTGATAGACTCCGGTTAATCAAAATCTATCAAATAGACTCTGAATAATCGGAGTCTATCAGTAGACTGATAGATTCTGATTAATCATAGTCTATTGCTGATAAACTCTGATAATCGAAGTCTATCAGATAGATTCTAATTAACCAGAGTATATCAGTAATATACTCTGATAGATTTTGCTATATTTGCCATTATTTTTACATTGTGCTATACTTTGCAATTATATAATTGGTGGAGCCGTGGACCAGTTTTTTTAAAAAACAATGAATAATGCCTCTTTATTGAAGATCACTTGCCTTTAAATAGGCAAGGATCAAACTTAAAGTAGTTATAAAGCATGTGAACAGCACATGACTTATAAAAGGAAAAGAATAAAGCTAATACATGTAATCGGCTACACCAAACATCCCCTCCTAAAAGAAAAACTCGTCCTCGAGTTAAGTAGCCAAACTGAAGTCATCTGGTGGTTGATAAGTATACAAGTCAGCAACGTTGAAAGTTGGGTTGATATGATACTCGGAAGGGAGGTCTATTTTGTATGCATTGTCACCAATTTTGTCCACCACAGAATATGGTCCAAGCTTTTTGTGCTTCAACTTGTTATATGTACTGACTGGAAATCTGCTTTTCCGCAAGTGAATCATGACAAGATCGCCTATTTTGAATTCTTTAAAACGCCGCTTCTTGTCCGCATCCGCCTTGTATTTGCTTGTTTGCTTTTCCATGTGCTCCCGAACTTGTCTGTGAATCTCCGTTATTCGATCAGCCATATCTTCTGCTTCCAAGCTGACATTAACCGAAGTAGGGATAGTTGTTAAATCCAAAGTTAATCGGGGTAGTTTAGTATAAACGAGTTCAAATGGAGACTTCCCTGTGGTTCTGTTCTTCATGTGATTGAATGCGAACTCCGCGTGAGCCAATGTTAGGTCCCACTGTTTAGGTTTTTCTCCACTTAGGCACCGAATTAGATTGCCCAAAGTTCGGTTAGTGACTTCCGTTTGACCGTCGGTTTGAGGGTGGCTAGTGGTGCTATATTTAAGGGTAGTGTCAAACTTCTTCCATAAGGTCTTCCAAAAATGACTAAGGAATTTAACATCTCGGTCAGAGACAATGGTCTTTGGGATGCCATGAAGTCTGATTATTTCCTTAAAGAATAAATTAGCAATATATACTGCATCGGAAGTCTTTTTGCAAGCCAAAAAGTGTGCCATTTTACTATATCTATCAACCACCACGAAAACTGAGTCATACCCTCTTTGTGTCCTTGGGAGGCCAAGTATAAAATCCATGGAAAGGTCTTCCCATATGTGTTCTGGGATAGGTAATGGAGTATATAGCCCCGTATTTTGAGAATTCCCTTTAGAGGTCTGACATGTAAAGCATCGGTTGACAAAATTTGTTACATCTTTACGGAGTTGGGGCCAGTAATATCGTTGTTCAAGTATATACAATGTTTTGTCTCGGCCAAAGTGGCCGGCTAACCCGCCTGCGTGAGCATCCTTTATTAAGGCTTCACGTAATGAAGTGTATGGGATGCATAGGACATTATCCTTAAATAGGAATCCATCCATTATGTGGTAATCCCCTGATGGTAAATGGTCTTCACATTTTTTCCAGATTATGGCGAAATCTCGGTCAGTGGTATAAGAGTCTGGAAGATGGTCTAGCGCAATGATTTCCCCTTTCAAAATAGTAAGGAGGCTAGCCTTGCGGCTTAAAGCATCTGCAACTTTGTTAGTTTTTCCATTCATATGTTTAATAACAAAGTCAAAACGTTGAAGAAATGCGAGCCATCTAGCATGCATTCGGCTTATGGACTTTTGAGAATGTAAGTACTTAAGAGAAAAATGATCGGTAAATAGAATGAATTCTTTTCCCAAGAGGTAGTGTCCCCTTTGTTTAACAGCTCGAACAAGTGAATAAAGTTCTTGTTCATAGGTAGACCATTTTTGTCGTGAAGGGCTAAGTTTTTCGCTAAAAAATTCAATGGGATGTTTGTTTTGAGAAAGGATGGCCCCAATGCCTATTCCTGATGCATCCACGGCTACTTCGAAAGGATAGTCAAAGTTTGGTAATGCCAAAACAGGGCCACTGATAAGTTTATCTTTGATGGTCTGAAAACTGGTTGTTTGAGGCGTTCCCCAAGAAAACTTTCCCTTTTTAAGGCAGTTGGTTAAAGGGCCCACAACTGTGCTAAAGTTTCTAATAAACTTACGGTAAAAGGAAGCAAGGCCGAGAAAACTCTGAAGTTCTTTTATAGATTTAGGTTCTTCCCACTCACTAATGGCTCTTGTTTTTATAGGATCCATTCTAATCTCATTTTTCCCAATAATATAGCCGAGGAAAGAAAGCTCAGAAGTGGCAAAAAGACATTTTTTAAGGTTGATCACTAGAGTATTACTGTCAAGGACCGAAAATATAGTTCTAATGTGGCTTAGGTGTTCCTCAAAGTCACGGCTATAAACTAAAATGTCGTCAAAATAAACCACAACAAATTTATTGATAAAGGGAAGTAATACCTGGTTCATTAAGCGCATGAAGGTGCTAGGAGCATTGGACAAGCCGAACGGCATAACCAGCCATTCAAAGAGGCCCTCGTTAGTTTTGAAAGTCGTTTTCCATTCATCCCCAGGACGTATGCGGATTTGATGATATCCACTTTTCAAGTCAATCTTGGAGAAGATTGTGGCCCCTCCTAGTTGATCCAACAAGTCACCAATCCGGGGAATAGGGAACCGATACTTAACTGTAATTTTATTGATTGCTCGGCTGTCAACACACATGCGCCAGCTGCCGTCTTTTTTTGGTGTGAGGAGAGCAGGGACTGCACAAGGGCTTAGACTAGGTTGTATATGTCCTTTATCGAGTAGTTCTTGGATTTGGTTGTGGAGGATTTGATATTCGGCTGGGCTCATTCTGTAGTGAGGTAGATTGGGAAGGCTTGCACCTGGGAGGAAGTCAATTGAATGTTGTATGTCTCGAAGTGGAGGAAGATCTGTCGGGTTGTCTACAATTCTTGGGAATTCTTGGAGTAATGTGTTAACCTCCAAAGGAATAATATTAGTAGCATCATGTTCAGAAAATTTTTTGACAATTAAACCAAGAATAGGTAATTGTTTAGCAGAATAAAAAGATTTTCCAGGAGTTATGGTGAAGAGCTGACCTTTTTTAGAAGATTGGATGTTGCTATTTTGTTGCTTGGTCGGGTTGAGTGGAAGAAGAACAATTTTCTTCCCCATCCAAAGGAATTCATAAGTATTGTCACGCCCTTTATGAGTTGCTTGGACATCATATTGCCAAGGTCGTCCCAAGAGTATGTGACAAGCATCCATATCCAAAACGTCACATACAATTTGGTCTTTGTAACTAGCCCCGATGGATAAAGGAATTGTGCTAGTGTGGGTTACTTGAGCTTCCCCGCCTTTCTTGATCCAACTTACCTTGTAAGGTGTTGGGTGAGGATGCAAAGGAAGGTTCAAAGAAGAGACAAGTTTGTTTGCCACCACATTCTCTGTGCTGCCACTATCTATGATAACATTACAAATCTTCCCATTGATGGTGCAACAAGTCTTGAATAAAGCATGCCGCTGGTAGGTTTGATCTGTTTTAGGAGCGAGGAGAATTCTTTGAATTACTAGTGATATGGGGTCCCCTTCATCAGGTTCGAGAAAGTCAATATTTTCCTCGGCTTCATCTTCAATTTCATCTTCTTGAAACTCAACATTGTCTGCAATGGTCAAGGTTCTGCGTTGGGGGCATTCGTTTGATAAATGACCTGTTTGATTGCATCGAAAGCACCTCCCAAGGGTCGGTCTTGAATAGGTATTTGTAGTCTTCTTGCTGATGTCTCTGGAAACATTGCTTTCGACTTGCTTACCTTTAAGAGTGGCGGATGTGAGTTGTTGAGATAATTTGTCTCCAGCTATGGTTTTAGCCAAGTTGCTGCCTTGTTCACCCGCTTGTCTTCTTGAATAGGTTCGCTTAAATCGATTTGCTAATTGCTCTTCCACTGTTGCTGCCGCGGAAATAGCCTCATTGAGGTGTCCAAGAGGTTGAAGAGCTAGATTTTCTTTGATGTCATAACGTAGGCCTCCTTTGAATCTTGCTACGAGGTGCTGTTGATTTTCGACAAGATTGGTTCTTGCCCCCAACCTATGAAATTCCTCAGCGTAATCAAGAACAGATCTTGTCCCTTGTCGACAATTTTGATATTGGTCATAAAGAATTTGCTCAAAATTTATGGGCAAGAATCTTTCTTTCATTAACCTTTTCATTCTTTCCCAACTTTGGATAGGTCGTTTACCATACCTTTGTCGATTAACCTCTAGTTGGTCCCACCATGCTTGGGCTCCACCCTTCAACTTCAAAGCTACCAACCTTACCTTTTTACTTTCGGGTGTACTCATATAATTGAAAAAATTCTCCACATGTTTGGTCCATTCGAGGAAGGTTTCAATGTCCATTTTCCCCCCATAGGTTGGAATATCAATCTTCATCTTGAAATCATTTTCTTGACGCGGTTGGTGTCTAAAGTTTCTTCGATCCTCTCTTTGGATTTCTTCATACTCTTCCTCACTTGAAATATATCCATCCCATTCAGCTTGTCTTCTAAATAAAGGATTGTGATTGATTTCTTGAAGGCCCAAATGCTGTTCTTGGAGAAATCTTGATGCTGTCATCAATTCTTGAGAGGATTTCTGCTCAACAACTTGTCTTTCTTGCGGCCTTTTCTCCATATTCATATGTTCTTGAGATTCGGTAACTTGTTGTTCGATCTTGCAGCCCATTCTTTCACATATCATTTCCAAGATTTTTTTAATCTCATGCACGTCACTTTCGACTGACAGCAAGCGTACAGTCAATTCTTGTGGTGAGAGGACGGTGGTTATCTCCGCCTCTTTTCCCATCGATGTTGAATCTCCACCCATGCTGGTTGAGACTTTCTTGGATGCCATCGATGAAGCGCCCAAAATCACACGCTCTGATACCAATTATGGTGGAGCCGTGGACCAGTTTTTTTAAAAAACAATGAATAATGCCTCTTTATTGAAGATCACTTGCCTTTAAATAGGCAAGGATCAAACTTAAAGTAGTTATAAAGCATGTGAACAGCACATGACTTATAAAAGGAAAAGAATAAAGCTAATACATGTAATCGGCTACACCAATAATTCTTATTTGCCACCCACTGCAAGTTCTCTTAGTTTTACTGCAATCATTGGTTTAGTTACGGTTGCCAATGACTTAAGTTGTTGTCAAAGGCTGCTTTGTAGCCTTTAAATAGGGGTCTCCCTAGGTTGTATGAGGAATTATTCAATAAAGATTCAACTCAAGAATTCTCCAAGAATTAGTTTTACACTACTCTCTGTAATTAGAACCTTCTTTTATAGGCATCCTAGAGGAATAGTAACTGCTTCTTGTGGTCTAAGGCAAGGGGATCCTCTTTCCCCTTTCTTTTTCCAATTAGTAAGTGGTCTAAGGCAAGGGCAATTAGTAAGTGAAAGTTGGTCTTTTCCAATTAGTAAGTGATGTAATGAGCAATTTTTTGGAAATTCAACCTCCAAAGGATTAATTGAGGGATTTGTGGTGGATTTTAATTTCATTCAAATCTATCATCTTCAGTTCGTGTGATACTATTCTTTTTGTAAGGATGTCATTTTTTTGAAACAAGAAACGATATTTTGTAAGGATGTCATTGATATGATCAATAATCTATTATCTGCTCATTACCATCAAAACTTTTGAAATAATCTCCAATCTCAGGATTAATTAGCAGAAATCAACAATTAGTGGAATATATATGGAGGATTCTCGTTTGATTTTTGTTGCAAATCAACTACACTGTAAAATTGAAAACCTTCCTAGGACATATCTTGGATTGCCTCTTGGGAGAGATCCAAAATTGAAGATAATGAAAAAACTTGATAGATGGAACAATTTTTGTTTATCGAGAGAAAGGAGATTCACTCTCTGTCATTCATTCATTACTAGCATACCTTTGTATGACATGTTTCTCTATTGTATGCCGAGAAAAATGTGATCGCATATTGAGAAGAAAATGCAAATTTTTCTCTCGGAAGGCAGAAAGTTAGAAAAAATCAAGCATCTTGCTGACAACAAATAGGTTTCTTAACGTTTAGAAGATGGTGGGTTGAGCATTGGAAATTTGAAGAATAGAAACTCTACTTTATTGGCCAAGTGAAGTTGGTGCTTTTACCATGAATCTTCTGAGTTACGGATCGGAAAGCAAGCAGTATCAAATTCTAGTTGATTCCTTTTCTTCTTTCAAATTGGGAAATGGCAACAAAATTACATTTTGATCGGATGCATGGTGGATTCTTCTCCTTTGATGATTAGATTTCTCATGTAGTGAGTTACTTTAATAGTTTTGCTTAAATTCCTTTTAGTTTTTTAAATACATAGTTTGTCATTAAATCCTCCATAAATGGAGGGTTAGTCTCTTATGTTGAACACTTTTGAATCATAATATAGGTTAGATTTCTTGGAGAATTTTTTCCATTGTCATTTAGGCTACAGTCGCTTGGGCCAATGTTTGTTGCCACCAGTGGAAACCGAGACTTTTGTCAATAGTGGCGAATCCAGAACTTTATGTCGGGGGGCTAAATAGAAATTTTTTTAACACATTGTTATATATTGATAGTTGTTAATATGTTTTGATATTAAATTGGCTAAATTATAAATTTGGTCCTCAAATTTTCAAGATTATGTTTAATAAGTTCCTACTGAGTCTCTAAATTTTCAATTTCTGTCCAATGGATTCCTGAATTTTCACTTTTGTATCCAATAGATCATCGAACTTTAAAAAGATCAAATAGGTTACAAATCTACATTAAATTGAAAACTCAAGAACCTGTTAGATACAAGATGGAAAGTGTAAAAACCAATTAGATACTTTTTTTTTATAAGAAACAAACTTGGTTGTATTCCAAAAAAAAACGCAAACAGCCTAAGGGCCGGGGATGGGAGAGCCCCCCCCCCCCCCCAAAGCTAAATCATGAGAGTCTTTCAATCATTAACAATCATAAGTAAACTGTAATTACAAAAGAATTTCCTATGAAGGCTAATCCACCAAGATGCTATGTTTTGTACACAATTACAAAAGGAATCGAACTCTAAAGACTTATCTTCAAAGGTTCTGTTGTTCCTTTCTTTCCACAAAACACCAAAGACCAATTAGATACTTTTTCCTTTTTTAATTCAAAAGTCTATTAGAATAGATCAAACTTATCATTTGATCAATTAATTTTGTTGAATAAGAAGTATAAATAGAATTTCTATATAAATATTAAAAAAAGAAAAAGAAACTTGAAATAACAATTAAATTTTTCTCTTTCTTCAAAATTATAAATTATTCTTAGGATAATTGTAATGGGTGGCAAAATTAGGGTAAATAATTGCAATTTTAGCAATTTTTTAAAATATTTGCAAATATGGCAAAATTTTTTAATTAATTTTTTATATCCCTATTTTGCCCTTGCGCGCGCATCTGGTGGTATCTGGTGGTCTCCTCTATTTTTGTTTGTTTTGGTAGGTTTCTATCAGATAGAAAGTTCTAAACTTTCTATCTGATAGAAAATTTTTCTATCACTGATAGATTCTATCGGTCTATCAGATAGAAAGTTTTTCTATCACTGATAGAATCTATCAGTGATAGAAAAACTTTCTATCAGATAGAAAGTTCTTCTATCAGATAGAAAGTTGAGAACTTTCTATCTGATAGAAAATTTTTCTATCACTGATAGTCCTATCAGTGATAGAAAAATTTTCTATCACTAATAGAACGCTTTTCTATCACTGATAGAATCTATCAGTGATAGAAAAAACACTGATAGAATTAACTTTCTATCAGTGATAGAAACGTTTCTATCACTGATAGAAACGTTTCTATCACTGATAGATTCTATCACTGATAGAAATCTTCTATCACTGATAGAAAATTTGTCTATCACTGATAGAAAATTTGTCTATCACTGATAGAAACGTTTCTATCACTTATAGATTCTATCAGTGATAGAAAAATTTTCTATCAGTGATAGAAAGTTAATTCTATCACTGATAGAAACTTTTCTATCACTGATAGATTCTACCAGTGATAGAAAAAATTTCTATAAATGTTGTATTCTCATCTAAACCTTCCCTAACAAGATTTGATCGAAACACAAAAAAAAAAAGGAAATTGTTGGGATAGGCACTTTCCCCACCCCGGAAAGTTGTATAAGTTGGATTACAATCGACGAATCCCAACAAAACCCACACTCAGTTGTTCATTTCTTCCCCCAAAATCCCCAAACCAAAACCCACAACAATAATAATGAGCTCCAACAATGAGCGTTCATTTCTTCCCCCAAAATCCCCAAACCAAAACCCACAACAATAATAATGAGCTCCAACAATGAGCTTCCTCAATCTAACTCCGCCGCCGCCGAGCAACCAAAGAAAATCAAACGCATCAGAAACAATTCCAATTCCAATAAGAGTAGTAGTGAGTCGAACAACAACAACAACAATCACCCAGTGTACCGAGGCGTCCGCATGAGGAATTGGGGCAAATGGGTGTCCGAAATCCGCGAGCCTCGCAAGAAATCCCGCATTTGGTTAGGCACTTTCCCCACCCCGGAAATGGCCGCCCGTGCCCACGACGTCGCCGCCTTCAGCATCAAAGGCTCCTCCGCCACCCTCAATTTCCCCGACCTCCTCCACCTCCTCCCCCGCCCCGTCTCCCTCGCCCCTCGCGACGTCCAAGCCGCCGCCGCCAAGGCCGCCCACATGCACAACCTCGACCTCGACGACCACCACTCCCACGTCGACGACGACCTCACCGAGATCATCCAACTCCCCACCCTCGGCTTCCGATTGCCTTCTTCTCGTGTTCCTCGTCAATCGTGGAGGATTTGTCTGTATTGGTGTAATGTCGCTGGATGGAGATGACCGGAAAAGTAGAGAAGAAAATAGAAAGGGCATTTTAGTAATTTTACCTTTTAGATGACAATATTTTGCCATTTTTGCAAATAGTTTCAATGGCTGCTATTTTTGTAATTATTTTGGGCCGGTTTGCTACTTTTGCAACCGGCCCTTATTCTTATGTAATTACTTTTAAAAATTGATTTACTAAAATTCAAAAGCATTTTTATTGTTCCATCTTTCTTTGATTTCCATAAAAGAAAATTCAAATTTAAAAATGAAACCGAAAAAAAAATTATAATATCAAATATTTGTTATTATTTTCTATTTATAAAATAAATTTAAACTATTTTAGAATATAAAAAACAAATATTATCTTTGAGAACAAAAAACCAAAAAGGAAAAAATTAAAAAGAAAATAGAAAAAAGAGAGAGAAAAAAGAGAGAGAAATGAAAAAATGAGAAAAGAAAATGGAAAAAATGAAAAACTACAAAGGAGGAAAAGGGGGGGGGGAAGGAAAAATAAAACAAATAAAAAATAAAAATAATTTTAAAAAAAAAAAAAAAAACACAAATAGTTGCACACACAGGGGCTCGAACGCAAAATTAGAAGGATGTCAAGCAGTTATCCCGTGAGATTAGTCGAGGTGGGCACAAGCTGACCTGGATACTCATAGATATAAAAAAAAAGATATTAAGTTGGGTATATATTACCTTTTTTTTTAACAAGAAACGAAACTTTTCATTGAATAAATGAAAAGATACTAATGCTTAGCAAATACAAACTCCACAAAGAAGGAAAAGTGAAGAAAAAAGATGTGAAAGAAGAAAAATTGCATGTCAATCAAGATTAATGACAAATAACGAGAAAACAACAAAAGGCTTGGAGAGAGAACACAAAGAAGAAGCCTTCAATCTAGCTAAATGAAAATGATCAAACTAAGGAAGATGTTTGACTTCGAAGATTTACTAAAATCTTATAAATATTTAGAAGTTGAGGGGGCTCGGGCCCTCTGGGTCCAAGGTACCTCCGTCTCTGCTTGTCGACGCAAGAACGAAGAACTACGACCCAAATATGAGTAGTTGTAGATATGATGGACAAGAAAGACAAAGATTTCAACCATGCAATGGAATTGGAAACAAAGATTGGGATTTGGATTTAAGCGATAAGGATTTGAATACAATGATAATCACGACTGGGGTTTTGATTCTAGTGACTCCAAGGAAGAATTGGAGAATATTTCTTTCACCCAAAATGATGTCAATATTTTGATTATGATTCACGATTTCATGTATGTGTAAAAGAATTGGTGGGTGGAAGAAAGAAATATCTTTCTGTTTAGAAGTGCTAGAACATCAGAGGTCGTGATTCCCTCCCCCTACCCTAGGCGAACAAAAACCTCCCTAATCAAGGAAATAAAGGCTACAATTTTAATTGTTTCCCAGTCAAACAAAGGATGACAGAACCCAAGAGAAATAACAAAGGATGACAGAACCCAAGAGAAATAGAGGAAGAACTCTCAATTAATGCCCATGGTGAGACTCTTATCTTTGTTAATCTTCCATCCAAGTGTGGACTCAAAGAATGAGAGAATACAGTTTAGATTAACAAAGGATTCCTCCTTACCTAAACAAAAAGAAAATGTTGTCATCAACAAATTGAAAGTGAGACATAGAAACTACCAAAAATCCTCAAGAATGTTGCCCTCCACCCCCATTAGGGGGTGTTTGGATTGAGGAGTTGGACTTGGAGTTACGAAATCTAGAGTTGTTTTGCCTTGGGAGTCGGAGGAGTTAATAAATTTGTGGGCTCACAATAAAGTGTTGGAATAGGAGTAAATAAATTTGTGGGACCCATAATAAAGTGTTGGAATAGGAGTAATAAGTTTGTGGGCCCCACAATAACGTGTTGAAATAAGAGTAAATATATTTGTGGGTCCCACAATTGGGTGTTATATGTCTTTGGGCCAAACAAGGAGTTGGGTGGAGTTATTAACTCTCCTCAACTCTGCTCCACCCAACTCCTCAATCCAAACACCCCACTCAGACAGTTACTCAAGATATCCATGACCAACAAGAAAAGGAAGGAAGATATGTGTCACACCTTGTCCCAGACCACTCACCTAGAATTCTACCCCCTCAATTTGTCATTAACTAGGATGGAATATTTACCATCCTTGTTAATGCACTAAACTTTCTACTCATCTATATATTTGCCCAACTACAAAGAAATGATCTCAACAATAATTTTGATAAAACCTATGCATTATGATTTTTTTTCCAAACCCAACAAATTCTATCATCAAAACTGCGTTTCTTATGAAAACTGTATTTTTTTTTTTACTCCGTAGTGTTTTTTTTTACTCCATTGTGTAGAGAAGTTTACATGTAACTGGATTAATCTCACACTACAACTACTATATTCAAAGGAAACCAACGGACAAACTCCATTTTTCTAATAAAGAGTCGTTACCAAAGTCCCTTTTTCTTAGTTCATCTCTACCAATTTCATTTGTAATTAACCTACCATGATCAGTCTTTTATACTTTAAAACTGAAAGCTTACAAATAATTTACTTGTTATTAACAAAAATAACTTATATATAGAGGAATGACAACAACAATAGGAAGTTGTAAGGCCCCTAATTACAATCCAATACGCTAGGAGGGGCAAGAAGGGCAATTCAGCCCTAACAAGTAAGTTATTTGGGAGGGGGCATATATGGGTACTGTGGCAGGTTTGTTAGATTTCTTTTTTTTTTTTTTTTTTTGATAAGAAACTATGAATTATATTCAAAAGCCAAGAGCTCCAACAAAACAACCTAAGAGACCAAGTGATAAGGCATCCTCTCTCCCAAAGGAAGGATTACAAAAAGACCTTCCAATCTAAGTTGATAGAATCTATAGAGTAGTTACAAAAAGCCTTATGAAGGGCACTCTAAGAGGTTGTCGTAAACTGTACAAGATCACAAAAGAAATCAAAAGAAGAGCTCTTATTTGCAAAAATTCTTGAATTCCTCTCCTTCCAAAGAAGCCAAGGGACAGCTCGCACCACATTCCTCCACAACACCCTAGCTTTGCCTTTCACAAACTTACCATCAAGAATTTCAGCCAACCATCTTTCCATACATTTTGGTCTACAACCTTTCCACCCAAAAATCTTGCTGAAATGACCCCAAACAGAGGTTGCAAAGTCACAGTGAATCAAAGCATGAGGTTGAGACTCCTCACTCTTGCCACACATCACGCACCAACCAGGGGAGAGGTACAAATTAGGGAATCTCTTTTGAATTCTGTTTGTGGTGTTTATGCTCTTAAGGGTCGCTGACCTCAGGAAAAATTTAACTTTCATAGGGGCTGAGCCTTTCCAAATTTGGTAGCTGAGGTTATCTTCAAGAATAAGACGCTTAGATTGCAAAGACTCTAAGGCTGACTTGACCAAAAACAAACCTAAATTGTCCAAGCTCCAGATAAGGAGATCTTCCCGATTAGAAGGGTTAAACCTGCCTATCAAAGAGACCAAGCTGTCCCACTCTTCTATCTGATTCATCAAGTTCATGTGGAACCGAAGATCCCAAGTGTCGTCATTCAAAAGGTCTTTTATGAAGGAGCCATTGGATAGAGAGATTCTATACAAATTAGGAAAGACAGTTATAAAAGGTTGATCGCCCCTCCATCTGTCCTCACAAAAGAAAGCCTTATCGCCCATCCCCACCTTAAAAGAGCCATTATCCCACACAAAAGCAATGGATTTAGCTATATCTCTCTAGGGACCTAAGAAGCACGGACACTTCATTTTGTATGGAGTGTCCGTGTCAGACACGTATCCGACACGGATACGCTCCGACACGTGCCTGACACGTGTCAGACATGCTATTTTGCGTGTCCTTTTTTTTTTTTAAATTTCGGACACGTTCTGGACACGCCCTCAGATGAAGAACAGCAGTGGTGGGCGTGGTAAGTTGAAGAAGAAAGCTAAAAAATAAGATGGTTGAAGAAGAAAGCAAAAAAATCAGATGGTTGAAGAAGAAAAGATTAACAATAAAAATAGAAATAGAAAAGAAGAAAATGAAAAGACATGACTGATGCAAGTACATCTTAAAAATCCAAATCTTGAAAATATAAGAAATAAAATAAAGAAGGAAAATGAAAAGACATGTATAACACAAGGACATCCTTGAAAACCCAAATCTTGAAAATATAATAAATTTATTATTTAAAATAATGTTTCCTTCTCTCACACACTTTTGGTTGTTTTTTATTTTGTTTTTTTCACTTCTAAACGGCAGATCACCCTTCTTCTTTTTTTTTTTAGTTCATTTCTTTTCTTTTTCTTTGGAACTATTATTATTAATGGTTTTCTTTGGAACTATTATTGTTATTAATGGTTTTAATTTTTATTCTTTAGAACTATTAAATTATTAATGAAGCACATATTGTTTTATTATGTTAAATTTGTATGTTGATTTATTTAGAAGTATTATTATGAAAATATATATACATATAATATATATAAAAAAAGAAAAATTAATAACGTGTCCCCAACGTGTTGTGTCCTATATTTTTAGAAATTGGCGTGTAGTCGTGTCCGTGTCGTGTCGCATGTCCGTGTCCGTGCTTCTTAGCTAGGGACTATACAAATTTTCCCATTTCTTCATAACGGATTGGTTTCTCATGAAGTTGTCACCAAATTTGTCTTCACCACCACACACCACAAAGCAGACTTCTCTTTCTCAAACCTCCACAGCCATTTAGCTAAAAAGGCAAGATTTTTGGCCCTCAAACTATCAATCCCCAAGCCTCCCAAAGATCTGGGGGTGGTAACTTTGCCCCAATTAACTAAGTGACTGACTTTAGCCGAATCAACACCCTTCCACAGAAAATTTCTAAGTAAGGCCTCGATGTTCTTACACACCTGAAGGGGGGCTCTAAAAACAGAGAAGAAATACGTAGGCACGCTAGACAGGACAGCTTTGATAAGGGTAACTCTCCCACCTTTCGAGATGGGAAAGCCCCTCCACATAGCAAACTTACCACGGATTTTATCGTACACTAGATCCCAGAACGAGGCCACTCTGGCCTTGCCTCCAATCGTGACTCCCAAATAGGGAAAAGGGAGACCTTCAACTTTGCATCCAACCACCTAAGCCATTCTACTCACCTCCTCATTCTCAACATTGATACCAATTAAGGAGGATTTCTATATATTGATGGACAGACCTGAGGATTTTTCAAAGAACTCCAAGAAAGTCTTCCAATTCTGAAGCATTGAGCTAGAACCTTCGCTAAAAATTAGTGTGTCATCCGCAAATTGAATATGAGAAACGTTGACCTCTTTACTACCAATACTAAAGCCTTTCAAGAAAAGTCTCTTCTTACAAAGATTAATGAATCTACCGAAAGAATCAACCACTATAGTGAAAAGGAAGGGGGAGAGCAGATCCCCTTGCCTAATGTCTCTAGTAGACCTAATTTTTCCTCTTGGTTACAAACCAACTTTGCTCTAGTAGCTCAGAGAGGTGGGAGAGATTACCAATCCTTTCGAATTGTCTTGAGGGTTTTGTATTACTAAGTGTCATTCTCTCTGATTATCAATACAGGTAAGGAGGAACTTTGCATAAGTCCACCCCATATAAAGATTATATGAATTAAATATTTGTTACATGATTGAAATAATACCAAGTTGGGGCAAACTTCAAAATTCACAATAAGCTGGAGTGTCCACCTCATTAGTTGAAGAACGAGAAAGCAAAAGAGCATTATTGGTTTCAGAAATTTCCTGCTTTGTAGAATCACCACCTTCAAGTGACCAATCTACAGCAAATGCAACAAAAGATATGCACATAAGCTGTAACAGATACAGAAGCATCAAATAACCCACAGTACTACATCTTTCTAGAACAGTTTTCTTCTTATCCAACTTAACCATTAGGAGAAAGGATAAAATATAGAATATATTTAAATATTCAAAAAAAAAAAAAAAAGGATCACCTGCACATGCATCTTCGGGATCGAGATCAGTTGGTCCAATGCTAACTTGATGACTTGTATTTAGAGTAGAGTTGCCAACTGAATGAGAGGTTTAAAATTCAGTCAGACAAACAAATTTAAAAAGAAAGAAAAGAATATGCATACATGGAGAGCGTGGGTGCTACTGAGATGGACACATAAAAACTAAACACAAGGAGCTTGCAGTTAACTGGCTAGAGCCATGGAAGATGAGTAGTTACAAAAGAGAGTATCCTTCTTTTTCACAAATGCTCCATCTTTCTCTAGCAACCACATCTTTATTTCATAAGAAACAGGATTTTATAGAGGGACTCTAAAATTTAGCTTGCGGATGATTTGGGCTAGGAGGAATTTGCAAAAGGAAGAAATAGAAGATCTTCGAGGTTTATTGGTCACAATTAATGAAGTATACAGAAATGAGACTCTGTGGATAGTTTTTCAATGACATTTTTAGTTAAAGTTTTGTCTGTTCTTCCCAAAGTAGATAGAAGATGGTTTGAGGCATGCTGAAAATCAAAAGGTTCAAGAAACCAGGTGAATATTTTTCCATGGATTGTGCATATGTGTGTTTCATGCCTCTTAGCAGGTGAAGATCAATCTCATTTGTTCCTTCATTGCACATTGAAAAATTACTGTTCTGTACTTTTAATAGCTCTTGGATCTTGGATTTGGCAAAAGAAAATATTTTCAACTGTGAAGTGGAGTGATGCTGAAAAATAAAACAAGATTGTTAAATAATTTTAAAACATTATTGTCGAGGATTATTTTAAAGCTTTAAAAGAACAGGTGCAATGTGAGTGCTGACTAGTGAGAATAAAAAATCAGAAAATAGACTTACCTTCAGAATCAATGTGAATGATTTCGTAGCTGATGTTTTCAGAGAAACTATCAGTGTCGGCACCTTTTCCAACTGGATTAGAGGTAAATAAGGAAAAAAAAATCAGATGCCATACATGTTACACTAAATGGTGCTTTCCATGGAGTCAAACCATTCGAAGGAAAGGAGGGGTGGGAAAAAAATCTCAGACACTTCACATGCACAATCTATGAATATGGTAAAAGAAAAAAGACCAGATGTGTTGATAGCAATAAGGAAAAGAGAAAATTAAATACAAGGAAACAATGGGTGATGCACCAAGGAAACTAACAAAAAAATACATTACCTTACCTTCAGCGTCAATATCAACGAGCTCATCGCTAAGATTCCTGCTTAAACTTTTGGCACCTTTTGCAACTGGATTGAAGGCACAAGAAATAGTTCAGACAGAACATTTAGTATAGCAGTGGCCAAAATAGTTCCAAAATTATGGACATAAAACATATGCGCACACAGGTTGCATTTTTACGTTTGATCCCCACTCTTACCAACACATCATGCAAAACAGAGAAATCACAGTCATAAAACTTGGCATACTCCACATCCATCAATAATCACGGCATGCAGTGTGATATATGTCAAGATTATTGATGATCACATACGTGTAGAATATTTCTGAGTCCTGAAGCTGCCAAACTGAATAAACATAGTTCAAAACCTTATTTAAATAAAAAGAAACTAAAAATATAGTTGATTGCAACGTTCAAAATTAGCTAATAGTTATAGGACACATCAGCCCCTGCACGTACAATATTGAGTAACGAAAAGCTTTGTATGAGAAAAGCAATTCCAAGGAAACAATTCCATATCTATGGGGTTTGATTAAGTTGACATACTTCATTTTCTATTTTCAGTATCGCAATAATGCTTATAACAGTAAAGCGAAGTCTCGAGACTTAAAACACATATCGGAGTTGCCTTTTCACTTTTCACATCATGAGTTTTCAATTTCATACAAGATTTTTATTTAAAAGATCTGTACTACAATTTTTTTCATTTGTCAGCAACCAAACTATGCTAAATTCTACTAGTCTAGCATATTAGAGGATTATTATCTTATCTATTAATTTTGTATTATCGGTGGTTAATTTGTGATTTGTTGCTGCAAGCTTATAAATACAATGTATCAGTATTCTTTGAGCAATGTGAATAACACTTTCCATCATTATGTTAGAGGAAAGTTTCATGGTATCAGAGCAAGTTGCATGACTTCCTCCTTGTTCTCCACGTATCTTCAATTTTCTTCCCCTCTGTTACGCTCTTGTGGCATCTGAAATGCAGAAAGATCTTAATTCTCCTATTTTTCTTCTTTCAAACATCTGTAATCTCATCTTGTTCTGTCTTGAATTCGTCAAATTTTATTCTCTAGAAGTTTCAATTAACTTCTATTCTCAAGGCGCACAAGCTATTTGGATTTGTTGATGGATCTTTGATGTCTCCTCCTAAAGTTCTTCTGTCTGAAGCATCTGATTCTGAAGAAACTCAACCGAATCCGAAATTTGATGATTGGATCGCTAAGGATCGTGCTCTCATGACCCTAATTAATGTATCTCGCCAGGAGCTCTTGCATATTTTGTTGGATGCAAGATTTCAAAAGAGGTATGGGATGCTATTGAGAAGCATTATTCTTCTACTTCGCGTACTAATGTTGTTAATTTGAAGTCTGATTTACAGTCTATCTCTAAGAAATCTATTGTCGATTGATTATGTGAAGAGGATTATGGAAATTAAAGATAAGTTAGCAAATGTGTCTTTTGCGGTTAATGATGAAGACTTGTTTATCTACACCTTAAATGGTTTGTCGTCCAATTATAATACTTTCAAGACCTCACTACGTACTCGTTCACAACCTCCATCTTTTGTCAAATTACATGTTCTTCTAAAATATGAGGAATTGGCTCTTGAGAAACAAAATTGTGCTGATGATTCTACTATTCAGCCTACTGCTATGTTAGCTAATGCTCAGTCTGGTGCTTCTCGAGGTCATAATTCTGTTAATTCGTTTCGTGGACGGTCTCAAGGTCGAGGGCGTAATCAAGGTAGACTAGAGGTCGATCCTCCTTTTTTCCTTAAGGCAAAGGACATGGATCACCTTTTTTCTCTTATTTCTCCATTTTCCCCCTCAATCGGCTACTCCAAGTCATGTTGTTTGTCATATTTGCCTTTGACCTGGTCATTCAGCGTTGGATTGCTATAATAGGATGAATTATAGCTTTCAAGGAATGCATCCACCTGCACAACTTGCTGCTCTTGTGGCTTCTCACAATTCAACTTATTCTACTGTCAATCATGTTACTTTATCTTGGTTGACGGACTCAGGCTGTAATGCTCATATCACTGTTGATCTAAACAATTTGCTCTTGTGTTCTCCTGAATATGCTTCTCATTTTCAATTCCCTTATTGGTGTTTTGCATTATTTGACTTTTACAAGGTCGGATATTGCCTTCTCTATAAGTAAGCTCTCTCAATTTTTGCATCGCTCGATTCTAGGTCATCTCATTGCTGCCAAGCATATTTTGCGCTATCTTCTTGGTAGTCCTTCTACTGGTATTCTCTTTCGTCGTAATTATATTGATATTTTTAAACTTCGTGTTTTTTTGGATTTCGACTGCGTTGGTGATTCTATTGATCGTCGATCAACTACTAGTTTTGTTCTCTTTCTTGGAGCTAATCCTATTTCTTGGCCTGCTAAAAAATAGAGTGCGGTGTCTCGTAGCTCCACGGAAGTTGAGTATCTCATATTAGCTGCAATTGCTACTGAGTTGTTTTGGGTTCATCAGCTCCTTCGTGATCTTCATATATTTCCCATCCACCTTCATAGTGGTGTGATAATTCTTCGGTCATACAACTTGCTAAGAACCCGGTCTTTCATGGCCACATGAAACATGTTGAAATCGACTTCCATTTTTGTTCAAGAACGGGTTGTGCACAAGGACATTCTTCTTCATTATATGCCTACTCAGTTTCAGGTTGCAGATTTGTTCACAAAACCACTTACCTGTGGTCATCTTCGGTTTTTGAAGTCCAAACTCATGTCCTGAATGGTCATTCGTTTGAGGGGAAATATTTGAGGATTATTGTCTTATCTATTAATTCTGTATTGTCGGTGGTTAATTTGTGATTTGTTAATTAGTTAATTCTTTAGTTAAGTCCTGTTGGCTTATAAATACAATGCATCAGTATTCTTTTGAGCAATGTGAATGACATTTTCCTTCATTCTGTTAGATGAAAGTTTCATAGCAACCGAGATAATCGGCAGACGGACAATCTTAATCATTTATCCCAACTATCCTTCCTCTCACAATAATTTCTCCACATAGTAGAATAATGTCTCATAGTCCTTCCAAATCCTACGGTTCTCATTCGAATACTGTCTTGAATCTCCTCGCTCAGAACCGAAACGATTGCAATCACGCCTCCCAAAAACAAAAACAAAACAAAACAAACAAAAAAAAAAATCCAGTAACTATCAAACCAACCAAACAAACACAGACTACACCACAATCATCCATGGCGATTGAAGAGAAGTAATAGAAGTTACTCACAGCATTCGAGGAACTGATACTTGGTAACGGAAGAGTTCCTGCGGGCAGAAAACTTGCCGAGCAAGCTTCGAGAGACTTTCTCGACGCGATCGTCCTCTTCGCTGAAATCGAATACGGCGAATCTCTTGCTTCCGCCGTCACCTTTTCCTCTGTCCTTGCTGCTTCTCGAGGAAGATGGCTTGGAAGTCCGAGTCATACTGCCACTGGCATCGCTTAGCTCCTTGAGATATGAAGTCCAAAAGTGTGACACTCTTGAGGCCTATATTATGATATCATAACCACCACTTCCATGCCCACACCATCCATTGAACTTGAAGGTCATTGCTCCTTGAGTGAGAAGTAAAGTGATGTTGATATAGAGTAACAATAACAATATAAGTTTATGCTAGTTTGTGTACATAGTCATGTGGTAGGTATTTTGTATCATTTTTCAATAATTTATTTCACTAAATATTTCAAAATTAGGTTTGTGCATGTACTATCAACCAACAAATAGATTAGTTGTCAACATGAGCATAGCTCAATTGGAATCAAACTTGTACTCATGACATGAAGTATATGTTTTGAATCCTCTCACCCTACACCTTGTAAAAACAAAAATAGATCAGACGTTCAAATCTTTCACTTGCATAGGAGTTATATATTTGGTTAAATTACAAATTTTTCAACATTGTGTTCAAAAGTCTAATTATATATATATATATATATATATATATATAGTGAATTGACATTTTTAAAATGTATATATATGGTGAGATATGGGGTGAGAATCTTTATGTGTTTATTTTGTCCTTGTAGTTTTAGTTAACTCATACTTTATCTCACATTATTTGTTGACGAGACACAACTCTTGAGGTGGGGTGCTTATTGAGTTCAGATGGACCTCAAATTTGAATACACATAGCCATTAGAGTTAGATTGATTGTTGTCGATTGACGTGGATTAGGTTGTGTCGTCGAAGTGACCTTAGTTTTCGAATAAGAAAATGAATGGGGATTGGATGCTTGGTGTCACAACCATACTAGTAGAGAGTAGGTTGTGACCCTCACTGAGCAGACAGTGAAGTGGTGGCACGTCGAGTGTCGCCCATCGGGCCATGTCAGAGGGCCGAGAGAGAGAAGTGCCATGATGTGATCGAGGAGGACGATGCATCATCCAACACACCAAGATGAGTGGGCATTGATGTCACAAGAAGGCATAAGCATATTGAGAAGCAACAGTGTCGTCAGACGCGTCAGTGGTATGCTTGATGGGGGCCAGATGGGGCCCCGGGCCATGACCTCGGAAGTCGGGGTTCGTCGTGAGTTTTGACGAGCGGCTCTGGAGTTAAGTGCATATGAGTGAAGTATGCAAGCCCGCAAAGTTTCGTGTCAATCGGACACCAGACGGGCGCTCCACATTGGCGTATGACTCCTCGTGATTTTGATGTGCAAGGGTGTCAGACCAAATATGCCTCAGAATGTATTATAGGGGAGGCATGGTGTCAGCTCTCCACCACCCCTGGGCCCTGTGGCCTAAGTGAGCTACCCCATGGCACATGCGTGTGTCATGGTGTGGGCGAGCGTTGCAAGACGAGTGTCTTGGGCGTCTTCCTTTGGGAATGGGTTTCCAAGGACAGTGTCGGGCGGCACGGGTGTGCCGACATTGCGCCCCCGCCCATGGGCTGGAGGTTACACCATATGGCCGGGCTGCGGCACGCTATACGAAAATGACTCGGCATGTCTCGGAGGAACTCATGCCTCGATATGCCCGGATGGATGGATGTACGGGAAGTCCCGATTATGAGGAAAGCCCATGGGTCCGTTCTCGAGAAGCAGGTCCGAGTGAACGGTTAAGTCAGATGACATCCCGAGGCTCGGGGTGGCATCGTGAAGCATCGGTGGAACCCGATAGTTCCCGGTTGGCACGGTATTTGCCTGAAATGTCCCGGTAAGCATTATAATGGCCCGATAAGTCCCGGTAGGCGACGAAAAGCCCCGATAAGCATTATAATGCCCCGGTAGGTCCCGGTAAGTGCTGAAATCACCCGGTAAGCTCCGGTTGAGCGTTTTAAGGCCGTTTTGACCCGTTGAAGGGTCCAAACACATCCCGGCGAAGTTTCGGATCGATGTAGAAGCGTGTGGGTCGTGTTATCGAGATGGAAGATGATGAAATGAGATGCGACGTTGCGTTTATATGACCTTGGCCTGATGTAGAGGCAAGGTTGAGCCTTGGGACTTGGCCTAGAGTAGAGGCAAGTCGGCTAGAGTCGCGAATGAGTGAAAATACACGTACGGGCGACGTGTATTGACCGAATGTATTCCGCTGCAAGATGATTTGAGTTCGGTTGAGGATGAAGAACCTCGCCTAAGGTCCGATGAAGCACCAAAGTCCCGCGAAAAAAGTGTTATGGGTTAGAGATGACCCTTAAGGCTAGCCATGGTCGCGTGTAAGATCATGGCGCCGCACAGTTGAAAAGGTACGACCGTGACACTTGGCTTGTTATGCTGATAAAAAATGAGAGAATATGGGGCGATTGGGACTTATGGGCTCATTTGAATTTTGGTTTGTAAAAATGGGTCCGGGACCCATGTGGTTGTGAAAAGACAAAATTAGTCTTCCCTTTGCCCAAGTTATCTTCTTAAAAATCCAACCGAAATTGATTGAATTTAATAGATTAATAGAAATATGTTCGAATTTTGACAAATAATCATGCAACCACAGACTAAATTTGCCCAAAATTAATGAATCTGACCGAATTTAGTAAATCCTAGTCGAAAATGGTCGGGATTCATGCATTCCCGGTAGAATTTTGGTCGGAAATCATGCAAATCCGGCCAAAATAATGAATCCCGACCGAGATTCATGCACTCCTGTCCAAAATTCGGTCGGGAATGCATGGAGCGTTTGATTTAAAAAAAAAAAAAAAATCAAGCGGCAAAATGGTTTCTTATTCTTTTCTTCTTTCTTTTCTTTTTCAAATCAAGAGCAGATCTTGTTTTCGAGTGGATTCTTATTCTTTTATTTTATTTTCTTTTTCAAATCAAGAGCAGATCTTGTTTTCGAGTGGATTTTTATTCTTTTATTTTATTTTCTTCTTTTTTAAATCAAGCGCATATCTTGATTTCTTTTTTTTTTTTTTTTTATTGTTTTGAATTGTTTTGACTCATATTGAAAATTGAAAAGAGGCTATAATAGACTTTTTACACCTTTGCTGACATCATTAAAGTCAGCAAAGGGTCCCAAATACGATATTTTAAAAACTGGGCCAATTTTACAAATGAAAAATCAAATGGGCTCATAAGTCCCAATTGCCCGAGAATATGAGACACCTTTTAAACTTGTTTTTAGAAACTCATTGAAAAGACAAATGTCTGCAATCTATATTTTGTTGTATCAAGATGTTGAACCTATCTTATGAATCCCTTGTTGTCCTGAATTCCTTGTTTTCAAATCCATATTCTCAAACCACCAACCAAACGTATACTAAATTTTAGAACATTAAAGACCAAATAAACCTATAACACATTTCTAAATCAAGTAAAAGGGTGAGAGATCAAAAGGTTAATTTTATCTAATTGGATACCAAGTTAAGAGTATCTCATAATTGCTAGATATACATTTTTTTCTCTACAAGATGTGATGGGAGTGTAAGATTCGAACCACCAACCTCCTTCTCATCAATACAACTTATGTTTATGGATGATTTAAACTTCGGAGATATATAAGTGAAGGATGCATGCCAATTATCGAAGATGTTCGGTTTGACTTATACTTTTCTCTTGTTTATTATTATTATTATTATTATTTTGAAAAACGGTTTGGCTTATACTTATCGATTAAGCAATCCCAAAACTCATTACAATTTCCTGGATACTTCAAGTATAATAATCTTCCAAAAGACAATTTCAAAAACAAAACCCAACTTTTCAACCGTTGAACGCCATCAGCCAATCAATCACTAGACAAAGCGTGAATCCGAAACCTTCCGCTTCGTCGGAGTGGAGCAACAGAAATGGCCGACGAGAGCGTCAAGGCGGAGGCTCTGCAGATTATAGGAATGTTCCAAGTTCTTCCGAAATTGGTAGTCTTCGACCTCGATTATACGCTCTGGCCATTCTATTGGTAATTTCTTATTCTCCTTTTTCATCTTCCAATTCACTTTCCCGCTTGTTGACTCAGAAAAACGCATGTTGATAGATTCTTTCTCAGAACTGTCGTATTCGCTTCATTTCTGAGCCGATTGAATGCTGTTATACTCCCTTTTGCAGTTAGGGGAATTTTTATGAAACGATTCGGCTGCTGTGGTTTATTTTTACACTTGCTTTGATTGCATCTTGTTTGTCCTATAATTTGTTGACTCGAACGAGAATATTGTTCTAAGAAATGAAATAGAACTGCAACATGTTATAGATGAAACCCATTCAACATTATTAGGTTATTTCCATATCTGAACTGATGTTCTGGCGACTTGAGCGAGTTAGAACTAAAATGGAGCCGTGCGTAATCTTCTAGCATGCATTCAATCGACTTATAGATGAGTTCATAGGAAAGACGGTCTCTGTGGTTATTAAGATCAATCTCTAGTTATCGCCTTTGTCAATGTGCAAGCTTATGGCGTCTATCGTTTCTTAATCTATAGTTATATTGAAGTGTTATCTCGACCAAATCGTACACGAGTACTCGGCCACTAATCCTCAAGGAGGTTTCACCCACCCCAATAACTGATGCAATAGAAAACAAGGGTTCTAAGTTATTAAGTTTTTAACCCGAGCTCGAATCCAAAACTCGAATATCTCTTAACATCCTAAGTTGTAGGGGTTAGTTGAGGATGATTGGTAAGTCATGCTAAATACGGTTGATCCTGAAATTGTTTAGCGATTATCAAAGCTGACCATCATATTCCTTCTCTTTAACAGCGAATGTCGCTCCAAACGTGATATGCCATCTCTGTATCCTCATGCTAACGGCATATTATACGCACTTAAAGACAAGGGAATTGACCTTGCCATTGCTTCAAGATCACCAACATCTGATATTGCCAAGACTTTTATTGACAAATTGGGCATCAAGTCTATGTTCGTAGCTCAGGTGAGAACACGATTGGAGATTCAGTTTACATCTCTCGTTCAGTTATCTGCTTTGAATTCATAGTCTATTTCTTTTGTTGCTTTGTGTAATGAGTATTCTCCATTTTTCCTGGAGCAACGATA
The DNA here is from genome assembly GCA_036850905.1 of Luffa acutangula. Classification (NCBI taxonomy): domain Eukaryota; kingdom Viridiplantae; phylum Streptophyta; class Magnoliopsida; order Cucurbitales; family Cucurbitaceae; genus Luffa; species Luffa acutangula. The sequence continues at coordinate 1,352,487 of CM072098.1, forward strand.
TTTCCCCAGCAGTATTCTCTATGATCCTCGCACGAATGAACCTAGAAATACTGTAGCCCAAAAGAATACTTCAATAAGGAGGAACTGTAATGTAATTTCTTTCCTAATAGCACTAAAAGTGAATTTTATTTCTTCTAGCAACCTTCTTATAATCTAAGTTCTAACCAAAGATCATAGTCTTACGAGCATTTCTTGCCATTTTTTTCAAATAATAATCAGCCTATTGCGAGAAATCTTTTCTTATTAACTCTATCCTGTGTTTCATGCTCCATAATCTTTTCCAGGAGATTTTTTCCAGTTGGACACACAAAACAGATCATTTCCAGAGAATTCATTCGAGGACTAGTGTACCGTTCAAATCTATGCTATTCTTTGATGACGAGGATCGAAATATTGAAACTGTAAGACTCATTTATATCATAACTTGTTTCCTGTGTTTGTTCCTTGTACCCTAAGATATTGCTTTGAGGTTGCATTGGCATAAGAAAACATTTAAGGATGTCTTATCTATGTACTGCCATCTTAACAAAGTTCCGTCATCGTAACTACAGGTTTCGAAAATGGGAGTAACTAGTATTCTGGTTGATAATGGCGTTAATCTTGGGGCGCTGAGGCAGGGACTCACACAGTACTCCCAGAATGTGAACAAAATTGAGAAGAACAAGCAGAAATGGACAAAGTACACTCAGAACTCAACTTCATCAGAGAAGACGACTGAGTAACAGAACAGGAAAGTGATTATAAACTATGAGACTGTTGTCATTTTCCCTGTATTTGGAGGGATGATTATATAATTTCAGATGCACTTTTCTGTCAACTGCCTTAATAATAATGTTCACCCTATATTCATTCACTCCTGAAAACATCAATCCTTGAATTGGATGTTTAAAATAATATAGTTGAAGTAGCATTCTGGTTCTTCAACTCATATGTATTGTTTGTAAACCTTGTTGGCTTGGATTCGTCTTTGTCAAGGTCAACCATATATTTAGAAGTTGTGATAGGAGAAAAGCAGCCCTGGTGTTTGTTGGTTATATCTAATAACAAATTGTTGCAGACTTTATGCACATTTTTCTTTGAAAGAAATTCTCTTCTGCCTATTTGCATTAGAAGTCTTGTTCTTGAAGTTGGGTAAAGTTCTCTGAAGTCTGAACTTGTTTGCAAGAAATTGTTTTAGACTAAGGCCCGTTTGGGATTGTATTAGTGATTGTGGGACAATCACTTTTTAATTTACTCTCATTGACAAAAGCTAATTGGTACAAGCTTCTAGACTTGGCTGTTTTGAAAATCTGCCATCTTCCCTAACGACTTACAAATCTCAAATTTATCTTTCTGAATAATATGTTTTTTTACCTCAATTCTCTCTTTTGTTAGTAAAAGTTTGATTAATTTAATTTTTATAACAATTGTTTTCTTAAATTTTTTATCAAATATTTTAGATTAGTTAAACATAATCAAATGTGGTTTACATCATATAAATTTTTAATTAACTATCCTATGATAAATTATAAATTAAATGGTAATATGAAAATAATTGAAATAATAAGACTAGTTTATTAATTATAATATTAAGTCACAACAATTTAGTATTAATTTATCAAACACCGATTTTCCAACAATTATTTTAAAAGCTACAATAATCTCAAACTAAACCTAAATATTTGTTGTCCTTATGGGTCAATTTCATCAACATTTCTATAACATTTTCACATGTTTATAGGTTTGATATCAACATGAGGCCTAAATAGACATTTCCATTATAATAAATAAATCGATAAGATAAAAATAAAATAGAAACAATAACTAATGTCGATATAATATTAACAACAAACATTTTAACTTATTTTAAAGCTGTAAAATATTTATCTATTAATTATATATATATAGCAGTATCCATTGACATCAATATCTTCATAAAAGTGAGACTTCAATATATATATTTTTTTTTTGAAAAAAAAGTGAGACTTCAATATTTTAACCCTTGTTCTCAACTAAAACGAATTATAGAACCTTTATAATGAAGTGTATGTCCGGGAGTTATTTTGAAATGGTTTAAATCACTTTTTTCATATTTAAGTGCTTCTTTGGGAGTGATTTTGAAAGGATTAAAATCACTTTTGTCGTATTCAAAATCACTTCGAAACATGTCAAATTTGATGATATGAAAATCGTGTTTAAAAGTGTAAAATCAAACATGAAATTGAGTTTGAATAATTAAAAGTATGTTTCAAGGTAATTTCGAACATGTCAAACTGAACATAGCTCAACGATAATTGACATGTAACCTCAATCGACAGGTAAGAGGTTCGAATCCTCCCACTCCAAATGTCGTTGAAAAAAAAAAAAAAAAAAAAAAACTGATTTCAAGCATGTCAAAAGCGATTTTAGCCATTTTAAAATCAAACAAAAACAATAATTCAATAACTCCTTTATTTTAAAATAATAATTAACATTTGCTTTGTCTCAAAAAAAAAAAAAAAAATTACCATTTTGTTTTTGTTTTTGTAGTGTACCAAGATTCGGAATATTTTTCATAGGCAATACATGCACCTGACATGTGATGATAGCGATGGCGCTTAATTGCATGCTAGGCTAGCACCACAATCGCTCCGCTGCTTTTAGTTTAATTTATCCGATAAACGACAAATCGAATTGATTGATCAAACCATCACAGATTTATATTTAATCACGCCTCTATCTCTTCTCGCTCCAATTCAACAGGATCAGGAACAGAGCGAAGAAATGGAGAAGACCTCGCAGACTGACGCTGCAAATGGAGACCGTAACGATGGAAAACACGCCATTAACAGTGCCTCGGTCTGTGGCTACGACTCGCTCCATCAACTCCTTGCTGAAAATCTCAAACCTCAGATTTTCCAGGTCGTTTTCTCTGTTTTTTTTTTTTTTTTTTTTTTTTATCGTTTTTATCCGCGTGGCTAGAAAAATTGTTAGTGAAGTGTACAAGCGATCGTGAAAAATTGTTAATGATCTGTTTGTGGAGGTCGATCGTTTTTGAGCATTTCGTTGAGTTCTGTTTGATTCCGTACTGTTGGGCGGTGGATTCTGTGAATCGGAAATCTTTTCGTACTTTATCTGAGAGATGCTTGTAAGTTTTTGGATGTAGTAGGTTTAATCAACCAGCCGCTTGAACATTTCGGTTTCGAAATTTAGTTGTTAATTATTGTTGTTACCCGTGTGGCTAGAAAAATTGTTAGTGAAGTATATAAGCGATCATGAAAATTGTTAATGATCTGTTTGTGAATGTCGATTGTTTTTGCGCATTTCGTAGAGTTTTGTTTGATTCCGTACTGTTGGGCGGTGGATTCTGTGAATCGGGAACCTTTTCGTACTTTATATGAGAGATGCTTGAAAGTTTTTGGATGTAGTAGGTTTAATCAATCAGCCGCTTAAACACTTCAGTTTCGAAATTTAGTTGTTAATTACTGTTGTTACTCTGTCGTCGGTTGTAAAGGTTTGAAAATGACGATTTGAATTCTATCCAATGGAGATTGGTATGAATTTTTGGCTGAGGAGCCTTTGCATCTACTGAACAAGCTAGCTGGAATAGGTAGATGCGAATCCTGCACCAGCTTTATACAAGGACTATTGAATTCTATGTCAACGGATTCTCTAAGCACAGATTTTTGCTTATGTATCTGTCTTCAAAATAATACTTATTTACCAATAATTTTTCTTTATTTTTTAATTACTTCCGACCCAAAACTTTTTTTTTTTATTTACTTTGACCTTCTGAAATATACAACTAACTTCATCATTGCACTGCCAATACCAGGAAGTTAGCCGGTTGCTATTAGGGCTTAACTGTGGGAAGCCGCTTCAAACTATTTCTCTTGCAGAGCCTGTGAAGAGTCTTTCTCTAAAGCATGATTTTGACCTCCAGGTAGTCACCTGTAGGAATCCCTTATTAAGTTTCTTTGATAACATTGATTACATGTCATTTGCAATGCAAAAACCATATTAATATTTGTGCCTGCTTTACTATAAATTTGAGTTTATGAGTTATTGCAGAGATTTGTTTTGCCAGAAGCAGTCAGCAATCTCTATCTTCTATTGAACAAAACTTGGCTGCATATCGGTATGTAGGGACTCATTAAATTTTTGACAAATAAGAAAAAGAAAGATAGAAAATGACAAAACTTTTTTATCTCTCCTAGTTGTTAACATTTTAATGGTGGTATGTAGGGAAATCCCTACATACCGGTATGCAGCCAAGTTTTTTCCTCTTTTATTTTTATTGTTTAGTTGTGAATTTGTGATGTTTTCATGTTGGTAATCCATTTTTTCCATGTTGAAGTACATTGAAAGCGATGAATTAAAGGTTTGTCTTTTATGGAGCACACTGATGAAGTAATGGGGATCAATAAAGGAAAATTAAGAGGTTTTTTTTTTTTTTTTTTTGAAAAAAGAAAATTAAGAGGTTTTGAGCTAATGTAGTTCTTACATATTATTTGTTTGTATTTTTCCTATAGAATTGGAGGTCAACATGGGTTTTGTAGTGTTTTATAATTTACATTCATTGCCTCTTGCTCTCTCTTTCACAAAAATAAAAAGAGGAAAGATTAAAATAATTCAAATGTATGATAGCAAATCAGACCTCTTTGTGGTCATTCCAACACATTAATTATCCAACAAAGGGGAGATGATGCGTGTAATATTAGGATACAGTGAGGTTTTTGTGGCATTTGAGAGCCTCTCTCTGTAAATCTTATAAGAAAAGGCTTCTCCCTGCAAAAGATTATTGTGGCCTACAGAATTCTATACTGATCTATGTCATACCAATTATTTAATTCACTATGCAACAATTATGTGATGAATGGCGCTCACGGTTTTTTTATTTATTTATTATTATTTTTTTTAAAATTTCTATAACATTTTATTGTTATTTATACCTGTTATTCTTTTATGATTTCAGGCTTTCCGCTTTCATGCTGACAAGGAATCGGTGAGAGAACCTCGAATAGTAAGGGTGGGTCTCATTCAAAATTCAATCGCTCTTCCAACAACTGCCCCATTCTCAGACCAAAAGAGGGCTATTATTGAGAAAGTAAAGCCAATTATTGAAGCAGCAGGTGCTTCTGGAGTCAACATATTATGCTTGCAAGTAGGTTACTCTGACCAACTGTATTTCTACTTATATTCTTTGAGGTTTTGAAGCTTTCTATATTCATACATATATATATGTAGGAAGCATGGATGATGCCATTTGCTTTTTGCACCCGTGAGAAGCGGTGGTGTGAATTTGCAGAGCCAATCAATGGAGAATCGACGCAGTTGCTTCAGGATCTTGCGTTAAGATATAACATGGTCATTGTAAGTTCAATTCTTGAGAGAGATGTTAGTCACGGAGAAACTTTGTGGAATACTGCTGTTGTTATTGGAAATCATGGAAACATAATTGGCAAGCATCGCAAGGTAACTGTTGTTTATGGAGTTAGTTTTCATATGACACTCTCTCGGCTGTTGAAACTATTTTGGTTAATGGCATTTTGCAGAACCATATACCAAGAGTTGGTGACTTTAACGAGAGCACGTACTATATGGAAGGAAATACCGGGCATCCCGTGTTTGAGACAGCCTACGGGAAAATTGCAATAAATATATGTTACGGGAGACACCACCCTTTGAACTGGTTAGCTTTCGGCTTAAATGGTGCTGAGATTGTTTTCAACCCTTCTGCGACAGTTGGTGAACTCAGTGAACCAATGTGGCCTATTGAGGTTAGTCTTTTACTTGTTTCATCCATTTCTCGTTTGTTTCAAGTAATCATTTCACTTATACCACAAAAGTCGAACAAGGCAAATGAATGCAGATAATTGTTCTTTTTCCTTTTATTTATAACTGCAAATCACAATGTTCCATTTTTTTTTTCCTTTGGCTTAGATGCTTCAACTTTGGCCTATTACGTTGTTCGACTGAGTTGCAAATTACGAAACTAGTTATACTGTGATTGTTGTATGAGCAGTCTGTTACTATACTAGTTCTACCAACTTCTATAGAAAACTCATATTTTCTTTTTAAACAAGAAACAAAGCTTTTAATTGATAGAATGAAAAGAGACTAATGCTCAAAATTACAAACACTAAGAAGAAACGACCAAAGAAAAAAAACTAGAAGAGAAAACCACCATTGCTGTTTGTATTTTTGTTGGTTTTAAAGTGGTAGAAAACTTCATACTTTTATCTGCAATCTATTATTACCGTTTAAAATTATGAAGGACGTATTCTGTGTTTGCAGGCCCGAAATGCTGCAATAGCAAATAGTTATTTTGTTGGATCGATCAATCGTGTCGGGACCGAGATTTTCCCGAATCCGTTCACGTCAGGTGATGGGAGACCACAGCATACAGATTTTGGTCACTTTTACGGCTCCAGCCATTTCTCTGCACCAGATGCCTCTTGCACTCCCTCACTCTCCCGTTTTCGGGATGGTTTATTAATCTCCGACATGGATCTTAACTTGTGTAGGCAGCTGAAGGATAAATGGGGATTTCGAATGACTGCTCGGTACGATTTGTATGCTGAAATGCTTGCTCGGTATCTGAAGCCTGACTTTGAGCCTCAAGTCATTTCTGATCCCTTGTTACACAAGAAGGCTTCTTGAAGTATAGTCAATCGGGGAAGTTTGGTAAAGAAGCCAATATGTAAGTTATACCTGTTGAATTATTTCTGATCCAATGTGAAAAGTAACCTCAATTTCCCTTCTGTTTGTATGCTTAATAGATAAAAGTAGTATATAAATGAAATAAGAAAGGCATGTTGCTGCTGATGCCAAAGTGAGCTTAGCTCAGCGGTAATTGGCATGGACTCTTGACCAAGAGGTCAGAGGTTCAAATCCCCCACCCCCAAATGTTGATGTACTAAAAAAAAATGTTGTTGATGGATGGAAAGTGATAGTGGTGGTGTTGAGTTGTTTGATGGCTTTACCTCTTAAACTCCAATGTCTTCATTCTTGTGGACATTATTATATGTTTTTTTTCTTTAGATTAAGAAACAGGTATTTGATTGGAATAATTTTTAAAAACCATTGAAAACAAAAATAGAAATACTATTTGACTGTTTTCATATGTTTTCTTCGTTAGTTTCTTCCATCTCCCTTGCTGCCGGTTTTGTGATTTTCTAATATTACATCACAATATTAGGCAGAAATTTGAATCTATTTGAGAGATAGAGATACCTTAATGATTGACTAAGTTGAGGATAGCAAAAATTAACCATGTTTAAGAACATTGAATTTTCATTCTTTATTTTCATTTGCTTAATTGCTTGGTATTTGGAGTGTCTTTAGTTCTAAATCACCACCATCGGCCAAGTTTGTTAGGGGAGAACTTGCCTTCATCGACGTCTTGGGTGCCTTTCCCAACCTTTTCTTTATACTTCAAAGAACAATCTTTTATTGCTACCTTCATCTTCCACGTTTAGAAATCATAAATTACTTTATTGTTTGTGAATTCAAACGGATGAAACTAATTGGAGGTCGAAATCTACTCTTTCTCTCCAACATTGTGATATGGTCACTAGATCTCTCTCCCAAAATTATGAAAGAATTCTCTATTTGAACTATAAAGGTATAATGTTGGATTATCTGACTTTCTTACCTTCGATATATATATATATATGAGATTAAATTGGTTGAAAAGCTTAAATGATAGCATTTCTTCTCTTTGAAACATAAATGTTTACTCTGTCTCGTTTTATCGAAGTTTAGATCAACGATGTGTTTTTGTTTTGTGAAACAGATAAAGCCATAATATTCTTTTGACAAAAATCACAATATGCAATTAAATAGTATCTTTCTTGTCTATTGTATGCATTTCCCATCATAGGAGACTAGGAGTATAAAATTTGGAGAGAAATAATAATAATAAAAAAAATCATATAATAAAAGATGATTATGATGCACAAAGACAGCAGCCTCAAACATCTGTTTTTATTTTTTTATTATTATTATTATTTTTTTTTATTGTTCAAAAAAAAAAAAAAAACATCTGTTTTTATTTTTTATTTTAAGAATATGATTATGATGGCACAAATACAACAGCCTCAAACATCTGTTTTTATTTTTTATTTTAAGAATAATAATAGGGGGTAGAAATTCAAATCTACCCCATTTTGTTTATATAGAGATATTTGAACTACTATAACTATGTTTAAGTTGGTTAAATAGATACAATTTTGTCCCTATGGTTTTCAAATTAGAATTTTGTCCCATAATTTGATAAAACCTCATTAAATAATCTCTATCCTTAGAAGTTATTAATAAATCGAGTACGTGGCTATTAGAAGCCACTAACGGATTGAGCATGTGACAAAATAATTAAGTACCACGTACTCGATCTATTTTATCAAACTATAGGGACGACATTCTATTTTTAAAATCATAGGGACGACATTCTATTTTTAAAATCATAGGGACTAAGTTCTAACTTTAACCAAACTATATAGACATTTGTAATTTAACCTTTAATTTTTTTTTTTCAGGTAAAAATCTCAAACTTTTTTTTATGATTAGTGATTTTTTGTGCTCCATCTTTTCCATTGTTGAACTTCAAACCATAGCTACAATTCATAGAGTTGCTATTGAAACTCCCAATAAGGATGTTGCTTAACAAGAGGCACAATAGAGCATGATCCACTCCTTCAACCTTCCATAAACATTTTTTTTTTTTTGACAACAAACCTTCCATAAACATCATGGATACCAAACAGGAATGTTCATTATTTCCCTTTTTAAGTTTTAATTACCAAATTCCCTTTAGTAGGTGAGAAATAAAGTTAAGCTCCTCTTATAAAAACACCTTTTACATTCCACCATTGCTACCGTATGAGAGTTAAAGTATATCCACAATTTCATCCGCTCATAAATAATATATATGCCTCGTGATTTTTAATAACACGTGGATTTCCAAAGTTTAAGTTAAAGCATTTGAATACGTGTTTAGACCGTACAAAGAAATAGGTTATTGAAACATAAGTTCGCCAAACTTTGATTTGCATATATTCATTGTTTGTATAATAAATTAGAGTTTATATATAATAAATTTGATGTAGTTGGTAAGACTAAGACAAACAAACTAATGTGCCAAATGCAAGCTTGAACCCTAACCTTTGAATCACACAAGTTTAGTTCGCGAGCCATATTTTTTTAAGTACTTATATTCATGTTTGTTGATGTGAGAATTTGATTGTAGGTCCATATCAATTTCGAGTCAATGTGACTAGTCGTATAATCGAAATGAATTACAAGAAGGATACTCACATCGGTGTGGTGATATGTCGAGCATGCTTTGATGCTCAAATCAGTGCTTAGATCAAAGCAATGACAAGTTGAGCTAGGATAGTCTGTCCTCCCTTTTATCTATACCTTTTCTTGTCCCATTGTTAGGTTCATACCTCGACTTATTTAGTATCGAGCTCGGTAGATTGCTTGCATTGTCTTTATCCAATAGTGCCTTCTCGACTTGGTCCATCCTAAAGGCATCGTTGGAAATTAGTGTTCGATGCACGTGGTACGAGAGAGTCTACCAGGGTTGTGGGCCCATGATCTCTTGTTCTGCCCACAAGAGTGTCCTCTTTTATCATAGTCATAATATCATACTTATACTTAACCCAACAAATATAAATATCTATTAAATCACTTTAGTGTTTTCTTCATAAAATAGACACCAACTCTTGTGCCAATCCACCAACAAGAACATAGCTCAACTAACCTAAAGTATGTGTTTATGACCAACATGCCATGAGTTCGAATCTCTCCATCCCCAAATGTTGTTGAACTAAAAAAAAACTATTGTGCCAATCCCACTCCCAAAGTCCAATGGAACTTATCAAATAGAAAAGATTCAAATTATTGTCTTGTCCTTGGAAGTTAAACCAACCATAAAAAACTCATCTTAGGAAGCCATCTATAGTGTGTATAATTATCATGTATACAAAATTACAAGACATGTGAGCTAAATATGGTTTGATGAGATGAGCCAACAATTCTTGGAGAAGGAAAAAGAAAAGAAAAGAAAAAAAAGAAAAAGAAGATATCACCAATTTTGTCTTGAATTCTATGTTCTCCATAAAAAAGTGGAAGAAGAAACCAGATATAGAATTTCATACCCAAAAACATCCTTATCCTCTTTCTCTCACACACAGATTGAAATCACAGAGTTACAAAATGGGTATCACCAGTTTCCATTTTTCCACTCACCCATCTCTTTGCTTCTAGCCTTTCACTCCCTCTTCATCCCAAAATTTTCTTGAAAAACTCTATCCATGGCTTCCATTTCATCACCCACTCCTCATCAGCTTTCCTTCTCCACCCCCAAATTCCATTCCCCAACCCCATTTCTGAAACCATTTTCCTCTGCTGCGCCTCCTCCGCCATCCCAATTCCACACCATCTGCCACTGCCACAACCCCGATTCTCCTTCTCCCTCTGAACCTTCCCTTCCATGGGGATGGGGCTCTGCGCTTCAGGACCTCTTTCAGACCGCCCTCAAACGCTTCGATTCTCTTGTGAACCACCGTAGCGACGGCTCTAAGGATATTCGTGGCGACGGTGGCGTTCTTCAGGGACGGCGTGTTGTTGGGGCGGTGGAGGAAGATGGGGACGATGATCGGAGCTGGGATTGGGATCGCTGGCGCAAGCATTTTGATGAGGTCGACGAGCAGGAGCGTCTCGTTTCTTTTCTTAAGGTATTTCTATTTCGATTTCCCTGTAATTTGTTCGTGTTTGATGTGTTGGAGTTTGGGATTTTCTCGGATCGTTGTAATTTAGCTTCTGAGATTATGATTAGAATTAGAAAAAGAAGAAAGAGGTTAGTGCAATTTAGAAGGAAGAGAAGGATGGAGCAATGAGTGAAATCGCGAGGGAGAAAGGCGAATAAAGAAAAAGGAAAGAACAATGAAGAACTCCCTTTGAAGGGTTATCGAAGAAAAACTGATTTTGTTTCGTTTTTCCATCTTTCTTTGGTTCTGCGCAGTCGCGCTTAAGTCATGCAGTATATGCAGAGGATTATCAGGATGCTGCCAGGCTCAAGGTGGCGATTGCGGCTTTGGCTACAAACGATACTGTTGGCAGAGCGATGTCTCATCTTCATGTGAGAAAATTTCGTACACTGCTCTGGAATTTGATTTATTTCGAAACTTGGTCGGACCACCAAGAAATATTCTATTTGTTGCTCCAATGATATAGTTTTCTTTTTCTTACACTTCCTCTTTCTTCTGCCATAGAGAGCTATAGAGGAGGAGCGTTACCGGGATGCAGCCTTCATTCGTGACGATGCTGGTGCCGGGTTGGTGAGATTTCAAAGAGTTTCAAAATAAAGTGCCTGTATTTTAGTCCCCTTTTTGTTGTCATATGTTCATACGCACCCTCTTTACTCAATCGGTTGGTCCCTGCAATGTGCACTGCATATGCCTTAAAAACCTTTTGGTTGATCATTTTAAAAGTTCATGTAGGTCATTCTGGGTTGTACTTTTTGTTTGTTCATCTCTCCCAAGTCTGAACTGGTCGCTGTTTCTTTACTTTATTGTCAAGTAACTAATGAACGCAGTCACCATAGTCAGCCAATTGCTAACCTGTTGAGAGTTTTGTAATCAAGTTATAATGGAGTGAGAATTTTGACTTTTCCTGTGATCTTTTTCCAATATGGTTAATGTGTGACGTTGGTCTTTCATGGATGGTATAATTGTATCTAGATGCTCTTCTAAACACTGAAACAAGATTTATATTCCTTGGTAAATGCATGATTTTCTCTGTATCTCAGGTTGGCTGGTGGTCTGGCACTTCAAAAGACAATCATAATCCCCGTGGTCTAATTATTCGAATAACAGCTGAACATGGAAGATATGTAGCAAGAAGTTATAGTCCTCGGTATGGTCTTCGTCTTGGATTGTATTTCAGTACATTCAACTCTTCTCTCTCTCTCTCTCGCTCTCTCTCTCCCCATGTGCGTGTATATATATCTCCAGCAATTATATTTGTGTTTTATTTTTAGTTAATAGCTCTTATCTTTATAACCCCTCCCCAATTTGTTATTTGGTTTATATTCAGAGTGTGTCTGAATTCTTTTCGTTCTATTGTCCTTTCATTGATGGAACCTGTTATTCCAATTATTAGGCATCGAATCTTAGTTCCTGAGTGCTATTTTGCAGTAAGAACAAATAATGCTGTCTGTGAAGTCTCTGTGGTCCTTGTTTTTAAGACATTTTATTAGTCAATTGCTGCATCAAAGAAAATATTGATTTTTTTTTTCTTTTTCTCACCTTCCTCAGGCAGCTTGCCACGGCTGCAGATGGTGTTCCCTTGTTTGAGATTTTTCTTAGAGTGAATAGAAAGGGTGAATACAAACAGCAGGTACCTATCTTAGAGCATCTATTGTTTTGTCCTGTACAAATCAAAATTTTCCTTTTGTAAGATTACCAGCACAACATGTTTATTTAAAACTGTGACTGATATGACGTGCTAGGCGAGCTGTTAGTGTTGTAGAAAGGGGCTTTGATTTTAAGAATAAGTAGTAAAATTAGGCACCTTTAGATAATTGATTTGAACTTTGGTAGCATCTTATTTAGATTTTAAATATCTTAAAACTTTCTTCATTCAAATGTTAGATACTTGTATCAAGAGATTGGTTGAGTGATATGTAAGCTAGGTGAGACCCATGATTGTAAGAAAGAAAATGTCAAATAGTTATGGACATTATTTTGACTCTAGCTGCACACATAATTCTCTAAAAAGAAATGCCCAACATTTTCTTGTCCAAGTTCTCTCAAGGGGGGAAAAGGAAAGGAAGGAGACTAGAGGATAAGAGAATAACATGCTTGTTTAGAAGTGAAACACCCTAAACAAAGTTACACTTTCTATAGAAGAAATACTTAGAGCAATACTCATGGCTTTAATGTTGCTTATTTAGGGTCAGAAAATAATTTTTTTGGTTCTGCTTCTACTTTGCTAAGATAATCTGATACAAACAAATAGATCCAATCACAAATATTTATCTACGTATAGATGTAAAACATAACTATAAATGTTGGTTATGTCTTCTTTCTGATGCTGTTGTGTGTTTGTTTTTCCACAACAATCCAACCTAAAAAGCTTGATGTGAGTGTTTCTTAGTTACTTTTATTATTATTATTTTTTTTGGTTTCATAGTTACTTCTTTTCAAAAGATAGATAATCGTCCATGCCCATATATATTCTTTATAATCATATGAACAAGTTAGTTTTAGGTTGAATCATTTAGAGTTTGTTTTTAAATGTTTTTATTTTTATTTTTATTTTTATTATTTATGAAAAGTTGTTTTCAAATGTTATAATGGCTAAAATTGGCTACTCAAAGTATTTTTTGGGGGGTTTTCAGGCTGTGTACTTGAAGCGGAAAGGAGTTTTCTCAGATAGTTCAAATGGTTCATCTAAAGAATTAGACTCACCTAGTCTATTGAATCCTTTAGACCCTGTTGAAGAAAAGGATGATCTTTTCATTATAGGTGGTGAAGAAGCTGAAGATGGTGACATCAGGAATGAAGATTCTGATATAGCCGTTGGACTTCCAGTCTTTCAGAATATCTTGAGAGATATGATTCCTGGAGTGAAGGTCAAGGTTTTGAAGCTGACAACCCCAGGAAAGGTTGACAAAGACGTGATATCTAAGGTGATTGAGCAAATAATTGAGGAGGAAGAAGATGAAGATGAGGAAGACGAGGAGGATGGAGAAGGTGAGAAAGATAGCGACTTTGAAGAATTGGAAGTAGAAGATAAGATTAAGGATGACTACCAAGAGAAAGATGCTGAATTGGATGCTGATGATGGTTTCCTTGAAAATCAGGGACAAAATGAAGTTGCTGTCAAAATCATTGTTGGTGGCTTAGTGCAGAAGCTTTCTGGTGGAGTTTCTGCTAAAAATATACTTAGAGTACCTGCAAAGTTAGAAAAGGAGGGACGTTCTTCATTTTCTTTCTCAGTTGAGAAAGATGCAAATGAACAGGACTCTCATGGAAAGGAGCTAAATTCAATGGATAGGAAGTCCAAGCCTCGAGGTCAAAGTAGTATTGACCATGTTATGCTTGATTTAGCCAAATTTATTGGCAAAGAGAAGATACCCTTGAAGGTTGGTTTGAAATTCTTGTATGTTAATATTGTAGTTGTTGGTTGGTTTACCAATCTGTGAGTGCTAAATTTTGTTTTGTTGTCATGCCTTGACCCTTTTTTTGTGCATTATGAACCTTTTTTTCCAGGTTCTTAAAGATCTGAGTGAGTTAATAAAGCTATCCATCAGTCAGGCACAAAACTATCAACCTCTTTCTGGGTCCACAAGTTTCAATCGCATTGAAATACCCACTTCTTCAGATCCTCTAAATGGTATCATATTTCTATGGTTCCTATTCCATTCTTGTATTAAGAAAAGCTTACGTGGAGGCATCATGGAGAATTCACTCTTTTTCAGGACTGTACATCGGTGCACATGGAATTTATACATCAGAAATTATTCATCTAAGACGCAGATTTGGTCGGTGGCAAGAAGATGGTGGAGGGGATAAGGAGCCTTCAAAGCTTGAATTTTATGAATATGTAGAAGCCTGGAAAGTTATTGGGGATCCATATGTACCAGCTGGCAAGGTAATTGATCAGCTTTGTCATATATATATATTTGCTTTCTCTCACTTGTGGAGTTTGTATCCTTTGAACATTTGTCTCTTTTCATTTATTCGATGAAAAGTTTTGTTTCTTGTTAAAAGAAAAATCTAAATAAAAACCATTCAGTATCCCTCCAAATAATTTTACCTGTTTAGAAATTGGTTTACTTTGAGTTTCCCTCCAAAATCCCATGGAGTAGTATTGATGTTCATGGTTTTCCAGGTGGCATTTCGTGCAAAGGTTGGAAAAAGATACCAGCTTCCTCATAAAGGGATTATTCCTGAAGAATTTGGAGTGGTGATTTTTATTCTTAATCGTGAAACCATTATCCTTACCTGCTCCACTTTGATCTTCCTCTTTCTCCTCTCTACACTGAATAGTCTTGTGGCATCTTATTTCTTGTCTAGATTGCTAGATACAAAGGACAAGGGAGGCTAGCTGAGCCAGGTTTTCGCAACCCCCGATGGGTCGATGGCGAACTTGTTATTCTTGATGGAAAGGTTCAGAGTTCTCTGTTCTTTTATCGTTGTGATTACTCAATTAACCCCTGTTATATATTTGGGTGATGTTGTTCCATCTGTTACCTGGCTCTTGAGTCTAATCTATGTCCTTCTGCAGTACATCAAAGGGGGACCTGTGGTTGGATTTGTTTATTGGGCTCCTGAATTTCATTTCCTGGTGTTTTTTAATCGGCTGAGGCTGCAAGAGTAGATTTCATTTTATTTAAACTGAAATCTCAAGCTTGTCCATTCATTGGTGCTCCCATTGCTTCTTTAAGGGTAAGTTCATCCTTCTTATTTTTAACATCTAAATATTTGCATAGTTCTGGTCTGGTCTATGGCAATGATGAGATTCCTAGTTTGGGTTAGTTTCAATTTTTTTTTTGTTGGGTTTCTGCTGTCTCTCTCTCACACATTTTCTTAAATCAGAAACCTGAGTTCATTTAGGAAATAAAAATACAAAGGAAAAAAAAGAGCGACTAAAAGAATGGCCAAGCCAATGCCCATGCCACAAGAATATACTACCAAGATATAAACAGAAAAACATAATTACACAAAGGGGCACAGCCGAGGATAACCACAAAATCTTAGAGAAGCTTCCGTTTCTGTGAATAAGATCGTACAGAACCTTTGGAGGGATATTTGATGGGAAGGGGTTGATGAGGGGAATGGGTTTCATTCTGTCAAGTGGGAGGTGGTGGCTAAATAGTTGGGATTTGGAGGGTCTAGGTGTTGGTAATCTGAGGGAGCAAAACGAGGCTTTGCTGGCCAATTGGTTGTGGTACTTTCCTTGGGAGACCGACTATGTATGGCACGTTATGTGAATAAGTATGGTCCCCATGCTTTTGTTTGGTCTTCAAGTTAGGGTATGGGAGACATGTCTAGAAATCCTTGGAAGGTAGCTAAGGGATTTCCTCTCATCTCTCAGTTTTTTCAGTGTTCTGCGGGTGATGGTTCCTCTACCCTATTTCTGGGAGGATAATCGGCTTTGGAACAATCTTCTTCTCTACTCGTTATTTTCTCATTTTCTCTCTAAAGGGTCATTTGGTGGCTTCTGTCTTATCCTTTTATGGGGTTTCCTCCTCTCTTGATCATGGGTTTTCTCATCTTTTTTCCAATAGGGAAGCAATGGATATTATGGCACTTTTGTCTTTGCTTGGGGTCTTTTCTGTTTCTCCGAGGAGATGGGATTCTCGTCTTGGGGCCCCTATATTGCAACGGGTTTTCTTGTAGATCCTTTTTTCAATGTTTAGTTTGCCTTTCCCTTTCCCTTCACAGTTGCCTTGCTTTTTCTTCGCCATGGAAAATTAAAATTCCCATGAGGTCAAACTTTTTGTGTGGCAGATTCCGGTAGAGTTAATTCTCTAGATCACATCATGAGGAAGTCATCCTTTCTGATTGGGCTGCAATGTTGTATCCTTTGTAGGAGTGTGGTGGAGGACCTCGACCATCTTCTTTGGAGGAGTTGGTTTGCTTCCTTGGTCTGGTACTGTTTTTCCAAACTTTTGGAGTTTGTTTAGCTCGATCTAGAGGTTGTAGATCTATGGTGGAGGAGACCTCTTCTTCATTCGTCCTTCTGTGAAAAGGGTCATTTTCTTTGACTAGCTGGTTTTTGTGCAATTTTATGAGGTATTTGGTATGAGAGAAACAATAAATGTATAGAGGGATTGAGAGTTCTTGAGAGGAGGATGTTTGGTCCCTTTTAGGTTTCATGCCTTTCTTGGGCCTCAGTGTGCAAAGATTTTTGTAACTATGATTAGAGTTTATTCTTATTTAGTTTGGCTCCCTTTTTTTTGTGTGTGTGGATTCTCTTTTTGTATGTGCTCTTATTCCTTCATTATTCTGAAAGTGTGGTTTCTTATAAAAAAGAAGAGGGAGGATAATTACAAAAACTGTTTGCAACTAAAAAACATAAATAGAGGCTTATTTTTTTTAATAAGAAATAATTTTTCGTTAAGAAAATAAAAAGAGATTAATGCTAAAAAAGATACAAACCCCCATAAAAAGAGGCATTTAAATTGGCTGATTCCCATACATCCAAGGAAGAATCTTCGAAATACAGCTCTCCTATTTCTTTCTAGCCAAATGCTCAATAAAATTTGAGATGCACAAGAACTTCCTCAAAAGAAACGTCTAAAGTCTGCCAAAAACTTAAGCGGACATCAAAAGAAAAGGCATAAACCCGCAACAAATGGTTCAAAGCTTCCGTCACTTTCTTAAAAAAATGCACCATTGATCATATAGACCGGAACATAAAAATCGATGATTTCTAAATGAAATCAATGGTTATATATATATATATATAGATAGATAGATAAAAGACCCGCTTTTATTGAGAATGAATGAAAGAATTACAGGGGCATACAAAAAACAAGGCCACCAAAAGAGGCTCCCCTAAATAAAGGGACCCCAATCAGTCATGCGTGCATTAATACAACAGATGTTATTCAGCGAAGAATGCCCTGGATGTCCCTTTCTCCAAGTTGCTGTTGCTTATGTCTCAAAGAACAAGAGTCTCAAATTCATCTTTTTAGCAATTTCCATTTTGCGTCTGCTTTTTGGGATTATCTTCAACAGGCTTTTGGTTGGAGCTTTGCTAGACCGAGTGATATCCTTACCCTCCTTAAATCTTCTCTTATTGGGCATCCTTTCAGAAAGGAGAAGAAGCTCTTATGGAACAATTTTCTATATGCTTTTTTTGGAACATTTGGTTGGAGCGGAACGCTAGAATTTTCACCGATAAGTCTACAAATTTTTATGCTTTTATGGAATCTACATCATATTTAGCGCTTTACTGGAGTAGTCACCCCCCCTGTAATTATAGTTTATCATCACTTTTATCTCATTGGAGATGCCTTTTGTAACTACTCATGATAGGTCCTCCTTTTGTATCTATTTCATACATCAATGAAATGGTCTCTGTTTCCTATAAAAAAAAAATTCGAAACCGAGGCCCAAAGAGATACATGGTACTTAGAAAGGTACCAAATATCACTCGGGCTCCTATCCAAGCCCCTAAACACTCTGTTATTCCTCTCACCCCACAAGTTCCAAATTAATGCACACATCCCAGCTTGCCATAAAAATCTTCCTCTATCACGAAACCGCGGATGGAGGAGGAACTCCTCGATCAACTCTCTAAGCTCTACAAACCTTGCCAGCTGCAAGCCAAACGCATCAAAGAAACAAGACCAAACATGACGAGCAAAGTCACAACTCCAGAATAAGTGATCCAGGTCTTCCTCTGCCTTCCAACAAAGAATGCAACAGAACGGGTCCATCAAAGGATTCTTCCTTCTCAAGAGCCGATCGAAAGTATTAACTCTCCCATGGATAATTTTCCAGATAAAGAATCTAATCTTCTACGGAACTTTCACCTTCCACACTGGATAATTGTATTGATGAGAAAAGAAGGTAGTGATGTTTCTTTTAGAGAACCTGATAGGATTGGACTAAGCATGCAAGGACAAGAGAAAAGATAAAACTTCTCTTCCTACTCTCTGTCTCCCCTAATGGAACTCTTGTCTTCTAACTCAGGATTAAAAATCATATTTCTGCGGCTCAAACTAGTCACCCTATGGAAGGAAGAAGTGTTATTACTATCTCCCTCCTTAGCCAAATTTAATTTAGCCTTCGGTCTCTAATTCATTCCCCTTGGGATCGAAAGTCCCTCCCTCCTGATCAAGTTCAAACTCTCTTTTTAAGTCTAGTTCGCTCACTCAGTTCATCATGCATTATTGATTTCTCCAGTCTATTCAAAGCCTTCACCTTATTCGTATTCTCTTGCCTAAAACCATTCCACCAGCCTACATAAAACCATCAAAGAGATAAAGAAGTCTTAAAGGACTGATAATGCAGCCACATACTCTTACCTTTCGTTGCATTATTGGTCTCTTAAACCTAAGCTGAAAGAGTGGAATAGAAGAGTGTTTGAGAACCTCAGAATCGAGAAACAGGAGATAGTATCTATCATTAATGCCTTTGGAAAGAGTCTCTGGGAGTTTTAAAGGGGTATGAGTTTGAGGAAAGAATTGAACTTAAAAGGGTACTTTGAAACTCATATCTGGAGGGAAGAGACGTTGAATTATTGGAGGCAAGAAGGCAAGGTTAAATGGCATTTTTGCGATTGCAGTACTTCTTACTTCCACATAAGTTAGTGCTGAGAGACTTAAGAATTGTATTTCATCCCTTGATTGGGAAGGTGGTATCATGGGAGCTTCGTCTCAACTGATAGAGTGGTAAATATTTTGAAGTTTTTCACCGCTTTGTATGCTCTAGGCATCACTTATATTGTCTGTCGAAGGATTGAACTGACATCCCATTAATAGCGAAGAGCAGGAGTTACGTGGACAACTCATGCTTTCTATGCTCCAGTCGTCACTTATGTTTGTGGAAAGACGGAACTGACATCCTATAAGTAGTGAAGAGCTGGGGTTACTAGGAAAGCTCTTTATGGTTGGGGAAATCAAATCTCTGGTGTTTAGTTGGGTTAGGGCAATGCTGTTGGCTAAGAAGCATGAACACAGATACAGGACACAAACATGATACGGAGACGGAACCCATCAATTTGTAAAAAAGTAGGATATGAACACGTTGGGGACACTTTTTTTAATGGAATATATGTATAAATTGGATCATCTTTAACATTAGAAAAGTTCAAAGAATTTTATTGGCTATGTGACAAAGTAGGTGGTTGATTTCAAACCCCCACCCACACTCCCTTAAGATGGTTTTTACACTTCAAGACTTTCTATTTAAAAGTTTATGGATTTTTTTTTTTTTTTTAAAAAAAAAAACCTTTTAGTTGGGCTTAATGGACTTCACTTCTAATCTTTTTCGGAATGAGTTTCTTAAGTGTGTCCAAGACGTGACCTAGATGTGTCCAGGAGAAAATATATATATATGTTGGGCACTTTTTTTGTGTTGGACATGTGTTCGGAACGTGTGCAGATGAATCCGTGTCTGACATGGACACTCTGCCTAAACCAGAGTCAATATGAATTCTGATTTATTAATTGGAGTTTTGATCTCAATTTACTAGATAGTTTCAATGGAATCTGTCAGATCATTTGCAACAATCTGCTCTTGATCATTTTCCTCCCATTTTTTTTGTTCTAATGCAGTTATAGCAGTTTCAGAGGATTTAAAGCCCCTCGTTTAAAGATAAGCAGTATAGCAAGCAAAGCGAGTCATTTGTTATCCAACTGACTTATAGTTATCCCTCATAAGAACACTGGTCTGACAAACTTAATCACCAAAGCTTGGTCCACGCTAACACTTGGGTCTGGAAATTACTTCTTTTTCTGGGAAATTCTTTCTATGCTTGTATATATCAATCTGTTCTTTTGCTCAATCAATTCTTAACCATCAAGTTTTGTGGTGATATATAAACAGTGCTGTAGCTTGATGCCTTCTATATCTTATTGCTTTAGTTTGTACTTATTTATTTATGGTTGTAGTAGATTGAGAAATCATTTGTAAGACAGGTTTTCTGGAGAATACTTAATGAATCGTATATAGCCGTCAGTTTGATGTCTGGAACAAGAACCATTAGACTCATCTGTTAATATCATCACAAGTTTTATTCCCTCTGTAATCTTCTTTCATGGTTTTTGCTCATCTTTGGCCGTGCTTGTTTACAGTTCGTTACTAGGCAGTCTGGTTAATTCTAGAGAGAGATATCATATTCTTAATGTATCTAGTTAAAATATATAGCTCTAAATCCAATTTTAGTGGATTAAAATATTCGTAAATACCATTTAAATGTTTAAATTAGATCAAAACTTTGAGTAACATAGAATTGAAGTTTTTAGCATACTTCAATTATGAGTGGAAATGTTCTATTTTACATGAATAGAGTTTTGTAAATATTAGTTGATGTATTTGTAGACTTAGCCTCTCACCTTCGTCATTGTTATGATCATAATGTGTTAGATAGATGCATGCCACTTTCTTATTGGCTGCACCATGATGGGAAGAGTTTTATAACTTAGAAAGTAAGTTGTTACTTTTCTCAACAAATAGTCTACTTATGAGGTATATCCTTGTTGTGAGAGTGTTTGCATGATCTTTTCATAACGAGAGGTTTTTGTCCCTAACAATTTATACAATTATATGGTTTAACTTTTATGTTATTTGCTATAGTTTTGGAGAAGAAAAAAAAGAATGAATGATACATACTTAATAACCATGATCGTCATTGATCTTAATAGGGATAACAAAGCCTTTTTATTCTTGAATTTACATGAAGATAAATACAATATAAGCATCACAAATATCATTCTTGAAGAAGACCACTGGTTTCTTTCTTTTGGTGGAAGTTTGACTAATTTAAAGCACTCATAACGAGTTCAAAACTCTCTCTATTTGTAAGATCATCTTCTCGTTTATTTATTTGATTACATCTCTTTGATGGTTGACATTAAAAAGCTGGATTGACTACTTAAGCCAGGTGGGTTGATATGTCAGCTTCTTTGGTGATTCCTAGTGATATTTTGTTGGCTATGATGGCACCCCTTTCCTTCGCCATGTATAGGCCTACATGGTGCATGAACTCCTGCCATATAAGTACAACTCAAATGGTTAAAGTTACCGACAAAGTGAGTATAGTTCAATAGTAATTGACATGACTCAATCAAGAAGTCAAAGGTTCCAAAACCCCTTCCTCAAATGTTGTTGAACTAAAAAAGAAACATTGTTAAAGTTACACTTTATTAATTAAATTACGATTGAAGTACATTTCTCAAACAATTAATGGCTGCTTTCTAAATTAAAACATATCAACCTAAATCTCTTACTCACACAATATCTTTCCCTACACATTCTCACTATGATCTAAGTGCATGTTTCTTGCCAACCTCCCTTCACAAATTTTCTCTAATTATCAATTTCTTTACGTACACACTTTCTTTCACCATTTTCTCCACACACTCTTTAGACAGTTTATCTTTGTACATAAATCTCACGAATCTCTCATCATTATTTTTTTGCTATTCTTTTTATAACTTCCAATTATTTTCAAGTCTAGAAACAATCATTAAATAAAGAACAATACTTAGCTTCTCACCGGTAAATAGAGATCTTCCTGCATAAAAAATGAGGAACTTTTTCTCTCCTAGTTGTCAACATTTGAACGGTGGTATGCTTAAATGAATACAAATAATTAAAGAGATAAAGGAGAGAGAGTGAAAAATGTTTTACCTGAGGATGAGGGAGAGCTCCTTTGGTGTTTCTAGCAACATGGAGAGGGACATCAAAGGTAGCACAAGCCTGAGAGTAGAGAACAACGTCGTTTAAAGGACTCAGAAACCCTAAATTCCTCGCAGACATAGTCGAGCACACAAAATCCAACACGCAGATGTCCGTACATATCCCGACCACCAAAAGCTTCATCGATTGAAACCAAAACAAAACCAGAAAATAGAAATGGTTTGAGTTCCAAATCAAAACCTCAACAAAAGCATTGAAAAGGAATCGAAAGCAGAAGAAAATTCTTACAGATTTGATTTGATTGTGTTTGATCCAATCCACAAAGACGTTGGAGCCATCAGGCTGGAAGGAACCCAGATAGCCGTCGAAGCAGTCCTTTCGCCTGATCGTCACGTTCGGCTCCTTCTCCATCCATTGCAGAGCTACAAAAGTTTAGTTCTTTGTGCATAAGTTTCATGGACGAGTCTATGTTTTTGGAAAAGCCCCCAAAAATAAGGTTTAAATTTTACAAGTTTGTTCTATTTTTCATCTTCTTTGAAATATGAACCTAACTTTTAGGTTTAGGATAGATTGAGGGTTTAATTTTAGGATAAAACTTACCTGCATAACGGTAAGCAGGAATTCCTGCTTACCACCATTAGTCTTTTAACATGTGGCATTTTTTTTTTCCTTTTATTAAATGTAAAAATCTCAACCAATTCTCAACAAATTCTCATCAAAATCTCATCTAATTGAATTTACTTTTTATTCCATTTTTTAAAACACGGTTTTCTCTCCCTTCATTTTTAAGGCTTTAGATCCCCTTCTCTCCCTTTTTTTCTTTTGAATTTATTGAGTTTTGTTTGAGGATGGTAAAAAAAAATTAAGAAATGTGATATATATTTGTTTTGAAATAAAAATGTGTAATATTGAAGAGATAGAATAAATAATAATAAAAAAAAAAGAAAAGATTGTGTGAGCTCTCATATGTGTATTGAAAAGGTACTATAATAAATTAAAATAAAAATAGAGAGAGAAAGGAGGGAGATGGTGAGGTGTGTATTGAAAAGATAATGTAAAAAATATATAAAATACACAATATATTAAAAAAAAAAACAAAAAAGTTTAACTTAGGTTACCTGCTTGTGCAAAATCATGTTGAAATTTTCTGTGGAATGATAGAGGAAAAAACAATGAGGAACGTGAGAAGATGATGAGGTAAAAAAAAGGGAGAGAAGGGGATCTGAAGCGTTAAAAATGAAGGGAGAGAAAATCATGTTTTAAAAAATGGAAATAAAAAGTAAATTCAGTTAGATGAGATTTTGATGAGAATTTGTTGAGATTTTGTTGAGATTTTTACATTTAATAAAAAGAAATAAAAAATAATAAAAAAATGCCACATGTTAAAAGACTAATGGTGGTAAGCAGGAAAATCCTACTTACCGTTATGCAGGTAAGTTTTATCCTTAATTTTACCATTCCAAGTTTAGAATTCTAATTTTTACACTTAAAACTTTAAGTGTGTAATTGTTGCAAACGTCATACTTCAGAGGTGGTTTTTGCAATTTGTTCTTCTTTTTAAAAAATTTTCGAGGGCTAAAATAAAATAATCATAAATTGAAGAATAAAAAAGGATGTTCTAGGAGTTCAGAATTCACAAACAAAAGAAACTCGGTATATAATTTTAGTGAAATTAACAATTTAGTCCCTAAACTTTAAGAGTTGTATCAATTTGGTTTCTAAACTTTAAAAAATATCTAATAAATCTCTGAAAACTTTAAAAATATCTAATTGGTCACTGAACTTTCGATTTTGTGTCTAATAAGTCTCTAATATATTCGAGATTTTTAAAAATTAACCAATCTATTAGATATGAAATTGAATTTTATGTCTATTAAGCTTTTCAATTTTGTATCTAACAAGCTTGTGAATTTTAAAAAATGTCGAATAGGTCGGAGATTTATTAGACACAAAATTGAAAGTTGAGGAACATATTAGAGACAAATTTAAAAGTTCAAGGACCTATTTGACACTTTGAGATGCCAAATTGACACAACTATTTAAAGTTAGAAATTAAAAAACTATACTTTTTTTACCATTAGTCAACAGAAGAAAAAAAAAAAAAAAGAGTAAAAAAGGTCAACCAAAATGGGAGGAAAAAAAAATTTTGCTCCGATGCGCTGGAATTATCGTCAGAAATCGGATAATGTTGATGACCCATGTTATCAACCGATAAGCGCAGAAATCATCATTGCAAATATGCACCAGCCGGGAATCGAACCCGGGTCTGTACCGTGGCAGGGTACTATTCTACCACTAGACCACTGGTGCTTCTTGTTTCACTTTACTACAAAGTTTTTAATTGTTATTGTTCAATAATATATTATTGAAACTAAAATCAACCAACAAGTATGAAGGTTGTTTCTAAGATTCATCTACCCTAAATAAAATATCACAAACAAGTTTGGCCACTTGGCCCCACAAAGGTAACTTGGCAAAATTAGGTAATGTTTGATTGAAGATAGTACTCACTTCCTTCCTCTATTAATATTAGGTGATATGATTACATTATAATATATACATATGTATGTATGTATATGGGTGTTGATTACTATATTATCTATATTTTTAATACTATAATGACACGTTATTACAAGGCAATAAGTTGATGTAAACTATTTGACTAATTGTGTTGGCTAACAATCTGAGCATAACTCAATGGATTAACACATATAATCATCGACTAAAAGATTAGAGTTTTGAATCTTCATCCCTACAAATTATTCAACCAAAAAAAGAAAAGAAAAAAAAAAGGTGATAGTTGGCCATATAAAAATCTAGGGTTGAGTAAAACAAAGAAAACATGTGGTTTTTGAATGGGTTGGAGAAGTTTAAGGGCCATGTATGAGGTTTAATCTAATTTATCCATACTACTAGAAGTTTTGTGTAAGTCCAACTTTGCAAGGATATTTAATGTCTGTCTCGGTTATTTGATTTTTGTTTTAGTACATCGACATTTGGAGGTGGGGTGATTCGAATTTCTGACCTCTTGGTCGAGAGTACATGTCAATTACCGCTGAACTAGGCTTGTTTTGGCCCGTCTAGATTATTTGATGACCAATCTAAGTTTCCTAATAATTAATATCATAAACTATACGATCTTAAGCTTAAAGATTAACTGTACTAACTTCTTCTTATAATAAACTCAAGAACTAAAGACAGAAATTTGAGTTTTTCATCCTATTCCTTTGTACCATCTGAATGCATGCCAAATAAATCAAGTCTTTTTAATTCCAAGCTCAACAAACAAAGACTAAACAAAACCATATATCTCTTTAATATACATCTAAAATTTTCTGGTCATTTACTTGTTTTCTATCTGTTTGGTTTCATTCAGAGAGTAGAAAGAGAAAGACATGCCTGGAACCAAGTTGGATTCATCAGAGCCAGCAATACAGTGAGGAGGATATGGTTCCTCAGGCTTGTTTGGTTGGTGAGAATCAATAAATGCCATTACAGGCCATTTCTTCTCACAGAAAAGCCTTGCAATCCTTGCTGATTCTTCTACCATTTGAGAAATTTGCCTATTTGGCTCCCTTGGTGCCTGCAAAAACACCCCAAAATCCAAAATTTCAGTATATATATGGCTCTCTTGGTGCACCAATTTTCTAGTCTTTTGCGCAAAGAGAAGCAAGTATGGCAGGATCTAGTTGGTCAGAAGTGAAAAAGTTCCTTCTTACAAACGCATGTATAATATTATCTCCATTAGAACGACGTTTTTTGGGTAAAATTTAAAGTAAAACAAACATACTCTCTAATCCGAAGTGTATTACATAACATGAGGTTCTATCTCAAAACCAATTGGCCATGAGTGGAGTAGTTTATCTTAAAAACTATGAGGTCTCCACTTATCTTTTCAATGTGGGATCCTCAACATGTTCCCTCAAGATGGTGCCTCCATGTCCCCTCAAGATGGTGCCTCTTTGGGTTCACCATTCTTGGATCGGATCTCAATTTTTTTTCTTGGACTGAATACCCGTTTGGGTTTCATAGGCTCTCATACCATATTACATAACATGGGATTCTATCTCAAAATCAATTGGCCACGAGAGAAGTAGTTCATGTATCTTATTAACTATGAGGTCTCCACTTATCTTTTCAATAAGGGATTCTCAACAAAGTGATAGCATGGATTTAAACCTTTGACTTTAAGGATAGGAGTAGATGTCTTAACTACTGAGTTATCGGTAATGAATCTTTTGGAGAGAACTTAAAAGGAAAAACTGTGTAGATTTTAGTCAAACTAAAGTGAATAAGACTAGAGTGAAACCAATTGTTAGACAGTTCAATAACAAAAGCTAAATAAACAATTTAACTAAGAACCATAAACTTCCCCTTTTTTAGGCAAGACAGCAGAAGAAGCATGGCATCAAACAGATTATGTTTCAAAGAAGCAGGAAAGTCCAGAAACTTGCCAAAACTTCAGGTAAAACCACAGAAGCATAACATCAAACAGATTGTGTGCAATAACAAGGAAGAAAACCCAGAAAGCCTGCCAAATTTTCAGAAAAAAACTGCAGAAGCATATCATCAAACAGGTAGTGTGCAATATAACAAAACCAAAGTGCAAAAGTCTACCAGATTTCCAGCACCAACAGTGCAGAAGCCATTGATGATATCAACAAGAACAAGGCCATTCACAGCATCTTCGGCCAAAACCACAGACTCCTGCTCCAGCGGAATCTCGTTCTTCAGAAGGTCAATGGCGCTAGAAACCATTTTTGGAAAATCGGAGAGAAGATGAGAGAGATCACGGTTCAATTATTGTAAAGATGGTGTTGAGATGAAGATCAGTTCGATTCGTCAAAAGAAAAACGTCATTATCTTTGAAAATTTTTTGTTGTCTTCATTATTGGATTCCTCTGTGGCGTAACAGAGGAGACTTCTTCACCGACAGTGATGAGGCTATAATCAGACAAAAATATCTTCAATTTTGCATTCATTTTAAAATCCAAAACGAAAACACACAATTTTAAATACATTCAATTTATATGTGGGGTGGGGAGAATTCAATTATAGACCTCCTAGTCACTAGTATTAATTTAATCATTAAACTTTATAGTCATTAAACTTTGTAGCTTATAAACATATTGAATCCCAAATTAGTTTATTAATCTATCTAGGAAAGAAATTTCATTAAATCCTTACCTTTAATTTTTCATGATAGGGACTAAATTGTTATAAATTTGAAAGTACAATGACTAGATTGTTACTTATTAAAGTTCATGAACTAAATTGTTACAAAATTGAAAGTACAAGGATTAAATCATTACAAAATTGAAAGTACAAGGTCTAAACCATTACAAATAAAACTTTAGGGACTAAATTGTTACTTTTATGAAAGTTTAGGGACCAAAAGTGATTTTTAACCTAAAATATTTTTTTGAACTTTTTTTATTCCAAAAGAAGATAATTAATCAAGACACATATTCTCGACTTAAAAGTCGAATTCTCTAATCTCCATGTAACTTTATCTATCTAAGTTAAACAATTTTTTTTTTCATTTGACAATTTTTGTAATTATATTTTTGGTCCCTCCGTTTTGAGGAATATGTGCATTTAGTCCCTGAGTATTAGATTACATGAGATTTCATCTCAAAATCAATTGACAATGAGTGAAGTTATTTATCTTATATATTGTGAGTTATTCACTTATACTTTCAATGTGGGATCCTCAATACTGAGTTTTCAAAATATACTTTTTTTCAGTCCTTGAATTTTGATAAATAAGTTTAAAAGGTTCCTAAGTTTTCAAAATAGATATTTTTAGTCATTGACAGACCTTTTGAACCTATTTCTCAAAACTCAAGGACTAAAAAAAGTCTATTTTGGAAATTCTGAGACCAAACGCACCTATTCCTCATAATTCATGGACAAAAAAAGTATTTTTTTTCCTTAAAAAATTGATTTTGTGGTTTCCATAATTTCTACACATTTTAAAATACTCTAATGACTTATTAGATACAAAATTAAAAGTTTAAAGAACATATTTAAAATTTTTTAAATTTCAAGCACTAAACCTGTAATTACGTAATGTATTATTGTAAAAAAAAAATAATAATAAAAAAATAAAAATTACGTCATGTATTAATTTTTATTACCTACCATTGCTGCTACCACCGAGTCCCATGAGTCCCATCCTCATTGTTCTTTTTCTTTCAGAAATTTTCAATCCATTCTTCATTATGATCCCATCAATTTCTGTCAAATCCCAAATCCAATCCACACAATAATACTATGCAATCCACCACCACTCCCCTTTTCAATCCCCCTGCTTCTTTTCCCCCAAATTTCTCTCCTTTCGCGCCAATAATCCGCCATTTTCGCCCTTCATCCAAGCTTCGCGTGCCCATAGCAATGGCTTCTTCGCCTTCTGGGCTCGCCATCGGGTTGCGAACTGGGGCTGCTTCCAGTGGAGCCGCCATTGATGGGCTTTATACTCTGACGGATTTTGTGGGAAAGGGAGGGATTGGTTTGGGGGATGATTTGGTGGTGCTGTTGACTCATATTCAGTATGCTTGCAAGCGAATTGCGGCTCTTGTGGCTTCTCCGTTCAGTTCCGATCTTGGCAATCCGGCGGGTTTGGCTGCCGGCGGAGCTGCGGTTGTTGGGTCGGAGAGGGATCCACCGAAGCCGCTCGACATTGTGTCTGTAAGAAAAATCTCATCGATTTTCGATATTGATTGATTTGCTACTCTTTCTTACTCTGTCTTTGGTCGGTGAATTTGAAATGCATTGAATCTTATAATCCTCGAGGTTGACTTTTAGTTTTCTGCATACAGACTGTTCTGGTTAAAAACAATGAATCTTTCTGTTTCAACTGTATGAGATCAAGTTCAGCTTTAGCAGTCTCATTGCCTCTGCTATTAGTCGTTGAAATTTGAATGCAACCTCATGGTTGACTTTCAGTTTTCTGCGTCTAATCTGTTCTGGTTAATGTCTAGATTACTCGGTATCAGCTAAAAACAATGGATTTTTCAGTTTTAACCATATGAGATAAAGTTCAACTTTAGCTGTCATTATTCGTTGGATTTTGAATGCCTTGTTTTCTGAATCTTATAAACCTCAAGGTTGACTATGTTTTAGTGTCCAAACTGCTTTGGTTATTGCCTAAATTAATTGTAGCAACCAAAAAACAATGATCGTAGCCGTTTCAACAACAGGAAATCGAGTTCATCTTTAACAATCACTTTCTTTATTTAGGTCCTTGCGATATAAACCTCTTTCTGTTTTGGTGGTTCAAGTTTTAAAAGTTCTAAGGTTAAAATATAGCTTTGTTACTAAAGTTCATCCTCATTTTTAATCTTAGAAAGTTCTGTTTTAGTCCCTCGAGACTCAGTATTATACTTTAGGTAAGTTCTAAAATAAATTCAGTATTCTAAATCTTTAATAACAAAGTAACCTAACTCATTTTCTTGTTGCCTAGAATCTACAATCTTGAATGCTAACAAGATTTCTTTTAGTCTTCTTGACTTCTTTCCTCTTTTCCTGACTATTGATCACATTCTAACCTTATTTTTGAAACTTTTAAATAAGTGATGTTAAATATGTCTATCCTGTCATCTTCATGTTATCCACTAATTTATACAGGAGATTAATGGACAAAAACATAGATTATGTCCGGTCATTTTTTCATTAATTCCTAACTTAGATTCTAACAGGAAAGATTGCCCTGGATATCAGATAACATGAATTTCATTATGCAATAAATAAGAAGTACATGAACTTTTACGAATTCTATATCTTGGGGAATTCTTAGAGTTAGACATGGTGTAAAATATCAAGGACTCAAAGTTCATTTTTTTTTTTTAAATTGGCAATTTTAAGGACACTCTTGAACGTCTAGAATTTAAAGGCCTAAATTGCAAACATAACTTGCCAAAATATTCTGGATATTCTGTTCAGGTTTTCTAGTTTAGCAACCTAGGTGTTTGGTTTTCTTCGCAAATACATCCTAGAGAAAGAAAAACTAAATTCTGGGAAACAATTTTTTTTTTTAATTCATTAATTAATTAATTTTTTTTTTTTTTTTTACAGAATGAAATAATCTTATCATCCCTTAGAAATTCTGGAAAAGTTGCTGTGATGGCTTCAGAAGAAGATGATGAACCAGTTTGGATTAGAGATGATGGCCCATTTGTGGTGGTGACAGATCCTCTTGATGGGTCTCGAAATATTGATGCATCGATACCTACTGGCACTATTTTTGGGATTTATAAGCGTCTTGTTGAACTTGATACTTTACCGAGAGAAGAGAAGGCTGTGCTTAATTCTCTACAAAGTGGGGCTAAGCTCTTGGCAGCTGGTTATGTTCTCTACTCATCAGCCACAATACTCTGTGCCAGTTTTGGTTCTGGGACACATGCATTTACACTGGACCATTCAACAGGAGACTTCATTCTTACACATCCTCATATCAAAATCCCTCGTCGAGGTAACATGTCAGGTTCCATGATTTGAATATTACACAAGATTTATAATATATATGATCTACCAATATAATTCAGCAGCATTGATAGGGATTAGAATGATTTTATGGTGGGATTTCCTTATACTGCATACTTTTTCCTATATGACTCATTGTCTTCTTCTAGTCCAAAAAATGGTTCTAGGCACAGCTCTTTTATTCAACTTGCTTTCCTACTAAGAATTCATTGATTTGATCCATTTTAAGCTACATGTTGGGAATGATGCTGTAGACCTCTACACTACTCGAATGTTATGAATATTTTTTTTTTTTTTGAAAAGTCGAATGTTATGAATATTTGGACATGTTATATTAGTCATTAGCTAAGGAGTTTATCATTAATGTTTATAGAATGATTATAATTAGAGTGGATTGGAGCGGTTTTAGACTAGCAGATTTTTGGAGTATTAGGAACTCATATTTCTTTCCTACTATTGAATTATAAACATTTCAAGAGATGGTGTTGGGATCTTTTCGACCTTATTTCACTTGATTTCTTATTTTTCAGGGCAAATATATTCCGTAAACGATGCGAGATATTTTGATTGGCCAGAGGGATTGCGACGATATATTGACACAGTCAGACAGGGGAAAGGCAAAAATCCAAAGAAGTACTCTGCTCGTTACATATGTTCTCTGGTTGCTGATCTCCATCGAACTTTATTATATGGTGGAGTGGCAATGAATCCAAGAGACCATCTTCGTCTAGTGTACGAGGCAAACCCTCTTAGCCTCCTCGTCGAGCAAGCAGGAGGCCGAGGTTCAGATGGTAAAAACCGAATTCTTTCAATGCAGCCAGTTAAGCTGCATCAAAGGCTGCCTTTGTTCTTGGGGAGTTTGGAGGACATGGAGGAACTTGAAAGCTATGGAGATGTACAGCAGAAAGTGAATCCTGGCTATGAGGTTTGAAGATGTGATGGACAATGAAGTTTCCTAGAAAATGTAAGAATCAACCTTCAAAAAGGTCAGTCTGTAGATTTTGTGTATTTTATTCACATATTTTCCAGTGGCTTTGCATGTTTTACTGGAAGGTGTATATAAATTGTAGAATAATAACAGTAAATTCTGACAGTTTGTGAATCATAGTTATTTGCAATCTGAATAATGATGTTCTTTCACTGCTATGACAACATTTAGAGCTTTTATGGAGATCCAAACAATTCATATTTGGAACTCATTTGTGAATTTCTGTGTTCTTTGTTTATACCCTTTTGTAAATCTGAATTGGGTTTTAACAAATACTGCCATTTCTCATTTCAGTATCTCATTGTTTCTGATTTTTAAGGAATATAGTTATTTGGTAACTATTCTTAGTTTCTTGTTTTTAATTCTTAATAAACGTTCCTAAAATTATTTATAAATTTTCGAAGCAACAAAATATGATTTCTTGTTTCTAGTTTCAAAAACATAACTAAACCATCATGGGTTGGTCCTAGTGGTCAATAAGGGTCATAGCAAAGAAAAAGGACCTAGAAGGAATGAGTTCAATCCATGATGGCCACCTCCATAAGATTTAATATCCTACGAATTTCCTGGATTAGTAGGTCTTTGAATACTTTTTTTTTTAATACTTAATAAAAGTTATATGTAATCATAAAATATATAGTCTCATATTTTTAATAAACCCAAAGATTTAACAAAGAAATCCTAATAATTTTTATGATAGGATTAAAAAGAGTATTGATTATTTCTTTGTTTGATGTGAGGTTCATATCAACAAGCCGTAGAGCTTCTTTATACAATCGGCGCAGACTTCCATATTTGGACAGTTATTTTGCTCTCCATTCTCATCCACTTTCCAAATAAGCACTTCAAAACCCATCTACACAAAAAGCAAGTCCAGTTTGTCTTTAATTAGGCAATCTTCAACTGCTATCCACTCTCTTGAGTCACCTATATAAGCATGATCATCCTCCCTCATTCTTCATCACGTCTATCATACAATAATCACCAAATAATTTCCTTATTGAAATGACTTGGTTTCTCGGCTTCTCTTCCTCTTTTTCATCTCTTCTGCAACTGCTTGTGATCGTTGTGTTTTTCAATCTAAAGCAGCTAGCCATCTTTATGAATCACCTATTGCATGTAAAAGATTTGGTTTTTATTTCACTTTCACCTTTTCCTTTTGGGAGTCGTTGCTATTGAATACGACTGTCAAAACATATATGATTTTTCTACCTATGTGATCATACAGATGAGAGAGCATGTGGTTATGGCAACTTGACATTGCAATTCTCAAATGACTTTTTTGCAGCTGTTGTTCCTGGATGTGTTGCTTGTTATCAAGTATATATCTAGCTACTTCCTTTTTCCTTATATATATATATATATATATATTATAAAGAACCAACTTTCATGGAGAAAGAATGAAAGAATACAAGGGTATACAAAAAACAAGCCCACAAAAGGGAGTCCGATTACACACGAAGGGACTCCAATCAAGCATAATGAGACTTAAAGGATAATTACAAAATAATTTCGTGACTGAAGCCCAAAGGGAAACATGGAATCTAGTAAGAGACCACACTTCCCTTGAACTTCTAACCATCCCCCGAAGATTCTATTATTTCTCTCCCCCTACAAGTTCCACAAGAGCGCACACATGCTAGCTTGCCACAAAAATCTCCCTTTGTTGCTGAAAGTTGGATGGAGAAAGAACTCTTCGATCATTCCTTTCACGTCCAAATAGTCAACCATTTGCGTAGGAAAAGACTCAAAGAAAAAGCCCCAAGTAGAGAGAGCAAACTCACATATCCACAAAATATGATTCAAGTCTTCCTCCGCCTTCCGACAAAGGATACAACAAAAAGGGCCAACCAAGGGAGAGTTCCTTCTCAGGAGCCTATCGAAGGTATTGACTCCACCATGGAGAACTTTCCAGATAAAAAGCCTAACCTTACTCGGGACTTTCACCTTCCACAAAAGAGAGAAAATGAAATCGTTGTGGGGAGGAGGATTCAAGAGCGCACTGAAGTAAGATTTACACGAAAACCCCTCGGAAGAAATAGGACTCCAACAACAAATATTGTAGTTTTGTAAATATATTTTTACATTGAAAATTTTGTAATCTATTTACTGTATTTGTAGGTAAGGTGCAAAAATGGAAGGTTTTGCAACACAATGAGGACTAAGGTAGTACTAATAGATCAAAATAAGGACAACGTAACAGACCTTGTTCTTAGTAGAAGAGCTTTCTTTACCATGACTCTCAATGGTAAAGGTGCAGATCTTTCAAATCTTGGAGTTGTTGATCTTGAATACAAGAGGTGAGTTTTAAAATATTTGAATAACATATAACACCTATCCTAAACCGTATGAGTATATGACATATAAAAAAAAAGTTTTTTTCTTTTCTTTTTTTCGGGTGTCTTGTGAATATCCAAATAAAAACTTGTTAGTGCGAGTGGAAGAATCAAGTTATAATCCACTCAACTTGGTGATTAAATTTTTGTACCAAGGTGGCCAAACAAATATAGTTGTCATAGATATAGCTCAAGTTGGTACTTCTGATTGGAGCCATATAAAGAGAAATTAGACAATGTACCGAATGTGCATTGAAAATGGGTTTGGGGGATCTATGACTATGGGGTTCAAATTAACAATATTGCAAAAGAGAGTTGTTCTCCATGGCAATATGGTGATGGACATTGGAAATGAGGAAGGTTAATGAAAGTTTAATCATATGAGTTGTGAACTCATCCACGGGTATCATGTCTAAGGAAGTTCTTATAAATATGTAATATGTACGATGAAAAAAATTATCCATCTATAAAATAAAGAATAATTCATTAGAATTCTATTATTCAATAAATAATGAAATATTTTAAATATGTGTAATCTATGTGCATCACAAACAATTTGATTGGCATTGACAACTTGTTTTGAGAACATTTCTCAATTAAGACAAATTCAAAATTTCTACATTGCCATTGTAGTGTTAATGTTTCCAAATGATATTATATTTTTTCAATTTGACAAACCACTAATGAAAATTTAAAATAAGAGAAATAGACATAGTATTGAAATATATTATTTAACAACATGCAATCAATATACATTTAATTTCAACATAGAAAACAAATTATTTGAAAAATGAACCCTAAATCTTTTCTAATGCTATGATACTTGAGTGAATTAGAATAAGTGTTAGGTAGGTCAAATTGTTATACCAAAATAATTATTATTTCTATAACTTTTAGTTATGATTCATTTGGTCAAGGACATTATTAACCACCTAAATGAGTCCTTTGTAGGGTAGGTGAAATATTAGCCAACAAGAGTATTAGTTCAAGTGAGAAGCAACAAGAGTATTAGCTCAAATGAGAAGAAGAAGGGTGAAATATTAGAACAAACGTACAATCCTACACTTACGAAGAATTAGAAGGGTGAAATATTAGAACAAATGTACAATCCTACACTTGCGAAGAATTAGAAGGGTGAAATATTAGAATAAACGTACAATCCTATTCTTCTAAGGAAATTCTTCTAATCGTGAAAATTAGGTGAAAACTTTAACCACTTCTAATTTGTACAATTATAAGGAAATTCTTCTAATCATGAAAATTAGGTCAAAACTTTAACCACTTCTAATTTGTACAACTATAAGTTTAGTCACTTGCGAAGAATTTAGAAGGGTGAAATATTAGAACAAACGTGCAATCCTATTCTTCTAAGGAAATTCTTCTGATCGTGAAAATTAGGTCAAAACTTTAACCACTTCTAATTTGTACAACTATAAGGAAATTCTTCTAACCATGAAAATTAGGTCAAAACTTTAACCACTAAAAAATTTGTACAACTATAAGTTTAGTCACTTAAAGGGTTGTATCAATTTAGCTTCTAAACTTTGAAAAGTGTTAAATAAGTCAACAAAAATTCAAGTTTGTGTCAAATAGGTCCCTGAATTTTAAGAGTGTCTTGTAGGTCCTTAAACTTTCACTTTCATATCAAATATTTCATTATACTTTCAATTTCATGTCTAATAAATCCTTGACCTATTCGACATTTTTTAAAATTCACAAGCTTACTTGATACAAGATTGAGAATTTAGAGTCGTAAAAGCATAAAATTCAATTATATATAAAAATTAATTAATTTTTAAAAATCTCAAAGATGTCAAATATCTATTAAATACTAAATTGAAAGTTCTATAATTTATTAGACATTTTTAAAATTTAAAGATCTATTGGCCATAAAATTGAAAGTGTTAGAAATCAAATCGATGCAATTTTACGTGAATTTAGAGCCTAAATTTATAATTTTACTTAATAATAATAAGTCTTCATTTTGGCAAGAAAAAGTACAACATTGAGAGAAAAAAAAAAAGTTCAAATGATAAAAAATATCCGTGAACTATGAAGTTAGTTTTCAATTGGCCAACAAGAGCATAGCTCAACTGGCATAAAGTTGAATTGATAACCATAAGGTCTGTGGTTCAAACACCCACCCCCACATATTGTCAAAAAAAAAAAAAAAAGTTTTCAATTTTGGCCTTGAACTTTTAAAAGTTCCATTTTAGCCCTTAAAGTTTGAAATTTGTTTCAAAACTATCCTTGGAGGTTTTTTTCGTTAAATTAATGGACGTAAAATGACTGTTTACATATGTATTGTTGCTTATGTGAATAGATTTGAACACATACGTGGAAAAAACAATAAAAACATATACAAATACATCATTTGTTAATAAATTTGACGAAAAATATCTTCAAAGATATTTTAGAAACAAATTTTAAACTTCAAAGACTAAAATGAAACTTTTGAAATTTCGGGTATAATTAAAACCCTTTTGTAGTTGAGGGGTATTTTGATAATTTAACCCCAAAAAAAAAACATCCAAGAAAACCCAATCCAGTGTAACGCGCGCAGCCGCGCTGTCCTGCGCCTTCGAGTCTCTTCTCTTTCGCGCATTCTTCCAATCCATCCAAAAACCCTATTTTCCCCTTCTTCTCTCTGCTCCACTCTTTCTGTAACAGTCGCAGACAAGCCCAAAAGTCGATTCAATTTTCAGTTGAGATTTCTCCATTTCTTCCTCTCATTTATTTGTAATTATTGTATTGTAGTCAGTTTTCAGATAAAGATTCCATTGGTTTGTAATAAGAGATTGAGAGATGGGAAGTAATTTTCCCTCTCTTCCAGTGAAGCGAGCAGTAGCATACATGGCGGCGACTGGAATGGGCGACTCCCACGTAGCTGTGGCGAATGGTTCATCAAAGGCGAAGAGGTCCAAGTCCAAGCAACCTCCGCCGCTCATAATTCCTCCGGGCCATATCGCGTTTCGAATGCTCTGCCACGCTTCGAGAATTGGCGGGGTTATTGGGAAGTCGGGACTTGTGATAAAGCAACTTCAGCAGTCCACCGGAGCGAAGATTCGCGTCGAGGAAGCTCCGAGCGAATCGCCGGACCGGGTTGTGACTGTCATTGGGCCGCCGGCACTTACGTCCAGGGTGTTGCTGGATCAAAACCCTAGCGATTCTGGGGCCAGTGGGGAAGAGGTGGAGGCATCGAAGGCCCAAGAGGCGCTTCTGAAGGTGTTCGAGAGGATCTTGGAGGTTGCGGCCGAGAGTGAGGGCGTTGGAATTGGGGCTGAGGTTGGCGTTGTTTCTTGTAGATTGTTGGCGGAGGTAGCGCAGGTTGGGTCAGTTATAGGCAAGGGGGGAAAGGTTGTGGAGAAGATAAGGAAGGAGAGTGGCTGTAGGATTAGGGTCTTGACAGATAAGCTGCCGGCTTGTGCAGGACCTTCTGACGAGATGATTGAGGTAAAGAAAAAGATGTTTAATTTCTTTGCTTTTGGTTTTGGTTTTCATATTTTTGAGGCTCGAGTTTGTCTCTTAGATACCGGTCAGCTATAATGGGTTTGATTTTGTGGCGTGGGTGTTGAGAGCAAAAGTAGTTCATTGAGTATATTAAATTCAAACTCTCCTAATTTGGTTATGGGTTTTGGGGTGGAACTCCAGCTTTCTGGTGCAGTAGGCTTAGCTTCATTCTTTTGGTTCTTTGATTTGATGGCATCAGAAGTGGAGCGAGGAAGGAAGGAGGTGGGCAATTGCCCTCCTCTTAGCTCATGTTAGGTCAAAAAATATATTAAAAAAGGTTAAATGTTTTAAAGTTCTCTCTCCAATTTGCCCTCTTAAATTTTCAAAATTGAAAGATTATACATAAAAGATCAGGTAGGAGAGTTTTGCCCCTCTATGAAAATTTCTAACTCTGCCCATGGATTAGTTTGCTGTTGATTGCGAGACATTAATGCAGTGCACCTGGGGCTGGTACCTATATTATTCTGCTCTTCTTAGATGGTTAGGGTTTAAATTATTTTTCTCGTTATAGTGGTAATGACTAATGAGATAATGTAGTAACCATAATGATAAATATTTGCCTGGAGTGAGATATGAGAATTTTTAGAGGGGTTGAGGTAGATGGTTCATCAAAGTCGAAGAGGTCCAAGCAACCTCGTGGCTCATAATTCGTCCGGACCATCACGTTTTGTAGATATGCTTTCTTTCTCGGTAATTGGAGCCATTTTTTGTATACTTTTTTTGTTCATTGTTAGTTAGCTGTATTGGCTCCGTTTGTATTGAGCTAATCAAGCTCTCTCTCTCTCTCTCTGCCTATTCCTTCATTTTTCTCAAATGAAAGCTTGGTATTTTATTAAAGAAAAAAGCCCATGTTGATATAGATGTTAGATATTGAACTTGACGGGGTGTATAGTTGGGAAAGTAACAAATTATTGTTCTTCAAAGGGTTGATACTTGATGAATGACTGTAGTTGAATGTAATATGGACTGATAATTATTTCCTTTCTTCCAATCTCATTCCCTTATTTTGTTAGTTATTGAATTTCATTGATCTTAATTTAGATTGTGGCTATTCCATTTCTTTGGCTCGTCACTCGTGTAAAATGCTTATTTGATACAAATGCATTTTACTACACAATGGAAAATAAGCTGTATGGTGTTCCTATCAAGGGAAAAATTATAGGAAGGCTGAGTTTCTGTCAATTTTCATCATTTCTTTCTGTCAATCAATGTGAATTTAATGGTATTTGCTAATTGTCTTCCATGGTTGGAAAGTGCTTTTTTCTTTTTCCTTTTTTTTTTTTCTTAAAGAAAGTTTTGTTTATTTATTTATTTTTGTGTAGTCTTGGAACCTGATTAGTGAGAATTGAGAAGAACTAAAGTAGATAAACTAGGATGCAGGTTGGATCCTGATTTTCCCATTGAAGGAAAAGTCCTCTAGACCGATAGAATTTTTTCATTTTACTAGTCTTTTTTGTTGGTTGATATAATTTGTATGATGGTATACTAGTTGCATTTTGTGGTGGGTTATTCCATTTTGTTTTATTTGTTTTGTTGAGTGTGTGTAAACATAGGACCTAGTTCGTGAGAACTAATGAAGGTAGATCAACCATGTGGCATGATCCATGATTTTCTTTGAAGAAAAATTTCTTTTTGGGCCGATACAGTTATATTATCTTATATGCAGGAATCATATTGAAAATTCTAATTATATGACCTTAATATTTTAGACTTTCGTCAAATGTGCTCTGTTGCAAAAAAATTGTTTCCTACTATGGGTTGTTTGAGTGCATTGAGTCTGTTGAAAAAACAAATGTGCTCAAAGTAAATGAGTTCAAACTATGGTGGTCATGTACTCGAGATTTAAAATCTTTTCCTGTAAGATTAGTTGAGGTTTGTTCAAGTTGGCCTGGAAACTCGTGGCCCGTGGGTATATTAAAAAGATTGTGACTTATGAAGATTCTGTATGTCTTGACTTTCATCAAATATGTTTCTTTGTTTATAGGTTTTGCTTTTGCAAAATTTTGTTGTAGAAATGAGTTTCTTGTGTTATTGCAACCATGACATGTGTAAGAGACTTCCCAATGTCACAAAAATTATGTGTCAATTCGTCTTACCACTTTCTTATTCTGTTTATTATTGTTGAATGTGTACTTTTAATTAGGATAATTATCTAGAATTTGTAGGAGATGTTGATATCTGGAACTCTATGGTTAATTTTAGCCAGCCATGTATCTGCTGTTATGAATATACTATAGTTTCTGGCAGATTGAAGGGGATGTTTTGGCTATCAAGAAAGCACTTCTTGCTGTATCTCGCCGTCTCCAAGACTGTCCTCCAAGTGAAAAGATGAGGGCGGTTGCAAGCAGACCTGCTGAAGCTGTCATCCACGAGACTTTACCTGATCTACATATGGATCATATTTTGCAGAGGAATTCAATTCTGCCCATCTTGCCAAGCAGTTCAAACATTTTTGCTTCAGGAATCCATTCATTGTCTATAGATTCTGATGTACTGTCTCCAGTAGACACGAAAGTTGCACCGCAGGAAGTTGTTTTTAAGATTCTTTGTGCCAATGATAGGATTGGGGGTGTGATTGGCAAGGGTGGTACAATTGTTAGAGCACTTCAGAATGAGTCTGGTGCTACTGTAAGTGTTGGACCATCAGTAGCTGGTTGTGATGAGAGACTGATAAGTATTACTGCTTCTGAGGTGTGACATCCTTTTTTGTAGTCTTTTACCCATCTGTTTTTCATCATCCACCTGCTTCCATACGAGTATGTACTAACGTTAATATTTGTAATTTTTTTTTGTTTCATCTTGGGAAGAACATTGAATCGCGATACTCGCCAGCACAAAAGGCTGTTGTTCTTGTTTTCTCTAGGTCTGTAGATGTGGCAATTGAGAAGGGGCAAGACATGAGCTCAAATAAGGGATCACCTGTTGTGGCACGGCTTGTTGTTCCATCAAATCAAGTTGGTTGTGTGTTGGGAAAAGGAGGTGTAATAATCTCTGAAATCAGGAAGGTTACAGGTACAAACATAAGAATAATATCGAGTGATCAGGTCCCAAAGTGTGCTGCGGAGAATGATGAAATAGTACAGGTGAGAATGAAAATCATTTTGTTTTTGCTGGTGCTAAATTATTTATTCCTTCACTATCCTTACTTTCCTTGGACTGAAGACTGAACAATCTCTAAATTGTTGTGGAGTGATTCTGAAGTCTTAATTTAACAACTTTTAACAGTATGTTTGACTAAATGGAATGTTGCTGAGTGTCTTATAGTGCTAGGATGCTTAAACAACTTTCTTTGTAATGTTCTGGTAAAAATCTTAGTTATGCTAGCTGGTACAAAAATGCCTAATTATACCAGTTTTAATATTTTTCTGAATTTTGGACATCCTCTTGGTGATCAAGGGGTGGGTATGATTAATTTCATATGGTGAGAACTGAGAAGAACTTGATTTTGTTTGTTGTTGAGCTGGTTGGGATTAAATTTGAGACTGTTTAGTTTACCTTCAACTAAATATATGTTCAATGATGTTACTGAATAAATTAATACCTGAAATTTTCTGTCCTTTAATATTATATATGTATATATATATATATATATATTGTCTATTAGCCTAAGCTTTTATGATTGCCAATTTTCTGTCTCTTCGTATTCTTTGTTATTTAAGATCAATATTATTGTCTCCTTTTTTTAAAAAAAATAAAAAAATAAAAAACCCTATTATATGTATTCCAAACAGTGCCGCTAGAATGATATTAACATAAGAGAACTGTTCTTTTTCCTTCTTGGTTAGTCTCTTGGCTCTTCTTAAGGAACATAATTGATTTTAAATCTGGAAATTAGCTTGTGCATACATCGACTTGACCATTTTTGTGCTCTGAGTATGAACTGAATTGTGAACTTTCCATTTACTACATCCATGGTGTGCACAAATGTAGTTGGCAGATGGGCTTGGACCTAGGGCATCGAATATCGATCAAAGATGTCTGCATGCTATTTCGTTTTTCTAAAGCATGAGAGTTTTTAACTCCTCTGTGCTTTTTTCTCCTGATCTGATATATTTTCTTTCCAACATTTTGCTCTTGAGAGGAGAAGAGGGCGTGGGGGACTGGAACTTCTGCTATATGTGCAGTGTGCTTCTTGATTAAGTAGTTTTAAGATAAGCTTGTCACTAACTCGTTGGTACCCCCAACCACCCATTTACATGTGTAAATAATGGATCAAAATAAATGATTCTAAATTTGGCAGTGAAGTATGATTTTGTGCTACTTTTTCCCCCTAGTTGTTTCATATTTCCATTTGACAGATTTCAGGCGAGTTTTCAAATGTTCAAGATGCTTTGTACAACGTAACGGGTCGACTACGGGATAACCTTTTTTCTAGTGTCCTAAGCAATTCTGGAACAAGGAATGGTGCTGGTTCCTCTATATATCCCGAGACCAGCCCCTATGGAAGGCTAAGGGATCCTGCACCTTTAGTACGAACTACTCCAGTTGGCACTTCTCATAGTAGTTTTATACAACACACTACAACTCAAAGTACGGATGACTTGGGTTTTACTCACAGTTTAGACAGTCCATCATCACCTGTGTTATGGGCACCACAGGTAGATTCTCTTTACCACACCCCTGTCGAAAAGTTTTGCCTATGCCAATTCTAATTGTCTGGTTTCCTTCGTACATGATTGCAGTCTTTATCTGGAGTAAGTTCTAGGGCCATATCAGATGCTGGCAGGGGGTTGCCGCCATCCCATAGGGGCGGAGTACAACTTGGCAGGTTGGTAACATGCATTCTTGTCTGTGAGAAAGCTGGAGTTTGAAATTTAAAAATATGGGCACCTGGATAACAAATTTGTTAACTTGGCTGGTCTTGTTGATACGTCTTATCTCAGTATCCTCAAATTTTCACATAGGAACCGAAAGGCGAGAACCATCAAATTGTATTTTAATGCTGACTGGCTTTCCTTGGATTCTGTCAAACTTGTGGTGTAATTGGCATAGGATTAGCATTTCTGATGTTGCTTGCCAAATTTTCTAGCACCATTTCATTATAAGTACGTGCAATTATTGAAGTTTTGTGGCTGAAAGGCTATTGGTTCATACCTACTGTATTGGGAAAATTGAAGAACCAAGTAGTTTAAGATTATATATCTGGTTGTCATATCGAGTCTTCTAACTTTCTCTTTCATGTTGGCAGTGGGAGCAAAACTGCTATAGTGACGAATACGACCGTTGAAATCGTAGTTCCCGATGATGTTATCAGCTTAGTGTATGGAGAGAATGGCACTAATTTGGCCCGTCTTAGACAGGTAAAGTCTATGCTTCAAATATGGGTTTCATAATATAATGATGAACTTCATTAATCTGGGTTATGGTTCTTAAGCTACCTAAAATAGAGTTGGGTACGTAAGGTTCCTGATGAAC
Organism: Luffa acutangula; assembly: GCA_036850905.1. Taxonomy (NCBI): domain Eukaryota; kingdom Viridiplantae; phylum Streptophyta; class Magnoliopsida; order Cucurbitales; family Cucurbitaceae; genus Luffa; species Luffa acutangula. The sequence goes on from CM072098.1 coordinate 1,395,572, forward strand.
AACATTTAGTGATTGGCAACAGAATCTCTTTGGAACTAATACCAGTTTTTAGTTTTTTTTTTTTTTTTTTTTTTTTTTTTTTTTTTTTTTTTTTTTTTTTTTTTTTGATAAGAAACATCAAAGGAGAATATATTGATCTCAGACAAAAGAACCAATAAACAGCCTAAAGGCCTGGGTGGAGATCACCCCTCCCAAAATACTAGTTTTTAGTTAGTTATAAGAGTTCGTTAAACCATTGGTTTGAAATGCATGCCTCGTCAGCATTTGGAAATATGGTTGGTGGTCTAGTACTTAACAAGTCTTCTACTATTCTAGTCAATTACAAGGCTTTTGTTTTTGTAAAAAACTTGAATTGCGATTTTATAAAATTGGTCCATATCATGAATTAATTATTGGTGATGTGACATGTCTATTAGATGGACATGAGTTAATTTTGGCACAATACGTGATTGAAGAAAGTGGATAGTTGGAGATATAATAAAGTAGCACGTGCAATATATGAATCCTTTATTTGCCACTTTATTTTGTCCAATCCTCCACTTTATCTGTCTGCCATAATATCTCAAATCAATCAACGTGTGGTCAACACGTATGCCATGTTGTAATTTAATTTACAGCGAGAACTACATAGAATCATCCGTCACAATTCAACTATGTAATTGGAACTTTCTAACGTTTATAAATATAGATTAAACAGACATAACTATCTAAGTTTAGTGAGCATATTCAGAAATTATTTGTTTTTCTGGTAGAAAGAAAAATGTCGGTGTGCATATTCAAGTAGATGAAAGACCCTTTTTGTGTGCCTTTCTCTGAACTTCATTTTTTTTTTTTTTTTGAGTACACTGAACTTCATTTTTCTGATATTAAGTTTAGAGAGTGCATTCATAATTTAATTATATGTTTTATTTATAAAGAAAAATGTGGGTGCTTGTGCATAACTGCTTATCCAAGCAAACGAAGGGCCCTTTTGGTGTGCTTTTCTCTAATATTTTCTATTTTTTTTGGTTATAGTCTACAAACCATGCTCCATGTATAGTTTTGATATTTCTCTCCTATGCTATAAGCAACTTCAATGATCTTCATTCATATATGAAGATTAGAAGAATCCTTCTTTGTGGAGGCTCAGTTTGTTTGAGGACATTCACTCAACTGTTGTCATTTTGTAGAACTAGAATAGTTAAATCTCTTTGGTTTTCTTCTGGTTGTATCAGATATCGGGAGCGAAGGTGACAGTTCACGAACCTGATCCCATAACGAGTGATCGACTTATCGTCATATCTGGAACACCCGACGAAACCCAGGCAGCACAAAGCCTCCTCCACGCCTTCATTCTCACCGGATCCTCATGACAAGTTTGGCTCTAAATTTTATAGATAGCCTTTTTGAATCCCTCGCCTGAAATATTGTACACTAAAATTCAACTCAGGGCGACAAGTTTATTACAATCTTATTAGTTTTTAGGCAAGGCTATTTGGCTCTAATTCATTTTTGCATCTTTTATATATTTGTGCGAGCTAGATGCCAAATGACAGAGATGAACCAGCTGCGGAAAGAAAAAAAAAAAAGAAAAAGAAAAAAGGATTGGAAAAAACCACCAAAAAAAGAATGAGAACCTATCGTTTGTGTGATTGTTGATCTTAATATGAAGAATCTTGAGTTCTTTTAGATGACTTTTCAAAGGGTAAAGTAAAAAGTATTAGTAGATTTTGAAAATTCAAGAAAGTACTGAAGTGTTTTTAAGATAAGCATTTAACCAAAGATTATTATTTTGAAAGTGATGATAAAAACAAGTGCATTATTGAAGAAGCATCTTTCAACTTCTTTATAAGTCATCTTAAATTCTATTTTAGTATTATACTAAAAGAAAAGAGTAAAAAAAGTTAGTGATGTGATGGATTCTTCTGGAGACTTTCTAAGATAGAAGTCAAAAAATGGTATGATTACTTAATAATATGTTTAGTTATTTTGTAGTAAACAAATAAAGTTTTAATTTTGCTATTTATTTTCTCACCAAAAAAAAAAAGAAAGTTTTCCATTTTCAAGGCACTTAAATTCTCTAGCCAAACAAGGAGAAGATGTTGTTGATTGTTCATATCATAGATGTATGGATCAAAATCATGAGCCAAAGCGGGTATAGATCAACGATAATTAGAATGTACTATCAACCAAAAGGTCAGAGGCTCGAAATCATGAAAATAGTGTGAAAATCATATGCGTGGAAACTTGTAGGTAGGTGGCCACATAGAATGAACTCATTCCCTCAAAGTCCTTTATTTTTTCAATGACCCTTATTGACCATTAGGGTCAACCAATGATGGTTATGATTATTAATTTTTAAAATATATTGCTATTGAAAAGTATCAAGAGCAATATTGAACATTTGAAAGTAGACTAAAATGAAACAAGTCTCAAACTACATATTTTAACTCTTTTTTTTAAAGAGAAATTCTAAATCCTTACCATGACCATAGTTTTATGACATTTCTAATTTAAAAAAGAAAGGGAAAATTACCTTTTTGGTCCCTGAGTTTTAAGGAATATGTGCGATTGGTCCCTGAGTTTTCAAAATGGACCTTTTTAGTCCCTGAGTTTTGAGAAATAGGTTTAAAAGGTCCCTAAGTTTTTAAAATGAACCTTTTTAGTCCCTCAGTTTTGAGAAATAGATTTAAAAGATCCATAATATTATTTTTTTAACTTTTTTAAATTAATATTTTTGTATTATTTTTTAATATCAAATGGTTTTTAAAATTAAAAAAAAATTAAAAAGCATTGATTTAAAATTTTGAAAAAACAATATTCGGGACCTTTTAAACATATTTCTCAAAACCTAGGGACTAAAAAAGTCTATTTTGAAAACTTAGGGACCTTTTAAACCTATTTCTCAAAACTCAGGGACTAAAAAGGTCTATTTTAAAAACTCAGGGACCAAACACACATATTCCTCAAAACTCAGGGACCAAAAAGGTATTTTTCCCAAAAAGAAATAAACTTTTTTTATATTTTTTTAAAATTGAGTTTACCCGGTTAAGACATGTAACTTCGAAATCAAACTAGAGAAGAAAAGAAAATTTTTATGATTTCTTCGACACAACATAAAAAAGATTTGAACCCTTTAACAAATACATTCTAATTAAGTTTTGTTATGCTGACTTTGACCTTATGATATTTTCGGACTACTCCAAAAATATCTACCATTGTTTCTTCCAACTTTTTTTTTTTTGAAAATATGTTCCAAAAAAAAAAAAAAAACTCCTAAATATGAACCAAAGAATACAGGTTGAAATGAATTCCTCCACTACCGATGAGACAAATCCGCAAGTAAGTTCAAACTGAAGCAAACTGTTTGTCGCAGCAGCTTCTTCGCCGTTTCTGGTCGCCGGCGCCGTTCCGCCGCCGGTTTCTCTCATTCCGCCGAACTCGAAGTGAAGTGTGGAGTGGCATCGACCGTAAAAACCCCCAAAATTGAAGGTCTTTTTACTGCCCATGTCATCTCCTCTCCAGCGATTCTCCTCCCACGTTATCTTCCTCCTTTTTCCATATCAAAATTCAGATTCCCATTTTGCCAAAATTCAATCTTCCATTTTCCTATTCCTGCTCATACTTCCGCCATTTCTCGACCTTCACTGCACCTTCTTGAATTATTTGTCAAAACCCCTTTAGGCGCGTTCTTGAATTATTTCTTGCATCTTTCCGGATTTGGACTGGGAATCGGTGGGTTTACTTGATTTCCAGTCTTTTTTGTGTTGTTAGGCGGGGTTGATCGATTCCCCCTTTGTTAGAGCTTTCCGGTTTGGAATTTGAAATCCAAGGCTCTGTGAATTGTGAATTGTCTGTTTCTCGTCGAGAATTGTCTATAAGTTCTTTGGGGGTTTTTTTTTGGTTTCTTGTTAAATTAGCGCGTTCTCGGCCTTCCTATGTAATGCTATAAGAAATGTCGGACTCCAATTTCCAAGACGCGATGTACGGTTCCGGCGTCATGAACAACGACGGCCAGGATTTGGATAACATTCAGAACCGAGTTGGCGACGAAGATGACGACGTTACCGGCGGGGAAGAGTCCATTGACAACCCTCAGATGCGCTTCGAAGACCCTGGGGGGATGAGTGGCTCGGTCTCGGTGATGAACCGAGTCCAGGATATTGTTCCTTCGACGTATGTTTCCGGCTCTGATTACAACCCTTTAACTGGAAACGGTGGTGCCGACCAGCTTACGCTGTCGTTCCGAGGGGAGGTTTACGCTTTTGACTCTGTATCGCCGGATAAGGTTTGTTTTCATTTGGGTGTCGATAATCTTAGTAAATTGTGCGTTAGTTATGTAATTATTCTGCTACTTGCTGAAGATTTATACTATTTGAAGTTGGGTTTGACTAATTTGCGAACAATATGATGATTAATCTTGGAGTGGCATGAAAGAGTTGATCTAGCCAAGACTCAATACTTCTTTATGCCGTGCAACTTCAAGCTCGTTTTACAGTTAAGATTTTGTTGAAGTTTATTCAAATTGGGGAGCGTTTTTGTAAATTATAATATTGTTGGGTTGAAGGATTTTCTGAATTTTCAGAGAAAGGGTATAGTTTTAGACTTTTGGTTTCCTGCAGGAGCTTCTTGTGTTGTGTTGCTGTATTGTTGGAACTTTTGAATGATGAATGTGAAGTAGTGTTTCTCTTAAGAAAAGGTTTAATAAAAAACAAGAACAAGAAAAATATGATGATAAACGAACAGATTGTTGATGTCTTGATGAACTTGAGATATGAGTGTCAAAATAGAATCAGGAAGCATTTGGTGTGGTGTCCATGTATGCCATGCCCTAGTACATGAATACGAACTCGAGGGGTTTTAAGATTTTTCGTGGTTAAATTTGACAGGTGCAAGCTGTGCTTTTGCTTTTAGGTGGATATGAAATTCCTTCTGGTATTCCTGCTGTTGGAAGTGTTCCCGTCAACCAACAGGTAGACATGCAAACTATTATTTGAATGGTCTACCTTCCTGATATTGATTTAAATTATCTGGTGCCGTTGATTTCCTACCACACTCACTTCTGTTGTAATTCTTACAGGGTACCGATGGCTTTCCTGTTAGGTCAGTTCAACCACAGAGAGCTGCTTCCTTGAATAGGTTTAGAGAGAAGAGAAAAGAAAGGTGTTTCGAGAAGAAAATTCGTTACAATGTGCGAAAAGAAGTTGCACTCAGGTATAATCCAATAGAATTGATGATCGGAAAATAGTAGGGATTATGTTATGATTACTTGGAACCACTCTGATCTTGGTTGGGGTCGAATGGGATTTTCTTGAACATTTCACATGGTTTTTGAGGCAGGTGGCATTTCTTTCAATGTAAGATCTTCAGATTAGGAAAGGTCAATAAAGTTTTTGTCCAATGGGCTGCTCATAATATTAAGAATTTTAACTTGAATTAAAGAAAATAAGGGCTACTGATGGAAAGGAAATTGCAGCATCTGGATTAGACAGAAGTTGATAGGAATAACTTATGATTTCTTTGATCTTGTGAAAAAAACTATATTTCTAATAACCTTCAGAAGAAGAAAGAAGAGGAATTTATAACTGTGACGCCTCTTTATTAATTCATTGTCGTGTCTGTTATAGAAGTTGAATGTGCTATTTATCTATCTCCTCCATTATCCCGAGTATATATACTAAATTAGTTTGTTATATTATTCCCATCTTATTGTCTGTAGTGCTCAGTGCATGACAGTTCAAGAATTTAAACTAGTTATAATCAAATGAGGGAAGGAGAGAAAAGATGATTTTGTTCTTGAGACTTGTTCTGACAACTCTTGTCTGGTCTCATCAGAATGCAGCGGAAGAAGGGCCAGTTTATATCCTCTAAAGCTATTGCAGATGAAGTGGGCTCATCTTCAGTTTTGGCTCAGACGTTAGATTCTGGACAAGATGATGGTTTGTTGGAAACTTCGTAAGTACATAACAATCCTCACAAGTCCATTTTCTAACTTTAAATAACCCTGCTGGTAGTTTGAGGATCATCAGTGTGTCACCTTACTCTCCCGCCTATTCATTTTTTCTTTTCTTTTCTTTTTTTTTTTTGATATCCGTGAGTGTCCGGGCCAGCTTACACGCACCTCAACTAAACTCACAGGACAACCGTCTGACCTACTACATTTGGTTGCCAATGAAACTAGTAGGATATTAAATATCCTAGGTAGGTGGCCACCATGGATTGAACCCATTCCCTCTAAGCCCTTTATATGGCCCTTATTGACCATTAGGGCAAACCCATGATGGTTCCCGCCTATTCATTTTTTCTCCTGACGATGATACTATATACTTGAGTTGCTAATTAGTTTTGCATCCAACGGATCCAAATGCTAGAAGAATTATCAAAATGCACAATTCTCATTCAGACCAGAAATGGTAAATACCTTGACTTTCTTTTAATGTGTCTTCCATTATTCTTCATGCAGATGTACGCATTGTGGAATCAGTTCAAAATCTACTCCAATGATGCGCCGTGGACCAGCTGGCCCGAGGACTCTGTGCAATGCATGTGGGCTCAAGTGGGCCAATAAGGTTTGTTTGTCAATCTGAAATTATGAAGAGTCCTTTAGGTGACATAACATCATCCATTAAATGATTTACGGTATCTTGGGCTGAAATCTGCACAGTATTTGGAGCTTTATTATGGGGGGAAAATATGGGTGTTTAACATTTCATTATCAAATGTGCTAGGTTTGTGGTTATGATCTAAAGATGCTTTCAGTTGGTTGATGATGTTTTTAAGTTAGTTTTGCAGATCAACCTTGGTTTTTAGTTTGTCATTAGTCAGGAAGGAAAGCTATTACCGATCTGACCTTTCGAGTATTGAGGATTGCTTTTTATTGTAGCATTAAAATTTCCTCGGTGGTTCTACTTTTACATTGATATCCTTAGTTATACATATTTCATAAGGTTCATGAAGCCTGAAGGTAACCAAAAACTGGTTTTGGTGAAAGTAACTTCCACTTTTGGAAATCCTTGCTGTATGTTGTAGAAAGATTTGCATAAAGTCAGTTCTCCTGGATGCTTAACTTTGTTCTTGACCATTGAGTTCCACCTCACCACCTTTTGCCTTGAAATATTTATATAGTAGGCAGTAAGTTCCTAGGATAGAATGTCGGTTTTTCCCAATTTTTCGTATGAGCTTTTTGTTTGTGTTTCTCAGAATTATATTAGCTGTGTCTTTTGTAGTAAACTAGATGTTTGATGCCATGTCCATGGATGAACTTTATTCCTCGAGTTCTCATTACTGAACTTTGAATGCAATAGGGAATTTTGAGGGATCTTTCCAAGGTTTCAAACGTTGGCATTCAGGAATCTTCTGTGAAGGAGACTGAACAGGTAGACATTTAAATCAAGTTAAGAAAGAAATTTTAGAAAAATACTGTTTTGTTTTCTGTTCTTTCTTATCCTGAGACCTGCTGTAGAAATCATCCTGATTCCCATAACTTCTGCAGAAGAGAAAAAAGTGTTTCTCTACAAATCAGAAAATTGTTTTCAAACATGGATCTGAATAAACAATCTAGGGATTAGGAAAGTTCTGTTTCTTGTTCGACGTGAAAATGTTAGTCTGTGATCTTAAACTATCCACCTTTTCTTGCATCAGAGCGACGGTGAAGCTAACGAATCCGATGCTGCAATCAATGTGGATATTCTCACTTCTAATGGTGATAAATAGGCCATAAACCACAAAAGGTAGATGTATGAAAGTTGATTAAACTAACTCTCTGCTAAGTGCCTGCTGGTTGAAGTTGGAGCATTTGGGCATTCCAACAAATTCTATGGAAATTCATCCTCTGCTCTGTGCACTTTAGAGAGTATGAGAAGAAGCAAAAGCAAGAGAAGAACTGCTTTCCCCATTTGTAACCAATCATACTTTCAAAGCAGAAAGTAGATGGGATTTAGAAGGTGGATGCTTAAAAAGCTTGCACTCTTCAATGGCTTTTTGGTCAAAGTAGAAGAAGGCTTCTCACAAGCTCTGATCAAAGGCTGATGTGATGAGTTGAGTTAAGATGATATGAAATTAGTAAATTATCTTCATTCTTCTTCTACAATGTTTGGTTAAGATGTAATCTTCCTTGTGTAAAAGGGCAATTAAATGCTTCAGATCACATTGTTTTTAGCTTATTTTTACATCATTTCATTTTTATTTTTTTTTTTTTTTGAAAAAATCAGTTTTATTTTTCCTTATTGTAGCATAGAAGTAAATAATAAGGTGTTACTAGCGGTAATTTAGTTACTTTGTATTTAAGGATAATTCGGTAAATTCATCTTATTGCTTCTCATCTTCTTCCCTTGTGATTTAATAAGTTAATAAGTTTATTATTATTATTATTATTATTTTATTTTTGAGTACATCAACATCAGGAGGTGGGGAGATTCAAACTTCTGACCTCTTGGTCGATGATACATGTCAATTACCATGGAGCTATACTCGCTACCGTCTGAAGAAATCTCAATTTTAATCTTTTCACTTTGTGCTAGTTATGGCTTGTTTAGTATCCTATCCTAATTCAGATTCATTGAATTAAATGAATTCAACGAATTACTGTTAGGATGTGTTTGGTTTAACTTTTCAAGTGTTTAATTTTGAAAAAAAAAAATCATTTTGAAAAAATTTCTAGTGTTTGACAACAACTAAAAATGACTTGTTAGAAAAATGAGATTAAGAAATGAAACCAACTTTTGTAAGAAGAGTTTTTAAGTATATAATAACTTGTGTATAAAAACACTTATGAGTAAATGTAACGATGAGTGTTTAAATTCTAAACAATTTTTATACAAGATGTTTTTTAAAAAATGCATTTTTGAGAAACATTTAAATTAAAATGTATTCCAAATGTACCCTAAATCTTTTACCAAACATGTATGCCGAAACACTAATAAACATGTAATATAACTTTATTATTTTTATTTAATTATTTTTTTTTTAACAAATCTTTTGATGGTTGAAATATCATTTTGGTCTTGTACTTTGGGTTTTGTCTATTTTAGTCTCTTCAATTTTAAATGTCCAATTTTGATGGATGTACTTTGCAATGGAATTATTGTTAATTTTTCTATACAAAAATTAATATCTATTAGCTTTCATTCTATAAATTTTAGAAATATGTGAAAATTATTATTATTATTATTAAACCAATTTCGATAAAAATGAACTTTAAACTTATGGTAGCACCACTTTTAAGTTTTATTTAAAGTACAAAGACTAAAATTGGATGTTTGAAAGTAAAATATAACAAAACTCAAAGTATAGAGAACAAAATGATATTTTAACCCAAAAAAAAAAAAAAAAAAAAAAAATCTCGACCAAAAGAATTTGAATGAAGGGATTGCACCAACCAATTTACACTCAAGTTAATGAATTCCAAACAACTATGATTTAGGAGATAAACTTATAACCTTCTAAAATATTTTCCAAATCTTTTCGTGGGAAGTTAATTGATTTTCAAATTAACAAGTCTTTTTTGTTTTCTTTTTTTAAGTTCAACAACATTTGAGGTGAGAGGTTTCGAATCCCATCTGTGAAATTGGAATACATTGATCAAAGGTTAAACCTCTTACCTCACAACCCTAAACCTCTGACCTCTCGACGGAGTGTACATGTCAAATTATGTTCGCCTTGACTTTTAAATTAACAAGCCTAATGTGAAATTGGATGGAGTTGAAAATTTTAGGTAAGAATTAATTCACATGGCCTAACTTCAAGGCTAAAAATTAAAACTATCCCTACATTTTAGTACCACTCATGCCGAACGTTCTTGTACCTCCATTTATTTCTAGAGAAAGCAAATGCTAATCAATTATTTCCTAACCATTTTTAGATCAATATTAAATAAAATCTTTAATGCAAAATTTGACTTTATTTTAAATTAAATTTAAGCCATTCATTTTATATTAAATAATAAGAAAATTATAATGAATGACTAAACTAGTTTTACCAAGTTTAGTTCAACAGTAATTGACATGTACCCTCGACCACGAGGTTAGAGGTTAAAATTTCCCACCCCCAAATGTTGATGTACTCAAAAAAAAAAAAAAAATGACTAAACTAGTTTTCATATTTGCAAATTTATAAATATGAATACTTTTTCCCTCAACGTATCCCTGATATACCACTTTTGTATCATTGATTAAACATATTATTGATATATCTAATATAAGGTACGTTGGTGATATACATGTTTCTTTGATATAAGAGTTCATACATTTGTTCTATTTTTATAAAATATTTTTATCACATGATAAATTTGATATTATTTAAGTTAGGTATGCTATTGTTGCAAAAGTATCTAAATAATTAAACTCTTTATTCTTATGCTTGTAAGACCATAATTAACAAACTTGCATTAAATCTAAGCTTTAATTGATTCGGTGGGGGGAAGAAACCATATTAAACTCAACTATTTTGTTTTTTGGTTTTCTATTTTTGAAAATTAAGCTTATTAAACAACATTTCTACTTAGGACAATTTTTATTAATATTATAATTTTTAAAACTTATTATTAAAATATAATTAGTTTGAAACTTATTATTTAAATATTGCAGTTTTAAATTTTTGGTCAAAGGTCGTCTCTTGAAGAGACGACCTTGAAACACGTGTTCACCATCAGCTGACATAGAATAAATTTAAAAAAAAACAAAAAAACAAAATTCTAAGAGGTCGTCTCTTGAAGAGACGACCTATGCACTTTTTTTCAAAAAATCTACATCTGGCAAGGTGGTGAATGTGAAATCTTCCTTCCTCCCCTTCCCAGGTTCGAAACCCAACAGTTGCAGTTTTTTCGTTTTCTTTTATTTTTTTCGTTTTCTTTCTTATTTGAAGTTTGAAATATACTTAAAAATACAAAAAAAAAAATTATACCATTTTATTTTTATTTTTATTTTGAATTATAAAATTATTATAACCAACTTTTAAATTTAGCTAATTGAGATAAAAGAAAAATAAAAATGAGAAATATGACAAATAAATCAAATTGTTGTTATTTTTATACCAATAACAATGGTTTCAATGAAGAGAAAAAAAAAAAAGAAAACAAAAAGAATGCAGTTGCTGAGATTCGAACATGGGAAGGGGAGGATGGAAGAACCCACATTCACCACCTTGCCAGAAGTAAATTTTTTGAATAAAAGTGCAGAGGTCGTCTCTCGACCTCTGAGAATTTTGTTTTTTTTTTAATTTATTCTATGTCAGCTGATGGTGGACACGTGTTTCAAAGTCGTCTCTTCAAGAGACGACCTTTGACCGAAAATTTAAAACTGCAATATTTAAATAATAAGTTTCAAACTAGTTATATTTTAATAATAAGTTTTAAAAATTATAATATTAATAAAAATTGTCCTTTCTACTTATAGTTTTTTGCTTTATTACTTATTACTTACCTTTTAAAATGATTCAATCTATATGGAAAAAAAAACTTGGCTCCATTATTTGCCCACATCAACATATTATTACACATTTAGAATCACATTATTCAGTTGCCCAACAATTGATCATTGAAGAACCAAAATAATTTTTTCTTTTATTCATAAGTTAATATGGGATATTTTAAAAGTTCAAACATAAAAATAAAATGAACTTGAAAATTTTAAAATTAAAATAAACAATTCAAAAATTAGAGATCAAAATAAAATAACTTTAAAAGTTTTGAGGACATCTAGTTAGTAATTTGTAAACAGAAATTTGGAAACAAGAGACTAAATGAAATAGTAGTTGAAAATGTGTTTGATAATATATTTATATACCCATAAAATAGTTGTAGGTATTCACTAAATATTAGGATGGATCTCAACTATTAGTTTACATAATTATTATTTTACAATAAAATATAATTTATAATATATTATATTATACATATTTTAATTTTAATAAAATGGAATAAGTTGATGTTATGTTTATAAATTTTTTTTTGTTAATTTTGTTTTAATTTAATTTTCCATTTAAAAATTTTAAATTCAAAATCTGAATACACTATCAACACAAATATTGTCAAAATAATATTCCCTCAATTTATTTAACACAATAAATCTAAAAACACAAAATATAATCAAGATTCAGTGTAGTTCAAATACAAGTTATATATGTCCTTTTGCTTACGTCAAATCCTAGCAAAATTACCATTTTATCCCTATATAAAAACACACATTTTTTTCTCTCGTTTTTTTTTGTCTCTCATTTCGTTTCTCTCTCTTGCTAATGCCTCATTTGCTCAATCTTTGTCTTCTTCCTTTTCTCTTTTCGAAGAGAACACAAAGACAATGAGAGTGAGAGGCTAGAGCGAGATTGGAGGGAGTGTGAGAAATTGGGGAGAAAGAGCGAGATTAAAGAGTTAGAGTTTGGAGAGAGGGAACAAGATTGAAGAGAGAAAATTTGGAGAGAGTGAGATATTAACAAGATATTTATTAGAGACTAAAACGATAATTTTACCAAGATGTTGATGCAAACAAAAAGACATATAACCTTAAATTGAAAAAGTAACATATTTATATTTTCACCTATTTAAATGGGTCATCGTCATTCATAAAATAAAACAAAGAAAATGTAGATATTATTGAAAGCAGTGCCAGGTGTCAAGTTTCCTCACACACAAGACTTGGTCATACCCAATTATTTTATTGACCAAAAAAACATTATCATTATTTTATTTCATTGACCTTTATTATAAAGCACTTCTTTCCTTGCTTCTCTTCAAAGCATTTTCTCTCAGTCTCTTTTGAACAGAGCATTCTCATCAAGCATCAAATTTGGTAATCTCCTTCTCTTCTCTTTTTATCTATTTCCAATCAATAATTTCTTTCCTAAATTTATCTTGTAAGCATGGAGCTTATGGAAATTAGGTTAAATTTTGTTTTGATCTTTTAACTCAATTTCCAAAATATTTATTTTGGTTTTGGAGCTTTTGAAACATTTATTTTAGTCTTTTTTTCGTTTTTGTTCATATTTTGCTATTAATTAACCCAATGACTCGAGTATGTGTTAAAGTCTTGATGTGGATATGTGTATTAACCTTGAGTATGTGTTAAAGTCGCGATGTGGATATACATTGGAGCAATTATATATATAAACGGTAATTGACATGTACATCAAGGAAGATGTTAGAGGTTCAAATCTCTCACCCTAAATGTTGTTCGAACTAAAAAAAGTAATAAAATAATTGTTAGGATTGAAATAATTATTTTTGGATGATATATCGAGACAAAAACATTAATTTTCTTTTTTAAAATTAAGAACTAAAATAAATATTTTGAAGGTTAAATTACAAATTTAGTATCTGAACCTTCAATTTTTTTTTTTAAATTCACGGATAAAAAAGACACAAAATTTTTAAACATTGACATTTAATTTTAATGATCTTTTTTGCGACAAGAATTAAATTGTTACAAATTTGAAAATATTTAGACTAAATTGTTATCTATAAAAGTTCAAAGATTAAATTGTTACAAATTTGAAAGTACAAAACTAAGACCTCGTTTGATAACCATTTGATTTTTGAAAATTAAATTTGTTTTCTTCCTATTTTCTTAGAATAATTTTCATTTTTGTTAGAGATATATTTGAATTCTTAGTCAAGTTCCAAAAACAAAATACAAATTTTTGAAAACCACATTTTTTTTAGTTTTGAAACTTGATTTATTTTTTAAAACCTGGAGAGAAGGTGAGTAACACAACAAAGAAACTTAAAAATTGTGTTTAGAAACTTAATTTTCAAAAACTAAAAATAAAAAACCAGATGGATATAATCGGAGCCTCAATTGTTACAAATCAATTGACCAATTTTTTTTTGAAAAAATCAATTAACCATTTAATTGAATTTTTCAAAAAAAAAAAAAAAAAAAAAAATATATATATATATATATATATATATATATATATATATAATTTCCCGCTAGAAACGGGATGCCCACCAAATAACACTGAATTTTGAAAAACATTTCCATTCTGACTGTGATTCCGATCTCGGCGGATTACCATTACAAATCTGTCCTCCTCTCTCCATTTCCGCCGCCGATCGCCGCCGCCGGATCTCGCAATCGCAACAACTCCTCTCTGGATCTCCTCCGCCGGATCTCTCTCTCTCAGTCGCGATTGGTTCGGCCGGATGGTTCGGCCTCGAACCGAACCGTGACGAACCGATTGTAACCCCTTCTCACACGAACCTCATGCCCTCAATTGGATTGTGGGAACGAATTAGGGCACACTTTCTTTGCTCTTTCCCTCTCCTCTCTGCTTTTCTTTCCTCTAACTCTTCCTTTCAACATATATATCTGATGACACAGTTCAGGCTCCACCCACCTGCGCCGCGCTCTGCTTCCTTTTTTAGTCGATAGCGGCACATAGCAACTCCTCCAGGTTTTTCTTTTTCCCTCTCTCTTGTGACTTTTCGGCATTCATTTCTCTTCTTTTATACTTTCTTTTCCGATTTGATAGATGGGGTGTTTTTGTTTTGATTCTTTTAGCTTTCTCTTGTGCGTTTTGATCTTCTTTTGCTATTTCATCACTAACCCCGTCGCTATCTTACTTGAACTAGGCCTTCACTTCCGTTATTGCTTATTGAACCGGCAAGATTGCTTTTTGTTAAATTGATAGATGGGATTTTTCTTTTTTTAGTGAGTTTTGATCTTTTTTTCGCTATTTTATCACCACTCATGTCGCCATCTTACTTGAAACTAGGCCTTCACCTCTAGTCTTGTTAATAGAACTGGCAAGATTTCTTTAGATTGATAGATGAGGTGTTTTTTTTTTTCGGGAGCTCCGTCCAAATGGGGATAAGTTTCCGCCCCAAAACTAGCGTCCGTAGATTTTTAAACAAAGTTGTAGATAGAAATGAAATTCTGAAGCATGTTTGAATTTTTGATTATGTATTCTATGCTCTATGTTGAGTTAAATGCACGAACCCTACTATTCTGTGATTTATTGCTTTATTCTTGTCTATAGACGCATGCTGTTAATAATCCTATTACTTCAGATCCCATTTGACAATTACATTTTAGTTTCTGTTTTTTTAAGAATTGTGCTTGTTTCCTTACCATTTCTTTACCATGAATTTCACCTTTCTTTAATAAACACTTGAATTCTTACTCAAATTCTTAAAACAAAAACAAGTTCTTAAAAACTATTTTCTTTACTTTTCAAATTTTGATTTGGATTTTGAAAATCATTTAAAAGATTAGATATCAAAACAAAGAAACTTATAGTTGGGAGTAGTATTTGTAAGTTTAATTTTTTTTTTTTTTAAAAAAAAAAACAAACAAAGCGGTTACGGTTATTGAATGGGACCTTAAGAGTTTGGATAGAAAATGCCATACATACTAGTGCAATTTTTTTTTTAGTTCAACAACATTTGGTGGTGGGGTTTCGAACTCATGACCTCTTGGTCATAAGTACATACTCTATGCCAGTCGAGCTATGCTCTTGTTGGAACATACCGGTGCAATTTGTTCTTTCTATAATTGTATATAATTGCACTAATGTAAGATTTTCTTTTCTATTAAATTTCTCTACTTAATAAATCTTGGCTTCATTGACAGGCGTTTGTGCTACATATCAAGCAATCAAACAGAATGAGAGTTGGAAATGTGTGGTTGACCTTTTGGGTTATACTTAATCAGATCTTCGAACATGTCATTAGTTTCTTTAGGAGATGCACATTTACTATTTTGTCGGTGGGTTCAATTCCTAATCATATTGCTTTCATCCTGGATGGGAATAGGAGATTTGCAAAGAAAAAAAGGCTGGCGGAAGGGGCTGGCCATAGGTTTGGGTATTTAGCTTTGACGTCCATGCTTAAGTATTGCTATGAATTGGGTGTGAGATATGTGACAATTTATGCATTCAGCATTGATAACTTTAGAAGAAGTCCAGAAGAAGTTCAAAGTGTGATGGATTTGATGTTGGAAAAAGTTGAATTGTTGATTAGAGAAGAAGGCCTTGTGAGTCAATATGGAGTTAGACTTCACTTTTTGGGAAACTTAAGTTTGTTGAGTGAACCTGTCAGGAAAGCAGTTGAAAGAGCTATGGCAGCCACCAGAAACAATAATAGAGCTATACTTGCAATCTGTGTTGCCTACACTTCCACTGATGAGATTGTTCATGCTGTTGAAAAGTCTTGTGAAGAAAAATGGGATGAGTTGAATTCAAAAACTGCAAATGGAGTAGGATATGATTTAGGTGAATTAGTTGTGGGTGAAAATAGTGAGAACAACTTCATAGCATTAACTGATGTTGAGAAGCATATGTATACATCGGTTACTCCCGACCCCGATATGCTAATTCGTACATCTGGAGAGGCTCGTTTGAGCAATTTCCTTTTGTGGCAGACCTCTTACTCTTATTTGTATTCTCCTACAGTACTTTGGCCAGAAATTAATTTTTGGCACTTGCTGTGGGCAATATTGAATTTTCAAAGAAACAATCTTTATTTGGTAAAGAAAAGGAATCAGTTGTGATCTTGTAAGAAGATTGATTTATAATTGTTTTCATGAGGATGTAGATTTGGTTTCTATTGAGCTTCATGTTTTTTCCCCTTCATATTATTAGTTATACTATTTTATGTAACACTATGTTTTGTTCTTTTTTGGAACACCTTTTACATATGTTGTATACAATAGACACTACAAGAGTTGTAACAATTGTACAACTTTTTTGCTGTTTGTGATTGTGATGTTCTCTAGCTTGAACTTAGACACTATTGAGAGATAGGTAAACTAAATTACAATGGAGAAGAAATGAGAATCAAGGTTCATTCTTGTTCAATTTCCAGATTTCAACTTTTTTTATGGGACAAGCTAACTTTATCTTATATGCTTACTTTTCTCAACTAGAAGAACTACTACAACTTTGAGTTTCTCTAGTTTATTTTCATTGTTTTTGTTCGTTTAATAAATTGGTTCTTTTTAGGTAGGCTATATGGGTTCTTTGATTCTTTTAGAATGTTACATCTGATGTTGAGTGTGAGTTCAAACTTTCGATACTAAGAAAGTAGTGATAGTAATGCTTGATAGTTTGTATGCTTAATCTGTTGGAAAAGAATTGTTAAGGATTTACTTGTGAAGTTTGCTGCTCAACATCTTTTTTCTTTTTCCAAAAGAAAAAAAAGCAGCTTAACCCTTTTTTTCTTTTTCTTTTCCCAACCTTCGAAAAGCGACAACATGAGCATAACTCGACTGGTTTTTCAACATGACCATAACTCAACTGATGACCAATCGGTTCGTGACTCAAATCTTCTACCCCACATTAAAAAAAAAAAAAAAAGAACAATAGTTTGAATTCTAGCTTCCTGACGATTCTTTTATAGGACACGTAATTGTCTTCATTTAGGTTTAGTAATTTACTCTTGTTACTCTCAAATATTTAATTTTTTTTTTTTTTTGAAAAAGGCCAAATATTTAAATTTAACTTCTAATAAGTGTTCCAAGTTAATATGTTGCTTGTTATGGGAATTGTTGCCATAAAGTAATAATCATTACTTAAAATATAATATTTTCCTCATTTTATACATGCTTGTGAAAACAAAGAATTTGTAATCAAGAATCATTAAGGGGAAATTGTCGGAAAATAGGACAAAACGTTATGAAACATGGTTTCACAATTTCCATGTTTGTGTCCTCATTTTATACATGCAATGTAAAGACAAAGAATTTGTAATCAAGAACCATTAAGGGGAAATTGTCGCTATTAAGGAAAATAGGGCAAAACGCTATGAAACATGCTTCACTATTTCCATGTTTGCGTGTTGATGATATCTTCCAACATGGTAATGTAGCAACCACTAAAACATGACCCTATAAAATGTATCCACCCCGATGATTGTACAAGTGTCGATATCTTCCAATATAGCGATAGAGTTACAATTGATATATGTTTTTTTTTTAAAATAAGAAATCCAACTTTCATTTGTGAATAGATTTTGAGCCTAGACAAAAAGGGGCCTAGACGAGCCTAGACAAAAAGGCTTTGCCTCTACAAAAATGTTTGAGAATTGTCAAAATAATAGATAAGATAATCGTAGAATTCTTTAGCTATACTATACATATTCAAGATAAGATAATTAAAAAATTCCTAGAGAGTGGTATTAAACTCAACCCAATCTTCTTCAAGACAACTTCATCTCCCTAAAAGTTCTCCTATTTCTCTCAAGCCAAGCGAACTACCAGCTAAAAATACCACTGTCCAAAGGGTGAAAGGATACCTCATCTTAGAACAGAGCAATCCTTGTCCACCATCGAAGGACATGATCTGTTTTGAGTTAAGGATATTTTGAAGGTCTCCCGAAAAGAGTCCAAGTAAGTCCCATGAGACCCTGAAATCACAACTCCAAAGTACATGATGTAGGCTCACAAAGGAAAACACCATAACCATTCTCAAACATGTCTCCTTAAACTTTGTAGACAATGTTTGAAAGTATTTTTAACCATGCTAAAAGCACTTTTGCCTAAAAATACATATTGTTCACTCAAAGTTCACATGTTTGGAAGTAATATAAAGTGCTATTGGAAAAGTTAATAGCACATCAAGATACACGGCGAGAAAGAATTTACAAAGTGCTTTTGCGACTTCACTGAGAAGCCTTCAATAACGCTCTTAAAAATGTAGAATCAAACATCAAAATGTTTTGTTACTATGTACTTATTAAAGTCCTTGTAACGGACATTTGTGCTAAAAACATTTTCCTAAAATCATTCTCAAACACGACCTTGGAATTTTGATAGGTAATCAAACTCTGTGAACATTATGAAAATGACTTTTTGACTAATCTGAAGTACCATTGAAGAATCAGACCCAATTTACTTTGTTAGCTTGCATCAATTTAGTAGATTGTGAGAAATTACATGTCATTAGTTGCAAGGAAAACTTAAGGCAGCAAGATGTCATTGTGTGATATATAACACTTCATATGACTTGGTGAGTACATTACTTGTGTTGCATTCTTTGCTAGAAATAGAGTACTTTAGTGTTCAATTAATCAAAGTCATGGTGGCAAGTCGTGTAAAAAGTGATCTACTCCTAAAGTTCTACTTTAATATAATTATCCATATTGATATAAAACTTTAGGATGCGATCACTTATATATGACTTTCTACTATGATCCTGAAGTTAAATTGATTTCATCTAGTATCATCGAGATGTAGGCTAAAATATATACCACAATGAAGGTAAAAATTTGTATGGTTTATATTGAAGACCATAACTCTAGAATTTTATATATTCTCTATTATGCCTCCACTATCACAATAAGATTCTAACAAGTATCCATTTCAATTAACCGATGTCCCACATTAATTCCTAGGCTTATTAACTTGGATCACTTAATCACTCACTTGTTTATATTAATTAACTAGCCTTTAAGTTAATCCTATGTTTCTTTTTAAAATAAGATATGAAACTTTTTATTGATGTAATATAAAAAAACTAAAACTCAAACTTTAGTGTTAATAATATGTTTTTCACAAGATGTTGAGATTTGTTAAAAATACAAAGGGAATTTGAAATAACTTTTAAAATGGTGATCCATTCTAGCACTTATTCTAGCACTTTTCAAAATTTTCATAGTACTTGGTTGGATATTCAAAAAAATAATTTCATTAGTGCTTTTTCTTGGAACCGCTTCTTTCATTTTTTTTAAACTGAAAATGCATTAAATATATGTTCATTTTCCATGTCAACCTAAACATAACTCAAGTTATTATACTCACCCTCATTTTCTAGGTTGGAGTTCTGACTCATTATTTGCAATATAATATTTTAGAAAAAAAAAAAAAAAAGTTGATTTTCAACAAATGGTACTGGAGGAAGAGAGAAATCTCATGAGAGAGAGAGAACTCAACACCTTTGTTCATTAGCTAGATTGGAAACAGTCCTGTAGTGCAGTGATAGGCTTGAAAACAGCTCATTATTTAGTTACACAATTGCAATTACAAAAGTTTGGACTGAAAAGCCCCAACTCATATCCAAAGATACAAAACCCCTCTCAACAAGATGTGTGGAGCAGCATAGTTACAAGATAAAAAAGTGAATCAGAAAAAGGGAAAATTACAATTGAACTATAGCAGCTGCCATGAATTCCAAAATCTGAACAATTTCACTGGCAAGCTAGCTTCCAGAAATGGAGTGACTAGTTCATCTGCTCCCTATTTATTCTAATAGCAGCTTCATAAATAATGCAATCTAACACTAAAATAAAACAAGGAACACGGGAGGATGCGTAGAGGAAAAGATATTTTTTTTATCTTGGATGTAATCTTAGTTGGTAAAAAGAGCTTGCTTCCCAACAATCCAGTTCTATATGGTAAAACACCAAAACCTCACCAAGCAGTATATCGAATATATTGTCTTCATTCAGTAATAACTGGACTCTTATGCATAATCAGAAGTCTTACAGATCAGTAGATCGATTATGTCCTGGCGTTTACGAGAATGCACTTCCATTAGAATCAGCATTAGCATGGAATGGAGACAGAAGCTCCCCTGAATGAGATGGCTTGCGGGATTTCAGATGCCGTGGAGAAGCAGAATAGGAATCACCATAACTGGATGTAGAATACATTGATGATGTTGGCAGTCCATGGATCCTTGGTAATCCCGTTGGATCGGCACCCATATTGTATCCCTTTTCAACTGTTTCAGCCTCCAGAGGTAATTCATCCAATGTCTACAATCAAGGAAAATGATATATTCCATAGAACTTCATTCGTGCTAATGTCATGATCAAACAGCAAACTGATATGAAGAATTATTTCAATAGGAACCATGATAGAATCCGAGATAACATTTGTCTTTTAGTTATCAATCTTCTCAATGTTTACTGTCTCACGGCTCTGGGCTTTTTTGTTCTATGAACAGTTTCATCTAATTATGAATCCTATTACCTACCCCTTTATTTCTTGTGAGATTCATCCTACCTCTTTTGAGATGAGATCAAATATTATTCATTTATATGCTACTCTTATTGCTCCAAAATTCACCAATCCGATTGGTTATTTTATTTTGATTATTTTAATGCAGAAGATATTTCAGCATGAAAGATGCAAGCATTGCCACTTGTCATGTGACCAGGAAGAAAACCATACCCGAAATGCCTGCTGAAGTACACGGAGAGTTTCCCTTGTACGCTTTCTCTTCATTGCCACTTCATCAGGCTCCTGCAACATCTCTTCAAACAGGTTCTCTCTGTTTTACAACATCACACCAAAACATAGAACACTTTACAGAAAACACAATCAAGAGTGTCACGAAGTTCTATAGATACATGGTTAGGAGAATCCAAAAGCAGAATCAAGATGGTAGAAAAATGATACATACCTGTAAAGTTTTTTAATGAATACATTGTGCAGATTTCGTTTGATATGGTTTACCTGAATCAATCAAATGAACCAAAACATAAGCAATAAACATGAGCTCGGAGGCTCTCTCACACTCACTTAACAAGGTAACTAACTAACCAGGTACGTTCTTTTTCTTTGGTTTTTCCCTATGGGGGGGGGGGGGGGGTTCCTTTCCCTTATTACCTATCTCTTTCGGTTTGCTAACAGCTAACAGGCAACAATTAAAATCTTTGCTGCTTTCTTTGCCAAAGAGATGGTGAAACACAAGATCATCTTTTCATATGGTTCAAATAGGATGGACTTTTTTGGAATTTTATTCTTCAAGCATTTGAGTGGCAGATTGTGTTCACTCTCTGTATTAAAGATCTCCTCCTTATCATTTTATTCATTCGACACCCTTTCAAGAAAGGCATGAAGGTTCTTTGGCTGAATTTTGTGAGGGCTTTGGTTGGAGTGCAATTCTCACATCTTCAATGGGAAGGAACAAGACTCTCAATCGTTACTCACCTCTATTATCTTCTTATCTCTAAATTGGTGTAAATTGAGTGTCCTTTTTATAATTACGGCTTTACTAATCTCATTGCCAGTTGAAAATGTTCTTTTGTAATCCATTGGATAGGATCTCTTTTTTGTAATCTATCTTATCAATGAATTTCTTTCCTATAAAAAAAAAAGAAAAGAGAGAGAGAGAGAGAGAGGATACATTTTAATAAATTCATAACAAGAAGGCAAACGCTTTGGTTTATGGGAATCTCTTGGCTCCCAGTAGTTAATTGAAGAAAAATATGATAGGAACTGGCAGTAGTAGTAAAGATTTAAACATACCAGGAAGTGCATGATGACTTTAGGTACAAAGTCTTCTGTACTCTTCCTAACAACGTCATAGTAGGATCTCAATAGCAGTTTAGTTATAGCAATTTCAATAGCCTCCTGCTCCGTATGGCTTTCTGAGGGCCTCAAGACAGCTGGTGGCTAAAACAACATGAAACATGTAGCCAGGTCAATTCAAATAGGGTGGGCAGATGAAAATCTGTTGATTCGATTATGGTACTACGACTAACCTCCCTTAACTGGATCATTGAGAAAGATTGCTCCACATTATGATGAGGTTCAACAAATGATTTTTTTGATGAATTTTCTTTAACAGAAGTACGGTTATCACTGCTATTACTACCAAAAATAGATGAAATCCCCCAACTAGAACTCCCTGCACCTCCTGGAAAGTTACAGAAGGATATTAATGAGGAAAACTCGTACACACTAATGAAAAAAATGCAGAAACATCCATATGTCCTTATGCAACTAAATGCACATCAATAATTGTTTACCAAGAATAGAACCGACTATTTTGAATAAACTGATGGTTGTAAGGGAGACATTTTCACTATATATATATAATATTTGATCTTTTCTTTTTGGTACATATATATACATCTTTTTTTTTTTTTGGGGGGGGGGGGGGGGGGTAAGACATCGATTTTTCATTGAACAAATGAAAGAATACAAGAACACATAAAAAAGCAAGCTCAAGAGCAACAGGAGTTCAAAGACTGCCGAAAAAAACGAACTTCAATCCAAAAGAACAAGACCAAGTCCATAATTACAAAAAGGCCTAGTGACTAACGCTCATAAAGAAGCATTAAACCTAATAATTTCTCAAACCTCCTCACCTGACTTCTTTCTCTCTAAGAATCCTACTATTCCTTTCAAGCCAAATACCCCATAAAACAACAAATAAACTAGTTTGTGACAACATTTTGCCTCTCCCTAAAGGGAGGGTGCAAGAGCACCTCCTCCAGGCTCCATCACCGCTCATCTCTTCTACACACCCTGCTAACCTCGAACAAAGTCCTCCAACAGGCCTAAATGTGGTTAGCAAAATGGCACTCCCACAATAATGGCTCCAAATCCTCCTCATGCCTCCTATTGTCTATCGAGAATGCAAAATTACGAGAACAAAACTCATCTTTAAACGCAATCCAAAGTGTTAACATTTCCAAATAAAACTTGCCATGCAATAAAACATCACCTTCTTAGAAATTTTAACCTTCCAACAGAATAGCTAAAGAAGTAGAAGAAAGAGAATGAAAATAGATTGACAAGGGATTGACAAGAGATTCTCTAAATAGATTAGGAGTGCAAACTCTAACATCTCTCCTTTTAGGAGATGGAACACAAATCTTGAAAGATTAGAAGTAGACCTATTACATCGATTGTCTCCCAATAGGTAAGAGATCGATGAAGACCCAAAGAGGCGAAGGAAGGGAGATTAGAAGAGGATAACACAAAGGCCACTAAATGCAACTTTTTTTCATAAAGGAAGTAAAGACGAGGAAATAACACAACGGCTTATCCCCAACCCAATGATCCTCCTAGAAATAAACTCCTAAAACTATTGGGGAAAAGAGGGGAAACAAGAAGAAATAGCTTTCCAGAGATTTTTGTTGAGGCCCTTCAATTCCCCACTCGAGATCCACTCAAAAGGGTAAGGATCATACCATAATCACTCTATACCACAAACTATTAATTTCTGAACCACCACAACCACTTAGCCAAAAGAACCTCGTTATGTAATCTCAAACTCCCAATACCTAAGCCTCCAAGCTCGATAGGCTTCAAACACCGACATCCACTTCACCAAATGGAATCCTCTCCCTCCTCGACCCCTTGCCACAAAAAAGTTCATCATCAATCTCTCAATCATATTACTCACAGAGATCGAGATGGTAAACATGGACAAGAAGAAACTAGGTATCCCACTTAAGACTACCCAAATAAAGGTGAGTCTCCCCCTTTGGAGAAGGAACCCTTCTTCCATCAAGACAATCATTTTCGAAACTTCTCCATAATAGGATTCCAAAACAATTGGCTTTTAGGATTTCCACCTAAGGAGAGCCCAAAATAAGTGGAAGGGAACTGGTTTAGCTCACAACCCATCATTGCCACCCACGAAGCTAACTTGGAAGGGCAGCAATTTAAGCAAAAAATGGAGCTTTTCCCCTATTAATCTTAAGACCAAAAATGGCTTCAAATAAGGAGAAGAATTTATTAAGATTGACAAAGGAGTTCTCCTGACCTGAATAAAAGAAGAGTATTATCAGCAAACTGAGAGTAACACAAGTCCTCAATAACACCCTTATCCACACCTGTCAACACTAGCTTACTTAGTACATCTACCCTAGGAGAAAAAGGAAAGGTGATAATGAATCACCTTACATGGAAAGTACAATACCAGGGCCTCATCTCAGTGGACAATCTAAATACTATTTGGTCTAATGCAACATATACTGCTCTTTGGAAATTGTGGTCCAACAGAAATCAAACATTTTTCGAATCCAATCAAGCATAGAGAACTTTTGGGACCATGTGAAACTTTTCTCTTCTTCTCAGTATCTCCTTTCTAATGGTCTTGTAACTAGGATATCTCGTATATTTTTTTCTAATTGAGAATCCTTTTTGCAATCCATTGGTCTGGTGGGGTATCTCATCTCCCCTGGTTTTGTATTAGCTCTTTTTTAATATAATTCTCTGTTTCCTTTACCAAAATAAAATAAATAAACATGTTCAAATCATGCCACTTATTACACATTTGGTTCATAGAAGAATAGTAATATTACCAGACAAAGTAACTTTTTCACCTTCTGCCGATGGTCGTACAGCCTGTTAACCAGTAAAACGAATTGAATAAGAATGTGAATAAGAACACTGCGTAATAAATTCTCAGCCTGTTAAACATTCACCCTACTATGTTACAATTTTAAGTTACAAGATTTCCTACCTGATCAGCTACTATCCCATTTACTTTCCTTGCAAAAATCCCACGAGTTTTCAAACTTCTCTCCGATGTTGTTGCCTTATCAAGCTCTATACCATCCTAATCAACATAAAATTTCGTATTAAATGAGAATAAAAAACTACTTTGGAAAAGAAATACATAACTTTTTTTTAAGAAACAAGAGACTATTCAAAAGAGAGCCAACCACATAACAGCTAAGGGACGGGGGGTATACCCAAACTACAAAAGAAGACCTTCCAATCATTAGAAGACTATGGTTACAAAAGGATTTCCTATACTTTGAACACAACCAGGAGGAGTTATGTTAGACATTACATTTGAAGAGACGTCAAAAAGATTTCATTCAAAAAAAAAAAAAAAAAAAACAAAAGACAGCCTAAGGACCAGAATTGATCACCTCCCCCAATCAAGAGAGTCTTCCAATCACTAATAATCATCAAGAGACTGTAGTTACAAAAGAATTTTGTGTAAAGATATCCACCACGATGCTGTATTTTGTCCAAGAATTTAAAAAGAGTCAAAACATAAAGACTTATCTTTGAAAGACCTAGCATTCATTTCCTTCCAAGTGTGCCACAAAAGAGCTTGGAAAGCACAGCTTCCAACCACCTCAGTTGTTCTTTCAGTTTCTAAACATTTAGTCCATCATATGCCAATCATCCACTTTCTTGGGGAGGAAGAAAGAAAATCCCAAGCTTTTAGCCAAATAGTTCCATGAGCGATAAACAAAGTCACAATGGGATAAACAACTACCCTCTTATTAGGAACTTGTTGTATGATGCCTCTTTTTGGGTATTCAATGTATGATGCCTCTTCCGAGGTATAAAAAATCCAGTAATTTTGATCCTTCCAAAGATGCCAAAGAAGACCCCTAGCCATATCAATGTTTTAAAAGGCTATTGAGGCTTACGCCTTGAGGCTCGCCTCGAGGCAAAGCTCTAACTTTTAGCCTCGAGACTTGCACCTTCTTTGGACCATAAAAGGCTTACGCCTTTAAAAAAACGCACTGAGGCTTTAAGTTTCTACGCCTCATAAAATGGTTAGAAGAATAGTATTAATTTTCCCATTCTTTAAAAATATAAGGTCACTACTCACTACTAGTTCCTTTGAAAAAGGGAACTTCTTTTGTGCATAATCTCTATCATCTTCCTTAACATAAGGTTTAACATAAGGTTTAGTTATTGTCAGTGAGTGAGCAGGTTATTAACTGTTCTCAAGTATTTCCGTTGGTTGGGTTTGCTTTTAATGTTTCATATGAAGTATTAAATGAGGCTAGGCTACTAAGCAACTTTTTGAATCTAATCTAATGGGGTTGGTGTGAAGATGGTTGAGGCAATCTCCAATTCCAAGTTGCATGCTCATTCACCATTAGAAATTTTTAATTTGGTTGGTGCTCGATTTAATTTAGTTGGTAAAAAATTGGCTGTTGATACTTCAAATTTGACGCATTCCAAAGTTGCACTACATGCTCCCGTAATGCATTGATTGGAAAAAGGGTGATCGATGGAGTATTTAATTTGGAGAATTCCAAAGGAGCTCGAGTGACTAATGCACTGGTTGGTGAGAAGGTAGTTGTTGGTGCTTTTAATTCAACAACTTTAAGCTCTAATTTGATGACCTCTTTAAAACAAGAGGAATTCTTGGCCAATGGAGCCCTCTCCCCTCCTTGCTCATCAATTTCAAATGGGCTACTTTTGAAAGATCCCTCTCTTGCTTTTACTCAAAGGATATTAAACAAGTTCAAATCTATCTCGAATGATCATTTTTTTTTTTTGAGAGAGAAACAAAATTATTTCATTGATAAATGAAATGATTAGAGGGTTAAAACCCCAAAACCATTATGAGAAAACTTACAAAAAGGACTTCCAATTGAGAGTCAAAAAATCAAGACTATAATCTTTAAAAGGATGTGAACATTTACACCAATAAAGAGCATTAAAAATAGCTAAATCCAGAAGGTCGGCAAAAGATGAATGAGTGTCGCTGAAAATCCTTCCATTTCTTTCGCACCATAAAGACCAAAAGAAAGAACGATTAAAGGCTAGCCAAAGAGTTTCCGCATTACCTTTGAAAGGATGGCCCGAAAAAACCACAGATAGAATAGCTTGCATAGATCCAGGCATAATCATATTCCAGCCAAACTCCTTCAAGATAAAGTTCCAATACTTCTGAGCAAAAACACAGGAGCTAAATAAATGACTTTGAGATTCCACATTGGCTTTACACATAATGCACCAAGAAGGAGAGATAGCATTATATGGCATTCTTTTTTGGAGACGCTCCGCCGTATTAATACAACCATGACTAAGCTCCCAAAGAAAAATTTTTATTTTTCTAGGATAGAAATCTTTCCATATAGCTGTAAATAAAGGTTGGTTAGCATGGTCTTGTGGCCTCACCAAAAAATGCATCATAGATCGAACCGAGTAGCTTTTAGATGGATCTAAAGACCATTGCCATGAATCATTCGTCCTCTTTGGAGCAAAAGCTTGTAATATATGGGCAAGAGATGCCCAATCCGCAATCTCTGAGTCTTTAAGACATCTTCTGAGACCCAAATCCCAATCATTATTTTCCGAATTCCATAAATCAGCCACCGTTGCATGAGCATTATTAGAAAGTAGGGGAAAACTTGTAGCAAAGTCTATATCAGTAGCCCAGATATCATGCCAAAAAGAAATATGATTACCATTACCAAGAATTCTTCGAACATGTGGCTTTACCATAATGTTCAATCTTGAGATCTCCTTCCATGGAGCTTTGAAAGACCGAGAGTCAGCACACATAGGCCAATTTGGATAAGCATCTAGATGATAATATTTTGCTTTAATAACCTGCTGCCACAGAGAGCCTTCCTCACATAAATATCGCCAAATCCATTTAGATAAAAGCGATTCATTTCTCTGCTTGATATTTCCAATGCCTAAACCTCCAAAAACAATTGGCATTTGAGTTTTGGCCCAACTAACATTGTGTAATCCACCATTACTTTTTGCACCTTCCCAAAGAAAATCCCTTAGGATTTTTTCAAAAGATTTTACAGTTTGAGTTGGCATTCTGAACAAAGATAAAAAATATATAGGCATATTGGAGAGAGTGGATTGTATAAGAGTATGCCTACCTCCTTTGGAGAGGAAGAAATATTGCCAATTATGAAGTTTATGATGAATCTTTTCCACAACTGGTTGCCAAAACAGAGGACTTTTTGGGTTGCCTCCTAATGGAAGTCCAAGATAAGATGATGGCCATGTACCCACTCGACATCCAAATTTTCTAGCCAAGTCATTCATCTCTTCTTGAGAAACTTGAACTCCCAAAAGCTCACTTTTGCTGTAATTAATATTAAGACCTGATGCATTTTCAAATATATGAATGAGATTAAAGAGATTTTCCAAGGCTTGCGAATTCATGGTTGAGAATAATAATGTATCATCAGCAAATTGTAGATGATTGACTGTGAGAGAAGATTTGCCAATGCAGTGAGAAGCGATCTTTCCCAAATGAGCTCCATGAGATAAAAGACGACTAAGGCAATCCGAAACCAAAATAAATAGAAAAGGAGATAGCGGATCTCCTTGTCTAATGCCTCTTGAGGGAATGATTTTACCTCGGGGTCTTCCATTGATAATAATAGAATAGTTTGCACTAGATAAACAACCCGAAATCCATTTCCTCCAAAGTAAACCGAACCCTTTGGCTCGGAGAATAGCATCTAGGAAGCCCCAATCAACCTTGTCAAAAGCTTTCTCCAAATCTAGTTTAATGATCAAACCTCGATTTTTTTTTGAGTGCCAATCTTCAATGATTTCATTTGCTATAAGAGAAGCATCTAAAATTTGCCTTCCTTCTACAAACGCCATTTGATTTTCAGATATGGTAGAATGGAGGATTTTCTTGAGACGATTGGATAAAACTCTTGCAATGATCTTATATGCACATGGTATTAGACTGATAGGTCTGTAATCATTCACTGTTCTAGCATCCACTTTTTTTGGAATCAAACAAATATACGTCTCATTAAGAGCTACATTTATAACACCTGAGGAGAAAAAATCATCAAAAATAGCCATAACATCAGATTTAATAATACTCCAAGATGTTTTAAAAAATTCCCCTGTAAATCCATCCGGCCCAGGAGTCTTATTATTTCCCAATGATTTAACTGCCATAAGCACCTCTTCCTCGGTAAATCTCCTTTCCAACCAAGTAGCTTGTTCAGAACTGATTGAATTCCAATCAAGATTTGTAGGGAGAAATCTAGACTTACTGTCGATAGTGAATAGGCCATTATAGAAATCCAGAAACTCAGCCTCTATATCATTATCTGTAAGGAGACTATTACCTTCTCGTGATAACAATTCAGAGATTGTATTTTTCCGTCGACGAGCTGAGAGAATGCGGTGGAAAAATTTTGTGTTTTCATCACCCTCCTGAAGCCACTGCAACTTACATCGTTGCTTCCAATGAATATGATCAATAGCATTAAGGTCAAGAATCTGCTTTTTGATGTCTAATCGAGTGCTTCTCTGCTCACTGGTTAAATTTCCCCTTTCTTCTATATCATCCAATTCCTTTAATCTGGAAGTTAGCATAGACAAAGTAGTTGGATTGTTGTTCAGATGCTTACTCCAGTCCTTGACCGCCAACTTTAGAGCCTTTAATTTCATCATTAATCCATGACCAGGCCACTCTTGGATAGAGTTTTGGTTCCACCAGGATTCAATAAAAGGCAAGAATGATTGTTGTTGGAGCCAAGAGTTTTCAAACCTGAAGGGAGATGGACCCCAGACAATATCTCCAAAAGATAAGATAATTGGAAAATGATCTGATGTTGGTCTGTCCAGCCGCGATAAACAAGCCGAACCAAATTTCTGAAGGCATTCGTTAGTAATGAGGAAACGGTCAAGAAAGGACAGCGATGGAATATCAGTGAAGCTGGACCAAGTATAACGACCATTTTGGAGAGAAATATCCATAAGCTGATAATCTGTAATAAATTTATTGAAAAGCCGCATACTTCGAGTTGTAGATCTTCCATGAGATTTCTCCCAAGTCCATCTAGTGACATTAAAATCTCCACCAAGTATCCATCGATCACCTCCCAGGCCAGCCAAATCATTCAATTCTCTCCAAAAGTCCACACGGGGTAGTCTAGTTGATGGACCATAAATTGCAGATAACCAAAAAGAAAAGCCATCAGCCAAAAATACATTTATAGAGATAGAAAATTGACCTTGAATTATCTCCTTGACGTTGTAGTCTGGATCACTCCAAAGAATAAGAATTCCACCAGCTGTCCCCACTGCATCCAAAGCAGCCCATGCAATAAACGTAGAACTCCAAAGAGATTTAATAATTTTTTTGTCCACCTTGGATCTTTTTGTTTCTTGAATAAGAACAAAACTTGGATTGTGCTTCTGAATAAGCTTTTTTATTGTTGCTCTCTTCTTCCAAGAGCCCAAACCCCTCACATTCCATGACATGAATTTCATTTATGTTCATTAGAGCCCTCCAAGAGTTTCTTCTTTGGGAGCTTGTCATAGTTAACATTTGTAGTCAGACCTTTTAGCTCTCGAGGGCAACGACCAGACTTTGCTCTTGTACCTCCTTTTTTTTTCTGAATAGGTGGGGGGATTGCCATAATACAGAGACCATATTCTCGCAGAAGAGGGCCCAGACGCTGTAGTGAGAAGGGACTAGTAGCATGGTGAAAAGTTCCTGTGTTCTCGGGAACATGGGGTTTTTCTTTGGGCGTGAGGCTTAAATTCAGGTTTAGGGTGGGAATATCAGAGTTATGTATTGGGGTTGTGGTGGGTTTAACAGGAGTTTTTGGGCTTTCTTCAAAAGCTGTTAATAAAGGCTGTGGCTCTTCGAAGAGAGTAAGATCCATGGAGGTTAAATTGGTTGGTGATTTGGCCTGCGGGAATTTGGATTGGGGTGATGGTGAAGGTTCAGCTTCTGGGCTTGAAATAAAATCATCAGTATCTAAATCCTCATGGGCCATGGGCTGATTGGAGGTGGCAGCCTTCAATCCTTGTTTAAAAATTACAAGGCCCTTTGACTGCTGGGCTTTGTTGGTCTCTGAAATAGGGTTTGGCGGCTGCTGCACAGAAGGAGAAAGAATATGGGATTTTGACTTTCCTTTATTTAGAGCATTTAAAATCGTGGGAGATTCCTTTGATTTAGTAGGTGATTCATTTGATAACTGCAGATTTTGAGTAGAAGTTTCTCCCATATGGAAATTTCGTTCCGTTATCCTTGCCAGCTCATTATTGCAAATCGTAACTGGTGCGTTCATTTTACCAGGATTTCCGATTTCGTCAACGGCTAATTTTCCGGTAGCTTTTCCGTCGTCTTCTCCGGCGATCTTTTGATTTTTGAAATCCATGTCGCTTCTGGTTGAGGAATTTCGGGGTTCATTGCCTGTTATGATCACTCTGATGACACCAAGGTTGGTTAGGTGATTTGGTATATCTATCACTGCTGGGATAAAACCCGATTGATTTCTTTTGACCTCGATTCGTGCTTCTTGGAGATTGATCCATCGATCAGTATGACTAGCCGTTTCCTCATATCCACCGCATAAGTTTCCTATGTATTGAAAGATATCGTTGGTCCAAAGGAAAATGGGTAGGTCTTTAATCGAAATCCATCCTCCATAAGATATTGTCATCCTCTCGTTGACATAATTTGTGTGATTCATTGGATAGAACTTTACATTAAAACCACCAATCAATTTCCAGTCCTTCATTTTGCATAAACGAGTTGCCATCCCAGGGTCGTAGCAGTGGAGGATAGCTTTGTTTGCTTGGAAAGGGTTTATGGAGCACCGATTCAAAGTATCTTTGGTTAAAGCCTCCTTGATTGATTGCCAATCATTTTGGTAGGAAAATCGTTGAACTATAATCACTTCTTTCCAGTCAGCAAGCTCTGCGTGGATCTCTGATTCAGGCTGGGTGGCATTGCTTGTGTGTTTCTGATTTTGCAGCAGCTGTACCTCGTCAATCTCTAGCCCTTCTTTCAGTTTTTCCTTGTAGGAAGGGATGATTGGTACATTGACCTTGGGTGCTGATTCTGATTTCCGATATGCCTCTCCAGGGTATTCTGATATCAGGGAAAAAAAAGACAACCAACCCCTTTTCTCATTATCTGATGGTATCAATAGTTTCCTTGATCCTCCACTGTTTGATAATTGGATGATTTCAGCAAAATAACCATGTCGATTTCGAAGTTTTTCAACACAAAGGACGTAATCTTCACTTCTTTGTTCCGAAAAGAACTTATAGGAGCATGGGCTATCAGCAAGAGATTTGAAGCAGTTGGCCAACCAAATGAGAGATTTCCATGTGAGTGATAGACTATGTGAGGATGATCGGCTGCTTTCTTTGATTTTTGCTCTACTTCCACGGTAAGATGCGTCAAAGGATATGGAGAAGGTTTTTCGATCAATGAAAACTGCTCTTTTGGAATAATTCCATAAGGAACCGGAGGATTGATTTGATGTTATCATGGGGTAGGGAAGGTTCAGGGTTCATGGTTGGGGCAAGGTGGGAGGGGAGAGAGAGGGGAGAGAGGAGGAGAGAGACATTTTAGTTCTCGAATGATCATTTTAAGGAGTATTTTAATCTTTTCGACCAGCTTACTCTACTAAAGATAAGTTTCAAGCCTCCTCTCCCAAGAATGAATTCTTAGATGAAGATGAAGTGTGCAATGGAAGTGTTAGCACCTATGGGTCATTTGTCTATGAAACCCTTGCTGTAGATTTTTTTTTCTTAGTCCAACAACATGTGGGGTGGGGAGATTCAAACCTCTGACCTCTTCGTGAGGTTATATGTCATACCATAACTAGTTGAGCTATGTTCAGGTTGGCAATCATGGCAAAAGATTTTAATGTTGGATGTACGGAAGACATCTTTGAAGATGGTTTATTTTCCCTTTTCAATGGAGTTGAAGATAAGATTTTTATCGACAATCCTTGCTCGTCTAATCTTGCTAAAAATGGTTGTAGGCAAGGATCTTCTATTGATTGTTGAAAGGCCTTTTAACCCCCATCTTCTTGAAGAATAAGACTTTTTAAATTATATTGATAAAGTTGCGCATTATTCTTCCTCCTATCGAGCACAAAGACGACTCCAAATGGGCTTGAGGTCTAGTGTAGTCACTATTCTTGGGGTTTTTTCGATTATTTTGATAAATTTAGGCATTATACTCCTCCCTTTGCCTTTAAAAAAGCTTAACATCCTGAGGAAGTTATTTCAGATTTAGAAGGCTAAGAATGAGGGTACTCTAACTCGTTGGTATCCACACTGCCATCCTTTGTTCCACATATTTGAAATATGTTAAACTAGTCATTTTCTGAAAACGAAACATATCTAGCTTTCTTCTTCCGGCCAAAGTCAACAACAAACCATTTCTCTTCTATTCCCCATTTTTGTGCCTTAAACGCCATCACCATTACCCAAAAGATTAATGCAAAGGGCACCAAAGGCCAAGGCTAGTCACGCTCAGGAGAGAGGGAGAAGGGAAAGAGCATTTACATAAAATTACTTCCTAATGGAGCTCAACACAAGAGAGGGGAGGGTGGAAAACACATGAAAATAATTTTTTCCAAAAATATTAGAAACGTAAGGTTCCTTGAAAGTAAAATTTTTCTTAAATGTAGTGTTTCTTTATCGAAAAAAAAAAAAAGGTAAGCAGTGTTGCCTTTACCTTCTGTCTAGAGATAGGCAGGGAAACCCTAGAGGATTTGACCTGTTGCAATGCAATCTCAACGGCCTTGCTCCCACCAAGAAAATTTGGGTGTGAAGTGTTTATGTACCCCATCTGCAAATACAAGTATAATTGAACAAGAAACCAAAATTTTCATCGAAGAAATGAAAAGAGACTCATGCTCATACGAACACCACAAGGGAGAAAAAGAAGATAAAACAAAATAATAAAGTAAATAGCAACCCAATCAAATGCTGAAAGAAAAACTATAACAGCAAAACAACCAAAAAAGATAGACAAAGGAGCCAAATAAAAACCCAAAAAGAAAAAACAAAGCCAGAGAGCATTCATGAAACTAGAAACCCAATTGAGAAGCTTCCAAAGACAAAAAACGCAGCAAGCTGACCAAAACCAACAACATCAAGCAACCATTAGACATCCAAAATCAAGCAACCATTTGACTGCCAAAGATAAATCTTCAACAGAACCATCAAACTTGAAGAGGCTATAATATTGAAGCGGCATGCAAGAGATGCAAAGCACCAAATAAAAATTTATGCCTTAAGCAACAAATCAGAAATTAATGAATCAACTCCCACCTACTATACTCCAAGTCAGTGTTTTAAAAGACGCACCCACCTACTATACTCCAAGGCACAACGTTAGCGCCTCACTTCGAAGAAGTGATGCGCAGTGAGGAAGGCGCGGCCAAAGCGTGCGCCTTCCTCGAAGCCCCCGAGGCGCACGCCTTAGGCGCCTCTGGGGCTTCACATTTTTGTGGAGTATTGACATCATCATACTTGGTCATTCGGAGTGTCAGAAGGCATATTAACAATACTAAACTCACTATTCTTTTGTGGAGTATTGACATTTGACTCTATGTTGGAAGACTAATATTTGAACCTTATTTATCTTTTATCTATTTTTCTTGGTTAAAAACTTCATTACTTGCCATGAAAGTGTTTTATATACATGTATATATTTTTGTAAGTTTTTTTTCTATATAGTGCGCCTTAGAGAAAAAAGCCCACGCTTTGTGCGCCTTGCGCCTAGGCCCCAGGAGGCCATTGCGCCTTAGCGCCTTGAGCCTTTTAAAACACTGCTCCAAGTCCAAGCAAAATACCAATTCAAATCTACGCCTTAGTTGCAATTTACAAGTCCCTACTCAAAAGGAAGGACAGTTTAATTTGTCTTTACATCTCTAATGCTCCAGTTGACAAAAATTTATTTTCTTCTTATATTAATAAGTGTGGATTTGAGGTTTATGAAATTCCCTCACACTTGCCAATTACTGGAAACTAATCTTTATTTCTATGGTACGATGAAGATCTTATCGTGGAATACTCGTGGTTAAGTTAGCCTCAAAGTCTTTATTTGAAATAAATTCTTCCACAGAAGTGTTCGGAAGGCAGTTGAAAAGTCTTTGGAAGATTTGGCATCCTTTCGTAGTTTTAATTCTCTCGTTGTGGAGGTTGAAAACTTTTTTGGAAATTTGGTTGAATTGTTCAAATGATTTGAGAACATTTCACTGTACTTTCTTGGATATTAGTTTACGGATAGAGACCCAAGTAGGACTTTGCTCTTTAGCAGTAAACAAAATTCTGAAGTGACCCAAGAGTCCATCTAACTATTTGACTGACTACCTTGCATATAGAAATTCAAATTACCACTGCAATGACAAAAGATGATTGCCAACATAAACATCGAAACAAATAATATTTCTGACATCTAGTATGTCATTCCATAAAACTACAGTGACTGGTACAGTTTATCCAACAAATTATGTGTCACAAAATCCATAGTTCAAGTAGACCAATAATTATGCCAATCCATATTTTCTAAAACAACCAAAATATTTCAGCCATTGTCTTGTGTGGTTAACCAAAATAACATCAGTGTGATTTTGTGCTTGTGGATGTGGATGTATTACTACAGAATCAAACATAGATGATATACCTGCACATCAATAAAATGCCCAATCATAGTTTGTGAGGGTTCAAGACCTTCTCGCAAAAAATTGCCCATAACTTCATCCATGCGCTTTCTTAAAACAGGAAATCTCTGCAGTTCACTTACCACGCAATGATGGCTAATCTGGAGAGAGATTAGGAAACTATAAGCAAGCAATAGGATAAGTACGCACAAAACGCAGCAAAAAAAATAAATTCCACCTTTATTAGTTCTTCATATATGAACCTTGCACACTGAAGACTTGGATCTAATAAGCGAGCTATTTGCTTGCGAATAAGAACTTCAAATGGAACCTACACACATTGAAAGATCAGATCAACATCAAAATACGATGAACCTTGTCCATAATATGTTATGGCAAAATTCTATTCAGCGTGGAGAACCAGTAAAATTTCACAATGTCTTCAAAGAATGGAAAGAAGTCTGGGACATAGTGAGATTTGTAAATTCAAGGTGCACTGTCTCTGAATTCCTTTGCAATTGTAATTTATTGTATCAAAGTTGAATAGCATTCCTTTTTCCTAGCCCGTTTGACTCGTCATATATTCAATGATTGGGTACTAAACCTTATGGGGTGGGATGTGTGTGTATGTGTGTTGGAGGGAGGGGGGGGGGGGGACATACATGCATAAATGACGATTCTTAATATAGATAATAAAAAATAGAGTACAACAATAATTATGAGCAACATAAAAGAGGAAAACAAAAGGTAACATAACCTACTTCAGGCACAAATAAAGCAGATTTAGGACCAGTTGCATTCTGGATAGCAGTTCGGATGTCATCATCAGTCAAACCCTCACATGGATCCACTTCCTGCCTAATAACATTTCATCGTATCAGTGAGAATTAACACTCAGCCAATACTCTGACAGCATTAATTGCACGAAGAAATATCAAGGAAATACAACTAAACCAAGATGTAAGTTACTGAGATGGTAAAAATGTAAGCAATTAAAAATCTGTCCAGTCTAGTAATCCATCAACTGCAAAACCAGATAAAACCTATCAGACACTCTGCCAAATGAACTTCCGAAGGATGATGACATTCTGGAGTGGGTGTCTCCCCCTCACTTGCTATCCTCCATGATTCTCAAAGAAGAAGCTGATAGATGGGTTTGGCCTATGGAACCCTCACAGAAATTCTCAGTAAAATTGTTAACTTATGCTCAAGGCAAGGAAACTGAATGCAACTCCCTGTACGCACCATCTGGGATGGTCTACTGCAGAAAAAAGTCAAATTTTCCATTGGGAGCTTAGCCATAGGGGTTACACGGGTGACTGCCACTACAAAAGGATGCACTTTTATTCATTATCTTCTAGCTGGTGGTGTCTCATGTGCAATAAGAGCTGAGAATATCAAAGCCATCACTTACAACTACTGGGCGATGGAAGCTTCAGGTTAGTTCTTGGTCCCCCAGCAAACATCCACAATTTCTTGGCCTTAATCTTTTTGGGCCCATCCATTCAGTGAAGGAAAGAAGGTGCTTTGGTTGGCTATGAATAGGTCTTCCTTCTGGAACATTCGGTGTAAGAGAAACAACTGCATTTTCAAAGATTCCACTATTTCTTTCAACAGCTTCTTAGATTCAATTCTTTTTACAGCTTTATACTGGTGTAAGTGTTTGCATCTTTCAAATGCCCAATTTTAAATCAAAAACGGAATTGTACACTGGTGTACGAGTTATTGGTAACGGACAGAAAACCGGCTTTTGGCATGATCCTTGGTCACGTGGTGAAAGTTCCGTCACTCTCTATCCATGGCTTTATAGATTATCTACTCATGTTCATAATTCTGTGGCTGATATGTGGAATGCTGAAAATTTAGCTAGGGATTTAGGGTTACATCAACATGTAAACGATGATGAAATTTCAGAATGGGCCTCTTTACCACATGATTTATCCGTGATTGTTTTAACCAATGCCAAAGACTCTTGAAGGTGGACTCTTGATTCATCCAGCAATTTTTCAGTCAAATCTTTGATGGAAGATTTGCTTCATATGAGGGGTAGGACATCTAATCCTTTTTATATGATAATTTGGAAGGATTCTTATCCAAAAAAATCATGGCTTTCCTATGCGAGCTTAGTCATGGGAGGATCAACACACTGGATCATCTTGAGAATGCCTCATTTTTCCATTTCTCCTTCTTGGTGCGTCATGTGCAAAGCTTATTAAGATACAATCATCTTTTCAGCAATTCCCCCTTTGCTCAGCAGTATTGGAATCTCATTTGAGATGGTTTTGGATGGAATTTGGTTCAGCCTGATAACATTTTTAATTTTCTATCTATCATCCTTGTAGGCACCTTTCCAATTTCAAGGATCACAAGAATACTCTTTCGCTTGCAATCAATCTGTCTTTCTTTTGGCCACTTTGACTTGAGTGGAATAGGAGGATCTTCACCAAAAAAATTTACATCTTTTGATAACTTTATAAATTTGATATTTTTAATGTTTTTTATTGGTGTAAGCCCTTGCATCCTTTTTAGGCTTTTAGCCTCTCCACTTTAATCTATTCTTGGAGAGCTTTTTTGTAATCCACCCAGAGATTATATACTCCTTTCATAATTTTTTTTTATGATAAATTAGGCTTTCATTGAGAAAAATGAAAGAATACAAGGGCGAACAAAAAAAACCAGCCCACAAAAAACCAGGCTTTCGTAATTTCATTAATGAATGAAAATATCTTTGTTTCTCTCTTGAAAAAAGAAAAAAAGAAAAATCACTAATGGGGACTCGAACAGTGAAAATTCAATACCAAGAAAATGAAGCTACATGTACCTCTAAACTCTTCACAAAGATTGATTGAAAAATATAGTGAATACGAGCTCCACCAGAGAGCTGAGATGTTGGCATTTCTTCATTCTTCCCGTCAACCATCGATGAAAATGCTGTTTCCAACGAGAAACACATGGTTCAATTCTACTTACGCAGAAAGTCACTAGATTTGTAGATGACACAGCTCAGCTTGCATGGTTGCACATGGAAAGGAAAGAAAAACAAGTGAAAATGTGAAATCACACTTACCTTCACAATATTTTGATAAAATGTTCAGAAGAAGAGCACCTTGACCAGCCTAATAGTAGCAAGAAGTTAACAAATAACAATTATGAAACAATTAGCCAACATCAAGCAGAATGAATTTTTAACTAAACTAAAATAGAACAAATAGAGGAAGTGGTCAAAGAAAAAGGCAAATAACTATTAAAAAAAAGCCAAACTCGCACAATACACCCCCCCCCCCCCCCAAAAAAAAAAAAAAAAGCTCTCTCCTCTCTCCCCACTCAATCTTTCAGCCTCGAAGTCTTAAGGATTCAGTCGGCTTGATCGTTCCATTGAATTTTGTTCATAAGCCTCAAGTTTTCAGCTTCATCAGGTAAGTTGTTTTTGAGCCTTTGTTTTGTTCTCCGTTTCACTATGGAAGTGCATAGCTGCTGTGTAAATAGATATTTCTGTATTTGGTTCAAAGATAAGTTTTTTATTGAAGATATGAAGAACAAGTTAATTTTACCTCTCTTTTTCCCATTTGAGATGGGTTGAAAAAGAGTTGGTAGATATTCTGCAAATTCCGAAGCACATGCATTTCTCCAAACAAGTTCGTGATGTCAGTGGTATAATTTGTTTGGTTAAAAGAAAATTCTTAACTGATTGGTTTATGGAATGCGCTTTGTGGCCACCCACTGGAGGGAGAAAATTTATTCCAGTTCCCATGGGTTTTAATAAAAAAACGATGGTTTGTCTTTTGGGAGATGATAAGTAATTTAATTTAAGTCTCAAGAGAAATTTTCAGACTCGCCTATTATTGATTGTTTTGTTCATCATTCTAGAAGTTATTCGAATGCTGTGATGGTGAAAGGACAGCAGAGTTCAAAGATTCCTTTTGCTAACTCCCTTAAGAATTCTCTAAGAAATTTTAAGATCATACCTCCTACTTTCTCTTGTTGGGTTTAGAAAAAATCAGGATGTGGTGTTTGTGGATTTTAACAAAACTTTGGTGGTCTCTAGGCTGTTTGAACATTACAATTGGTAGGAGATGAAGGAAACTTTGCAAGAACTTTTCCAGACTTCGGTCTTGATTAACCCTTTCATAGCTGAAAAGGCTTTGCTTAAAGTAGATGACGGGGTCTTATTGAAGTTCTTAGAATTTAGTGGGAAATGACATCTTTATGGTGATCCTCTTTTGATTATTGAAGAATAGGATAAGGTCAAGCATTCTCATGAAGAGTTTATTAAAGGTTGTGGGGGAGGGATTACAATAAAAAAACTTACCTCTTCCTTACTGGGAAAGCAGCTCTTTCAAAGCTATTGGAGAACATTTTGGGGGATTAGTTAGCATTTCTTCAAAGTTATCACAGCTCCTTCAAAGTTTCGTTTCTTGTTTCAAAAGTTGGAATCTCCTCACAAACCCTAAATTTGTTGGATTGCAGTGAAGCTAAAATTGAAGTCAAAAGAAATTTGTGTGGCTTCATTCCAACAAAAATTAAAGTTATGGGTAAAAAACTTGGAAATTTTTCTCTTCAATTTGATAATGTTGAGGGTTTGGCTCCTCCCAATATTGTTCGTTGCGATTTACTTTTAGAAGACTTTTCAAATTCCCTGAATCACCTTCGTTTAAAGCAAGTTACGAAGGATGAAGGTGTGTTTGATTTTGTTAAGATGGATGCTTCGTTTCCAGCAAAAGATAATTTAAATGAGTCCAATCCGTTTGAGGTATTAATGGTTCCAAGGAATGTTGATTAGATGCATTCAGATGTTCCTTTACTTCTTCCAACTCATGATGAGAATGAGTATTTTCCAGAAGCATTTAATGCGGCCAGTTGAGGAAGATCTTAAGGAGCCAGGGACTGAAGAGTTTATTATGCCTAAGAATGAAGATTTTAAAGGGCCAAGGAACAAAGAGCTTAATGCATTGAGGGATGATGTAATTAATGCACCGAGCATGCATGATAAGAGTTCATTAATTCCTTGTCCTTCAACTGTTATTCTGTCTCTGCCTCTATTATTGCGTGTTCAGACTCCCCTGCTTCGAAGACATTACCTGAAGAAGTTCAAGAGTCTCCTTTAAATTTTGATTCTTCGAAGGCATTACTTTCAGAAGTTCAAGAGTCTTCTTTTAATATTGTTTCTTCCGTATCAGAGAGCATAAATAAATGAAAAAAAGGATGGCTATTGCAGCCTATTCGAAACTTCATACAAGGAAAAAAACACTTGATCCCTCTGACTTCCAAGGTTCCAGATTCTTCCATCTTCAATCCTGATATTATACATAAGTCTTATTCCAGGCTTTTGGCTCCATCTTTGAACTTTGTGCTCAGATTTGTGCTCAAAGTTGAGTAGAGATGGCACGGAGGAACCAGGCTGCAAACATTAATGGCCAACGGCTTCAGATGGAGAGATTCACGGAACTGTACAGTTCTACGAACACTGCTGAGACCAATTTAACTGTAGCATCGTTCCCGCCTCGTGATGAGGTTGAGATGTGTAGAATCTCTCAAGATTCCTCTGATGCAATTGTGATAGGCCATACCCATGTTTCCATGTGCAATGATCCCAAAAGCATGCCACTATTTGTGCCAACTATTTGACAGCAATCTCGTCCCTGTTTCCTGGGTTATTTGAGCATGGAGTTACAACTATGCGGGAAATGGGGTATGCCGTCAGGGAGCTAACCCTCACAGAACTGTCTGCAACGGTAGAGTTGCTTGAAAGGATAGAGGTTCCCCAATTCTGCGCAATTATAGGGCAGATCATACTGCTCCTGTATAACTATATCAACATCGCTAGCTATGATGCTTTCATAAATGCTCAAGCAAATGGTCTGAAAGCGGCTGCTGGTTATACAGGCAACTTATTCCCCAATGGAAACATTGCTATCAACATGACGACTGCCTCGGTCATTAGGACTATGCTTGGTTGCTCCAATTTTCTTCGAAGTAACATTTTAATGGAACTGATTCGCAACAAAAATGCATCAGGTCCATTAGGCGGAGTTTGTGGCTACCTTTGTGAGACTCTCAAGTGGACCGAGATGGATTCTATTGTCTTGATATCTGATACTCTCGTCTTAACCAAGTCACCAGTACTTAGAAACTTAGCGCTCCGTAGTGAGGTGAGAAATGTTGCTAAAGCTTTTCAAATGATCACTAGCTTTAATTATCCCGAATATTTCAAGATTCTGCAACCTGCAAGTGCAACCAGCGTTCTGAATAAGAATAGATTCTCCATACTGGCGGGGGTGGCTCGAGCCTGTAGAGGCAATAGATATGGCACCGTTGGGCAGTACGTCACCACCAGGACCCATCAACATCCCTTTACTGCATCTCTGATCAATGAACATAATGCTTATGTGGCCAAGAATCTAAGGGCACCAATGACTCACACAATTGTGGCACCTACTGCTATAGAGCAAGAACTTGATGAAGAGAACCCGATTGATCAAGCTATGAATCAAGCTGGCCTCATTGCCCTGCGTGTTGATGCTCAAGGGAACCAGGGAAATCGTTGAGTTGTGGATTATCAATAGAGCTTACTGTGGGCTTATCATTTTTGAGTTTAGCTAACTAATCCGGGTAAGGCATTTTGTTCAGAATCATCCTTTAGGTCTGTTAGGAAGTACCTGTCTTTCTGGTTATAATTAGTTTAGGTTGCTTTCTTTTACTGTTATTTTGCCATTTCAATACCTGTTTGACTATTTTGTTACGGTAGGGGCAAAGTGGGTTTTGAGCAAATTACCTGCTATGAGCCTACTAGTGTTGACTGATGAGCAAACTTGGAAAAAAAATGTTCAATGGATTTTACAATATTAATGAAAAAAATGATGGTAAGAGATAGAGAGCCAATATTTAAAAAAGATATTAATAATAAATAGGAGAGAAGAACTTTTTCTTTAAAAAAAAATGAGAGATGAACTTTTTGTACATCTTGAAAACGGATGAAATGAAAAAAAAAAAAAATAGAAAAGATGAAAAAAAGAAAATGAGAGTGTTGGATAATCATTAAAATATTAGTAAAAACAAAAAAAGATAAAAACCAACATTAATGATTAATAAAGTAGGAGAGAGAAAAAAAATTTCATCTTCCATTCCATATACATTTCGTGAGTTTTGTTGCTCATTCTCACCACCAGCTTGAAGCTATTCCAAAGAATTCAACTTTTAATGCAGATTTTATTGAAGAATCATGCTCGCATCTTTTGGTTTCCTCCTAACAGCAAATCAACAATCAAGATTCGGTGATTAATGACAAAAGGAGTTATTGATTCTGATGAGGATTCCTCT
Source organism: Luffa acutangula (assembly GCA_036850905.1). NCBI lineage: Eukaryota > Viridiplantae > Streptophyta > Magnoliopsida > Cucurbitales > Cucurbitaceae > Luffa > Luffa acutangula. The sequence goes on from CM072098.1 coordinate 1,438,662, forward strand.
GTCATTTTGAGTAGAGTCAGCCTCACAAATTTTGGAATTACAGGGACTGGAAAATGATAAATATGATATTATTTTGGAAGATTATGCAGAATCTTTTGGCTTAATTTTTCGAAGAAGTAAGGAGTCTTCCTCTTTGAAAACCGTTTGCACATACTTCATCCATTATGCACATACTTCAGTAAATACATCTACTACCTGTTCCCCATCAATACCTAGCAAATTTTCATCCCTTATGGAGGTTTGTGGTCTTCAGATGCAAAATATTCCTTCATCGTCTCTCAAAGTCAATCAAGGAATTAATTAATTACTTTCTTAAGAACCACTAATGAAGATTATTTCATGGATTTCTAGAGGCATTGCGGATCGGTCCATAGAAATCTGCTAAAAAGAGGAAATTACTGATTTCAGAGCTGAGCACTATAAATGGGCAGTCTCTTTGTTCTTTGGTAAGATTGAAGCAGAATACCTGGTTTTTCACCACTTTACATCAGAAACTTCCAAGGGTTCTTTCTTTGAAAGCTTCTTCATGGGTTCTATCAGCATCCACTCTTTTCCTTGCGGGGTTTAAAGTCTCAAAATCATTGCAAATTCTTTTTAGTTTCTTTGAGGTGTGTTTATGTTCATTTTGTTTTCTGTTTTGTTCTTTTTTCACTCCCTTGTGGAGTTTGTATTTTTTGAGCTTAAGTCTCTTTTCATTTATAATGAAAAATTTTGTTTCTGGTTAGAAAAAAGCCGATTTAAAAAAAAAAAAAAAAAAAGCCAACGTACACAGTAAATTTGCTCAAGAATTGCATGCATCAACATCAATAACACCATGGAACACTTTATAAGACCTTCAGTAATTCATTGTGGATGATAAATAAAAGAACCCCAGACAAGTGATACTTTGTGACTGCGTAGAAAATCTCAACCATAAAAATAATCTTTAGAAATCAAACATACCTTTGACTCTGTGATTTCTCCATAACTGGCATGCTCCTTGGCAGCTGAAACTAGTGCAGAGCTTATGCGTGACTTTAACCCAGGTAGAATTGCTTTGATATGTTGCACCAAAATCTGCAAAAAATGATTATAAAGTCAAATTAATAACAAATTAAAGGAATCGGGTCCAAACTTCGAGAGCTTGAATTAAATGACCGCCAAAAAGTCACAATCAGACAGATTTTTTTTAAAAAAAAGAAACTGAGCTTTCAGACAGAATAAATTTGAAAATCAATCAAAATGAATGAGAATGATGGAGAAAGAGAGGCTGAGATAAAAGGTAGTAAGCTAACATCTATACCCTAGTACATCATCTTGAAGCAAATATAAACCCACATCTAAATGCCAATTTTAATACCTGGTTCAACTTCTTCGCCAACTGAGGAACACCACAACGATCAGCGAGACCATCATATACCTAAGTAACAGCTAAAACCATAAATAAAATATGTTCAAGAATCCTTCTCCATTGCATAACAAGGGTATAGCATGATCATACTGGATGGAGGCGAAAAAATTTATCCTCAGCTATAATTGCATCTTTAATACTCCGGTTGAGTAAAATATCCTGGTTTAGAAATAAAATCAACAAACCTAATCAGAACTACCGCACCAGAAATAGAAGGTAGATCATAAATGATCATAAAGTGAAAGAGCAACAGTCATCATCAATGTTCCTTCTTCATTTTGTAAGACTTAAGATAAAGATACACGATCAAAAATGAAAAAATCCCAAGACAAAACTGACTGCTCACATGTACCTAGAAAAGAAAATCTTTGAAAGAATAAACATCATACACATGAGTTTGCATCCTCGTCATTTTTGAAGAAAAAAAAAACCGAACTTTAATTGAGAAAAATGAAAGAATATAACTACCTCCTGGCTTCGATTCACAACACCAAAGTAGCCAAGACGCAATGGAATCACTTTTCCATACAAAAGGTTACGTGCATCAGTGCCTCTATCCATTATGTCTAGCTGCAATTATGGGAAAGAGAACCATCAGAAACTAATTTCATCTACAAAGTAAACATATACTTCGTAAATTCATGAAGCACCTTTGTGATTATCCCAATCGTTCTAAGACCTGTGAACATGTAAAATGCATAAGTTAGATGGGAAGAAAGTACTAACACGTGGACTAAATGCTGTGAAATAACTTACCGTCAGGATCAGCATTTCCAGCAATCTGAAGAGCATCTGAGTTGGCTAAATCAGAATTTGCTGGAGTAACAGCAAGAATCAAACAGCTTGGAACTTTAATGTATGACATAATCATTGTCCGAATGCGAGCTTCAATATCAGAAGGTTGATCTCCTACTGGAACTTTGGTTATACCAGGAAGATCAACCAGAGTTATATCAAGGACATTTGGTGAAAAGATCTTCAGACGAATCTGTTTGTCTGAGACACCTTTATTTCCTCCAGCCTCCCGATCAGTCTCAGCCTACAGCATTAAAAAAGGGCACATTGCAAGTTGAAGATCATTAATATGCTTCAACATACTTTAAATGCAAAATTATGTGACTCACTTCTCATTTCCTTTGTGTTCTTTTATTGTTTTCTCTTTTCACTCCCTTCTAGAGTTTGTATCTCTTCTTGAGTATTAGTCTCTTTTCATTCTTTCAATTGAAAAGCTTTGTTTCTTGTTAAAAAAAAAATTATGTGACTCACTTCAGCAGAGAAATATGTATTGACATCTATGAAATCTACTAAAAGAAAGTATTATGTATGCTCCAAAAGATAGGACCAAGGAAGAAGAACAATACTTGGCTACACCACCATTAAAATTTGACCGCTAGGATAGAGAAAGTAAAAAAGTTCCAATTTCTCATTTTCTATCTTTCTCTCTCTTAGTCTTAGCTATCAAAATTTTAATGGTGGTGTGTAAAAAGATTCATATATCGGTGTGTAGTCAAGTAATGTTCAAGGAATACATGAAGGTTCTCCAATTAACATTAATTATAAACAGAAGATTGAAGAAAGTAACAAAATTCTATTTGGCCTACTAGCCCATTAACAATGACCCAATCCTAGATATCTTAGGAGCTTCTCTCCTTACCCTAAAAAAAATTTCTGTTCTTTTTCTTTCAATTTTCCTTCAAAACAATCCAGAGAAGTTCACATATTTTTTCCGTGCCCTTAGAAATGAAGCTAAGAGACAAATGGTACCGCTTCTAGAATGCAAGCAACTCCTTTACATTTTTTTAGAGCCAAGAGATATTTTTGTTTCTTTTTTTTTTTTTTTAATAAAGAACCAACCTTTCATTGAGAAAAAATGAAAGAATACAAGGCATACAAAAAAAAACAAGCCCCAAAAGGAAATCCCCTTAGATAAAGGGACGCCAATCTAACAAAATAAGACCTAAAAAGAGATATTTTGTTTCTAAGGGAGCTATTTATTGAAAGCTGAAGGTGCTTAGCATATTAGTCCAAATAATTGAAGTTTCAGAATAATGATGAACAAATAGGTCCTTCCTTTCAAACTCAATCTCCTCCTTCCTCTAGTTTAAACGAGTCTTTAAAAAGGAGAAGAAGACCCTTTGGCTACGCATCAACTGGGCTTTTCTGTGGACTACATGGTCAGCCAGCCTAAATGGTTCAAGTGGTACAATAGAGGTTTCAATGACAAAGGAGGTCATTTAATGTTTTTGGGGTATCTGTCTATTTAGTTATTTTCTGCCCTTTCTTGGTGTAACTTTCACCCCGGCCCCCTCTCCTCAAAGCATACCATCTTACTGAGTTTATAGCCTCCTTTTGGATGGATTTTTGGAAATCCTATTTTGGCTCGGGGGCAAGGTTCTCAATGACAGATAGGAACTTCAAATGCTCTAGAGCTCTACACCCATTAGCCTAACGGGCAACATCGATTCTCTTTGGATTTGGATCATCGTGAGTAAATACGGGCAACATCCTTTCAAAGGGCTATCGGGTGGGATCAAAGGCACCTTCAGGAATCCCTAGAAAGACATTTCTTTGGAGCTCCCCACCTTTTCTTCCTTAGTCCAGTGCATAGTGGGTGATGGAAGGGACATTTACTTACGAGAGGACACGTGGGTGGGGGATCGTCCCTTTTGCTCCTTGTTTCCGCTTTTATATCTTTTATCTTCCATGAAAAACCGCACAATGGTTGATATCCTTAGTTCTACGAGGAGCTCACCTTCATTTTCCTTTGGCTTTCTTCGTCCGTTATCTAATAGAAAAACCACGGACATCCTAGCCCTCCTTTCTTTGCTAGAGGGGATAAGTCTGAGACCGGACAGGAGGGATATTCACTTTTGGGGTCCCAACCTCTCTGGGGGGGGGGGCTTTTCTTGCAATTCATTCTTTCGATCCTTGTTAAATCCCTACTCGGGTAAAAAGTCTATCTTCTCGTGTCTGTGGAAGGTTAAAGTTCCAAGGAAAGTTTTGTTCTTCATTTGGCAGGTCATCCTAGGTCGAGTTAACACTTTTGAGAGACTATCAAGAGTGATGCCCCCGTGGTTGGCCCTTTTTGTTGCATTCTCTATCGGAAGGCGAAGGAAAATCTTGATCATTTGTTGTGGGGTTGTGAGTTTGCTCGCTCTGTCTGGAGCCTTTTCTTTGAGATTTTCAGGTTTCAGATTGTTGGCCAGCGTTGCTGTAGGGAGATGATCGAGGAGTTTCTCCTCCATCCGCCATTTCAAGTGAAGGGAAAGTTTTTGTGGCATGCTTGTGTTTGCGCTATTCTTTGGGGTTTGTGGGGGGAGAGGAACAATAGGATTTTTAGAGGGACCGAGAGACATCCTTGTGAGGTTTGGATTAATATTACATTTTCTGTTTCTTTATGTGCCTCAGTCCCTAAGGCTTTTTGTAATTATCCATTATGTCTTATTTTGATTGACTGAAAACCCTTTTTATAGTTGGTTTCCCTTGCTTGGGACTCGGTTTTTTGGATGCCCTTATATTCTTTCATTTATTCTCAATGAAAGCTCGGTTCTTTATTATATATATATAAAAAGTGTGAAATTAAAATCCTCTAATTTTTTATGCAGCAACAGTATACTTCCCAAGTTCCTCTTTCCAGTCTCTTTTTAGATGTTTTGGTTTGCAGCCTCATAAGTACCCGAGTCTCAAATCTAATGAAACAACCTACCTAACATATCAATCGTTGGGGAGCACTTATACAGTTTTCAGTTAGGAAAATTATCTCATTTCGGGTAAATAATACTCGAAGAAAACCAGAAATGATATTTCAGACTCCAGCATTCCCAACGCTCTTCAGAAGCCACCATGTTTAAGCTTTAAACGCGCAAATAGTTCAAACAATGAAAGAAGACAAGACCCAGAAACGAAAGCCTTACACGAATTTCCCTCCGAATTTCAGAGAAGTCGTAGAATTTCTTCCCCGGTAGGTGCAAGAACTCCCCATACTCCTCGTCAGTCTTAGTCTGCAAGAGCTGAAGCACCAATGGCCGCCGCGTGCAGATATCAGAACCCCTCGGCAGGAAGTCGCGACCGACGAGAGCTTCCAGTACGCTCGACTTGCCACTGCTCTGACTACCGACGACAGCAACCTGCGGGAGCTCAATGGTGGATTGGCTACCCAACTGAGCGAAAATATCCTGGAGCTTGTTCACTATTGGGATGACGGAGTTGCCCAAGGGAGCGGCGGCAGAGGAGGACGACGACGATGGAGAGGGTGGCACTTGCTCGTTCGCCATGGACGATGATGGATCGGACAAGGATGGATTCAGGGATTTTTTTTGGAATCGTTGAGTTGGTTCGAGGAGATCGAAATTGGTTGAAAAAATCAGAGGAAGAAGAGAATTGTGGGTGTCAGCGGGGAGCGGCGGAGGGGATCAACGGCGGTGGAGGAAGGCGGTGGTGGACATGAAATCAGGCCACCCTCTGTATTGGCAAATTTGGGCCAACAGCAATTCTGCGCCTGTCATAATAATTAGTCTTTTATCAATTTCACATATACCATTTTTATTTAAGTTTTTGAAATTTCTTTAGAATATTACATTATCAATATGGTGGAATTTTTTTTTTTAAATTACAAGTTCGGTCCGAACTTTTAAGATTGTGTCAATTTGGTCTCTGAACTTTAAAAATTGTCAAACAAATCCTTAAACTTTCAATTTTGTGTCCAATAAGTTTTTTAACTTTAAAAAGTATGTCATAGATCCTTAAACTTTCACTTTTTTGTCCAAAATATTTGACATTTTTTTAAAAATTACAAGCCTACTAAATATAAAATTGGAAGTTTAGGGTCCCAATAGACATAAAATTCAATTTTATATCTAATAGATTAATTAATTTTTAAAAATCTTAAATATATCAGGGACCTATTATACATTTTTCAAGTTCAATGACCTATTAGACATAAAATTGAAAGTTCTAGAACCCAGAAGACACATTTTAAAGTTCAATGACCTAATTGATACGACCATGAAAATTCAGGGACTAGACTTGTAATAAAACCCTTTTTTAGTCAATATGGAAATTACAACCATTAGCCTCTTGGAGAAAAATCTAAGAGATAGATATGTTTTATTTTAACCACTAAGTTAAAATGATTGGTGGGTTTATGGAGTTTTGATTCTTACTTTCATTTTCTTATCAAAGTTTCAATTTGCATCAACTTTTTTTCGTTAAAATGAAGATGGAAATGTAACATGACAAGGAGTTGTAAAATAGTGATACATCTGGCCATAATATGACAAGTTTCAACTATGCCCTCGAACTTTGAAGGTTTAACATGGCATACTTGGCATCCAATTTATACAAATTTGAATGGTTTTAATCACATTCGAAATGATCTTGATTATAAAGAGAAATAGATTTAGAAGGTAGAGTTTTAGTCAATTGTAGGGAAAGTCATGCATAATAAGAAAAGTCAAACACCGGTAAAAATCAACAACCCGAGTTATTATGAGAAGTCAAACACTAGAAAAGGTCAAGAGAGAAACTTTGATATAGGACTATGTTTTATAAGAGAAAAATTATAGAAGAAATTGAGATGCTACAAGCTACTCATGTGGGACAAACGGTTTGGCTTGTGGCACCATCATGACTCTGCCTTGTAGGGTTTTGACGTTGTTCCCTCGAGTATTTTGGCTTCAATTCCTCTTTCCTTCTCTTATACTCTTTCACTTTATACAAAGTTCTTCTCATTTGCTCGATATTTTCTTCAAAAGCTTGAGTTTACTCTAAATGCGCAATTCCTATAAAATACACATATATGTGTAAAAACAACCATTTAAACCTCATAGACTATAAAAAATTAGCCCCTAGCTCACTTATATCTTAGGCGAGCCTAATGCACATATGTTCTGGAGTTGTCCAAATCCCTTGAAGGTGTCTAAGTGCACTTTGAGGCCAAAACCTAGCTCTTTGAGGCCAAAACCTAGCTAGAAATGATTTAAAGGATCTATCTTGTCCCTCCAAACCTTGAAAGTAGTAAAAGGGTAAATAGGGTTTAATTGAGAAACCCTATTTACCCTTATAAGGTCGCTATCCTGATCCGAGAGTTCGAAACTTTGGGTTTTTTCTATATCAATATATTTATTATTATTATTATTATTATTATTATTATTATTATTCATTGTCATAGCTAGTAAGAAATACCAGTCTAATGAAATTGTAGTTTGATACTTGCAAACAATAAAAGAGATTCAAATCCTCCATCCCAAAGAAAAAAAGCGGATTAAAGAAGGTGTCAAAGTGAGAGGAGACAATGGTCAAGATGGATGTGAGATAAATTGTTTAAATAGAAGTTTATATATTTAAATTACAAATTAACCCATTTTAGTTTTATATATTTAATCCATTACAATTAAAGGTGTTATGTTTTATCTAATTAAAGATGATTACATGCTCATAATCCATATATGATGCAATCTAAGTAAAAAATTCCAGATATAGCTCCATAACAATAAAAAAATTGTGTATATAAAGCTTATTAATTTGTACTATGCTTAATTAAACTATAGACAAAGATTCACCTCACCAAATCAAGGAACATATAGGTAGACCACATCAGCAAGAATAACATTGCAATGAGATAACTATAGACAAAGCTCCACAACATTGCAAGACCACATCTTCAAAAAAGTGGGCAAAATCCCTCCAACAAACTCTCTCTCCCTATAATGAGACTCGGTTTTACTCCAAAGAACGGAACCAGAGAAACTCTTTTTTCTAGTTTCTAAGTTTTGGTTTATTTTTTGAAACGACACGTCTATTTCTAAAAAAATGAGAAATTGAAATATGAAATAGGAAATAGAAACATTACCAAACGATGCCTTAGCTTTCAACTCAAAGATAGCCACGATTTCTTATAACAGCAATGCAATCTTCCACAACCCTTTTGTCCCATGAAAGTGCCCTTATTTTTATGCACAAGTTTTGGCTTAACCAACCCTACTACAGAGAGATTCTGACGGGTTCAACCCGACCTCGATCATCTCTTTAAGTAAATGTTTCGCCTCGGTCGATTTCCCGTCGTTGCAGAGGACTTCAATGGTAGAACTGTAACTAGCCAGACTTGGAGTCATTCCTTTCTCAACCATTTCTTGAAGAAACTTCAAGGCCTTGTAAGAGTTGCGCTCTTTGCAGTACCCATTTATCATTGTATTATAGATAACATCATTAGGCTCCAGATTCATCTCTATCATTGATTTGCATAGTTTCGATGCCTCGACCATATTACCTTTCATACATAAACCATGCAATAGGACACCATAAGTGTGCTGATCCGGGACCGAACCGACTTTCTTCATGAGATGGAACATCTGAGAGGCTTTCTCGACATTATCGGATCGAACAAAGGCATCCATCAGAATTGTATATGTTACTTTAGAAGGAGAAATGCCTCTGTCCTCCATCTCTCTCACTAACTCAGAAACTACAGAAGAATTCCCTGCTCTAGAGAAACCTGCAATTAGAATGTTGTAGGTCACTGAAGTTGGAGACTGACCAATCAACTTCAGCTCATCAAAATAACTCAAGGCCTTGTCCAACTTTCCAATGTTACAGAACCCATCCATCAACAAGTTAAAAGTTCTAGTAGTTGGATTTATATGAACTTGTTTCATCTGTTCTAACAACCGTTCAGCTTTCGATGCTTGTCTCTTACGGCATAACCCACCAATTAGAATATTGTACGTGACTACGTTACACGACACCCCTCTCGTAGACATTTCATCGAACAACTTAAATGCAATACTCAACTTCCCATCTCTACAATACTCATTAATAAGACTGTTGTAAGTATATACAGTAGGAAGCACACCAACAAGCTTCATCTTCTCATAAAGCTCAAAACCATCCTTCTTATATCCTTTCTTGAAAAATCCATTGATCATCACAGTATAAGTATATTGGTTAGCAACCAAACCAATGTCATCCATCCTAGAAAACAATACTTTAGCCTGTTCAATGTCACCATTTTTGCAACAGGCATCAATCAAAATAGTGTATATAACAGCATTAGGAGACAAGCCCATCCTCTCCATTTGAGCCAAAAGTTCAAAACCTTTACTTACATTGCCATTTTCACAAAAGGCTTTAATCATAATCCCAAAACTATACACATCAAAGTGAGTCCTCCCGAAAAATTCAGTGAAAAACCACCAAGTTTTATGCAAATTGCCTGATTTAGCAAGCAAACCCAATACATTATTGAAAGAATATGAACTTGGACAATACCCTTTAAGGACCGTTAGTTTAAAATTGATAAGGTACTGTTCTGATAGTTGAGATTGAACAGAAGCGCTGATAATTGCTTCATTAGAAAGGCCAGAGACTGAACCAGAATACAGATTTGGTTGTGTTGAATAGGTTAAAATGGAAGAAATGGTGAAGGAAGACGAGGCAATTCGACTAGAAAGAAATTGACGCACGAAGCCAATGGATTTGAACACCATAAAGACGAGACTAAATCAGAACTAAGAATCACGAACAAGAAATGAACGACAACTTTGAAGAAAAACAGAGAGTAAGGCACTGAGCTTCAGAATTTACCGAGATTATGAGCTCCACGAGCAATGGGTAATCCGATTTGAGGTAGTTTGGATAGTGGGTAGTCGCCGAAAGCCAACTTTAAGTGCAAACACTTGTTAGTTGTCCGTCATCTTGGATCCGGGGTGCTGCTGCCGCTACAAACCCGATGAGGAGCTGGAGCGGTCGCTCGTGAGCTAAAGCCGTCGAAGATGGAGGTGAATCGTGCGCGTGAACGAGCTGCTCGCGGTTGGGTTTATGTTCGCGTTGCTGGAGAAGGAGAAAGCTGGTCGGAATGGCGTGGGTTCTTTGTAGGGGTGGTCACTATTCGGTTCGGTCCGGTTTGGACCGAACTATGAACCGAACCGAGCTTGTTGGTTTTCTGACTCCTTGAACCGAGAAAACTGAAAAATGTCTCGATTTCGATTTTTTAACCGAACCGTCGGTTAAAACTGTGTTTTTTTTAGTTCGAAGAAAAAATAAAATTAATCTGGTGTGTTGTTACCGCTCTAGTGAGCTTAAACGTTGAAGAGGAAGAAGACGAGTCAGAAGAACTAATTGTTGGGGACTTTGCAGAAATTTCCAAAGAGAAAGACGAGGAAAACGATTTGGAAGTCGAGGAATTGGAAGTTCCGATGGAGGAGGCTCCAAGATTGTCGAGCTCTGTTATGGCCGAAGGAAATGCAGTGTCGCAGAGAGATGGAGAATAAACGGAGATGGAGAAGAAGTGGAGGTGGAGAAGAAGAAGTGGTGACAACATGAGAAATGGAGAAGAATAAGCAGCAGGGCGGTGGCGTTTAAGATGAGAAGAAGAAATGCAGAGACGAAGAAAGAAGAAGAAGAAGCGGCGAACTTACGTGATTCGTGAAATAAAAACGGAGATCTAGGGTTTTTTTTTTAATTAAAATAACACAAAAATTGAAAGGGAAGGAAAACGGATTAAGCTCGCGGGTTGGACTAGATGTAAACATCTAAATAGGGGTGGGCTAGAATATAAATTATATTATAAAATTCGGTTCGGTTTTTTCGATTTTCCAAGTCTGAGAATCGAGAACCGAACCGAATATCTCGTTTTTTTGCATGCTTGAACCAAGGAATCGAATTTTTTTTTTAAAAAAAAACAAGACCGAACCAGTCAGTTTAGTTCAGTTCGTCGATTCGACCTGGTTTTTGCTCACTCTTAGTTCTTTGAATTGTCTGTGAGTGGTCGTTGTTGCGCTTGTGGGTATCGTGTCTGGGGTGTCGAGGTCGCTTGCCACGTGCGCTTCGTGCTGCTACGCTCATGGTTGGAGAATGGCCATCGGTAGCGGTTCGTCAGAGCAGAATCGAAAGAGGGGCTGGTGCACACGAGAGAAAGAGATGGAGGAAGAAGATGGATTGGAGCTAGGGTTTTTCTTCTTAATTTCCTTCTTTGTTTTCTTTCTTTTAATTTCTTTTTTCCTTTATTTCTTCAAACATATCGATGTCAACTTGTCACACTCACTCTAATGCTTAAGTCAGTAAACAAGAAGTAAAAAGTGTCAAGAATCAAAGTTTCAAACCATTCTCTGAATGTGAAGAAGGGTATTTATATCTAGGTTGTCTTTTTAGGGTTTCTTCCATGTTAGGGGACAATTTGGTCGAACTAGGGTCAGCCTGAACTCCAAGGACCGAGAATAGGTTGGATTGGATCAACCCTGGGCTTGTGCCTGAGGTCGGCCTTGGCCCTTTGTTTGTCCGATGGTTTAGCTCTTGGTTGCGATTCGGGTTAGTGTTGCATTAGCTCAGTTCAATTTTTGGAGTAATCCAAATTTTATAACATACCCAATGAATAAAAAGGAAAAAGTCTTAGAGATTCTTAAATTTCAAATCAAGTCTCTTTTCTAAAATTTAAAGTCAATTAAACTCATAACAGGATTGTGGAGTTGAAATAACTCCATGATAATTGACATGTATTCTTGACTAAGAGGTTTTCAATCACCCCAAATGTTATTGAACTAAAAAAATAAAAAATAAAACTCCTTAAAGGATTGAGATTCCTAAATGAAAATGTAATATTGGAATTTCTTTTGAAACTGGAGATAGAGTCCAAGATTAAATTTTCAAATTATTGAAATTTAATTCGTTAAAGTTTCTAATTTTCTAAAGATTAAGGACCCGTTTATAATACCTTTTAGTTTAAATGTTTTTCAGGAATGCATTTTTTAAAAAAACATTTTGTATAAAAAATTGTTTATAATTTAAACACTATAGGTTTGGTTACATTTGCTTTTATACACATATATACTTAACAACTCTTCTTAAAAAATTTGTTTTCAAGTGTTTCTCTCAAAATAGATTATTTTTCAATCACATTTTTTAATAAGTCATTTTTATTGTTACCAAACACTAGAATATTTTTCAAAATGTTTTTTTCACAAAATTAAACCCTTGAAAAGTTAAACTAACTTATCCTAAAGTTTTTCTTGTTTTTTTGTTTTTGTTTTTTTTTTTGTTTGTTTTTTTTTTTTTTTTTTTTTTTTTTGACAATAACTTAGCCTAAAGGTTAAAATCCCCTCACATCTATTAGAACATTTATTAAAATAAAATAAAGTATGCCCTAGTGAACTAGGGTGTTTATGGTAGTTTCCATAATTACATTATTGCTTTTGCTCCATGCCTTAATTTTGATATATATCACATTTCAAATATTGTAGCTTATTATTTATCACATTCACAAACAACTTATTATGCTAAATTACCACTATTTCCTCATTAATACTAAAAATATCTAGTATAGCTTTCAACTCACATATACCAACAATATAAATATTAAAACCTTTAAAAGTATAGAAAAGCCAATTTGAAATTGAAAATCCAAACATAAGAATTAAAAATATAATTTAACCAAATAATTAACAATAATGACCTAAAATTGAAACCAACTTGAATAATTGATAAAGAAAAAGAAAAACAACTATAACATTGCAATGGAATATGGGTGAAGGCTGCAACCACCCATTTCTCAAAATGGATCATATTGATAATATAAGTTTGACATTTAAAAATAAAAACCCTACTATAACTTTAAAATTAGAGATCCACCATTGCTTAAAAACCCTAAAGAAAAATGTTCTTTTTTTAAAAAAAACTAAATTCATATTATCTAAGTTCCAATAATACCGTCAAAGCGAACATAGCTCAGCGATAATTAACGTGTATTCTTAACCATGAGTTCAGAAGTTCGAATCCCTCACTCTCAAATGTTGATGATGTACTAAAAAAAATCAATAATACCGCCTCCTCCCTTTGGTTTTTCCCAACTTCTTCCTAATAATATAAATTGTGGTTCATTTTAATTTATTTATTAATTTTTCTTATTTACATATCCTCTCTCTCTTCTAATTTATCTCTCTCACTAAAATTTTTTATTATTATCATTAGAGTTCCCTTTGAGAAAGTTGATGCATAGTTTCTTCCATGCCTCTCTACATGGCTCTCCTTCTTCCACTTTAGCCTTCAACTCCTCAGCATATGTTTCCTATATGCACATCAATTTACACAATTAATGTAACAACATAGTAATCTATTTCCATATTTTATATTCCTTTATTAAAAATATATATTTTGACAACATGAGGGTCCGTTTGGAATACATTTTAATTTAAATGTTTTTAAAGAATGCATTTTTTAAAAAACATTTTGTATAAAATTTGTTTAGAATCTAAACACTCGTATGTTTGGTTGCATTTCCTCATAGGTGTTTTTATACACAAGTTATTGTATACTTAAAAAATATTTTTTAAAAAGTTGGTTTCAAGTATTTCTCTCAAAATGATTAATTCATCAATCTCATTTTCTAATTAGTCATTTTTAGTAGTTGTCAAACACTATAATTTTTTTCAAAATGATTTTTTTTCAAAATTAAACACTTGAAAAGTTAAACCAAACACGTCTTGATATTAATTACTAATTTTTATTTTTTTTTATGAGAAATCAATTTTTAATTACTTAAAAAAGAAGAAGAATATATTTTTTTTAAACAGAAAAAGAAGGATGAAGATTGGAATATCATCTCCAAAGGGAAGGTAGGAATGTTTGACCTTTTAAGTTATATTTAGATTTTATTAGAGGATTGTTTATATGAACCAATGATTATAAATGAGCTTTTATTAATATTTTATTAGAGGCTATCCTTTAGCATTAATTTTTTTTTTTCTTAAAAAAAAAAAAGCTAAAGATTCAAAAGTTTCAAAATATTTGAATTATAAATTTGATGTAATTTTTAAAAGTATCTAATAGATTATTAAGTTTTTAGATTTAATTATGTGACTAATAGATCTCTAATTTATGAAATAGATTCGAAGATTCATCATATTATCTTTAAAATATAGAAATTTATTAGATATTTTTTAAAGTTGAAAGTTTATTAAACATGACCTTCAAAGTTCATAGACTATTCAAAACGATGAACACGTGTCGATAATCCGTAAAGCTATAAAAATATCTAGAAAACAATCGGACGGTGAGCGTACCATGATGAAATTACGTTGGACGAGTCGGTCAATGAGATGCAAAAGAATGTCCATGGTATACTCAGGATGTCCTTGGATGCCCATCATGTGGTCCCCATACTTGAACATTTCGATCCCGGTCTTTTCTGACCATCCGATCACTTCAGCTTTTGATGGAAGTTCGCGGACCTACGCAAGATTTCGTACACCGCACCGTATCGGATCATGAGCTTGAGAAATTATACGATGTGGGCGGGTTTACTTAACGAACATACGTACCTCATCTCGGTGGCATTCGATCACCGATAGCAGCGATGGAATCTTTAGAGATGAGAAGGCTTTTGATGATGGAGTCATGTGTACGGTCGTGATTCCAATGTCCCAGCCCGAGAGGGCCCTACCAGTCTTTCCCCCCAATGCACGACACAAAACCTGGACACGTCATCAACTCTATTAAAGGTCCGTTTAGAATACATTATAATTTAAATATTTTTCAAGAATGCATTTTTTTTAAAACATTTTGTATAAAATAAAAATGTTTTGAATTTAAACACTCGTATATTTGGTTGCATTTCTTCATAGGTATACTAAAGACCTTTTTTAAAAAAGTTGCTTTCAAGGGTTTCTCTCAAAATGATTTATTTATCAATCTCATTTTTTAATAAGTCATTTTTAGTGGTTGTCAAACATTATACATTTTTTCAAAATGATTTTTTTTTTTTCAAAATTAGACGCTTGAAAAGTTAAACCAAACACACTCTAAGAGTGTTGGGTAAGTTTTTTTTTTTTTTTTTTTTAAATATACTAAATAAATAAACTAAAAAAATACCTTTATATATTAAAGGAGGGTATTTTAGGTATTAAAAATCATATATCTCACCATCATCCTACGTGGAGCAGTTAAAGACACAACACATAACTTATTCATGTCTTA
This sequence comes from Luffa acutangula, assembly GCA_036850905.1. NCBI lineage: Eukaryota > Viridiplantae > Streptophyta > Magnoliopsida > Cucurbitales > Cucurbitaceae > Luffa > Luffa acutangula. The sequence goes on from CM072098.1 coordinate 1,454,014, forward strand.
TCGAAATGATACCATTCTCTGTCCTTTGTATCAGATGTGACGTGGCACTAAATATCCTTCGTTCAAAAATTCATATAAGATATATATATATATTTTTTCTTTTTGACAATATGTAGGGCGAAAATTTTGAATCATAAACCTTTTGGTTATTAGTAAGTTTGATATCAGTTGAACTATGTTCATGTTGGTCTAAATTTCATATCTTTCGAGTTATGTCTTCCTATCTATTTTGAAAGATATTGTGGTAAAATAAAAATAAAAAGATTCTTAGGAAATTCAACCACATAATTAGAAACTCAATGACAAAAATATCTAAATCCAAATTCAATGTTGGAATCAAACCTATGACCTAACTCAGTCCCAAAAAGGAGAAAAAAATCATAATAAAAAAAACCATAATAAAGATTCCAATAGACAAGTTTGTTGTTGTGTTTTTTTTTTTCTCTAGACAATGAGTATTCTTGTTTCATGTTCTTAAAAAAAAAAAAAAAAATCTTGTTTCATGATTGTTAGAAACATTTTCAAAATAATTTTTAATTTTCCAAGGTTTAATAAATTTGTTTGTTATTGTATTATTGCAAGAGTAACAAGAACCATAATAATAAAAATAAATAATCATTAAACAACATTTAAATTCTTTTTTTTCCAAATAAAACCAAAGAAAAGAAAACTTTCTCAATACAAATAAATAAATAACCCCTTTAATTTGCTAGTGGATGTATATGATTATTGCACCAAAAATGTCAACTTTTAATTAAAGTGTTTCTAAATAATTATTGTAGACCATAGCTTTATATCTATACTACAAAGCTTGTCTCTCTCTCTATATCTATGTAATTATTTAATTATCTATTGTGCATGTAATGTGTGCAATAATAATAATAATTTAAAAAACAAAATGCTACACCTACCCTCTTTTGGGATTGACACATGATCCACCACATGTTCATGTCTAACCATTATTTATTTCTTTTAAAATATATTCATTACTTTTCCACTATCTTTTTGTCTTTTCAAATAATGTCCTTTTCACATGGAGTTTTGTGCAAATTTGTGGTTAGCCTTTTCAATTTTTCTTCTCAAAAAAATAAAAAAATAAAAAAAATTTTAAGAGAGTTTGTCAAATGCTTTTTAAAGATAGAAGTGTACAAATAATCCAGTGATTCAAACAACTCGAACAACCCAATCCAAACTGTGAGAGTTGGGTTGGGTTGGGTTGGGTTAAGAACTTTTTTCAGTTTGGGTTGGATTGATTTTTTGCATAACTGAAAAATTGGTTCGATTCTTGGGTTGGGAGGTTTTTGGTTCGGTTCAACCCAAATTGAACCAAATTCATTATTATTTTTATTATTTTAAAATTATATACATAGAGAGGTAAAGATTGTATTTGGTGTATTTTAAATTGGAAATTGAGATTTGAGCTTAATTTAATTAAAAAAGATAAATCAATTGAACAACCTAATGACCCGACTCGACCTAACTCGAAATAAAAGAGTTGGGTTGGGTTGGGTTGCCAACTTTACTCGGTTCATTCGGATATTCAATCCGACCAATCCGAATTTTTGGATTGGTCCAAAAAATCCCCTCAACCCAACCTCGTGTACACCTCTATTTAAAGGGTAACATTATTTTTTTTCTAATAGAATATAGTATTTCAAACTTGAACCCAAGTGCAAATTCGAACCTATAACCTATAAGAGAGGTTACTAATTTATTGATGGATTGAATTATATTTATTTTACATAGAAAATATTAAAGTTAATTAGTTGATTTGAATCCATTGTTTATAGTTTTTTTCTAGTTGTGTTTTATAAAAATAAAATCCCACAATCATGCCTTTTCTAACAATTATAATTATATAAGAAAACATTTAAACTTTTTACAAACGAACATAATCTATAATATTAAATAAAACATAATAAGAAGTGTCATATTCAAGCTATATATATATATATATATATATATATATATATTAAAAAAAGGTTTGATATTTTTTAGAATTTTCAAAAATTAATTTCACGTGAGGGTTCAAGGTTCTGTTACTATAAGATAAGATCACGTGTGTAATTGGCAGCCGTTAATCAAAGGGGCCCACAAAATTCCAGTGATGACTAACATGTGGCCACTGTGGTACCGACATTTGAACTTTAGTTGTGACAAATTCAAAAGTCGAAGTGATTATAGCTCAACTATAATTGTCCTATCGATTAAGAGGTCAAAAATTCGAATTTATATTCTAATGTGTTGAACTAAATAAAAAAAAGAAACTCAAAAGATGGGGAAGAAAAAAAAAAACAGAAAAAGAAAAAAAGAAAAAAAAATACTTTTTTACATTTTAATCTATAAAATATATCTCTGAACTATGAGATTGATTTCAATTATACATTTAAATTTTCAAAATTTTCATTTTAATTCTTGAAGTTTGAAGTTTGTCTCAAAACAATCCTTAAAACATTTTTTTTTGTTAAATTTATGGACGGAAAATAACGAGTTTGCATATGTGTATTGTTACTCACATGAACATACTTGGACATATACGTGGAAAAAACAATAAAAACACATGCAAACACGTATCTTTTTTCATCCATAAATTTAACTGAAAGTATCTTCAAGGGTCCTTTAGAAACAAACTTTAAATTTCGAGGGTTGAAATGAAACTTTTGAAAATTCGGGAGTATGAATGAAACTAACCCAACATCCTAGGGTATTTTTGACAATTTACCCATTTTTCTTTATTATTTATTGGGCATCTCTTATTGCATAATTTTTCAATAGTATCACTAATATAATTTGAAATATAACTTTTCTTAATCTTAGGTTTTTTTTTTTATGACTTTTCAAATGTCAAACAAAAAAGAAAAAAAAAATAACCTTTTAATTAGCTCATTAATTTTAACTTTGAAAATTATTTATTTTTTTTTTATCAAAAACCATAAACTCCAATAAAGAGTGAAATTATTACCTTTACTTAATTCTTTTTGAAGATTACATTTATTTTTCCTAAAAAAAAAAAAGATTACATTTATTAATTGAATAAATATACTTTTAGAATTCTTTTTGTTTTAAACTATCTTTTAGAATTCTTTAGGGTATACAATCCAAACAAGAGAACATGACATTCTTAATTAATAGTTAATAATTTGACCAATCACACTATGATTAGATTATTATTATTATTATTCTTTTGGATATCAGCTGTTTTGTTTATATTTAATATTTTTTAAAGAATTTTATTGTTATGTTTGAATGTTTATTGGCATAAAATCATGGTTAAAAAAAAAAGAAGACAATTTTAATCAACATGAATATATAAGGGACAAAACTCAACATTTTGTTGGTTTGATTTTAAATCTTGTATTGGATAAAATTTGTATAATTTTTTCATAATTATTTTAGTAAGAATTATTAACTCCACAATCTAAAATTAAATTTAAAATTAACTACAACTAATTTTCAAAAAAAAAAAAAAAAAACAACAACAAAAAACAATTTAAAAAGATAAATTTAGCTAAAAGAGTATAGCTCAGCTGACATAACTCTTGTACTAACGATGAAAAAGTTTGTGGTTCAAGTCCCCACCCCCACATGGTGTAAATAAATAAATAAATTTAGGAAAAGTGTTGTGACTGCATGTATACAGTGTACTGAAAAAACAAACAGCGCAATCCATTTTCCGCTTTTGTTGTTTTCCTCCCATAGAAAAACAAAAAAGTTAAATTATCAAAAATATCTTCGAACTATGAATTCGATTTCAATTATACCTCCAAACTTTTAAAAGTTTTATTTTAGGTCTTGAAGTTTAATGTATTTTTTTCCTTAAATTTATGGACGAAAAATGGCGTGTTTGCATATATGTGAACATATTTGAACATATATTTATGGAAAAAAAGACATACAAGCACATCATTTTTCGTCCTTAAATTGAACGAAAAATGTTTCCAAAAGTCGTTTTGAAACAAACTTCAAACTTAGGACTAAAATGAAACATTTGAAAGTTCATCAGATATAATTGAAACCAATCTCATAGTTTAGATATTTTCGACTATCTAACAAAAGAAATAAAAAAAAAATAAATAATTTTTTTATCCTACCAGATTCCCTTGTCTTGTCGCCCACTATTTTTAATTTCTTTTTCTTTTGTTTTCCATTTATTTCCCAAGAAAAACAAAAACAACTCATCACCAACGTACACCCAACTTCACCTTTCTATTTTGATTCTAACAAAGGTTTTTTATTTCCCAAAAAAAAAAAGTTTTTTTTTAAAAAAAAAATTAAATTTATATAAAAAAAATGCCAACTATGCATAATAAAAGTGTGTGGCCAAAATACAATTTAACGACGCCGTCCTACTTCACTATTGAATTATCTTCCAATTAATATCTTTTTTACCTACTTGAATTTTCTTCTTAAATAATTACGGACATTGTATCAGTCTTAAATAATGCTGACATGATCGACAATGAACGAGAGTAATCTCATAGTAGTATTGGAAAATTTTCTTCTCCGGATACCATTTTTGATTCATCTATTCATTATCGAGTTCTCACCCATTCATTATTCAAGAATGATCATGAGATTTGGTAGCATTTAATTAGAGCATTTATAAACGAAAAAATTATAAGTAGTACAGGGCCCATCAATTTAATTATAACTCGATTGATTAAAATATTATTCCCGTGAACTAAAAAAAAAAAAAGAATAAAAAATCATGAACTCGGAAATGATTTTTGAAAGTTTAAGGATTAAATTTGTACGGACCTGGTGGCCGAAGCAAATCCCGAGAACCTTCTTCTTCAAGGCATTGAGCTTCTTCAAGAGAATCAAAAGCTGACAGATCCAAGGATCATTAGAATGGGCGTCGCTGCAGCTGCCGGTGACGACGAAGCCGTCGTAGATTCCGATATCGGCGTCGTCGGGGAACTCGCCGGCGGCGACTCTGTAAGAGTCCCAAATCTCGCCTTCTTCGCCCAACATTCTGAGGAAAACCCCAAAATACCCTCCGTACATCTTCTTCACGTACTCCGAATCCTCTGCGCACAGCAGCACCGCGAACCGCCGTCCCACCATTTCTCCGGCCGCCGAGCTTTCTCTCTCTAGAATGGTTTTAAAAAAAATGGTTTTAGAGAGAGAAAGAGAGAGGGGAGGGGGCCTGGTTTAATTTGGTGGGTTTTAACAGATGGGTTTTTCTTGCATGTTTGTAGGGAGGAGGATGGAGAAATCTTTACTTTATAAAGACTTTGAGTTGCAAAAAAGGGCATAACTTTTGCCTTTTTTACAATTTTGCCACCCAAATATGTTAACAATATTTACACCTTTCATTTCTTTATCTTTTTCAAATAATAAAAAAAAATTCATTTGTTTATTACCTTTTTAAGTTTATACTCTACGGTTAAAATAACGACATCGAAAGAATAATATTTGACTGCATACTGATATGGGTAGGAATCTCCTTAATATCCCATTAAAATTTTGACGATTAAGAAAGAGAAAGGTAGAAAATGAAAAAACATTTTTATCTCTTCTAATTGTCAACATTTTAATGGTGATATGTAAGGAGATTTCTACACACGGGTATGCAGTCAAGTGTTTTTCATATCGAAATTGAGATTTTAATTTTATGGATATTTTTGTACATCAATTTAAAAAAAATATTTAAGTTAATAATTAATTTTTTTTACCTTATAAATTGTATTATTAGAATTTATATTTCTATTGATGACTAATTAATAATATTATTTTTTAATATTTTATGGGTTTTTATATGAGGTAGTATATTTAATATTGATGTTCAACCTCTAATTCACTAATATATCAATATTTCAATGGATATTTTAATATTTGGTTATAATTTTATAATGATGTTATTATAGTTGAATTAAAAAAAAGGAAATATTCTTGGATTCCTATTTTGGTTTGAAGGGGAAGATTCTAATGAGTGGGTTGGTTTTCTAAATTATATGTAAATATGCACCTTTTGTCATGGAAATCACCAAAAGGGTAGTTTTTTTTTCTTCTTTTAATAATAAAGAAAAAAAAAATTATTACTCGTTAATTAAATTGAATGATGATAATTAATATATTGTTTTTTTATTGAATTCAACACGAGTGAAAATTTGAATATTTGACCTCTTAATCGACAATATTTACCTTTAATAGTCAGCTATATTTTTTTTTCCAAAAATAAGAACAAAAAAAATTAGCTATGCTTAGGTTAACCATATGTTTTCAATTTATGTGATTGTTAGTTGATTTATAATTAAAATATTATTTTAAACATTGTACTTTGAATTTTTGTTTTATTTTAGTCTATATACTTTCAATTAAGCTTAAAATTGATCCATACTCTAAGTTTAAAGTTAATTTTTTTTTATCGAAATTGGTTAAATAATAATAATAATATTTTTCATACATGAAAATACACCATGTGAAAATATTTCAAAAATTTATAGAAGAAAGATCAATAGAGACTATTTTTTTTAATAGAAAAGTTAACCATCAACTCACTGTAGAGACTAATTTTAAGCTTTATTGCAAATGCACAGAGTTCAAACACTAAAATAGAACCAAACCATAGTATAGGGATCAAAATAGTATTTTAACCTTGATTTATTTACATCAATAATTAATTTTAGTTTATATATATATATATATATATATATATATATATATATATATTTATTTGTAGTACAACACATGTGAGTGAGAATTGATTTTTTTCTTTCCTTTTTATCTTAAGAAATGATATGAGGCGTCTTTATCTACTAAATTATGTTTGAATAGACATAATTAATAATTAATGATTATATGAATTGATTATAATTATAGTTATTATTGATTTGTATAAGTTTTAAATTTTATTATATTTGCAGTCGACACTGTTTGATAATAATTTGGTTTTTGAAAATTAAGCTTGTTTTCTCTTAAATTTCTTTATAATGGCTTTCATTTTTGTTAAAGACAGATTTGAATTCCTAACCAAATTCAGAAAACAAAAAAAGTTTTTAAAAACTATTTTTTTTTTTTTTTTTAGTTTTAAAAAATGACTTATTTTTCAAAACATGAGAAGATGAGGGTAGATTTGTGGCTAACCAATTTCCTTACCTTTTTTTTTTGGCTATTGTTTTATAAAATTGTTTATGTGAATTTGATTTTACTGTCATTTTTTCTTTAATTCATTATTTATAAAAAAAATAGACTTATTAAATGCTACTAACAACTCACATTTTCATTAAAAGAATAATAAAATATCTTGAAACAGTGCATCTTCATTCTTTTAATGTTCATCAACATTTAAATTTGACAAATAAAATTAATGCATAAAAAGTAAAAATTAGAATTGAGAAATGACATAAAGATTTGAGACAAAATTGTCTCCATACAATGTGTCATTTTTGAAAAATTATTAGTTGGCAAATAAAGAGAAAAATATTTATAACCTAAAATTGGAGCAAGTCATTAATTCAAAAATCTTTTCTAATTACTCTTTTTTCCCCTTTATCTTTCACACTTTCCATTCATTTCAAGAAATAAAAAATAATGTAGATTTTCCTTAAAAAAAAAAAAAGAAAAAAAAAAGAAAAGAAATCATGTAGATTTATTATTATTATTATTATTATTTTTTTATGATATACAAATTATGTAGATTTGAATTAAGGGAATAGAAAAGGAAAACAAATATGGTCAAAATTTAAAAGAATATCTCCTAGAGATTACCTTTATAACTTTTATCCTTATTCGTGACTCACACTTCCAAGGTATTAAATTATCAAAAGTTTAAAAAACTAAAGTCATTTTCTTCCTTATTCTCAAAGAAAAAAAAATAAAAAATAAAAAAAGGTAATTTTCTTCCTCTAAAAAAAGATATAATATTTGATGATAAAAACACATCTCATTTTGATCGAAAAGTTATGTCAATTACCATTATATATATATTTCAATAATTTTGAAGGTAGGATGATTTAAATATCTGATATTTTGATAAAAAAGTTATGTCAATTATTGTTAAGGTTTTTTTTTTTTTTTCAACAACATTTGGGAGTGGGGGATTCGAACTCATGACCTCTTGGTCATAAGCAGTATTTTATACTAGTTGAACTATGTTCTTGTTGGCAGTTACTGTTAAATTATACTTATACCCACTTTGGCAAAAGCATCTCATTTAAAAATGACTTTATTATTGAACTAAAAAAAACAAAGACTTTATTTATTAGTGGAAATCTATTTAAGTGTATATTATTTAAACCTTTTTAGTCTAATTATTCAGTCTTTTTCAATCTTACGAGTTGCACATAAAGATATATTTTTATTTTTTATTTATTTCTTGTAATATTAATTTTAAAATGGATAAAATTACAAATTTAGTCACTAAACTTATAGGTTTACATCTAATAGGTCCTTAAATTTAAAAAATGTCTAATCAGTTCAGCTTGGACTTTAAATTTTATCTAACATGTTCTTGATTTTTGTTTTTTGTTTTTTTGTCAAACAGATCCTTAACACATCCAACATTTTTTTAATTAAAAAAATTAACAAATCTAGTAGACCTAAAATTGAATTTTGTGTTAATATATAGGACCTTAAACTTTTAATTTTGTTTGTTATAAGTTTGTGAATTTTTAAAAATGTTAAAAAACAAGGGTGACTTGTGAGAGTAGAAATTCAAACTTCTTAGCTTTTGGTTGATAGTACAATGCCTTAACCAGTTGAGTCATGCTCGAGTTAACAACTAAATTGTTATTTTTTATATATATAAAATAGATTTTTAGTTAACTACTACTTCTTTCAAAATTGTAGGTTTTTTTTTTTTGTTTTTTTTGGATTAATCAAAGTTTTTTTTTTTTTTTTTTTTTTTTTTTTTTTTTTTTTTTCTTTTTTGACAATATGTGGGGTAGGGGATTCAAAATTGTAGGTTAAACGTTTATACTTAGCTGCCTTGAATGGTAGCATTAGACCTTACTTTTTTTTTTAATTAAAAAAAAAAAGACCTTACTTTTGTTTTTAAACAGAAAAAAAAAATTGTTATCAATCGAGCGGAACATATTTTTCAAGATAATTTATTATTAAAAAAAACTCAAACATATATAGTCAAAAATTCGAGAAAATTTTAGGTGTTTCCAGTGTAATGAGACCCATAGTTTTGCACCGTTGGATGTAAGAGAGAAATAACAAAAGTACTTCGATTTTGTATCCAACGATTATTGAGGATAGACAAATTTAAAGATTTGCAACGATTTAACAAATCTAGTAGACCTAATAATTTTCCGTAAAGGATTGTGGATTTTTGTAACTACCAAGATAAATATTACTTCATAAAGTTTTAAGATAAAATTCCTATATTTGTTATATTTAAACCGAATGTATAATTTTCTCAGCATATTCTTGTAAGATTATAATATCTAAAATATGGGGTGAGGATTTGAACTTTACTGCATGAAATTTGTTCATGTGTTAATTGTTGAGCTCCAAAATATATAATTTTTATTTAAAAGAATCAAATTTAATTGACTCGAAACTAAGATTGAAAACTTTCTAATTACGCATATTCTTTGTTATAGGTGATTTTGGACCATCCCGATGTACAAGGAACTGGCGAGGACAACCGGGCAGAAATCAGACTGAGAGATGGACCCAAGAGGCGAAACCGGCAAATGGGACGGGCCAAGACCGAAGGGGTCGAGCTTTTGGCCCGACCCTCTGCTTGGCCTCGGCCCGCTCACGGGCCGAGCCCGTTCGGCTCCGTTTGGTCCCCACCGCCTCTGGCTGTCCCGGTTTTGCCTGGTTTGTCCTGAAACGCCTCCGAATACCTAAAAACCCTAGGAGGATGAACATGTATTTATACCTCTCTTTGCCATTGAAGAGGGGACCCGAACTCTATTATCGACTCTCTCTCTCTTACTCCCTAGCTCTCCCTTTCGTTTTCTGATTTAAGCATCGGAGGTAGTGTAGCTAGCACCACACCGGTGTGCAGGTTTACTCTTTTGCAGGCCACGTCTTCCCCCCCTCATCTCTGCAAATTTACCGTTGGTGGCACGTGAAGGTCAGACGAGTTCCTCAAACCAAAATTGACCATCAACATTCTTTATTTTCTAAAATTTTAAAGGTAAAAGTTGTAATATTCTTTCCTTCACATGTTTAACACATATATTTTTAGATAGTTATTTGAAAAATCTCACACATATATTCAGACATTTTAAGTCAAATATTTGAATTTTTCCTTAAATAATCCATAAAAAATCAAATAAAAAGGATGAAATATTATAAGTAAAAGATACTTTTGTCATTCAAATTAGAAATTATCAAATACCCTTTTTGCTAATATTGTTCTTATTCGTTTTTTTCCCTTATCGATCCCACCGTAAATTCTTCTTCCATGAAAATTAATGAGAAGTTTTACCTATTTTTCATGTATTCATACACTAGGAGTTTTTCTCCTCTTTCAACACATCATCCCAAGAGCTTGACTAGATTTTTGACAATGGTATTTTCGAAACATTTTTAATGGTTTTAACAATTCCCATAAAAAAAATTAACTGCAAGGGTATTTTTGAAACGTTTTGTAAAGTTCAGGGGTATTTTTTAAACTTTTTAAAGTTCAGGGACATTATTGAAACAAACCCCATAGTTTAGGGCTATTTTTCATAATTTAGCCTATTTTTTATTTCTTGAGTTATTGCTTTGTTCTCGTTTCTCATTTAATTTCTTAAGAAGGGAAAACAAACTCCATATTCGTTAATTGTTTCTAATTTCTTGTTTTTCTAAAATTTTAAATAAAAAAAAGTAAAAGCTTTAATTGATTTTTTCAAAATAAAATATTGAAAATAATTATGTCATTTTAATTTTTTTATATTTATATTTATTATGACTATAAGTCAAAAAATAAAAGCTTTTATTCATCTTTTGGAAAGTGTAGGGAAAAAAAAAAGAAGACCTTATTCTTTTCCAAATGTGTAGACACCTCTCGCTAACAATTTTTTTTAAAGAGAAACTAAAACTACTTAAAAATATTCATTGTTATAGAAAATGATTTGAATCAAGTACAGATTGACGAAAAATAATTACCAAATATACATATATCTTTAAAAATAGAAAATGAGAAACAAAAATTTACCGAACAATCCCTAAATCATTTCCCCCTTTATTTTTCCTTCAAATCGAAAAGTTGGCAAAATGAATATGGCTTTATTGTTGGGAGGATGTAAATCAAAGGATGAATGTGATTCATCTCTTTAACAAAATTAGGGTTTTGGCAATCCAACACAACTTTCTTCCTCTTTTTGACCCAAAAATGACCAATTTGATTTGCCAAACCCTAAATTGTTAGCCATTTTATGAGCAAAGTGCATTCCACGATTGCCCAATTTCAAGCTGGTTTTCCAATCATCCAATCTAGTTCTTGTTTGACACTCAATCATCACTACCTCTTTTTTCTCCTTTAATTATCATGGATTTCAAAGTTTTCACCTTTTTTTTTTCTTTTAAAAAAATAATGACAAAAAAAAAAAAAAAAACTTCTTTTATAGTTGCATCTATTTCAAGCCTTTAAATTTTGTGGGATGGACGAATACAAATAAAGTATGATTGAAGATTTAATATCACATAGACAATTTTTAGGAGTCTGTTTGGAATACATTTTAATTTAAATGTTTTTTAAGAATGCATTTTTTTAAAAAAATATTTTGTTAAAAAACTTTTTAGAATTTAAACACTCATATGTTTGGTTGTATTTACTCATAGGTGTTTTTATACACAAGTTATTGTATATTAAAGACTTCTTTCAAAAAAGTTGGTTTCAAGTGTTTCTCTCAAAATGGTTTATTTATCAATCTCATTTTCTAATAAGTCATTTTTAGTAGTTGCCAAACACTAGAATTTTTTTCAAAATAGTTTTTTTTTTTTCAAAATTATACACTTGAAAAGTTAAACCAAAATCTGATTAAACTAATACTAGGGACAACTATATACACATTTGTGTATGTGTGTGTTTTAATTATTTGGAGATGCCATTTTTTGTTTGACATTTAGTTTTTGGTCATGTAGGGGTGTAATTATTGGAGCTATTATTATACAATTGTTGTATAAAGAAAAATTTGTATTGAAGTATTGATTTGAAGTGCGTAAGGAGATTGTCTTGTGATTGGATTTGAAACTCTCTTCAAGTCCCGTTTGATTAACCAATTATAGTTTTTGGTCTTTTGTGTTCGGAAATAATTGTACTTATTTTCTCATATACATTGGTTTAATCTTTTGTGCAAAGAAAGTTTTGAATTTTTAGTCAAATTTTAAAAAATAAAAACTAATTTGTAAAAATTGCACTTCTTTTAGTTTTCAAAACTTGGCTCGATTTTAAAAACACTTGGTAAAAAGTATATAAGAAAACAAAGGAACTCATAAATGGTATTAGGCTTAATTTACAAAAACCAAAAACCAAAAACAAAAAACGAAGGCTCCATTTAATAGGGGTGAGCGAAATATTCCGATAAACCGATCCGACCGACCGGAACCGACCAAACCGACATCGGTCGGTAGGTTTCTGTAAAAAATCGGTCTAAATCGGTTTTTCTAAAAGAAAAACCGATTCGTCGATCAGTCGGTGAGCCCAATAAAGGTTCAAACCGACCAGACCGACTGACAACACATTTACTAGAGTTTTTTTTATAAAAAAAAGTAAAGTACAATTGAAAAGTGTGCTGGGTGCCACCATTAATGATGGTGGTTGTGGCAGCCATGTAGTTCTCACAGGTTCTTCCCTCTATTTTATTTCAATTTTTTCCGTTCTCAAGTTCGCCGGAGTCATATAACCGACGAAATCTGATCGACCGTTGGTGTAATCGATCGGTCGACGTCACCAACCCATCAAGAACCGACGACCACCGACCGATTCAAATCGAATGGTCGATTTTGGCCAAAAACCGACCTCGACCGACCGTTGCTCACCCCAACTATTTAATAACTATTTGGTTTTTGGTTTTGTGAAAATTGACTTTCTTTTCTTCCAATTTCTTAACAATGATTTTCATTTATTTTTTTATAATATGTGGGGAGGGGATTCGAACCACAGGCCTTGTGATTATCAGTATAACTTTATGCTGAGCTAAGCCCTTGTTGACAATGATTTTCATATTTAGTTAGGAAAACATTTGAATTTTTAGTCAAATTATAAAAACAATAACAAGTTTAAAAAAAAACTACTCTTTTTAGTTTTTAAAACCAAGCTTGAATTTTGAAAACATTTGTAACAAGTTAACAACAAAACAAAGAATCTTATATGTGGAGGTGATGTTTACCAGCTTAATTTCCAAAGTCAAAAATAAAAAGCCAAAGAATTATGGAATAAAAAGCCAAAGAATTATGGAACAAGACTAGATGATTATCAACCAGGGCCATTAGATTGTTATTTAATTTATATTTATTTTCTTCTTTTGCTCACCAGTACTATGTTTTCTAATTATGGTCCTTGTTTATTTTTGGAATCATTTTTTTTTAATTTTTTATTTTAGCATGTGAAAATCACATTTTTCAAACCTTGGTTTAGGGCTATTTTTTTTTATGTCAAAAGAAATGAAATAGTGAAAGTTTTTTTTTTATTTTTATTTTTATTTATTTATTTTTTTTATTTTAATCTTGTTCATATTATAAAAACATTTGAGTTGATCTCAACCCATGAAGAAGGATTTATACCAAATCTAGTTCTAGATCTCATAAAAAATGATAAGAATATTAATTTTAACTTTGATCTTGTAAAAATATTGAATTCATTATTTTGAACTTATAAAAAAGATCATATTCAATTTAGAGAAATTCTTAGGAGGTGCATCTCATTTTGAGGAGTCCATAAATATATAGAGATAATAGTGTGTTTTTGGAAAAAAAAAAATTGCTTTTTAAATAAAACCAATTTTTTTATAAGCCCCTTTGAAAAGAATATTAATAATTTAAAGTAGGTTTAGCATAACTTCTTGGATGATTTTAGATGATCAAAATTGTTTTATGAGAAATTGATTTTATTTTAAAACATTTTTTTTCAATAGTTATTCCAGACACTTTTTTTTTTTTTTAGTTCAACACAATTTGGGAGTGGAGCATTAACTTTTGATTGCTTGATTGAGAATACACATGTCAATTATCGCTAACTATGCTTACTTTGACTATTCTAATTATACACACTATTCGTTAAACATGTATTTTAAATATTTATGATCACATGTTTGAAAATCACATTTTTAAAAACAAACAAGCACACCATTTCAAAAAAATAAAATGCCAAAAACCAAATGATTATATGAGATATATGGTCCTTAAATAATTATGTTTCTAACTTTATCTCCTTTTTAGTTTTCAATTAATATTACACTGAATTCATCCCTAGATATTGAATATGTTCATTAATTTATTGATTAATTTTACATATTACTATTAAATTTATTGATTAAGTTGGTTTAGTCTAAGATATATAAGTGTTGTTTCAATGTGAAATTTTAGGGATTTTTATTTCTTTGAGTGCATGCATATTTTTTATAATTTTTTTCCCCTAAAATTTAAAACTCTTAGAATGACTTTTCAAGTGCTTTAAAACTTTTTTTTCCCTCTTAAAAGCACTTTCCTAAACAGATTCTTCATATGAGGTCAGAACATGTGTTAAAAGAGAGTTCTAAAATGAATTGTATAATTTGCATATCAAGAATAAAGAAGAATTGGAATTGGTTTTTGAGTTGTATTTGAATTTAGAAAAGTGAAGGATTCCATTGTAATTAATTACATAGATCTGAATTTTATATGTGGGCATCACTGTCAAAATCTATGGGAAAATGTACAAGGCAAAGCAGAGAAGATTTAGCCTTGGAATTATATTGCTTAGCTTGCCCATTGGTTGCAATCCATTTTATTTCAATACTTAGTGGTATTTGTTTATTTGAAGTTCTTGGTTTCTTTGAGTGCTTCAAGCAAATAGATATAACATGGAATAATCAATTTGAGCATAGTTCAGTCGACATAAAATTTGTACTAATGATCGGTTCGAATCTTTCACCCCATATATTATAAAAAAAGATATTGCATAGAATAATTTGCAAAAAGCTTGATATGATTAATGTAGTATATATATGGGACAATTTGGATTTTTTTTTCTTTGGTATCTAATTAGTTAACTCTCCATTCTGAAATTGAATGGAAAGACGGTTAGATTATGCCAAAGCGAGCATAACTAGACGGTTAAATTATATTAGATTTTATAGATATTATTTGATTTGATTTAGATTTCTTGATATTTGAATTATGTTTTGAGATTAGGTGATTTATTCAAATTTTATTATAAATAGGCCATTTTAGATTTGTATTTAATTATTCAATTCTATATTCAATGAAATTCGTCTTTTATATTATCTCTCTCATTTTTCTTTCCTAAAATTAACCCGACATCTATTGATTCTCTTGAGTTTGAAGGTTCAAATCTCTCCACTTTCCTCCATATTCGTGCTACTAAAACAAAACGTGAACTTAAATGGAAAGAATGATTGGAATTAGTGGAACTTTAAAGAAACAAAAGAAAAAAAAATGAGAATAGTGAAAAGTTTGAAGAATAAGTAGATGTTTGGAAGGTAATTAACTCAACAAAATTAGACACGATAATTTATAATTATATCCTAGCTCAAGCAAAAATCAAAAGAACCCATGTAAAAAGAAAAAAAGATGATTCTATTTACGATACAAATGGCCAAAGTGACACTAAATTAAAACTTGGGAGGATTGTCTACCATACATTGAATTTGCATACAATAAAACTGTCTATAGTATCACTAGATGTACTCCATTTAAGATTGTTTATGGGTTTAATCCTTTATAACATGATAATTGACATGTACCCGACCAAGAGATCTGAGGTTTGAATCTCTCTACCCAATTGTTATTACACTAAAAAAAAAAAAAAACAGTCCATCCAAGTCGTAACTATATCCTAGCTCACGCAAAAATCAAAAGAACCCATGTAAAAAAAAAAAAGATATTCTATTTATGAGAGCTACAAATCTCGATCCAAGTCGTAATATAACACCCAAGCAATTAGGTTGTGGTGTGTAGGTATCTTGTTCTTTTTAAGGAGATTTAAAGCTCTTTGTGGTGTGTGTATTTATTTTTCAACCACCGATCTGCCCTGTTCCCTCTAAGATACAATAATCCAACTGAAACGTTGTGTAGCTCAAACCACTATACTAAGAGGTTGAGCTCGAAGTCCAAAACATAGAACACCTTTTTTTGGTCCATTGCTCTTAAAATAGAACAAATAAGAGAAATAGAAAAAAAGTAAAAAGAGAAAATATTGAAATTGTTGTGTTGAAAGTGTTTGTGTGCGAGAGATATTTATATAATAGAATTTTAGATCTAGAAAATTAATACAAAACTAAGTAATTAAATTGCAAACTTTTAACCTCTCCCTAACAAATACGTTTTTCTTCTCTAAAGGAGGAGGAAGACTCAAAATTAATCTCCTAGAAACTCGAATTTTAGAACTATTAAATATTAAAATGTTTTTTTTTAATACATCAACATTTGGAGTGGGGAGATTTGAACCTTAAATATTAAAATGTTATAACATTATATTTCAAAGATTTTAAAATTCCGTGTTGGTGAAAGCAAAGAACAAAATATTTGAAAATCAATGTCATTTTATATTAGATTAATATATTATATGAACTAATATACATCTGAGATAATATATATTTTTAAAAAAATAATGGAAATTTGAAGTGTTAGGGTCGAAACGATATTTGATATGTGGATTTACTTATTTTAAAGTGTTAATTTGCTCACTCAAATTTTCCAATTTCTTATAGAAAACTTCTAAAACTTCTTATAAGAAGACTTCTTATACTCATCACTTTATAAGTTAATAAACTTTTACAATTTCTAAACCCACAAACCAAAATTCAAATGTCCAAAACTTATTCATTTAAAAGTTCTCAACATATAAATTATATAGATTCAGATTTTCAAATTTCAAACAACATAAACTTGAGCTTTCTCAAACCTATGAACCACACTTCTCAATAGTTTTCATAACTTCAAAACACCAACCACCTTACCTTCATTTTATCCATATTCTTACCATAACAAAAAGAAAGAAAGAAAATGAAATAAAAAAAAAAAAAACAAAAACAAAAAACAAAAAAGAAGAAAAGAAGTTAGGTTAGACCTAATTAATAAGAAGTTTAGACGTTGTATATAAATGATAGTTGTATGATACAATATTACGCTAGTACCAAAAGTTTCTCCTACATATGTTAGCTTTTAGGTGTGTGTGGCTAAAACCACACCATTGTTTTGCTTTATTTTAATTTGTGAAAGACAAGAGTGATTGCGTGGAGAATAAGTCGGACTCAATTACTTGTCAAAAAAAGAAAAATTGTGTCAACATGACATGATTTGTTATATTTTATACTTTTTTTCCCCTAAAGGTTGAGTAAGCTCTGCTAATATTGATTCACGTATCCACCATTCTCTTAAACGGCCTATTCTTTGTCTATTCTCGTTCATATAATGCATACATCATATTTTACTCCATTCATATGTTTTTTTTTCTTTGATCTTTTTTCTTACCTAGATGTTAACAAAAAGATATTTGGCATGGCTGAAAACAATTTTTGAAGTCATTCAATTGGGTTTCTAGATACTTATATATATTAATTATTTATGTGATCCATATGTTGAGATAGAGTCGTGTTCTTTAGGGACTATTGGTCTAGGAAATGCAATTCTTTACTAGTTCAAATCTATCGTACTCTATCAGAGATTAACCATTATCTTAGACTAAAGTTGACTAACATATGACTTCGACGGAATAGCTTAACTTTTAAAAAAATTAGTAAAGATTTTTTTCCCAACCACATATGAGGTGAAGGATTAGTTTCAAATCTGACCTCTCGAACAAAGATACATACATGCTTTAACCAGTTGAATTATGCTGAAGTTACGAACTTAACCGCGAGAGTTTTGGTTGGACTAATTTGTTAGATAACCCTTGATCCAAACATGTGCTAAGTTCTTGTTTAGGTTGCAATCATGTGCTCTGTTAATAGTATGTCATGAAATCTTTGGCTGCAGCCAAAGTCCACCAACATGTGTCTTTTTTTTTTTTTATATGAATTATTTTTCATGTGATAATTAATATCATTGGCTAACATAAATTGATAATGAATTTAGATATTAAAAATTATTTTGGAAATTGTTTTTGCAATATTTATTCAAACTAGGATAAATTTGCAACTACTAAAGTGAGCATAGTTCGAAGGTAATTGAGATGCGTGCTCTCGATCAATAAGTCAGAGATTCAAATCGTCCACCCCAAATGTGTTGTTGAATTCAAAAAGAACCTCCCACCCCCAAATGTTGTTGAAAAAAAAACTTAGTCATAAGAAATTCTGAAATACTTGTATCATTGTTTTAGTTTAATTAAATTGTTTAAATTATAATTTTATTATATGATTTTTCGCTCTCAAAATGTTTTTCATCTAGAATCTAAACCTAAAATATATTATCTGAATCTGCTCTGGTTCAAAGAGTAAGATATTATAATATTGCATTTAATATTGTGATGTTTTTCTTCATTTATCTACAAAATAAACTTACATTATCATAAAATATGGTGACTACACAATTAACCTACCAATTTCTCTCTTTCTAAAAAGAGAATTTATAATGTTTCTAAAAAAAAAGATAATTTATAATGGAAGTTGACTAGACATGAATAAAATGTTGTACATGGATATACACATGGTGATTAATGAAAAAGAATTATACATGACAATAATAGGCAAAAAAAAAAAAAAAAAATGCTTGGTTGTGTGAATAAAAGGGGAAAATGGTCACCTCATTCAAGTATTATTTGATAATTATAATGAAACTAATTCAAAGTAAAATGTTAAATTTCTTCAAAAAAAAAAAAAAAAAAGTACAATATAAAAGGTGTCCCATTTAAAGAGATTCCATCAATATTCCTATGGACTTCAAAGTAAGAAAGGATGCAAAAACAAAGAATAATGCACCAATTATGGAAGAAATTCAAAAGGAATTTCAAAGTGGTCTTTGTAGGATTCATGTATTTAGAGGTAGATATCCACAATGATAAAAAGATGTGACTTTAGCTTCCTTCAAAGTATTGAATAATGGAAACTCGATGAAAAATCAACGGTCTAACTTTTTGTGGCTCTAAAACAATATTAATGAATCATCTCATTATAAATCTAAAAGTGTTAAAAAGAGAAAAAAAAAAAACCAAAGTTTTTAGTAATACTAAAATATATATTTGGTGATAAAGAAGTTTCCCAAGAAAGCATGAGACAATTTCTAATCTTTTTTTTATTTTTATTTTTCAAAAAATAGGATAAGGTGCCTCCCATCTAAAAATAACTTATAATTAATTATTGATCATAATTGATATAAATAGCTTGTGTTTTAATGTTATGATTTTAGGGCTCAATGTTCTACCCACCTTCCTTATATGAAATTAAAATAAATCTTTTAAAAAACAATATGAAGTGCTTAAGAAATGAGTACCAAAATATATAAATCAAGCCTTTAGAGTTCAAAAATAAATTTGATTGAAGACACTAACTTGGATTCATTCAAGTGACATATGTTGGGGAAAGGTATTCATCCATTAATAAGTTTGTTTGAGGACTATTAACGTTCGGTACTAAGTATAGTCCAGTAAAAAATGTAATACGACAATTAAGCCAACATGAATAAATGTCAATTAACATAAAGTTTGTACCAATGATCAAGAGGTCTGTTGTTCAAATTCTTCATCCCTCGTGCTCTAAAAAAATTTAATAGAACAATTTTTTCAAAAAAAAAAAAAAAAAAAATACAAGAAGTAATTGCATGTGATTGCATTTGGGAAAGACTCCTTGAAATCAAAATAGTATTACTAATGAAACTTTCAAGATAAGTTTTAACCTTTTTTTTTCTTCTTCTTTTATCTCCTTCATGTTTTCAACCAATGTGTGATTTGTTATACTCTGTTAAGTTGATATTTGACTAATTCATTGATTGACACGTGTGTGTTAGTTACTAGCTGTTTTATCATTAGTACATGCTAACAGATTAGTACATTCCTATTCTCTGTTTCTTATAAAACAGAGTAAGCAAGGTTAGATGGGTGTGTGAATAACCTTGTAATTTCCCCTTTGTATTCGTG
This sequence comes from Luffa acutangula, assembly GCA_036850905.1. Lineage (NCBI taxonomy): Eukaryota > Viridiplantae > Streptophyta > Magnoliopsida > Cucurbitales > Cucurbitaceae > Luffa > Luffa acutangula. The sequence goes on from CM072098.1 coordinate 1,474,199, forward strand.
AGTTTTCTCTTTGAATAAAATACCTCCCCAATGGCTGTTAAAAGTGGATGTAGACAAATTGTCGAACCACTATAAACCACGAGTGTTCCTTTTCTTCCTTCCTTAACTACTGTTTTAAATAGTTTTTGAAAGCAAGCTACAGTATATATGGAATACATGGTTAACAATTGGTATCAGAGCCATCGACAACAAGATTCTTGAAAAGATTCACTTGATTGTTACCTGACTTCTTTTGGGCATTCTTGAAATCGTTCGTGAAGACGTTGGTTCAGGGACTAGGATCTTGATTGCAACTTTCATTCTTCCAGCTTCGTGAAGCCTTAGGGTTTCTTTGAATCACCAGATGTCTGCGAAAATCGAATTGGAGCGGTTCGATGGCAAGGGTGATTTTGGCCTCTGGAGGAAAAAGATGAAAGCAATTCTCATCCAACAAAAGGTTGCAAAAGTGTTGACTGATCCAAGTAAGTTTCCTGATTCTGTAACTGAAGACGAGAAAGAAGAGATGGCAGACATTGCTTATAGCTCAATAATACTACATCTTTCTGACAATGTGCTTAGAAGGGTTAGTAAAATAGAAAAAGTAACTGAGTTATGGGCAAAACTGGAAGAATTATACATGCCGAAAACATTAACAAACTTGATGTATTTGAAAGAGAGATTGTTTGGTTTCAAAATGGATCCATCGAAGAGCCTTGAAGAAAATTTGGACGATTTCAGTATTATCTGTACAGAATTAGCCAACTCCGGGGAAGAGGTTAAGTCAGGCGATCAAGCTGTGATCTTGTTGAATTCCTTAACAGAGTCGTTTAAGGAAGTGAAATCCGCAATGAAATATGGAAGGGATAAGGTGTCTTTAGATGTGGTTCTTGATTCTTTAAGAATGAGAGAACTTGAATTGAAGGCAGAAAAGAAGGCTTCAGAGGTTTTCTTTGCTAAAGATAAGCAAAGAAATACTCATTCTAACAAGGAATCTACTTCTCAGAATAAACATCGTTCACAACATAAGGGGCGAGGTAAGCACCAGAATAGAAGTCAACAGTCAAACAAGAATGTGGAGAACAATGACAATAAGTGTCGTTACTGCCACAAAGAAGGTCATTTCAAGTGGAATTGCCTTCAGCTCAAGAGAAAGCAGAACAAGCAGACAAATAGAGGAAATAATAGTTCAGCAAACATTCTGGATGAGTATGAGTCTGCAGAAGTTCTCATGGTCACCGAGAAGGAGTACCTTGAAGAATGGGTTATGGACTCAGGTTGTACATTCCATATGACCCCCTGTAAGAAGTTCTTTCTTGAGTTAAATGAGATGGATGGAGGAAGAGTCTATATGGGAAACAATCAACAATGTATTGTCCAAGGAATTGGGTCAATTAAATTGAGACTAGATGATGGTTCTTTCAAGGTTCTAAAGGATGTGAGATTTGTGCCAGATTTGAAAAGGAATCTCATTTCTTTAGGAACCCTTGATAAGGCTGGTTATGACTACAAATCTGGAAGTGGAGTTCTTAAAGTGTTCAAAGGTAAATCTCTAAAACTGACCGGAAGATTGCAAGATGGTCTGTACATTTTGCAAGGCAGGGCAGTTGTAGGGGAACTGAATACAGTGAGTGAAAAAGCTGTTGATGAAACAAATCTTTGGCACAAAAGACTCGGGCATATCAGTCCAAAAGGGTTGAATTGCTTGTTTAAACAAGGCCTAATTGGAAAGAACAAGCCAGTGGAAATTCCTTTCTGTGAACACTGTATTTTGGGCAAGTCCTCTAAGAAAAGTTTCAAACCAGCGACTCACACTACAGAAAATCGTCTTGATTACATCCATTCCGATCTCTGGGGACCCTCAAGGATTGCTACTCATGGTGGTGCAAGGTATTTTTTGACCTTTATTGATGACTTCTCTAGAAAGGTATGGGTATATTTGTTGAAAACTAAGGATGAGGTGTTTTACCGTTTCGTTGAATGGAAGGCAATGGTCGAAAACAGAACTGAGAGGAAAATTAAGTATCTCCGAACAGACAATGGTCTAGAATTCCTGAATGAAAGGATCAATAGTCTGTGTAAAGCTTCTGGAATTAGTAGACATCTCACCGCAGCTGGAAATCCTCAGCAGAATGGTCTTGCTGAACGATATAACAGAACTATACTCGAAAAAGTGAGGTGTATGCTATCAAATTCTAAACTACCAATAATTTTTTGGGGAGAAGCTGTGAACACTGCTGTGTACTTGATAAACCGAAGCCCATCCACTGCTTTGAACTTCAAAACACCGCAGGAGATTTGGTCTGGTCATCCTCCTTGCCTGAAACACCTTCGTGTTTTTGGATGTGCAGCTTATGCACATACAAGACAAGACAAACTACAACCTCGAGCTAAGAAATGTGTTTTCATAGGTTATCCTCAAGGTGTTAAAGCTTACAAGCTCTGGTCACTTGAACAAGAGGAGAACAAGTGCATCATTAGCAGGGATGTTACTTTTGATGAAAGCTTAATGCCTTGGGGAAATAGTCTTAAATCAGACATTGCCAAAGAAACAGAAAGTTTCGAAATTGAGTTGCAGCCCTTGACTTCAGAATCTGAAAGTTTAAATGAAAATGAGACAGTTGAGGCTGATACACATGATCCTTTACCCGATGAAATAGTTGTGACAGATCCTCAATCTGGAGATCAACCATCTGGTGAGGAACAGAATGAACTATCTCAGTACCAACTCACCAGAGACAGGCAAAGGCGTGCTAGCAGACCTTCAACAAGGTATGGTTCTGATTTTGTTGGTTTTGTTTTCAACTGCTATCTAGAAAATTTTTTATCAGAACCAAATACCTATGAGCAAGCACTTAAGTCTGTACATAAAGATATGTGGTTAGCTGCTATGCAATCAGAATTAAAGTCACTATATTCAAACAAAACCTGGAGTCTAGTACAAAGGCCTGAAGGTAAAAAGGATGGTAGATTGTAAGTGGGTGTTTAAATTGAAACCTAGTTCGAAACTTTCTGATGCTCCTCGTTTTAAGGCTCGTTTAGTAGCAAAAGGTTTTACACAAGTAGAGGGTGTGGACTATACAGAAGTTTTCTCACCTGTTGTGAGACATACTTCAATCAGGATACTTCTCTCTTTGGTTGTTCAGTTTGACCTCGAACTAGAACAGATGGACGTTACCACAGCTTTTCTATATGGTAATCTAGATGAGGAGATCTATATGAGACAACCACCTGGTTTTGTTGAAGATGAAGGGAAGAATATGGTATGTCATCTTCAAAAATCCATTTATGGATTGAAACAGTCCCCACGCCAGTGGAATAAGAAGTTTGATTCGTTTATCTCAAAAGAGGGATACTACAAGAGTAACTTTGACAGTTGTGTTTACAAGAAGAACTTCTTTGCTGGATATATTTTGGTTTTATTGTATGTTGACGATATTCTAATAGCCTCTACAGACAGCAGAGAGATCCAAAGGTTGAAAGCAGCTTTAAGCAAGAATTTTGAAATGAAAGACCTGGGGACAGCAAAGAAAATCCTTGGCATGAATCTGACGAGGGATAGATCAAATGGCACCCTACTGATTTCACAAGGAGAATATTTTGAGAGGATAGTCAAACGGTTCCAAATGGAAAGTGCAAAGACAGTCTCAACTCCTTTTGCACAACACTTCAAACTATCCTCCAAACAACCTCCTTCAAACCAAGATGAATTAGAAGATATGAAATCAATTCCATATGCAAGCCTAGTGGGAAGCCTCATGTATGGAATGGTCTCTAGTAGACCGGATTTGGCATATGCTATGAGTATGGTAAGCCGCTACATGAGCAATCCAGGGAGACCTCACTGGGAAGCTGCTAAATTGATTGTAAGGTACTTAAAAGGAACTTCTAATAGAGGATTGTTGTATACCAAATCTGATTCCAGTACTGAAGCAATAGTTGGCTTTGTGGACTCGGATTATGCAGCCGACTTAGATAAAAGACGCTCATTGACTGGATATGTGTTTTCTATGTTTGGTAATATAGTAAGCTGGAAGTCCTCCTTGCAATCGGTTGTTGCCTTGTCCTCAACAGAAGCCGAATATATAGCCCTTGCAGAATGTGTAAAAGAAGTTGTATGGCTGAAGGGAAATGTCTCTGAGATGTTGAATGCAGTGGCTGAGGTTCGGATTTACTGTGACAACCAGAGTGCGTTGTCTTTATCCAAAAACCCTTCCTTTCATGATAGAACCAAACACATTGATGTGAGGTTCCATTATGTGAGGGAAGTTGTGCAAGAGGGTGCTGTCAACCTATCTAAAATCCATACCACTCATAATCCCGCTGATATTATGACTAAGACTCTAGCAGCAAACCGTTTTGAATATCTCTGTGACTTGCTGAAATTGGACCATGGGTGATATTTGATAGTTCACAGAATTTTCTAACAGCCAGAAGTTGGGAAGATATATCACATCCATTTGACAAGGAAATCAAATATCAAGAGGGTGATCTGTTAAGTTGATATTTGACTAATTCATTGATTGACACGTGTGTGTTAGTTACTAGCTGTTTTATCATTAGTAACCCAGTTGTACATGCTAACAGATTAGTACATTCCTATTCTCTGTTTCTTATAAAACAGAGTAAGCAAGGTTAGATGGGTGTGTGAATAACCTTGTAATTTCCCCTTTGTATTCGTGAATTTTCTCTCTGAATAAAATACCTCCCCAATGGCTGTTAAAAGTGGATGTAGACAAATTGTCGAACCACTATAAACCACGAGTGTTCCTTTTCTTCCTTCCTTAACTACTGTTTTAAATAGTTTTTGAAAGCAAGCTACAGTATATATGGAATACATGGTTAACATACTCCCCACTCATAAAAATAAGGTTAAATTATAAATTTAGCCTCTGACTTTTCAGGTTGTGTCAATTTGGTCCTCGAACTTTAAAAAGTGTTAAATAGGTCTTTGAACTTTTAATTTTCTGTCCAATAGGTCCCTGAACTTTAAAAAATATCTATATAGGTTCTTATACTTTCACTTTTGTATCTAATAGATCCTTCAACTTTCAATTTTATGTCTAATAAGTCTTTGACCTATTTGACATTTTTTAAAATTCACAAGCTTACTAGACATAAAATGGGAAGTTTAGGATCCCAATAGACATAATTCAATTTTTATATCTAATAAATTGGTTAATTTTAAAAATCTTGAATCTACCAGGACCTGTTAGATATAAAATTGAATGTTCAAGAACCTATTAGAAATTTTTAAAATTCAAAGACCTATTAGGCTCAAAATTGAAAGTTAAGGGACCTATTAGACACTTTTTAAGGACCAAATTGACACAACCTTGGAAGTTCAATGATTAAACTCGTAATTTAACCTAAAAATAAATTGTCCCACCATGAAGCTCATTTATGCCTCATACATCAAAATTTTGAAACTTAATAAAAATTTAAATATTCAATCATGAATTTTGTTCCTCAACTTTTTGGTTTGTGTTTAGTTCTTAAATTTTAAAAAGGGCTAATAGACTCTTGAACTTTGAATTTTGTGTTTAATAGGTTCTCGAATTTTAAAAATATCTAATAGGTTTCTAAACTTTTAACTTTGTGTCTAATAGATTTTTGACATATTCATATCTTTTCAAAATTATTTGATTTATTAGATATAATATTGAATTTAATAGGATCCCAAACTTTCAATTTTATGTTTAGTAAGTTCGTGAATTTTAAAAGACGTCGAATCGGTCGATGACCTTTGAGACACAAATAAAAATTTAGGAGTCTATTGAATACAAAATTGAAGGTTTAAGAACCTATGAGATACTTTTTGAAGTTTAAAAATAAAAACCTAGAAGTTCACATGATACTCGTTAAAACTCATGGACCACGACTAATCTCACGAGACAACCGTTTGACCCTACAAACTGGTCTGAACGCTCATGAATAAAAAAAAAAAAAAAAAACTCATGGACCAAAATGGATACGATTGAAAGTTCAATGATTAAACTTATAATTTAACCAGTTTGAATCCCTGGGAATTAAGAAAGTTTAAGAACCAAACCTATTTTTTAATCTTCAATATATCATAATTATAATATTCAAAATTGTCTTGTGTGATTTTTGTCATATGCTTCTACTAAAAAAAAGATATATTTTAGCCATCGTTTGAACTATGCACGTCATGATATAGTATAAGATTTTTACTCTTTTTTTTTTTTAGAATATAGTGAGATTTTTATAGACATAATTATTAATACAATAGGCCCACATCAAGATCCCAATGGATTTTCCTTGACATTTCTTTTGTTATTTTAATAAACTAGGGACACTATAAATCATCATTATTATTATTATTTATTTATTTTTTTGAAGCAACACTATAAATTATTTTTATTACCCAAAAGTCACGTTTTAAATATGAAAATTTTAGGAGATTGTTTATTTAAAATAATGTGATTATTTTAGAGCCATATCATGCCTATGAGGGCAAGCATATTGTCCAAAGAAATGTTATATATATAAGTTTATAATCACATGGTTCTAAAAAATTACATAAAAATATGTTCACTTCATGATTTTGCCAATTCCTTAGTTTAATGTCCTCTATGATTTTGTAGGGTTGTCCAAGAAAAAAATTGCAACCTTTAAGACATTAACACTTTACTTTTTTTTTTTTTTTCTTTGTTTGTCTGATTACAATAATTTCTAATAATAAATAACACATCAACATTTTAGTTTATTTGATCATCATTTATGACATTCATGAACAGTTTAACTCATCATCGTTCTTTATAGATCAAGATAGCTCATGATAGGAGAAAAATTTCTAGTATTACGGGAATACCATACTTTCTTTGTTCACACTATAATTTTACCTACCTAAATATTTATTTTAATATTGGTAGATCCAAGTTAAAGTGAGCATAGTTCAACGGTAATTAGCATGTACTCTTGACCAAGAGATCGGAGGTTCGAATTCTCGCTCCCACTCACAATTGTTGTTGAACTAAAAAAAGATGTTGACGTGACAAGCAATATAAAAGGAAAAAAGTATTCATATAGTACGTGAATATAGGACGACATTTGACAGTAATTTACAATGGAAATGACATTACTACTTAGTAATTCATTATAGCTAAATCACAACAATTTAGTATCAATTTACCGAACACTCTAACTTACTTGTTGTGGTTTAAAGTTAAAATTTACCCAATACTAATTTACTTTTATAACTGTTTTTTTTTCTAAAAGCATAGCTAACAACAATTATTTTGAAAGCTACAACAATTCCAAACTAAGTCTAAATTTCCTTTAAGTTCTATTGTATATAGTCAATTTTCAATCACAAATATATTATTTTGCGCCAATATGAACATAGTTCAACTGACATAAAATGTGTACTAATAATCGACTGGTTTGTGGTTCGAATCCCCCAACTCACATGTCATTAAAAAAAAATACTGTTTGCAATACAAAAATGAGTGCCTTCTTAATCATTCTTTAAAATTAATTCCGTTAGTTGGTCTAATCTCTTTTCTTTTACAAGTTTATGGGATGATAGACGATTTAACATAGCATCAAAGTAAATGATCATGTGTTCGAACTTATGCAACTAATATTGATTTCTAGTTGTTGGACCTTCTACATATTTCTATACTCACATAGGAGGAGTGTTAAAAGTGTTGATATAAAATTAAATTGACCGTAATAGTATTGATATAAAAGTAATTTATTAATTTTTGGATAGAATGGTGATTTAACACAATTTGCCCTAAAAAATTTTAGTACATTCAGGCGTGCCTTTACCTCCTTGCAAACGTAATAAAACAATCATAACGACAATTGTGAGATCCACTCGATAACAATTGATGGTGTTTACCAAAATCTGAAACAAAATGTAATGAAATTGTGAGACCCACTCCAATATTTACATTCTCATTCGCATTAATCATTCTCGGTCAATGTCATTCTCATTCTTTATTATGTGAGACTCACACCAAGTTTTTGATTGACTTTGTAATTGTAGCCCTTTCATTCTAATTTGTTTTACACTGAGTTCTTTTTTTCTTTTTCCCTTTTGTTTCATCGATAGACTGGTTTACGAAAGATGCCCAAGATTTAAAGTTGCTAACTTTTTTCATTGTCTTTTTCCATGGTATTATTTATGGATTAACTAATCGACATTAATAACATGAGCGAAAGTCAAATAAAATAATAATAATAATAATAATAATAATAATAATAATAATAATAATAATAATAGAGACAACACGAAAATGTATATTTTTTTTTATTGAAAATATAGGTGGGTTATATGCATGACTGCGTCGGGGTCATCTAGAGTTGGAGGAGATGTCAATCACCACACGAGGTGATGCATCCCTCTTATCTCTACTCCTCCTTGGTCCTTTAGAAGGTTGAGATTCTAAAGAGATCTTAACCAAATGACCCTTGCATTTCTCCATCCCTGAACTCAAATGAATGGTGAGAACGACGGGTCGCGATGGAGGCATTCTGCTCCAACTCTGAAGATGCGGAAGAAAAGGAAGAAGGGGGGATGAAATCTCTCGATTGAAGAAGTCACTATCCAAGAGTTTGTTTAAATTAGTTCAAGTGTCAATGCGTACTCTTCAGTGACAAATTTAAACGATGGTTGTGCAAGTTAGTCGAAGAATGAATTATCAAAGATTGAATAAGGTTTTTAGGCACAATTATGGAAGTGTGCAAACATGAGATGAGGTTGTGCAATTTTTAAAGTGCAACTCATTCGAACATAACTCATTGGATAAAATACAGACTTATCACCATTTTCTCACCATTTGAGAATGGTCCATTAAATAGTCTTAACCCAATTATTTGACACGTGTGCTAGGGCTTGCGAACCGAGTTAAAGGAAGTCGAACATATAACATATACATCTTTCTTTCTTTTTTAATTCAGTAACATGAAAAAGGGGGAAAGATTCCAAGCTAATTAAAAATTAGATTTTCACATCACATACCCAAAAATAAACCCTTGTTAATCTCATTAGTTACAACTCACAAGGCAATATGATAATTTTTTTATTTTTTTTTTTTTTTTAATGATGATAAACTTCTCATCTTCTATAAGTGAATATCTTTATCTCATTCAAGAATTCCTTGTAAGAATATATTCTTGTTTTGTATAATCTATAATTAATTCATAATAAAACGTGATTAAACATAATTAAATATATTTAATCAATGTATATTATTATGGGAAAAAAAAAGAATTTATAATATTTATTAGTTTAGTAATTATTTTTTAAAAATAAAAATAATTCTTTAAAACATCCCACACGAGGACAAATTCCCAAATCCTAAGGAGATCAGAGTTTCAAACACCTGATCTTTTGATCGATAATATAATGTCTTGACTAGTTGAACTATACTCAAGGTCATTCCCCGTCTCACTTGAAATAAGCCTTCTAATTTCAAATTTCATAAACTTCGAATTTCGAATTATGAAAACAATGAGTGAAACTGGTATTTCCCACTCTCTTCCAAGTTTGCCTCTAACCACCAAAATCAAACAGAAAATCCAAAATAAAAGAGAAAACTGCCCAAAAAAAAAAGAAAATTGGGAAAGAAAAGTATTTATTTATTATATGCACTGAAAATAGCCGCATAAAGTTAATGAAGAGTAATTACAAGAAGTTGAAGGGTAACCTATGACTTCGAAGAGGTTGGCATTGCAAGGTTGACTGCAGTTCCCCCAGGCGAGTCTTTCCATTGTTGTGTCACTGTTTTGATCTGAGTGAAGAAGTTTACTCCAGCCTTGCCTGTTTCCACAACTCAAACTCTCAATCCCAAAAACAAAAAATCCAGTACGAGCATCGACCGGAGATGCCTAATTAAACACCTCAACAAAAAATCCTATATTGTCTCGCTTTTAAATATTCTATTTTAATCTTTAGACTTTGAATAAAATTCATTTTTAATAAACGTCTTCAACAAAAATCCTAGGTGATGCAACGTAACTAATACTATATTGTCATATGAATCAACTTTGATATTGAGCATGAAAACGAATGATGGTCTAAAATAGAATATTTCATGATATAAGGACTAAAGAAGAATAAAGGCAAGAGTTCAGGAACAGGAATGAGTTTAAACCATTAACTTACCATAAAAATTGAGATCCCCAGCAAAAGATGCCTTGGAGCCGGTGAACGAGAAGAAGGGTAAGGGAACGGGAATTGGAACGTTGATCCCGACCTAATTCAAATCAACAGTGATTTTGAGAAACACTCCATTCATATATAAAACAGAGATGACCAAGCGCGGGCAAAAACTATCGCTTCGATTCCTTAGAATGGAAGTTTTGAGATTATATAGTTTACATGATAAACTCGAAGGCAAAGAGTTAACGGATATACATTTGGTTATAATTTTTTTCCCATTCTTCAGGAACACAACTAGCATGCAAATATATCTTTAAAATAGAGTATTTTCTTATCCTCCAAGAATGCATTGCAAGGACTGAAATGTTTGGAGATACCCTCCCAAAAGTCATGGGCTCTAAAGCTCTTGATGAAAAACTTAGGTGGGCACAGGCCTCTTCTAAGATTAGTGAGGGGTTGGCCAAGAGCATAAAATAAGGAATTGGGCTTCAATACCCTGACTACATGTATGTATGTATCTATATGTGTACATATGCATGCAAATACGTATATAGAAAAAAAAAAAAAGGGTACTTTCTTTTCAATGTTACCTGTCCAGCTTCGATATCTGTTTGGAACTTCCTCGCTGCAATCCCAGATGTGGTGAATATGGAAGCTCCATTGCCATACCTATCCAAGCATATGATTTTTCCTAAGATTGTAAGACAGTGGAGAAAGGGGTAGTTGCTATGACAATAAAGGGAACAACAAACAATCCAATACCTATTTCCGTTAACGATGCTAATGGCTTCCTCTAAACTTTCAGCCTGATGGAACAAGAAAGAATGAAATATAACACAATCTTTTACCAACGGATGGAAGAATCGGAAAGATTAAGGTATGACAAGCATACCTGCATGCAAAGCAGAACTGGGCCAAATATTTCTTCCTGGAAAGGGCAAGATAGGAATTTCCTTAGTTTAGTCCGAGGTTCAGGGTTATTATTATAGCAATTTCACCCATAATAAGATAAAAGAAATACCTTGTAGCACTCCATGTCCGGTGTCACATCTGTTAAGATAGTAGGGCCAATAAAATTTCCATGCTCGTATCCAGGAACCTACATTACAATCATGAATAATTATCAACGGGGATTAGAATTAGAACTCATCAGATACTGGTATAATTTTGAGTATGTTATTATTACACTACTTTTGGAATCATATGGGGATTTAGAATTAGAACTCATCAGAAAATCTCCAGAACAAAAACCATATTTCTTCTTTCAGCAAACTGAATTGTGTCAAATAGAAAGACAAAATGCTTAGGGAACATTCATTTACATTATCGTGAAATTTTTATTCTTTGCTATGTTACCTCCCTAGTGATATTATTCCAGAGAATTTTCTTCGTTCGTAAACATAGTGAAGATTACATTAAATTTCTTTATAAACACACGTACAAACAGTAGGGAGAGAATAGTGACAGAAAGTGTACTTTTTGTGAAGAAGTTACAAAAGATAATGTGTGCACAGAGGAACATTTGCAAGAGATAAGCATGTATAGAGAAACTAGTGAAATACAATTCTACCGATTTATTGGTTGTTTTCTTTGCTATATTTTGAAGTTAAATAGATGTTGTAGTCCCTAATGTTGGTGCTTTTCAATTTAGTCCCCATTGTTTAGAACTTTCAATTTAGCCTCTTATATTTTAAGATTTTTCAATTATACCCACTCATCAATACTTCGTTCTCAATTGAGATGGGATGATTCCTTAAATCAAAAATGAATGTTAAAATTGGCTTATAATAAATTTACATTACATGATACTTAGTGAATTGATATAAATTTGGAAGAAGAATGAGGCAAGTAAGAGAGGAAGATTTCTAAATTCCTCCTCTGGAGAAGATATACATTTTGATATTTCTTCTTTGTTAGGTGGTCTGATTCCTCTAAATTTTTGTCAACTCTCTAATTATTATATCATATAAGCTTATTCTCAACCAATTTTAACATTAATCGACAATAAGGGTATAATTGAAAAATTTTAAAACATAAAGGACTAGATTGAAATAAACACTAGTGGCTAAATTGAAATAACACTAAAAAAATTAGGGACCAAAATATATATTTAGCCTATATATTAATTATAAAAAAAAAAAGAATCTTTTTGCATTTTATGAGACCCCTACAGTGAAGGTGTATAGACAGCGTGTGAGGCAAACGTGTGAGCGGGCTGATGATAAGTAGTTAGAGGTGGGGTGGGCCCATGTAATTGGGTAGTTATGTGATGCAATGGGGGAAGGGTCTAGGTATATATAGAGTGCGTGAAGGCCTTGAGGGTAGTTTTGAGTTTGTTCTTAGGTATAGCTGGAGCGTGTGAAGGCTTTGAGGGTAGGTTATGACTTTGTTCCTAAGAGAGTGGGTTGGGAGAGGCAGGAAGCTCTATAATTCTTCCCTTAGTTGTATCCTTGTTGAGAAATAATAGATAGGAGGATTATCATTTTAGGATCTTCAATTTTGGAACTACCATCTCTGCCTACTAAATCTCTTTATTGACTTGACCACATTTTGTATTAAAACAAAATTGGACTACTCCCTAAGAAATTAGTACATGATGCCACTTGCAGGGAAAGTCAATATTCATAATGCAATATGGAGCATAGATAAATTATGCATGACATGTACGATAGATCTACAAATACTGGCAGCAAAAAAAATGGTACTGGGACTTGAAAAGTAACAAGATACCACTATATTTCTCCCATCGAGCAGTAGCTTGGCTCCACTATCGATGCCAGATTGAACTAATCTGTGAATCCTCTCCTTTGCCTATGAAACAAGGAATAATTTTCAATATAACATAGATCCCACTAAGGGACTTTCCAGGGCATAATGAAATAAGAAAAATGGAAACAATAGGGTTTCAAATTTAAATTGTAGGAGAAAAAATGATAAGTACCTGCTTGCTAATTACTGGACCAAGATCTGCATCAGGTTCTGTTCCAGAATTTACCTTCAGAGCTTTGGCACGTTCTACAAGTTTATCCTCCCTGGAAAAGGTTTATAATTCTTTCATGATAAACGAAGTATTGTGGCTGCAATCTAAAAATATTTTTCATAACAGATACAGTACAAAGAATTCAAAATTTGCATATATCCCAAAGTATAAAAACAAAATAATTATCATGGTATCTGCTAACTTCAAGAAGTACAGAGTTGTGAAAGTGTGTGTGCATTAAATTCCAGAAGGTTGTACTTTATCCAAATGAATATTCACCTAATGTTTTGATATAGATTAAGGGGCCGTTTGGTGCGCCGGAATTGAATGGGTTTGGAATGGAATGGAATGGAATCTGATGTCCATGGGAATATTTTGTTGGAATCATGATTCCCATGCTTGTGTTTGGTGCATTGGATTTGAGTTGGAATTAATGGAGAGAGAAATAGTGGGACCCACCAAAATCATGAAGAAAAATGGAGAGAGAAATAGTGGGACCCACCAAAATGTGGTTAAAATAGAAAAAGAAATTGTGGGTCCCATTAAAATTAGGAAGAAAAATGGAGAGAGAAATAGTGGGACCCACCAAATGTGGGAATGGATTGGAATCCACATGCCCACCCTCTCATTCCAACCCCGACCAACCAAACAAGGGCATCCATTTTCATTCCAATCCAATCCAATCCAAACCCATGAAACAAACGGCCCCTAACATTTGTTGAGATTCCATGTCGAACACAAATTTGATGATCCCAAACTATCAAATCTCATAATTTAAATATTTACTTCAATTAATAATAGCGAGAAGAGAATATTGATACAAAGTCCCCCCCCCCCCAAAAAAAAAAAGAAGAAAAAAAAAAAACTCAACATTCCAGCCTTTAGAAGATCAATGATTTTAATTGCGTCAGATTTTTCCTAACCATTAAAAGTCTAGGCCATAGCTCGACTGCATAGAAGTTAACAACTTTCAAGGCCAAATGAAAAAGTACTTGACTTTACCCATAAAAGCATGAACATAAAATCAACACAAATAGAGGAGATGTATGCTAAAATAGTTAGAAAAAGCCAAGGATAGGAATAATACCACAACTTGGAGTCTCCAACAAAGACAACTGTACTGAGTGCCATGCACCTTTGTCCAGCAGCACCGAAACCAGCAGCAACCAAAGCATTCAAAGCAGCATCTATGCTGGCATCGGGCAAGACAATTGCATGATTTTTTGCCCCCATATTGGACTGAAACAACCACAACCAGTCACTCAGATTATTAGCAAAGTTTCAATAAAACAAGTACATATTTCTAAAAGTATGCTAAAATTTGTGCTTTGGTTAACTTGCCTGAACACGTTTTCCTTTAGCTGATCCCCTTGAATATATATGCATGCCCGCCTTTTACAAAAGAAAAAAAGAATGTCAAATTAAAATTCAACCATGTTAGGTTGTATTACCTTGATAGACAAAACAGGTTGCAGAATTTTTTAAAAGAAACAAACTTTTCTCTTATAAGTAAAAATTTCATATGACAAGGGAAAATCTCATGTCAAAAATTATTATAAAAATTGCTCAGCATTAATTGAAAAGAAATCATTACAAAGAGAAGTAAAAAGCGTACACTACACCACTCTAAGGTTTGTGCTCAACAATTCTATATTTCTTACAAATAGAGCTTCCCAAAGGATAGCTAGGACTACCAATAAACTTTAAAAAGGGCAACCACAAAGCAATTGCTCAAGAGAGTCCAAAGCTAAACTTAGTATTGCAATCAATCAGCTGCAATATTAAAACCACAAGGCTAAACTTAAAGTACTTTGTACCAATGGCAGACTAAGTAAAGAACGACAAGGTCCCACTTAGCAGGATGTTTCATCAAATAAATAACTTGTTAAACTCCAATCGCCACATGAAGAAACATCTAAACTAATAATTCTGGGTTCTTAAAAACAGAGAGTGGAAAGGGCCCTGACCTATAATAGTATCTTAGTATGTTGCAGCAAAAACCACTATTTGTAGAAATGAATCTAGAATGTAATTAAGATTTCCAACTCCATGAGTATAAGTTATTTAAGTTAAGATAGCTTACAATGTTTGAACCGACAAATGATATTGCTTTTATATCATCATCATCACAAATGGCATTAACAACATCCTGCAGAAAAATTAAAAAAAAATTAAAATAGCATTTTGTTGATGCTGCAATCAAATTAAGTGACAACCAACACATTTAAGATAGCAGTTGAACTATTGGGTATGGTTCCAGCATCTGATCATATAATTGTAAGCTTGCAAACACCTTAGAATACCATGTGATAAAATAACAATACTAAAATTAACAGCACTATAGACCAATATTTGCCCTTGAGTGCACATCTATGATTCATTAGATAAATCAATCAAAGGGGTCAAGGTCAATATTTTATTCTTGCCACCCAACAATCCAAAAAGGAGATAGATAAAGAATTCACATTAGTGCCATGAACCACATTTAGGACACCATTCGGCAATCCAGCCTCCATTGCTAACTCTGCAAGGATTATAGAAGCTCCTGAAAAAGCAAGAAACTTTATAGATCACTGAAATGATGGGAATGGGAATAATATACAGCATTTCAAATACAGAAAAATCGTAGAAATGAAGATGACCTCCACCATGATATACTTCAGTTAACTTGCAGAAAAATATTTTCAGCTTAAGGTAGCTATTGAGTCATTGGGTCAAACTAATAACTGAGAATTTATGAGAGCAAGTATCAAGTGTAAAACCAGCAGTGGTGTACGCTTTCATCAACATCTAAATTTTCTCTTGTAATTTCTTCTTATTAATAAATTTTGTCTGCTACTAAAAGAATCTCCACCAACATTTAGGGGAATAATTTAAACAAAAAAAAAAAAAAAAGAAAAAAAAAAAGAAAAAAAAAAAAAAGAAAGACCCAGTTCATATTAAAGACATTTGGGGAATAATTCCAAAACAAAGATTACCTGGATCTTTTTCTGAAGGCTTCAAAACAAAGGTATTCCCACATGTAACAGCAATTGGGAACATCTGCAGAGGATTATCCCATGGTACAAATATTGTAAGTGTCAGTCTATTATCATAAGAAAAAGTAAAGCTTATTGCAGTGATAATATCAGTATGAAATGAAGAAAATAGTTCTAAAATTTTTTGGGGGGATAAAAATCTTTCACAGCATCAAGTTTTTTACACCACAAATGAATTAGATAATTGGCGTGTCCAAGCCTTTGAGAAATCAAACTAATTCTCTCCTGCTGAAATTATAAGCATTGGAATGACAGTGAAGGATAACAGGCTAACCCATAGGGGGATCATGGCTGGAAAATTAAATGGACAAATCCCAGCACAAACACCAAGAGGCTCTCTGATGCTGTACGTATCAATTCCATGTGATACATTAGAGACATATTCCCCCATTTGCAGAGATGCCATTCCACATGCATGTTCCACAACCTCTGCATAAGATAAGTCATTTCAATTTGCTATTAAACATTCAGCTTAAGTCATATAATAAAATTATTTCACAAAAAAAAGTCATATAATAAAATGATTTTTTCCATATCATAATCATTAGAATAGACAGTGATCGAAAGGAACGGAAGGATTATAACCTAGCCCACGGAATACATCTCCCTGTGCATCCTTTAATGTTTTTCCTTGTTCTGTGGTGATATTTAGAGCAAGTTTGTCCTGAAATGAGGAAAAAAGTTTTCAATTATTTAAAGTGAATTTAGAATACTCCTTTTTCTAGAAAACAGAGATACCTAGAAACTTACCATATCTCGCCTAATAAGTTCTTGAAGCTTGAACATTATCCGTTGACGAGTTGTGACTGGGGTATTACGCCATGCAGGAAAAGCCTGCTTTGCTGAAGATACCGCAGCTTTAAATTCTTCGTTTGTCGTCAATGGAACTTGAGAAACAACTTCTTGTGTTGCCTATTAACAAAAAAAACTTATTTTTCTTACCCATATCTAAAGGAACTTATCGTTCTCAAATCTGAACTAGAAAAGAGAACATATAAATGAGCTGGTAACTCACTGGGTTTATGACATCTATGAATGCTGAGGATTGAGAATCAACAAAATTCCCTCCTATGAGATTTGGAACCCTCTGGTACAAAACAAAAACGATAAAAGAGATGAAATCACCGAGGAATACAAGATACGAGAGAGATAAATGTTATTAACAAAACGCCACAAGATTTAAGGTGAAAAAATGGAAATAAAGTGGAATTAACGAAGGCTTGCGTAAATGGAGTATAAACTAACCTACCGTAACAATGTTAGATGAAACAAAAACTTGCCGACATTATATATGATATTTTGGTTTTGAATTGAAATACCAAGTACATTGATGATTAAGCTAAAAAAGCTACAGGTAAACTTCAACCTGCAGAATAATTCCTAAGCTTTAAGAAGTTAAGAAGACTATTCCAAACTATTCCGTCTCCATATCAGAAATTAAAGCAAAGCACAGCTCAGACTTTCCACGTCCTGCCCTGACATTTCCTCAGAAACCAAACAACGCAAACAGAGTGCCTCATTCAAACCAAAAGCTCTAATCAATACAACGTGCTTAGCATCCAAAATTGCATGCCTCACGAGCACTCAAAGCTCCTCAGAAATATCAGCAGATAAAAGAATCAAAGTCTCCAAGAAAACAAGCGCAGCCTTACCGGAGGATTAGGCTTGGAAGAAGACGGCTCAGCGAAGGTGGAGAAACGAGGATTTCCGAGAGCAAAGATCTGAGGCCGCAGAACACTCGATTTCCTCACTGCAACATGATAATCATAAACAGAATCAAGAAGCAACTTACATGAACAAATTAAGAAATCTAAAGAAAGTTCATCCCGATCAAAGAACTTCACCTCGCCGAATCGAAAACCGCAACATTTTTCTCCGGTGTCGATTGAAGAATGATCACACTTCTCACACAAGCGCAATGGAGAGATTTGACTGTTTACAAGCAAAAGCTGGACAATGTTATGGTTAACTGGGCTATAATCCTGTGCGCGAGGAGCAGTGGGCCATCTACGATTTTGGATCGTTGGATGGATGATGATCTGGTTGGTGTAAGATCTGGGAAGGATCAAACGGTGGAGATTTTATTGAGGTATTTTTATTAGGTAAATAATTAGTAGCGTGCGTTGTCTGGTGGCGGTTTTGGAAGGATTTGGATTTGGCAAAATAAAAATATAATAATAATAATTAAATTAAACTAATAAAGAATTAATTAATTATGAAAATTCCGTATGGGGTTTTTTTTTTTTTGAAAGTATTCCGTATGGGTTTTTGGAAATAGAGTTTGTTGAGTGCTTATTAGGACATGACTCAGCATTCACTATCCAAGGAAACAATAGGAGTGCATATATTTTCAAAAAAAAAACAATAGGAGTGCATATCACCTGCATTGTGAAGGGCTACTCTCGTAATTTCGCTTCCAAGTCCTTAACTAGAATCAAGCCCAATTAGTTCTTCAACATTGTTCGGATGGATTCGGTTGGGTTGGGTTGGATTAGAACAATCTCTCTCATAGTTAAGCTCAAATCGTAAATCGTAATTTGGATTCAACATGTTGGATTGAGCATTCAGAATTGAGGGAACATTTGTAATACGACGGTATTACATATTCCTTTCATTCAGTATTTGACACGTTATTTAATGATTATAATATTTTATCTCATGGGTCTCATTTCATTCTTAAATGTTTTTTTCACGACAAACAATGAATGAATGTAGTATTTCCACACTACCGTGATACTAAGGGTAACTACGGAGTAAAATTTCTAATAGTAGTAATACTCCTTCTGTTCATACTATGATTTTACCTTTATAAATATATCTTTAATATTACCTTTATAAATATATCTTTAATATTCGTGGACCCTACATCATTTTTTTTAAAGGATGTTGATGTGACAAGTAATAAATAGGAGGAGTATCCATATATACTACAATAGTATCGAAAATTTTCCAGGTAACTATGTGTATACTTTTTAAAATCCAATTTACACGTAGATCTTAGTTTGCAAATGACATGATGATCAAATGCACGTAAATATAAAGGGTAGAAATTTTAAGATAAAAATGAAAGAAAAATGTCGAGAAAATTGTGTCATACTATTTAAGTTTGTGTCTATCCAAAGTCTTATACTCTAAAAAATTTCTAATAAATCTTAAAATTTTCACTTTCGTTATTTTTTTTGTACAACTAAAGTGAAAGTAAAGGCTTGAACATTTGATCCCAATAAAAGGAATAGATACAACTATGCTCATATTAGCTTTCAATCTTGTCTCTATGTTAACTATAGTGGATTACATACTCAATAAACCAATAATAAAATAGTAATTATGTGACCTTCTAAAATATTATTGAACCATATTATCATGCACTCTACTTTTTTACATTTGTAACTATTATTTTGAAATGTTGTTACCACAATATTAGATTGAAATCTATATAAACAAAAGAATTCAAGAGGGACAAAATTTTACCTTCTAACTTTTTCCGAACCTATATCTTCAAACAGATTTTTTAATCTAAGACGAACCAAAAGGAGCAACGGGGGAATTACCCGAAACCCGATTCGAAAGAAGAGGAATTTACAAGGATGATTTGGAGGAAACAGGTTGAGATGAATCAGATTGCAAAGATAATTGGCTGTTTGTGTTGGTTGAGTAAGAATAGGAAAAAGGATTCTCATTGGCAGCTGTGGGAGCATAGAACATAGGCACAGGCATTTGTGTTGGGAGTTTAGGCAAAGGGACTTCAAAGTTCAGCACCTGAAGTGCTTGCCTTATAGAAGCCCTAAGGTTATGATTTGGGTGGGCACACCACAGCCCCACAGTCATCAAACACACCATCTCTTCTTGGCTGAACTCTCCATTCAATGCCTTGTCAGCTGCTTCTAGCAGCCTTCCTTGTCCATACAGCCCCCAAACCCAACTCACCAAACTGATCTTTTCTTCCTCTTCATGGTGCTCCACTGCTTTCCTCCCACAGGCTATCTCCAATGCCACCACCCCGAAACTATACACATCAGATTCCTTGCTCGCCTTGCTCGTAAGGAGGGACTCGGGAGCTAGGTAGCCCATTGTGCCTGCCACGACTGTTGTGGGCGATCGGAGGCCGTGGTCGACGAGTCTGGCTAGACCGAAGTCGCCGACTTTCGCGTTGAAGTTTGAGTCTAGCATCACGTTGCTTGATTTGATATCTCTGTGGACAACGCATTGCTCCCACTCCTCGTGGAGGTAGAGCAAGGCAGAGGCTATGCCATGAGCTATTTTGTATCTTACAGGCCAGGAGATGCGCGGTTTCTTCCCGAACAAATGGGAATCCAAGCTCCCGTTGGGCATGTACTCGTAAACAAGCAAGAAATGGCCGCGTTCGTGGCTGTATCCGACGAGTTGAACAAGGTTTCGATGTCGTAAACGGCTTATGATATTCACTTCAGAGATGTACTCCTTTTTGCCCTGTTTGGAATTGCTTGATATCTTCTTTGCTGCTATTTCCATGTTTAGTTCTGCCACAAAGCCTTTGTAGACACCACCAAAGCCCCCTTGTCCAAGCTTTCCCTCTTCAGAAAAGTTGTTGGTTGCTTTAACCAGTTCCTTGTAAGCAAATCTCTTTGGCCCAGTTCCTTTTATGAACTCTTCATCAACAACATTCTCCACCATGCCAATTTCTTCATCTTCAAATTCATCATCACCATCTCCCTCTTCTCTTTCTTTCTGTTTCCTCCTTGTTCTTCTCCACCAAACACCAAATAACAAACCAGACACAGATATCATTCCCACCAATCCAATCACCAGCCCCACAATCCACAACTTGGATTTTCCCCCACCAGTGTCAGTTACATCAATCAGATCCAAACTCGAAGTGAAATTCCAACTTAAAATTGCTTGAATTGGAGTCGACTGACCTGTTGATGCAGAGAAGCCAACAATCACTCTCGCAGGAAGAATTCCCTTCAAATCAATGGGAATATCAGTAAGATTCAACGTAATCGACTCGTTTGGAACCTGAGGATCTTTCAACGTAACATCCAATCTCCTCAATGTTCCATTGTACGTGATTCGCGCTCCCAAAATATCTCCAGAGACCATCGTATTACTCCAAGTACGATTAGCAATGGACACGATGGTATTCACATCAACACCAACATGATTATCGCTAGAATCCCACGGATCCTGAAAGATATCGAACTCAACGGCGACGATCTGATTCGACAGATTTCCGTCGTTCGATTGATTGAACAACCCTAGCCATCCACCGCCGGAATTCAAAGGAGGCGACGTTGAATCCTCCGAAGCTATGAAGAAGGCGATTCCACCAGCGGAGTTGTTCGTCCTCCCGTTAGGAAACATGATCCGAAACTCGAAATAAGTGGTGAAATCTGCGGATACGTTCGTGATTGGATCCCATAGTTGAATCGGCTCCGAGAAGTAAGCTCTTCCGGTGCTGTTGAAGACGTTGCCGCCGATTTGGTTGTCAGTGAGCCGGAGAGAAGGATGATCGAAAACTGCACCTCTTGAGGCACTGTTGACGAGAGTGATATTGGTGGAATTGGGGAAAGAAGAGAAGGAGAAATCGGTGGAGCTGCAACAATGGAGGAAGAAGGTGAAAATCAACAACAACAAACAAGATTTAACAGGGGAATTTGAAGATTCAGAACACATTTCGAACTTCAAACAACTAAAAATCGGAAAAAAAAATGATCATGAACTCGGGCTAATCTGAAGAAGAATCAAAGCAATATACCAGATATAGGACTCTTTGATTTGTAGATTTATTGATCTTCTCGTCAGCCACCAACCAGATTCATCAATAGCCTTCTTAGAACACCAGAACTGACCTGGTCAAGAAATTGAAGAGTCAAAGTAGGATTTGGAAATTGGACCTTTTTTGAACTTTCTTCGGCCATGGCTTCCTCTGTTTCGTCCTCCATACTTCGCTAGAGCTTTGGCGCGTTTTTACGAGAGAGAGAGAGAGAGAAAGAGTCAATGTTTTAAATATACAAATATTTTTCAAATATATGTTATTAAAAAAGTTAAATTATCAAAAATACACACCAACTATGAGATTGGTTGGTTTTCAATTATATCTATCAACTTTCAAAAGTTTCATTTTAATTCTTAAAATTTGAAGTTTGTTTCAAAATGATTCTTAAAGTGTTTTTTTTTTTTTTTTGGATTAAATTCATGGATGGAAAATGACGTGTATGTGTATTGTTGCTTATGTAAATAGATTTGAATACATGTGTGGAGAAAACAATAAGAACACATGCAAACACATCATTTTTTTTCATTAAATTTAACGAAAAATGTTTACAATGGTAGTTTTGAAACAAACTTCAAGGGTTAAAATAAAACTTTTGAAAATTCAGGGGTATGATTGAAATCAAACCCTTAGTTCAGGGGTATTTTTGATAATTTAATCTATTAAAAATGGTTATGATTGATATTTGGTTAAATTACAAGTTTAGTCTCATACCTTTAATATTAATGTTTGCATATATTTGGTTCCTAAATTTTAAAGTGTCGGCCAAACTTTTAATTTTGTTGACAAATTCTAAATTTTTAAAATTAATTGATTAATTATTAAATATAAATTTGAATTTTATGTTTATTAAAATCCTAAAGTTTCAATTTTTTTTTCGAGTAGATTTGTGAATTTTACAAAATTTGAAGGTTCAAGTAGATTTGTGAATTTTACAAAATTTGAAGGTTCAAGGACTAAATAGACACATACCTATTTAACAATCTGTCGCTTATTATGTACCGTCTTTTGAATTAATATTTATTAAATTAAAAAAAATTAAAAAGTATTAATTTAAAAAATTGAAAAATAATATGAGGGACCTTTTAAACCTATTTCTCAAAACTCAAGGACTAAAACGGACCATTTTGAAAACTCAGGGACTAAAAACGTATTTTCCCCAAAAATTATTGATGATATCTAATTTGAGAGCATAGACAAAAGTATACTTTAAAAAAGTTTTATTTCATTACTATTATTTCACATATATAGTGAAAGAGGACGTTACATCATAAACGACACAGATTGTGAAATATAAAAGGAAGAAGTTCGATCGTTTCTTTCAGATATGCTTGAAAGATATGAGCTTCCTGTTTCTTTCGGTGAACGTTTTTTCTTCGAGCGCACGATGGCCTCATAGTTGAGCAGACGTCCCAAACAGTCAATCGCTTTAAGATGGAGAAGGTATTGTAGGGTTTCATAATTGATCTCCCAATACCAGCCTTCATAAATGCCCTTATAGATCAGATTGTTTCCATATGCCAAATTGAACTCCTCCACTGCAAACTTGCCAACTTCTTGCACGCAATGTGTTTCAACAACAGGGATTTGAACTCACTTTTCCAAGGGAACAGGGGGCACATGCTCATCAACATTGGCTTGATAATGATGTTGATGAGAGCCAATATGGAAACCTAAGCCAAGACCAAGACTCATATTGTGATGTGTGATGTGTATAAAAACTTTGGGATGGTTTCCTTTTCATTTGCTCGATATTTATAGGAGTATATCGATGTGGGAGTGGTATAAATTAAAGTTATATAGACGATAAGATTGATACGGTTGAGAAGATGGAGAGTTGTCGGATTAAAAAGATTCTCTTTTGGGGAAAATACCTTTTGGTCCCTGAGTTTTGAAGAATAGGTGTGTTTGGTCTTTGAGTTTTTAAAATAGGCATTTTTAGTCCCTAAGTTTTGAGAAATAAGTTTAAAAGGTCCCTAAGTTTTAAAAAATGACATTTTTAATCCTTGAGTCTTGAGAAATTAATTTAAAAGGTTGTTTTTTCAACTTTTTAAATTAATATTTATTATTAGTTTTTTAATATTGAATGGTTTTTTAAAATTTAAAAGTATTAAATTAAAAATTTTGAAAATATAATATGAGAGACCTTTTAAGCCTATTTCTCAAAATTGCTTATTCATTTTGAAAACTTAGGGACCTTCTAAACTTATTTCTCAAAATTGAGTGACTAAACAAATTTATTTTGAAAACTCGGACTCACCTACTCCTCAAAACTTAAACAACCAAAAATATATATTTCTTTTTTCTTTTTTCTTTTAATTTATAATGATAGTTATAACAGAAAAAGTTGATATGGCTAGTTTTATGCGAATTTGGTTCCTTTAGACCATTAGTTGTTAAAATAATTAAAAGGGAAAAATGTGCTTTGGTTGAAGGGTTTGACCACTTAAAATACAAAGAGGTCTCACTTTTTGAAATTTTAATTAGTTTGTAAAAGGGTACATTATTTGTTGTTAGTTCTAATTTCATTATAATGTTTAACATAAAAAAAAAATTTACTTCTTTTTTTTTTTTTTTTTTGGAGTGCTACCAAAGTCTAACATTGGTTAGACAAGAGGATGATCAATGGTATATAACGGAGGACAAGTATTTTCATTGGTATGAGACCTTGTGGATGGAACCAAAAACAAAGCCATGAGGGCTTATATGCCCAGAGTGGACAATATCATGCCATTGTAGAGATATGTGGACTGTCTTTTCAGAGTCTATTACATTCGAAGAGGCTATTGAGTCTGGTTTGAAAGAACAATGGAAGGCTGCAATGGAAGAACAATTGTCTTCTTTGCATAAGAATTAGACGTGGTCATTGGTTCCAAATGTTTTCTCTTTGGTGGTAAGACATTCATCTATTCGATTAGTTTTATCTATTGTTGTTCACTTTGACATGGTTCTTGAACAGATGGATGTCACTACAACCTTTGATACCTTCATCTTGGAGCATGGGTTTCATAGGAGCTCATATGATGCATGCGTTTATTGGAACTGTTGAGCGTAGTCTATGCGCATAAACTGCTTGAAAAGTATACATGTCTAATTGTAAGGCAGTTTCGACACCCTTAACATCTCATTTTAGACTTTCTTCATCTCAGTCGCCTAAAATTGATCAGGAAAGGTCAGAGATGTCTAAAATTCCATATTGTAATGTTATAGGAAGCATTATGTATCTCATGATTTGTACTGGGCCTGACTTGGGTTACTCAATGAGCATGATAAGTAGGTTTATGTCAAATCTTGGAAATGAGCATTAGAATGCAGTTATATGGGTGCTTTGGTATTTGAAAGATACTTCAGGTGTTTCATTGTGTTTTGGAAATGATTGTGATTTCAATTTTTTTTTCTTTTTTTTTTAAAGAAACAGAGAGATTGTTTTATTTGATAAAATGAAATTACAAAAGGGAAGATTCTATTCAACTAGATTACAAAACACTCTTTCAACTAGACATCAGATTAGTATAATTACAAAAAGGGGACACCAATTTACACCGATTAAGAGATAAAATTGAGTCATTGACATCATTCTCGTAATTATGTAAATAAAAGTTTATGTATTTAAAATACGAAGACAAACTATTTTAGTTTTATATTTTTAATCTATAAGTGCATATTTTCTCTACTTAAGGATGGATGCATGCTTAAAATTCCATATATGATCACAATCTTAGTAATAGTCAAAATATAGGTTGATATCGGATAAAATTTTGTATCCAAATTTTATTGGTTTGTACCATTCTAGTTTTTTTTTTTTTAAGAAAAAAAAAAAACTATAAGCATAATAATGAAACGTGCAAAAACTAACATATCTACTCGATATATTTTTTTTTCATTAAGGAAGTTATCAATTGAACTAATGAAGCCGCCAACAAGAACTTAGCTCAACTGGCATAACTTTGTACTGATAACCACAAGGTATGTGATTCGAATCCTCCTCCCCACATATTGTCAAAAAAAAAAAATTGAACTAATGAAGACAGTTTCAAAGAAATATCATATACAAATATAAAAAGAAATTATTGATGATTTGAGCATAGACAAATGTATATATTAAAAGTTTTATTTCATTCATATTTCATATATATATAGTTTAGAGACAATACATCATAAGTGACATAGATTTTGAAATATAAAAGGAAGTTTGATCGCTTCTTTTAGATACGCTTGAAAGATATGAGCTTCCAAATTCTTTTCGTGGAAGTTGTTTCTTCAAGCACGATAGCCTCATAGTTGAGCATACGTCCCAAACAGTCGATCGCTTTAAGATGGAGACGGTATTGTAGGGTGTCATGATTGATCTCCCAATACCAACCTTCATAAATGCCCTTATAGATCAGATTATTTCCATATTCCAAATTGAACTCCTCCACTGCAAACTTGCCAACTTCTTCCATGCAATGTGTTCCAACATCAGGGATTTGAACCCAATTTTCCAAGGAAACAGGGGGCACATTCACATCAACATTGGCTTGTTGATGAGAGCCAATAACATTGAAACCGATGAAACCAAGATCAATACTCATATTGTGATGTGAGATGTATAAAAACTTTGGGATGGTTTCCTTTTCATTTGCTCGATATTTATAGAAGTGTGTCGATGTGGAAGTATTATAAATTAATTAAAGTTATAGAAGATAAGATTGATACTATTGAGAGGATTGAGGTAAGGAGTTGTGAAGTAGGAGTTGGGTGGAGTTATTTGACCCGATGGCATACAACATCCAATTGTAGGACCTACAAATTTATTAACCAATTACAACACTCTGTTGTCGGTCCCATAAACTTATTGACTCATATTTCAACACTTTATTGTGAGTCTCACACACTTATTAACTCCTATACCCTAACTCCCAAGACAACAATTTCAGATTTCATAACTCAATTTCTTGTCCCAAACACTCCGAGAGTTATCTGATTAAAAAGATTCTTTTTTAATTAATAATGATAGTTATAATGGAAAAAGTTGATGGCTAGTTTTATAGGAATATGGTTCCTTAGACCATTTGTTATTAAAGTAATTAAAAGAGAAAAAGGGTTTGACCACTTAAAATACAAAGATGATGTCTCACTTTTTTTTTTTAGACAAAAGATACTTTAGTATATGGAGAAAACAAAATAGGTATGCAAGTACGGCGGTCTCACTTATAATTGAATCTGGTATGAAGTGCTCCGAATGATCAAGTACGGCGGTCTCACTTATGTATAGAGATTAGATATGATTTTTCGTTTTGGACTTTTATTTTGGACCTATATTAGGTTAGCATTAAGAGTGGTGTCATATATAAACTCTCTTAACCTATTTTTGCCCTAAACTCTGGAATCTGCATACGTTTTACTTCGTTCTCTCCTTTTGTCCGTGGAAATCTGTATCTGTGTGTTGTTTTCTTCGTCCTTTCATTCTTGTTACGTTGATTTACGATTTATGTCATAACAACAACAATAGATTTCTAACCATTTGCCCTCCTCTTCGTGTGACTTTTCTTCTTTTTTCGAAGGATTTATCTCTCCAACTCATACCATATAGTAACATGAAGAAGAGACATATAATTTTGAAAAAAAAAAAATCTATGTGTTGAATAAGAGGATACAAAGAGGAAAAGAATGGTGTCAAAGCGAGCTTAGTTCAACGGTAATTGACATATACCCTTGACCACGAGGTCAGAGGTTCGAATCCCCTCACCCCAAATGTTGATGTACTAAAAAAAATGAGGAAAATAATGGTAAATAACTATAAATTAAGATGTGAAAGTTTAGAGATTGATAGTCCTTTACATAATGGAAAGGAGTCTAGAACTAAAAATCAATAGATGTTGAGAATGGATTCTTAGAAGTTCAATCTTAGCCAAAATGATGAAGATGTTAATTCAAGAATTTAAAATGTAAAATCTTAATCTTAGTTCATCTTTAGGGATTTAAAAGATAAAGTAATATTTTGAAATTGAATTTTGAGAGATACATAACAAAATGAAGATAACAAAAATCAAGAAAATTGTATAAAAATGTGTGAACCAAGGGAAGGAAATGGTAGAATTTTTTAAATTAAAAAAAAATCAATTAACATCTACATTGAAAATAGGGTGACTGAGAATAATTAAATCAGGGATAAAAGGGAAAGAAATATTGATGAAGAGGGAGGAAGAAATATGGTTTAGCCCATTTTCATTATTAAAAAAAAAATAATAATCTATTTGATCATTTTTCGAAAATACAGTGTGTATATGACCATTTCTAAATATTTCCCTCACAAAAAAAGAAAAAATCTCTTATGATCGAGTTTTATAAGACATCTTTTATATTTTAGAGAATTAGGAAGTTTATATCTTGCAAATGTATCTAAAAGAAGTTATGTAATGAGGACTATTACGAACCTAGTGATGTAGACGGGGAGGCATAATGAAGAATGAACCATTAGTTAGATTACTTTCAAGAGCGTTACACATAGTTTTGTGTAAGGCATATAGTCTCAAAACCTAAATCCTAATTGCAACACTTTGGCCAAGTTTTGACTAAACATAATAAGATTTTAGGTCCCACATGTTTTAAGAGATTGAACATGAAGATTTGATATTTTTGTCTTTACACGTTGCTCTAACCTTTATTTAGGTCCGTTAACAAGAGCATAACTCAACTGACATAAAGATGTATTGTTAACCATGAGATATGTGGTTCGAATCTCCCACCTTTCAATTGTCAAAAAAAAAAAATACCTTATTTAAGTCCGCTTGGAATACTATCTTTTAGTATAAGTGTTTTTTCAAGAATGCAGTTTATTTAAAACATTTTGTATAAAAATGGTTTAGAAATTAAACATTGTTTAATTACATTTTTTCATAAGTGTTTTTTTTTTTTTTTTGAAACATTCTCATAAGTGTTTTTATACACAAGTCATTATATACTTAAAAACTCTTTTTTAAAAAATTACTTTCAAATGTTTCTCTCAAAATAGTTTATTTTTTTGTCTCATTTTTTAATAAGTCATTTTTTTTTTCAAAATTAAGCCCTTGAAAAGTTAGGATGTAACGTTATCGTTTCTTGTTTCTGTTTCTTCATTTTTAATAAAGAAAAATAGAATTTCATGACCCTAACACCTATACATTCAATAATAATAAACCTATATTCTTATTTATGTTTTAAAAACAATTGGAAACAATAACAAAAAATGAGAAACTAGTTTTAGTTGTTCTCGAAAGTTCTATACAAATTTTGGGAGTGTTTCTAAAAAATGAGAAACAAGAAACATATATAATTATTAAATGCTTAGATTTCTTAATAAAATTAGAAACAATAAACAACGAAAACTTTACCAGACGGGCCTTAAATATTTTAAAATTTGTCTATTCCCTATATATTTATCACAAGTAATAGCAATGACGTGTGAGACGAGTGAAAAGGATATGGTTGCACAATATTTCAGACTTCGCTATTTTTTATTTATTTATTTATTTATTTTTTTGGAGAAGATTTCAGACTTCGCTATTTGTTCAAAAGTTATTTATGTTATACAATATTCTTATTCATGAGAATTTAAATAAAGATTTTATTATTTTATTAAAGTATATATTCTTTTTCGAGTTCAACAATAAAAAATATATATATTTGAGTTATTATTTTCTTTTGGTAATGTTTTCTAAAATATTTCTAATGTTATGATAGTAATAATGCTGAAGAAAGTTCAACTCCAAAAATGCTTGTTTATCTTTATATAATTAAAAATGTAAAATTTATGATCAAATAATATAATTATTAGTATAATCATTCCTATCTATATCATTTATAGATAGCTTGGTATAGATTTAAAAAGTAATTTTAGACCACATAAGAAATTAATTAGAGTAAACATTACCAAAAAAAAAAAAAGAAAAGAAAAAAAGAGAGAGAGAGATTTGTAATAATCTTAAAAAAAAAAATAGATCTAATGACAACAAAAAAAACATATCAGGTTAACGATTAAAATTGCAAAGAAAATATCGTCTTTTCACCTTTTTAACTTTAATTACAACGGTCCAAAGAACCATATTCCCATGAAACGCCAACCATCAACTTTTTCTATTCAACGATTGTTGTTATATAAAATAAAATTAAAAAATTAATCGGATAACTCTCGTTCTTTCCAACAGTATCAATCTTATCTTCCATAACTTTAAGTTATACGACTTGGACATCGATGCAGTTCTTCTATAAATACGAAAGAACTAATGAAAGGGAAGCACCGCAAAATTTTTACACATCAAAGGTCACGATGACGGTTTCGGCGGGTTTCAAGATTGGGTCTCATGATGCCAAAGCTAGTGCCAATGTGAGTAGGCGATGTGGTTGTATGGCAAGGTGGATTAAAATCCCCAATGTTGAGAGTCCTTGTGTGCAAGCAGTTGGAAAGTTTGCAGTGGAAGAGTTCAACCATAGATATCAAAATAGTTTGAAATACAAGAGCATTTCTGAAGGTTGGTATCTTGAGGTTAATGCAAACAAACTAAAATATCGTCTCCATATTGAGGTGATAGACTGTCTGCAACGCGTGCTTAAGTTTGAGGCTATGTTAAACGAAGAAGAATCCTCCGCAGCAAAAATTAGGACGTTTGAATCTCTCAGACGTATCTAAAAGAAGTTATCAAATTTTCTTTTGTCTTATCTATATCTATATCTATCTATCTATATGTATTTCTTTTTTTTTTTTTTTTTTTGAGGTCAACGACACTTGGGAGTGGAGGAATTCGAACCTCTGGTCTCTTGGTCATGAGTACGTGTCAATTACGGCTGAACTATGCTCGTTTTGGCATCTACAATCTATGTTAGTTATGTATTGCGTTTGACTATTGTATGAATAATCAAAAAGTATGTAATGAAATACAACTTTTATAGTATAAATTTGCCAACGCTCAAATTACACATCATCAATCAATTTATTACAATATTATATGATATTTCCTTAAATCTATCCATATTGGTTCAATTAATAGTTAATATTGAAAATAAGAAAGATATAGCTTCTTTTTTTTTAATCAAGAAAGATAGCTAAAATAGCTTGTCTTTCATATGTTGAATCAATAAACTTCTATTTTCAATGGGAGATCCTTTCTTTTTATTTTGACAGAATACCTGTTTGGGTTTAATGGGCTCTGATACCATATTATATTATATGAGCTTCCATCTCAAAACGGTCAATTGGCAATGAGTGGAGTGACCTTTGTAGCTTATATATTGTGAGGTCTCCACTAATCTTTTCAATGTGGGATCCTCAACAGGCTTATCTATCAAGAAACATTGGCTTAATAGGTTCATGTTTATCTAAATTAACTTTAACTATTAAATGCCAACAAGAACATGACTCAACTGACATAGAACTTATATCTTGACCAAGAGATCATAGGTTCAATTCCCCACCCTTAAAAAAAACTTTAACTATTAAATGAGGAGTTATTTTAGTAATTAAAATTCAAGTTTATCCTGACATGACAAGGAAAAAAAAAAAAGAATTGAGTAGATAAAAGAAAGAAAAGAAAAGAAAATTCACAATTGAAGCTCCTGTAAATTGGAGTTAAATATCAATTAGAAAAAAAAAAAAAAAAACAACAAACAAAAAAAAAACTTTTAGATATAACAATCAACTTATGCCCTTTTCATTCATGAAATTTGGGTTTGAGTATCTATTTGGTTCGTAAAAAAATTTAAGACTCATTTGATAGTCATTTTGTTTTTTATTTTGTTTTTTATTTTTTTTTTATAACATCAACCTTTGATGTTATAAAAAACTATCACCCCCCAGAAAAGTGTGTATTGAGAGCTAAGCAGGCAGCCAGTAAGTTTCATCTGGATTCTAGCTAGTCTTTGTTGGGAAAAACCCCCCAATTCTACCGCAGGAATAAGCAGAAAATAGTAGAGAAATTAAAATAAAGCAACAAAATAAGAAACACAAGAATTTACGTGGAAACTCCAAAGCGGAGAAAAACCACTGCTCACAGAAAGAAATCTACTATGTGAAAAATTGTTACAATCACACAAAATTCTCTCCCCGACCCCAATTACAAGAACACACTCTCTCAAAGCTTTATATCACTCACACTATGAGAGTATACAAGCTTAAAGTGATTCTGAAATGGGATACTTTGAAACCAAAGCCATAGGCTCCTTTTATAATACTTGGAGCTCATCACTTCCTTGAACCTTTCCGATGTGGGACAAAGGCACTTCTAATATTTTGCAAAAAAACCCAACAGTCTTCCAAGCCTTTGTCATCTTGGCTCCAATTTAGTTGCTAGTTTGTTTCGTGCAAGCTTGTAGTCTTAGGCCTGCTACCTGCATCAAAACATCACCCAAAATAAAGCAGTTTAAGACATCAATAAGGTAAGCAATTGAGCAGGGGATGGACTGCACGATCACCACCAAACTAAACCCATCAATCCTCATGTAAACCCAGAACTAATAAATGATATATCCATAGCAGAGATTCAGGAGGGAAATTCATCATGCTCACGATCCCGCACTACATCTACTCATCCTTTAGTCTAAGAGAAATTGTCACAAGCTAACAAAATATGAAACAAATCAACTCATTCCAAGAACTTCTCGCATTTGTGTGTGATTAGCCATCCTAAGGAAGTCTCTAATGGACCAGGTACAAATTTATGGGATCCTCCATCGATCTCCCCCCTACACTGGAAACTAGGCTTCGTTCGAGAGATCAACTGAAGCAAAATTAGAATGCTTTCTTACAGCCTAGGAGCCAGAAAATATTTCACTTTACTTTCCCT
This sequence comes from Luffa acutangula, assembly GCA_036850905.1. Classification (NCBI taxonomy): domain Eukaryota; kingdom Viridiplantae; phylum Streptophyta; class Magnoliopsida; order Cucurbitales; family Cucurbitaceae; genus Luffa; species Luffa acutangula. The sequence goes on from CM072098.1 coordinate 1,506,882, forward strand.
TTTCCTTATGCACCCTAATGATAATATTTTGTTTTTTATTTTTGAAAATTATGTCTGTTTTCTTTTGATTTTTTTACAATGGTTTTCATTTTTGTTAAGCACCCATTTAAATTCCTAACAAATTCCAAAAACAAAAACGAATTTTTGAAAACTTTTTTTTTTAGTTTTGAAACTTGACTTAATTTTTGAAAACATGAAAATAAAGTAGATAACAAAATAAAGAAACTTATAGGTAAATAATGTAGTGTTTAATAAACTTAATTTAAATGGTTATGACCTCAGTTTTTTACCTTTGAAAATTGATCTTCACTTCGTTTTGTTCTCCAAAGTTTAAGTTGGTAATTTGTGTTTATAAATGTTTAATATTTATTTATTTCCTATAAAAAAAAAATCAGTGGTAAGTAATTAAAGTTTTTTTTTTTTCTAAAATGGATACCATTAAAACAATTTCTCCTATAGGGTACAAAAAAGTGATTTCTCACTATGAATTAGATCCAATATCCCTTGTGGATAATCATGAAGCCACACCATTGGACTAGACCTTAATCCCATCCGAGTTAGGGTGTGTTTGGTTTAACTTTTCAAGTGTTTAATTTTGAAAATAAATCATTTTGAAAAAAAATTCTAATGTTTGACAACCATTAAAAATGACTTATTAGAAAATGAGATTGATAAATAAACCATTTTGAGAAAAACACTTGAAACCAACTTTTTAAAAAAATCTTCCTAAGTAAACAATAACTTGTGTATAAAACCATTTGTGAGGAAGTTCAACCAAACATATAAGTGTTTAAATTCTAAACAATTTTTATACAAAATGTTTTTTAAAAAATGCATTCTTGAAAAACATTTAAATTAAAATGTATTCCAAACGGACTCTTTAATCTAGCTCGAACATCCGCACACAAAGGAGACACTAACATTGAGTGAAACCCATGCATAATTGCCATCACATCGCGTTTAATTTTTCGAATCAGCACCCCAATCCTGGTATTTTGAGTTCTTGTATCACAAGCGACATCCACATGAATTACCATGTCTTTTCCATCCTATCTACCCAATAAATTTCCACTTGTTCGATCCACAAGTAATTAAAGTTTAAGTATAAGTAGTTGGGGTTGAGTTGTCCATGTATTATTTCTCTTATTTATACATAGATTCATTTCTTTTAAAATCTTATAATTTATTTTCATTATGTAACATCTTTTCTGTCGATGCAGGCCGCCTATTTTGGCTTCTGCAGTCAGGTTTTGTTTCACCGTAACGCTGTTACCGACACTTATTTACGCGTTGGAAGAACCTTTATTCCAATGTGTTTTTTGCTTTTTTCGACGCTTCTTTGACATCGAAAAAAACCCAAATTCTTGTAGTGGTTATATATGCAAAAACTAAGTGCATGACACATATACTTAAATGTGTTTTTCTTCATTTAGAAACTCTCCATTTTTCAATTTCAACCATCAATTGAACTAATGCATATAGTTTCGAGGAAATACCTTAAAAAAATATAACAAAAGTCGATTGATAATCTATTATTGTTTGAATATAGAGAGAAATGTATACTTAACAAAGTTTTATTTCATTACTTTTTGATTGCTTATACACATATAGTACTCAGAGATAAACATCATACATGTAACATATATATAGGTTGCAGAATACAAAAGGAAAGTTCGTTCGATGCTTCTTTTAGATGTGATCAAAAGATATGATCAGTGTCTTAATTTTTTCAGTGAGAGGTTTCTATTCGACCACAATAGCCTTATAGTTGCACAGACGTCCCAAACAGTCTATAGCCTTAAGATGGAGATCAAACTTAAGTTCGTCGTTCCCCAACGTTGGAAAATCTCCATTTGTGTCATTGAACTCATTCTTCACTGCAAACTTTGCAACTGCTACACAGGGCTCCTTCACATTGGGGATTGATATCCACTTGATCTCCTCTTGGGGTTAACTTCTTGTGAGCCAATTTTGAGAGCTACTCCAAAACTCATTGTGATCACACTAAAAGTTTGTGTAGGTTTTCTTTTCATTAGTAATTCGATATTTATAGAAGTCTATCGATTAGTTACAAAAGATAAGATCGATACTATTGAAAAGCTCGAGAGTTATCTGATTAAAAATGTATAACTTTTATATATAATAACAAAAGTTATAATAAAAGTTAATGACTAGTTTCATGGGAATATGGTTCGCTTAGGTATTAAGGGCCCGTTTGGTAACGTTCTCGTTTCTTGTTTCCGTTTCTTCATTTTTAATAAAGAAAAATAGAATTTCATGACCCTAACACTTATACATTCTGTTGATGGTCGATTTTGGCCAGAGGATCTCACCTGACCTTCACGTGCCACCAACGGTAAATTTGTAGATGAGGGGGGAAGACGTGGCCTGCAAGACAGTAAACCTGCACACCGGTGTGGTGCTCGCCACACCGGCTCCGATGCTTAAGTCAGCAAACAGAACGGTAGGGCGTGGAAAAGTAAGAGCAAGAGGAGAAAGCAGAGAATAGAGAGTAGAGTTTAGGGATAGAATTCGGGATCCCCTCTTCAGTGGCGAAGAGGGATATAAATACATGTTCATCCTCCTAGCCTTTTTAGGGTCTCGGAGGCGTTTTAGGTCAAACCAGGCGAAACTGGGGCATCCAGAGGCGGTGGGGACCAGACGGGACCAAACGGACTCGGCCCGCACGAGCGGGCCGAGGGTCGGCCATGGGCCGAGGCCGAGCAGGGGGTCGGGCCGAAAACCCGACCCCTTCGGTCTTGGCCCGTCCCATTTGCCGGTTTTGCCTCCTTGGTCCATCTTTCAGCCCGATTTCTCCCCGGTTGTCCTCGTCAGCTCCTTGTATATCGGGGTGGTCCAAAATTGCCTATAACACATTCAATAAGAATAAACCTATATTCTTATTTATGTTTGGAAAAAATTGGAAACAAAAACAAAAAATGAGAAACTAGTTTTAGTTGTTCCCAAAAGTTTTATACAAATTTTGGGAGTGTTTCTAAAAAATGAGAAATACGAAACATACATAGTTATTAAATGCATAGATTTGTTAATAAAATTAGAAACAAGAAACAAGAAACGAGAACGTTATCAAACGGGCCCTAATTGTTAAAGTTTAGAAAGAAAAGACGCTACCTCTTGGTTAAGTGTTGACTATTTTTTTGATAATATGTGGGATAGAAGATTAGCCATTAGTAAAGCTTTGAGCCAGTTCAGCTATGCTCATGTTGGGTCAAGGGTTGACTACTTAAAAGACACGATTCCACTTCTTTTTTGGTTTTAGTTCATAATATATGGTATATTATTATTTGCTGTTAGATCAAATTTATTTAAAATTTTTAACATAAAAAGTACACTTTTCAAATCATAAAATATATTGATAAATAGATCTAAAAATTTTAATTGTTACAAAAATTATTTTTATTTTTAATGTTTACATATTTATCCTATGGGTTAAAATTATTTCTTTTAAATCTATACCGACTTATCTAGGGATTTTTTTTTTTTTTTTTGACAACATGTGTGAGGGTGGGAGATTTGAACCACAAACATCTTGGTCGTTAGTATATGCTGAGTTATGCTCATGTTTTGGCTATGTAAGAATATTTATTACATTCGAGTGATTAAACAAATCATTTTACTTTTTGACCATAAATTTTATTCTTTTGATTATATAATGATAATATCATTGTAGGCTTTTAATGCAATATGGCTTCATTTGGATGTTACCACGTGTCATAACATTTGACATATTTTAGAGAGTAGTAATGAAAAAAAAAATCACATAAAGTTTTATTTCAAATCTCATACAAAATTCCTTTTAAATTGTAATAATAAAATAAAATTAAAAATAACTAGATAAGTTATAACAACTAACATATATACATATACATAACTAATGTTCAGTTCAATGAGTCACCTTTCCAATAATCTCTAACTTAAAGAAAAATCATCATGTTTATTCTAATGACTAATTTTCTTTTTTTAGTAAATGAATGACTTATTTCTTCCGTTTTCATGTTTGTGCTAATGTCTCGCTACTATACTGAAATATGTAAGGAAATGCCTTAACCAGACCAATGGTTCGTAGACTCAAAGTCGATATTATATATATATATATACATAAGACTAATGAGAATCAACAAGAAAAGAATTATGTTGATGTATAGGTTTAAAAAAAAAAAGAATTATGTTGATGTACGAAATTCATGGCATAGGTAGCATGCATGTTTGTCCTTTGCTCTGCACATCATTGAAGATGATCAAAAGTATTATTTAGTATACTTTCTCGAGTGATTTTGTACATTATCGCAATCAATTTTTCTCTAAACACTATAAACATTAATAATTTACAGTGTATTTAGTATAGATTCTCGAGTGATTTTAGATGGTCAAAAGATTATTTTAAAAAATCTTAATAAATGAAAAGTATTTTTTTAAAATTGAATTAATTTAAAACTATTTTTGCAAAAACACTCTTGGGATATATTAATTCAAAAATGACATTTAAATGATTAACCAAAAATCCTCGTAATATGAAGGAAGAAAAAGAAAGTATATTTATGATTAATAGAATCACCTCGAATATAGCGCAACCAAAAAAAAATATTTAAATTATTTTTTAAATAATGTAAGATCTAAAAATATTTTTCTAAAAAAATACTTGAACTTCGAAGACATTCCCAACATTTGCGTTTGGAAAGAAAATGGATGTTTCCATTTGTCTAATTCCATTTTTTTTCACAAAGTTTCCACAATTTTGTTTTGGTTACATTATTGTCTTTATTTTCACCATGATGATTAAATGAAAATTATACATTTAAATCGATGTTGCATGAGATATATATTTCATGTATATACATGATACATATTGTGTACCATAATATGCAAAAAAAAAAAAAAAAAAAAAAAAAAAAAAAAAAAGGAAAATTACTTTTTTTTAAAATGTATCTTTTTAGTTCCTCAATTTTTTAGAAATGGATTTAAAAGGTCCATAGCATATATATACTTTTTATTATTGTTATAGGTCATTTTGGACTACCTTATGTCAAAAAAAAAAAAAATGGACTACCTGATGCACAAGGAGCTGACAAGGACAACCGAGCAGAAATCAGACCGGAAGATGGACCCAAGAGGCAAAACTGGCGAGCGGGACGGGCCAAGACCGAAGGGGTCGGGCTTTTGGCCCGACCCCCTGCTCGGCCCGCTTGTGCAAGCCGAGCCCATCGAGCCCCGTTTGGTCCCTGTAGCCTCTAGCCGCCCTGGATCCGCCTGGTTTTTCCCGAAACGCCTCTGAACTCCTAAGAAACCCTAGCATGAGCAGGTATTTATACCCATCTTCGTCACTGAAGAAGGGCACCCCGAACTGAATGATGGACTCTCTTCTCTCACTTTCCTGCTCTCCTCGATTTTCTGACTTAAGCATCAGAGGCGGTGTGGCCTACACCACGCCGGTGTTCAGCGATTTTTGTTGGTCTTGCAGGTCATGTCTTCCCCAGTTTCTACAAATTCACCATTGATGTCACGTGAAGGTCAGGTGAGTCCCTTGGCCAAATTTTGGCATCAACAATTATTATTATAATGCTAATATGGAAAATTAAAAAATAATAATAATAAAAATAAAAACTAATCTCTCTCCTCTCATACACGAGAAATTATTAGGTGCTCCTGATGTAATGAGACCAATAATTTTGCACATCGTTGGATGCAAAAGAGAGAAATTATGAAATTACCTTGATTTTGTATCCAATGGTTATTAGGAGGTAGACAAATTTAAAGATTTACATCTGACAGTTTAAATGAACGAGTCTCATTACATCAGGGAAATGATAATTTGTCCACATACACCCACTTCATCTTCTCTCTCTCCTCTCAATCTCCTTGACCTGAAATTATTCGATGAGGCTGATAGTTTTACATCGATGGAAGTAAGGGAGAAATTATAAAAGTTCATCGATTTTATATCCAACGATTATTATGGAGTAGATAGATGATCTTAAAGAGAGACAACCACATTGTGGTGATCTCATTTAATAATTTGCCTACCTTCACCCACCTCTTCTTCTTAAATGTGTTTTTCTTCATCCAGAAACTCTCTATTTTTCAATTCTAACCATCGATTGAACTTAATGTAGATAGTTTTCGGGAAAAAGCCATATTAAAAATACAAGAAATCGATTGATAATCTATTGAAATGAGTGTAGAGGAATGCATACGTACTTAAAAAAACTTTATTTCATTACTATTAGATTGCTTATATTATAGATAGTCAAAGACAATACATCATACATGACACATAGGTTGCAAAATACAAAAGGAAGCACGTTCGGTGCTTCTTTTAAATTTTATCGAAAGATATAAGTGTCTTAATTTTTTCAGTGAGAGGCTTCTCTTCGACCACAATAGCCTTATAGTTGTGCACACGTCCCAAACAGTCTGTAACCTTAAGATGGAGATCAAACTTAAGGTCATCATTCACCAACTCTTCATACCAACCTTCATAAGTTTCCTTGTAATATAGAAATTCTCCACCTGTCTTGTTGTACTCATCCACTGCAAACTTTGCAACTTCTTGCACACAGGGCTCCTCCACATTGGGGATTGGTATCCACTTGATGATGATCTCCTCTGGGGGGTTAACTGAGCCAATGTTGAGGGATACTCCAAAAGTCATTGTGATGATATCTCTTTGATTTTAGTGTGAAGTAAAGTTTGTGTAGGTTTTCTTTTCCTTAGTAATTCGATATTTATAGAAGGTCTATCGATATAAGTTACAAAAGATAAGATCGATACTATTGAAAAGCTTGAGAGTTATCCGATTAAAAATGTATATAATTTTTATATATAATAACAAAAGTTCGTGTGACTAGTTTCATGGGAATATGGTTCTTAGGCATTAATTGTTAAAGTTTAGAAAGAAAAGATGCTAACTCTTGGTTCAAAGGGTTTGACTATTTTTTTTACAACATGTGGGGGTGGGAAGTTTCGAACCATAAACTTCTTGGTCACTAGTAAAAACTTTGAGCCAGTTCAGCTAGCCAAGGGCACAATCGTTTCTTTTTTTTTGTTTTAATTTTAGTTCATAATATGGTATATTATTTGTTGTAATATTGAGTAAATAGATCTAAACTTTTTAATTGTGACAAAAATTATTTTTATTTTTAATGTTTACATATATTTATCATGTGGGTTAAAATTATTTCTTTTAAATCTATACCGGCCTATCTAGGAATATTTATTATATTCGAGTGATTAAACAAATCATTTTGTTTTTTTACCATAAATTTTATTTATTATATAATGATAATTACATTGTGTACTTTTAATGCAATGGCTTCATTTAGACGCTATAACATCATAACATTTTACATATTTTAGAGAACAGTATGCACAAGAGTTAAAACAAAAAAAACAAAAACAAAAACAAACAAAAACAAAAAAATCGAAAAAAATACCTTTTTTAAAAGTTATCTTTTTAGTCTCTGAAATTTGAGAAATAGATTTAAGTTTCTTAAAATAAATTTTTTTATCATAATGCCTATATGAAAAATTAAAAAGTAATAAAAATAAAAATAAAATACATCTCTCTCCTCTCACTCTCCCCACATACACTCACTTCATCTTCTCTCTCCTCTCAATCACCTTGACAAGAAATTATCCAATGAGGTTGGTACAATAAGGCTGGTAGCTTTGCACCGTTGGATGTAAAAGAGAAATGATAAAAGTATCTTGATTTTATATCTAATGGTAAACAGATTTGAAGATTTACATCAGACGGTTTTAAAGAGACAACCACATTATAGCGACCTCATTAATTGATTTGTCCACCTTAAACACCTCTTCTTCTTCCTCACACTCCTCCTCATCCTCCTCTTCTTTTTTTGTCGAGAGTGCGACCAAAGTCCCATATTAGCTAGAAAAGATAGACCACGCTGGGATTCTCAAGATGTAGATAGGGAAGAATAAAAGATACAAACTATTAAAGGTTTGTTGAACAAAAAAAAAAGTTTGTTGTGAAAAATATTAAATTTTGAGAGACGTCCATCTATCGATGTGGAGCACCATCTACCGTTAGTTTTTTTAAAAAAAAATGGTAAGTCATCTCTTGAAATTAAAACTATAAAACACCAACATGAGCATAACTCAACTCACATAAGACTATACTGATGACCAAAAGGTTTGTGGTTCGAATCTCCCCACCCCACTACAATATTGTAATAATAATTCTGAAAAAGAAACTTATTTTCATAATAAATTTCAAAAAATATAATATTAATAAAAAAAAAAAAAGTCCAAGAGGACTACTTTGAAGTTTGAACCAATTTTTTTTAATATTTTATAATTTATATATAGTCAATTCAAACACTTAAAAATAGTTAAAAATTTGTCTTGTGATCACTTTTAAGAGTCTTCAAAGTTGGGGTCTTCTCAAAAAAAAAAAAAAAAAAAAAAAAGAGTCTTCAAAGTTGGGGTCATATAACAAAGCTTTCTTTGGCAAAGTAGTATTGGAGAAGTAACAAAAATCCTTCATAGTTTATGCTAAAGTCCTCAATGTGTTTAAAGATTAGTGTTTAGGCTAAAACGAGCATAGATGAGCAATAACAAAATAGAGTTGGAATCTAGCTTTTATTTGAAGAAAGTCTCATGAGAGAATAAATTAATAATTTTTTAGAGGATTAAGATGGAAGATAGGTTCTAGATAAAAGATATTTTTATTTTATAGAGACAAATCCAAATTTGATTCATTATTTTTTTTTTCTATGGTAGATTTTATAAGGATATTTTGAGATGTTGACAACATGTCATCCACATAGGAAAAAACGAAATTCTCCCATTGCTGACATGTCACTCAACTTTTAACATGATAAAGTTAATTTTTATCGGGAGCGATACATGCAAAAACTATGAGACGTATTTACTTGATGCATTTTGTTTTTCAATGGAAAACTCTCTTTTTAATTTTCAATTGTAACTTTATATCAATTGAACTAATTACGTGGATGATTTTAAGGAAATATCATATAAAAATATAAGAAATTGATTGATGATATGTAGTTTGAACATAGATATGTATACTTGTAGTTTTTAATTTTCTTATCTATACATAATTAGTCAAAAAATCTACACCATAAGTGACAAGTGGCAAATTAAAATACAAAAGATCTATCACTTCTTTTAGATAAGCTTGAAAGATTTGAGCATCCTGATCTTTTATAATGAGAGGTTTCTTTTCAAACACATAGCGTAATACTTGCGCACATATATACTTGCGCACATATCTCAGACGATAGTCTATCACTTGAAGATTAAGGCGAGAGACGATACTTTAGGCTATTTTCATTATTCAAACTCCAAATTAAATACAAAACCTTCATAAGCACTCTTGCGTACTTTAAACTATTTCTATGTCCAAGAGGTTGAACTCTTCCACCACAAACTTCTATAGTAGCTACTTGTAGCAAGGCTCGATATATATCCACTCTTACAAAAATTATCTTGAACATTCAAATAGTAGTTCGCATAACTCAAGCAAACCTAGAGAACAACTGAAGAACTCATTATAACCTTTGATGCAGAGTTTGAAAACAACTTGGTGATATAACTTAAAGTTTTTTTTTTAGGATAGGTGATATAAATTAAGGTTATAGAAGATAAAATAAATATTATTAGAAAAATTAAGAGATATTCCATTAAAAGAAATTTTTATATAATAAAAATAATTATGATTGGGAAGGTGATAGGTAGTGTTATTTTTATCCACTACGTGCTATGATAATTTGTATGTGTTAGTATACACAATCGATTCAAGTGATGTAAGTGGAACCCAGAGATATCATCTCATGGAGATTTTAGTATCTAAAGTTAAGCAGACTATTACAATTAAGTGAGAGTATTTACCACCAAATATTTAGGAGTTGAAATCACTTCTAAAAGGAAAAGTAAACAAAAGGAGTTGAATAGTTGTTTATGAAATAATGAAGTATTAAAAGTAGATCCAACTAACAAATCCAAAGGAGTTGAATATTTCTTTATGAAATAATGAAGTACTATTAAAAGTAGATCCAACTAATAAATCCTTCAATTGGTTTTATCACACCCACCCTCCTATGTTTCTTAATTTTCTTCACTAAATTTAACCCCTCCCTCTCATATACTTCAACATTTCTATTATATAAATATTTGATTTAAATATTCTTTAATGGATTTTATTACTTTATCTAACTCATTTCAACTTCATAATCAAAATTCATTTTCTTTGAGTTTAGAGGCTCAAGATTGCCTACCACGTTTTGGAGTTTTATCATATTTATTTGGGTTACTTGGTGACTTGTTAAGTACTGGGTCACAAATTTAAGCGTGTCACAAATTTAAGCTTAACCTATTAGGACAACCTATTGTATTCTCTATTTATTATTCCTTATCTCAAATCCTAACATTTGGAGAAAGAGTTCATACACAAGGGAGAAATGGAGGGTTGAAAGAAATCTTGTCAAATCAGAAAGTGTTGTCGATTTCGCCGCCACCGTGGGAGAAATACTGCTGAGGTAAATCGTTATCGTCGTAGTGCTTGGCATCTTGAGGGCATATTTGGCGTTCTTAGCTTGGTATCTAAAGAATCTGGCGCTTTATGAATATTTTGGCTAAGGTTGTGTTGTTCTTTTACCACTTTAAATTAATCTCCATTTAAATTGCTCTCCATAATTTTAGTTTTGCATTGAAGCAATCCTTGCAATTCTTGAGTTGTTCCTTATATTTCTTGAGTTCTTTATCTCTTAATAATTAATATTGTCTAGTAAGAGATTTTCATCTCTTACTAGTAGAGTAGGTATTTTTGAACCGAACCATTCTAAATCAGCTATGCATAAACTCTTTTCTCTCTATTTTAAATTCGGTCTAAAATACCTTCCATACTTTGAATCTAATTTTAACAAGTTTAATAGTAGAAATTCCATCAAAAAGATAAGAGTGTCCTTTCTTTCAGCCACAAAGTGCTTGGCTTTCATAATCATTGTTTATGAATATATAATTTTTTCTATATACTAGATTTTTCATACCCGCATTGTACCTGGTTTTTCTTATTTCAAATGTGTGATTTGATTTGGGAATGGGAAAAAAAATAATGAATGTTACTTGGTTCCAATCTAGAACTATCCATATTTATAATAATTATAAAGTAAGAAAATAAAAAAAAATATATGTAATTAAAAGCTTGATTTAGAAGATAAAAAATTTGTTGAGTATTATATTGAGGTTATTTATGTGAGTATGTAAGTTTTAATGTTTTTTAATTAGTGGCATGGGTTTAATTTTTCTCTAAAAGATAAGATTAAAACAAATTCATCCTTTCTCAAAATTATCTTTTTTCCTTACGTTGAAGAGGAGAAGAAATAAAATATTAAAAAAATATTTTTTTTTTTATTTTAATATATTTTAATTTTTAAAAAATTTAAAAATATTTTTTTAATAAAAAATTAGTGCAATACGTTAATTATTATGGAAAATTGGACAGAGGGACCAAAATGAAACGAAATCCAAATCTTAAGGACTAAATTATCGAGTTTGAAAACTAAGAGACCAAAAGTGTATTATTTTTCCTTTTGTTATATTTGCAAATAGTTTTGACAAATCTATCCCACATAGACATTTACTACAGATAAACTTCAATCGTAATGATACACTACTATCACTGATAGCAGAGGTGGATTGACCATAGGCCCGAGGGGCTCGAGCCCCCCTCCAGGATTGTATTTTTTATATTATATTATATTATATTATATTATATATATATATATCAACAAAATTATTATATTGTTTATAAAAAAATTATATATTGGTTTTATCCATTAAAATCATTATTTAAAGTAAAATTTAAATAAACCATATTTTATTTTTAAAAAATTAATAAAAACAAATATATGATGTTTTAAATATAAATTTTTTTTTTTAGTTTCGACCACATGTGGAGGGAGGAATTGGACCTTGATCTCTGGATCAATTATATGTTTAGTTGAGTTATACCCAGATTGACATATATAATGTTATAATTTTTGTTCTAATTTATTTTTTTAATTTGTTTTTTATATAAAATTTGATTTTTTTTTATTCAATATAAATGAAAATTAATAAAAATATTGCAAAATTTTAGTAAATTATTTATAAAAAGAAACTATAATTTTTACCCGTTGAAAAAAAGTACTTATCATTTCAACTTGAGTCTAACGTTATATATACAAACAAGTCATACTGTTGAACAAACTAATATTAAATATATAAATCAATATCATTATATATCAATGTATTCAAATTTATTTTCATGCGAATTTAAGTCCCCTCTAACATAAATTTCTAAATTCGCCACTAACGGATAGAATAGTCTATCAACAATAATTACACTTGTGATTGAAGCCTATCACTGAAAGACTTCTAAATAGGTTTCAATTTCTCTATATTTGCAAATAGTTTTATGTTTCATTTTGGGTTTGTTCCTGTTTGTCTTTAAGGGTTAATTTCTTGTCAATCATTTAACTTATCTAAATCCAATGTGTGACATACTTTCAAATAGTTATTGACATAGACAAGTCTTTATTAAATAATTTGTTTTAGAAAATGTAATAACACTAAGAATTAATATGTTTTTTTTCTTTTTTGTCGAGTATAGCTCAACGGCAATGGACATCCACACCTCCAATAATGTTGAACTTTAAAAAAAATAATAAAAAAAATATATTAATTAAAACAAAATATTTACAAGCTTATGGGACGAAATCATAATAATGAATTTGGATTTAAACTAATATTTCATTATAATAAATCAACAATATATAATTAAATTTTGCTTTAGACTAGAAACCAATATTAAGCACATTGTTTTGGACCCTTTGGAATTTAATCATGAATCCAAAAGAAGAAAAGAAAAGAAAAAAAAAAATCAAAGTTCAATAACAGCAAGTCAAATTTTCAAATATATATATACATATATGCAAGTCAAAAGTGGCTGCCATAAGAAATTTAAAAAATAACAATGGTGCACAGCTTTATTTGGCAACAAAATACAAGCAACTTCATCCACCCCATCTCTTCTAGCCTCTCCCATGGCTGCCCAAATCCCAATTTTCAATCTTCTTCTTCATCTGTTCTTCACCAACATCTTCTCATTCTACTTTACTGCAATTGCAAGTTCTTTATCTTTTAATTTCACTTCTTTTGATTCGAGTAATACCGACATCTTCTACGAGAGAGCATTCCCATCAAATCAAACAATCAAGCTCACAGGAGAGAGAGCTAAGAATAACCAAAATTTCACTGGACGAGCTTCATACTTCAAGCCCTTGCATCTCTGGGATAAAGCATCTGGGAATCTGTCGAGTTTTCGAACTCATTTCTCCTTTGCCATCGATTCAGAAGGAGCAGAAAGGTATGGAGATGGCCTTACCTTCTTTTTTGTTCCTAATAATTCTAGGCTTGATTATGAGATCTCAAAGGGCAGTGGCTTGGGAATTGGCTTTAACCCAACGCTGACAAATTTAACCTATAGTTCTTTTTTTGCGATCGAGTTTGATATCTTTAGCAATTTCTTTGACCCACCTGAAAAAGTAGAACATGTAGGGATTGATATCAATTCAATGGCTTCTGTGGCTTATTCGGTTTGGAAATGTGATATCAAGGGAGGGAAGAGGACTGATGTTTGGATTGATTATGATTCTGTTACTTTGAACTTGAGTGTTACTTTCACTGGAATTGTGAATAATAAAACGATTTTGCAAAATCTCCAACGTGATGTAGACTTGAGGTTGACTCTTCCTGAATGGGTTACTTTTGGTTTCTCTGCTGCCACTGGAAGTTTATATGCAACTCACAACATATATTCTTGGGATTTTGAGTCAACTTTGAATTTGGCCTCTGATTCTGATTTGGCCCCAAGTCCAGGTGAGGGTAGCAAGGTAGCTTTAGTAGTTGGAGTGAGTGTTGGTGTTGGTGCATTGTTCTTGGTGGGTGGTTTGGCCATGGTTTGGATCTTTTTTTGGAAGAAAAAGAAGAAGATGATGATGTTGAATGTAGAGGAGGACATTGTGTTGGATGACAGTGAGTTTGAAATGGGTAAAGGACCTAGAAAGTTTTCGTATGGTGAATTGGCTCGAGCAACGAATAATTTTTGGGAGGATGAGAAGCTTGGTGAAGGAGGATTTGGTGGTGTTTATAGAGGTTTCTTAAGGGACTTGAATTGCTATGTTGCTGTGAAGAAAGTGTCCAAAGGGTCTAGACAAGGATTGAAAGAGTATGCATCAGAGGTGAAGATCATTAGCCAATTGAGACATAGAAACTTGGTGCAACTCATTGGTTGGTGCCATGAAAGAGGTGAGCTCTTGCTGGTTTATGAATTCCTACCAAATGGAAGCTTAGATGCACATCTTTTCAAAGAAAACAACTTCTTAACGTGGGAATTTCGTTGCAAAATTGCTCGAGGAATTGCCTCGGCTCTGCTGTATTTACATGAAGAGTGGGAAAAATGTGTGCTGCACAGAGATATAAAGTCCAGCAACATAATGCTGGATTCAGATTTCAATGCAAAGCTTGGAGATTTTGGGTTGGCTAGGCTAGTGGACCATGCCATAGGCTCACAAACAACTGTTCTTGCTGGCACAATGGGCTACATGGCTCCTGAATGTGCTACAACAGGAAGAGCCAGTAAGGAATCAGATGTTTTCAGCTTTGGGATTGTTGCTTTAGAAATTGCCTGTGGAAGGAGACCCTATAACCCCAATGTAGAGGAAGGCAGGATGGTGATGGTGGAGTGGGTTTGGGAGCTTTATGGCTCTGGAAGGCTTCTTGAAGCAGCTGACTTGAAACTTCATGGAAGCTTTGAGGAAGAACCTCAGCAACAACAACAGATTGAGTGTTTGATGGTGGTGGGTCTATGGTGTGCTCATCCAGATATAAATTGCAGGCCATCAATAAGACAAGCCATTCATGTACTGAACTTTGAAGCCCCATTACCTGTTCTTCCTTTACAGTTCCCTACTCTTGCATATCATCCTCTTCCCATCAACAGACCAATTACTTCTTCGCATTCATCGACTCAAGATGGTGTTGTTTCTCAAACTGGTAATGTCTTAACAAGTTCTTCACAGGAGACTACATCTTCTTCAACTTCTTTTTCTGTATCTGTTTCACTTTTGAACACACGGTAATTTAAATATCAGTGAGATATTTGGTAGCATCATATTTTTTGGGTTCTCTGTTGGTAAAAATTATGCTCATCTAAATCTAAAAAACTTTATTAGAATGCTCATTTACTTAAGACTCATAAGCAACAACACAAGTATCTCCAGAAATTAAATTCAAGTCAGCATCTTCACGTAGTTGTTTTCCTTTTTCTTTATGATTAATATTTTATTTCATTTTCGAATGTTAGAATTCTTTATTGTAAGAATCAAACAGTATATAATTGTACTTTGATTTTCTAGTAAGCTGGTGGTTTCAGACCGTAAGAAAAGTTGAGTGAATGAAATGACTTTAGGATGGATTCAAAAGGAAAATTCAAAGTTTAATTTGAGTTGGTTGAAAGTGGCTGCTGGAAGGCGGATTAAAGCGACCTGCATTGACTCTTCCACTTTCTTGGCCAATTTTCTATGTTTGAAATGGTCAAGCTCTCTCCTAGTTTTTCCACATGGAAAATTACAGTTTTCCAACTCCATTTAGTGCCCAATTACAAGCTCTCTCATCTCCATATCTTCTATCCTTAAGCATCTAACCTTCTCCCATGGCTGCCCGAATCTCAATTTCCAATATTCTTCTTCATTTCTTCTTCTTCATCGACATCTTATTACTCTCCTCTACACTTACATTTGCAACTTCCTTGTCTTTCAATTTCACCTCTTTCAGTGAAGAGAACACCAACATCATCCTCGATAGAGCATTTGTAACAAACAACACAATTGAGCTCACCGGAGGTTGGGATACCCATTACACGAACTCAGTCGGACGAGCTACATACTTCCAACTGTTGCATCTTTGGGACAAAGCCTCTGGAAATCTGTCGTGTTTCCAAACCAATTTCTCTTTTGCCATCAATTCAAGAGGAAGAACAACTTATGGAGATGGACTTACCTTCTTCTTTGCTCCTCAAGGATCTAAGCTTAACGATGAAATCGCAAGAGGTGGTGGCTTGGGTGTTGGCATCATCGACCAGCTAGCCAACTCGAGAAACCATTCATTTTTTGCAGTTGAGTTTGATACCTTCTGCAACCATGGCTATCATGATCCAGTTAACGAACATGTAGGTATCGATATAAATTCAGTGATTTCTGTTTCTACTTTGATATGGAAGTGTGATATCAAGGGAGGGAGGAGAACTGATGTTTGGATTAATTACAATTCTGTTACTCATAATTTGAGTGTTATTTTTACTGGGGTTGAGAATAATGAGACAATATTTCAACAACTTAACTATATTGTAGACTTAAGACTAAATCTACCTGAATGGGTTACTTTTGGTTTCTCTGCTTCAACTGGAGACCAATTTTCAACTCATACCATATATTCTTGGGATTTTAAGTCAACCCTCAACTTGCCCTCTAATACTAGTGTGGACCCAAATCCTAATGATCATAGCAAAGTAGCTCTAGTAGTTGGATTGGCTATTGGGGCTATTGTCTTGGTGAGTGGATTGGTCATAGTCTGGATAATGTTTTGGAGGAAGAACAAGATGATGAAAATGAATGTAGAGGAGGATGATATTGTGTTGGATGACAATGAGTTTGAAAGAGGTACAGGACCTCGAAAGTTTTCGTATAACGAATTGGCTCGAGCGACTAATAATTTTCTGGAGGACGAGAAGCTTGGTGAAGGAGGATTCGGTGGTGTTTATAGAGGTTTCCTAAAGGACTTGAATTGTTACGTTGCTGTGAAGAAAGTATCAAAAGGGTCTAGACAAGGGATAAAGGAGTATGCATCTGAGGTGAAGATCATCAGCAAATTAAGGCATAGAAACTTGGTGCAACTCATTGGTTGGTGTCATGAAAGAGGTGAGCTCATGCTAGTCTACGAGTTCATGCCAAATGGAAGCTTAGATGCCCATCTTTTCAAAGAAAACAGCTTCTTAACTTGGGAATTCCGGTACAAAATTGCTCGAGGAATCGCCTCAGCTTTACTCTACCTACATGAAGACTGGGAAAAATGTGTAGTGCACAGAGATATAAAGTCGAGCAATGTAATGTTGGATTCAGATTTCAATGCAAAGCTTGGAGATTTTGGGTTGGCTAGACTAGTGGACCATGCCAAAGGCGCACAAACGACCATTCTTGCTGGCACAATGGGCTACATGGCTCCTGAATGTACCATAACAGGAAGGGCCAGCAAAGAATCAGACGTTTACAGCTTTGGAATGGTTGCTCTGGAAATTGCCTGTGGAAGAAGACCTATCAATCCCAATGCAGAAGAAGGGAAGATGGTGATGGTGGAATGGGTTTGGGAGCTTTATGGCTCTGGAAAGCTTCTTGAAGCGGCTGATCCTAAATTCCAAGAAAGCTTTGATGATGAACAACAAAAACAGATTGAGTGTTTGATGGTGGTGGGGCTGTGGTGTGCTCATCCAGATAGTCATTGCAGGCCTTCAATAAGACAAGCAATTCATGTTTTGAGCTTTGAAGCGCCATTGCCCCTTCTCCCTTCAAAGCTGCCTACTCCTAGTTATCAATCTCTTCCCATCAGCAAACCAGTTAACTTTTCTTCATTGCTTCTCATACTGGTAATAGCTCCAACTCTAGTAATGTCTTCACTAGTTCTTCACAAGAGACTGCATGCCTTCTTTAGCCTTTTCCCATCTGTTTCACATTGTAAGTTTTCATTCTTGTTGATTAATTTAGATGGGATACACTAAACCTGGTTTTTATAAGTAAATTCTAACTAATGATACAATTTTTGTAGAATGTTTGAGTGGTTGTTTATCAGTTTTTAGTGTATTTGTTTCCCTAAATCTGCATCAAGTGTCCTAATCAATTTATTCGAAGTTCGAACTCATTATATATCTTTAAAACAAAAATAGAAACAAAAAATTTACAGAAATGAAATCTGAATCAACCTCCAAACTTCCAAAGGTAGGTTTTCTCCTCTTGAATTCCTCACCACCTCTTTCAGCCCTTCTGCAATGGCTTTTGCTTCGAACACTATCGATCAATGAATTTGCACCTTCCGATGATCGGTCACCCTCTCCAAATCTCGAACGATCCAGCCCGCTCTTCCAATGGCCTGTTCCTCCGGTGGATTCTGAATTTGATTTCTCAGTTTCCCAGTGTAAGCTTCTTCTCTTGAATGTTGCATCTCCATAGATTTCTCAATTGAGAATTTAATATATTTTGAATACTTTTTTTTAATCAATATTGTTTTTTTTTTTTTTTTTGGAAAAATACACTTTTGGTTGGGTTAAGTGACACTTTAGTCCCTTTAAACAGATTGAGTGTTTGGAAAAATACCGCCAGCACCGGCCACCGGAGCTATGAAGAAGAAGAAGAGGGAAGAGGATGGAGTGGAGAAGAAGAGAAAGAGTAAGAGATAAAAGGAGAAATAATTATAAAAAAGAATAAAAATAATAATATTTATTATATTTTAATATATTTTTATTTAGAAAATTAAAAAAATATATTTTTTATTAAAATAATTGTGCCACGTCAGCAAACCGTTAGGGTTTAATGAAAAATTAGACGGCAGGGACTAAATTGCTACTTATCTCAAACCTCATGGGTATTTTTGTTGAGTTTGAAAACTCAGGGACTAAAGTGTCACTTAACACAAACCTCAGGGACCAAAAATGTATTTTTCCCTTGTTTTTTTGATTCCATATATTCCACATGAAAATACAAAACCTAAAAATTGTTTTCCTACCATCCCACAGTTGCACTTCCTTCTAAGTAGCTACCAAAAAAAATAAAAAAATCAACTCAAGTGCAATGTGAACTTAATAAAAAAAAAAAAAAAAAGAAGAAGTAGTTATGATGTGCTTTGACGATGGTTCAAATGAAATGTTAACCGAAAGTCTACCTTGCAATATTTATGTAAGTTTGTTAAAATTGATATAACTTGTTAAGTTTGAGGTTCAATTTGATAAAATTGAAAGTTCAAGATTAAAATTGATACAACCGACCATATTTAGAGTCAAAAATGATTTTTTTTCCTTTTCTTTTTCTTTTTCTTTTTCTTCTTCTTCCTCTTCTATCCCCACTTCACCTAAACCCCTGCCTGCCGGTCGCCACCACTCTCCTAACTCTTTTCTCTTTTCTTCTTCTCTTTTTCTTCCCTCTCCTTCCCTTTTCTTTTATTTCTCTTTCTCCTCATTTCTCCCCATCTTTCTCCTTTTTATAAAAAAAGAAGAAGAAGAAGATGGATTTTCCCTTCGATTTGGACGGAAACTTCGACAACCACCAATCATCGTCAATAATACTCCAATAACCACCGCCACCACCCCAGCAATGCTAACGACCACCATCACCGCCTTGATGATACTCTGCGACCATCAGTGACCACTATGACGATCACCACAGACTACCACTATGACAACCTCCGATGATCAGCACCGACTACCATTATGACGACCTCCAACAACTCCAGTTGATTAGTCATAGTGTTTTAAATACAAATTTGAACTTATTAGCTTATAATGTTTAATAGTCGTCATCTGAAGTAATTTGACATTAGTATAAACATTTTGAGTGCAGAGAAAACCAAACAAATTTGTGTATAAAGATGCTTAGGAGAAAATGTAATCAAACGTATAAATGTTTTTATTTTAAATGGTTTTTTTAATATATTTTAAATTTCTAAATTATTTTGGGCCTAATAATGTAGTACTAATATAACCAACTTATCCATATAAAATTTCATAAATGGTGTCGAATAGACTATTTCACAAACTATATTTTACAAGAGTTAATTTTTATGAAAATTATTTCATACATTTATGATAGATTTTATTTACGAAAATGTGTAGTTTTAACTATTACACAATATTTCATAGTTATTACAAAATTATGTTTTTCGAAAATAATTTTGCTTTTGTCATCAACATTCAAAATTTTCAAAAAAAGAATAATCCAAATTTTCCCACAATGTTGTTGCCAATAGAAAATTCCTCCTCCTTTTCATTTTGAATTTATATTTTTCTAATATATTTATTTTTATTGAAGGCAAACAATTTCATTACCTTATTACATGTTTGTTTTTTAAAAAAAAAAAATAGTTTTGAATTTTTTTATGCATACACGTCATTTTTGTACATGAATTTAATGGAGAAAAACCTTCAAAGATCGTCTTCAAACAAACTTCAAATTTCAAGAATTAAAATGAAAATTTTCAAAGTTTTGAGGTATAGTTGAAACTAACCTCACAGTTCAAGATTATTTTTAATAATCTAATTTTTTATTTATCTCTAACTTTTTGCATTAAGAAAACAATTTATTAATCATTATTGATGTTTTATAAATTATTTATCAAAACAAAAAATCTAACCTAGCTACTTGTCTTTTCTTTTCATTTTTCTAATAATAATAATAAGATATCTACCATGAATAAGTATTTTAAGTTAAGTTGTCGAACTTTTTTAAATATCAAATGGAAAATTAACGACAATAACTAATATAGTTTTTTTCTTTTTTAGTAAAGTTTAGAAACTAAAACTATCAATTTTCTAAATAAAAAATATGATACAAAAGTTTTTTCCTCTTTTTTTTTTTTTTCCTCATATCTAACTTCTACAAGTCTCCCCTCCCCCATTGTTCATCTATATCAAACTTTTTTTTTTTTTTTTAACAATATGTGGGGTTGGATAGGGATGTTCAAGGGACGGGGCGGGGACAGGGAATATTTACGACAAAGCTAGGAATTTACTATTTATACTTACAAATTACACCATAATATTATAATAATATAAATTAAGGTGTATTATATTATATATTTTATTATTATAAAAAGAGCGGGACGGGGTGGGGAACGGAGTGGGGTCGGGGAATATAATCCCCGTTCTCGCCCCCGTTTAGAGAATGGGAAAAATTTTCTCCCCACTCCCTCCCTCATTCCCCGTGCAAATGGGGATTTCTTACCCCATTTGGGACGGGTCCCCGTGGGACTTCAACCCCACGGGGTAAATGGACACCCCTAGGGTTGGAGGATTTGAACCACAAATCTTTTGGTCATTAGTACAAACTTTATGTCAGTTGAGCTATACTCATGTTCGCTCAAACTAATTTAATTAAATTTAGTTGGAATAAAATACACGATATGCATTACATTTTCCAAAAAATATACTATATAATATTTTTTTTAAAAAAATTGAATGAATTACTTTTTATAAGATAGAACATCAAATGGTAGGGTGTTGAATGTGTTGAATATTAGCTTTTATGTAATTGTTCACAGCTAAGTGCCTTGATTCTCTTTTGGGTTGGTCTTCTCTTGACTCATGAGGCCAGCTGTGACCTAAAATAATATAGATTTGATTAATAATTATGATATTGATGTGTGTGGTCACACAAAAGTACCTTATTTAATTTGATGAACTATGTCACACACTTTCTTCTGAATTTTATATGACGTGACCTTGTTTGGAAGACCGATTCTTTTTCAAATTTTTCATATTTTTCATATTTTTTTTTCCAAATAATGTTTTAAGTAGTTTTCTATTTTTGTTTTTTATTTTTTCAAAAGAAAATATTAATTATGATCGAGTGACTTTTGAAGAGTTAAATGTTATTCACACTCAAAATTGTATTCTTTTGAAATAGGTCGTTCAATTTTTTTTTTAACAATCTTTTAAAATATAATAATAATTTTTTTTTTTACAATTAAAATATAGTTACTTGGTTAGGCGGGTGTTTCCCCTCAATTTTGTTCTTGAACTCATGTTTTTGGCCAAAGCGAGTATAGTTCAATGGTAATTGGCATGTATCCTCGACCAAGAGGTTAGAGGTCTGAATCCTCTGATACCAAATGATGATGTACTCAAAAAAAAAAAAAAAAAAAAAAAAAAAAAAAAAAAAAAAAAAAAAAACTTCATGTTTTTTAAAATAACTTCTAAATGATGTTTGTGAGAATGATTCCAAAATATTTTTGTATTTTCTTTTTAAAATTATTCTTTAGAAAAGTTATAATTGAATCACTTTCAATGGTTAATGTTATTTTATACTTGAAATCATCCTTCAATGTTAAAATAAGTTAGTTCGCAATTCAATATTGATTTTAAACTATAACTCATTTAAAAGAAAGATGATAGTTATTTAGAGATAATTGCAATGCAAATCAAAATTGAAAAGTTCAAGATAGAAGTTGATACAGGTAAACAAGTTTAAGGATAAAGATTGATTTTTTTTTTTTTTCAAAAAACAATCGTTGCTAATAAACTTTTAATGAAAAAAAATAACAAAGATAGATATGAAAATGGTTAAATTGAACTAACTATTCGTAGCCTTTTTTTCATTCCAAACGGAAGATTTGAACCTTTGATCTCTTGCCTTGTGTATTTACCTTTTAACCTTAAAAGAAAGCAAAAGAAATAACATCATAATTTTCAAAAGTTATTTGTTAATAAATATACAGATTTTATATTTTTGTAACGTCCATGTTATTTCACCTTTAGTCCTTGGTTTTCGACAGGTTTCAATTTCACATCTAGTGTTGATGCACAGGAATCTAGTCCAAGAGAATGGCTGAATTCGAACTACTATTCCAAAGTGGTTCCAAATCAAAAGAGGAATGAACTAATGCTTACAACAAAGAAAATCGCATACATCGGAGTAGGTCCAACACACTCTAATGCTTAACTCAAATCAATGTTTGTGTGGAGCTTAGCAAGAAATAGGACCGAGCTAGTAGTGCACCTCATATATGATGAGGCCTCTCCTGTTTATATGGAGGGAATTGTCTCTCCTGTTTATATGGAGGGAGTTGCTACAGGAGAGACCAGTTGAGGAAGTTTCAGAGTTAGTTAGGTTTAATTCTTCCTTATGGGCGTCAGTCACTAGACCTTTTTGTAATTATGATCTTGGTCTCGTTTTTTTAGATTGGAGTCCATTTTTTTAATTTTTTCGGTCTCCTCTTTGGCTTGGACTTGTTTTTTGTATGCTCTTATATTCTAATGAAAGTTCGGTTTCTTATCAAAAAAAACAAAAAGTATATATATGTGGAGGGAGTTGCCTAAGGTTTCTGGTAAACCTTACCACTAATCTCATTGATTGCTCAAAATCCTCAGTGACTTAATAATGCCTAATCCTCAAGTAATATCATCTTTGTGATTCTTGACACAGCATCATAACTCTTTAGGTTTATTGCCAACAAGAGCATAGCTCAACTGGCATAAAGATGTATTGATAACCACGAGGTCTGTGGTTCGAATCCCCCCACCCCATATTGTCAAAAAAAAAAAAATAACTCTTTAGGTTTATTTGTGCTTCAGAGTGCCTACCTTAGCCTAGAGGGCAAAGGGAATTCCTACTGGCTCTTCCCATGAGCCTAGCTTTCAACTCTTACCTTTGGCTTAATAAGCTGGAGGCTAGACTCTTCTTTTCAAGGCTCATCTCTCCCTGTGGACTTTTTTGCTTAGCTCTTCTACAAGAGCCTAAATGGATACACCTGCCTTATCAAGCAAGTCTTTTATAGTCGACATGCTTAACTGGTCGAGTCTAACTTACCCATAACATTAGACCTCCACTCTCGAGTCGAGCTGCTATTAATTATATATATTTATGTATCACACATTTACTATTAACTTTACATTATTAAAACTCAACATTCAACTCGTTAGACGTAGTTTTCAAGTCATTGCTCAGATAGACATCTATTGATAAGATAAATAAACATAACATGTGTCAATGTCAAATTTCTATTACATAGTTTATGAGAAAGATAATAATGGCAAACCCAAACAAATTAGAGATTAAAATAGAATATTTCTAAAGACCAAGATAAAGTAAATATAAATACAATGTTTATTGCCCCAATATAAGAATTGAACTTAAAATTAATGGGTATGTATGGAGATCCCTACATATCGGTATGTAGCCAAGTATTATTCTAAAATTAATACCGGAAAAAGGGAAAAAGAAAAATACAACCTAGTTTATTGATAATTAATTAAAATCCTACTAATTATGGCATTATAACTTCAACCAAGAGTACAAACGTTTGAATTTCATCTATTCCTGAACTAAAAAAAATCCAAATATCTTAACTAAAAGAAGTCCGTATTAATATTTAATTTGTCCAGCAACCTCTCTTAAAAGGCATAATTTCGAATCCTGACAGTCACCTCGTTTACAAGTATAATTCTTAAAAAGAATTCATTTCAAAACAAGCAAATGTATCTGTAGTTGATATTTCTACTACGTTTTGTTGAGAGTATATACTTGCAAAACACTTAACTTTAAGAGAATTTATTTTCATGGAGACTTTTAGAACTACGACAACGAATCAACAGAAAAATCCAAAGGGTCAATTTTCTGCTTGGAAAATTGCAGGCAATTCAAGAGCTCCACCGAGTTGCCCTGCTGCCCCCCAACCCCTGTTTTCCATACGTTTTCCATCATGATTTTTTGTTCAAAACTAGTTCTCTCTCCAGGACAGAGACAAAGACAGACAAAGAGAGAGAAAACCACTGAAAGACAATCATTATAGTATAAATTCAAGTCTTCTCCTTCATGGCTGCCTTGGATCTCTTCATCCATATCTCCCATGGAGGTCTCTATTCTCACCTCTCCAAATCTTTTCCTCCTCATCTTCTACTACTCTAACTTCTTGTGGAGCATAACCACCCCAGTTTCAGTCTCAGCCACCATTTTTTCTGAGAACTTAACATTCAGCCTCGTCCATTTCGACCCAAATGGCCACGACATTCATTATGAAGGAGACGCATACCCTTCCAACAATGCCATTCAGCTTACCAGAAACCAGATAGACATGCCTCTCAATGGAAGCGTCGGCCGCGCCATCTACAAAGATCCTCTCCATCTTTGGGAGAGTAGCCACAGGAAACTTGCAGACTTCACCACCAACTTCTCCTTCTCCATTGACTCGCAGGGCAGTCGCCTCTATGGCGATGGCTTTGCCTTCTTCCTCGCCCCAAATGGCTCGAGTCTTCCACCTTTCTCAGGAGGTGGCAACTTTGGTCTTTTGAGTTCCAACGAGAATGATTCGGATTCCTCAATGGCTAACTTTGTTGCGATTGAGTTTGATACCTATAAGAATAAATGGGATCCGTCGGGGAATCACATCGGCGTTGACATCGACTCTCTTACATCTTGGAGCACTTCTTCATGGTGGTGGAGTGACATTGAAAATGGTGGAAAAGTTCAAGCAGTGATAAGTTACAATTCAAGCTCCCACAATTTGACTGTTTTCTTGGTTGATGAAAGAGATTCTGAAGTTTCTCCAACGAACTCTTCTACCTTTTCTTTCAATATTGATTTGAGAGACCATTTACCGGAATGGGTAACAATCGGCTTCTCAGGATCGACTGGAACTTCATTTGAGATTCATACAATTGGCTCATGGAGTTTCAGCTCTAGATTAGAAGTTGAAGTCAGTGATACCAACACAACTGATCCAGCTAGTTCTCCTGTTAACTCCAAGAAAGGAATCAACAAGAAATGGTTCGGGATCATCTTAGTCGTGGCACTTTCACTCTTTCTAATTTTGGGGTTCGCTTGGTTTTGGATATGGATGAAGAGAACCAGCAGAAGAAAAAGTATGAGAAGGGACCAAGAAGAAGATTTTGAGAATGAAACAGGGCCAAGGAAGATTTCATATAAAGACCTATTAGCGGCAACCAACAAGTTCAGTGATGAGAATGTGTTGGGACAAGGAGGCTTTGGCAAAGTATACAGAGGGTTCCTAAACAACAAGGAACTTGATGTGGCAGTGAAGAGAATCACCCCAAACAACCTCCACCAAGGGTCAAGAGAGTTTGCATCAGAAGTCAAAACAATCAGCAAATTAAGACACAAGAACTTAGTAGAGCTCATTGGATGGTGCTGCAGCAAAGACCAAGAATATCTCATAGTCTACAAATTCATGCCCAACAAGAGCTTAGATTTCCACCTCTTTCAGCAAAACAACCTCCTAACATGGGATCACAGATACAAAATCTCAGTAGGTTTAGCCTCAGCACTACACTATCTACAAGAAGAACAAGATCCATACATTGTACACAGAGACATAAAATCAAGCAACATCCTGCTAGACGCCGAATTCAACGCCAAACTCGGGGATTTCGGGCTCGCTAAGCTCGTCGATCATGGAAAACAATCAGTAACAACAATTCTACGAGGAACAGAAGGTTATGTCGCACCAGAGTACCTGGAAAGCAGCGTGGCGAGTAAAGAATCCGACATCTACAGCTTCGGCATCGTCTGCTTGGAAATCGCCTGCGGAAAACAAGCCCTGGGTGAAGCCAGAGAAGACGGAAAAAAGTGTTTGATAAAGCTCGTTGAATGGGTTTGGGATTATTACCGAAGAGAGAGTGTGATCGAGGCCGCCGATCCGAAATTGCGCCAAAACTTCAAGCGAGAAGAGATGAAGCAACTGCTGATCGTCGGACTTGCCTGCGCTCAGCCCGATTTCTCTCTGCGGCCTTCCATCAAGCAGGTGATCGACATGCTGAACTTCAAATCGCCATTGCCGAATCTGCCATTGGAATATCCAGGATTCTCGAGATCTGCAGTGTTTATGAGTGCGGAAATGGAATCGTTACGACCATCGTCGTGTTCACAGAGCGGTAATCTTCATGGCAAGAGCATTTCTTCCAAAAATTCCACTGCTTCTTCCACTTTTTCGAATTGAATTTGGGCTGAATTCGATCTCAACTGTGAATCTTTCTTCTTTCATCTTTCAGGGTTCAAATTTTTTAGAACACTTTTTTTACGTTCTTGAACTTTGGTTTAGAGTAATGATTTCGTAACTTCAGTCTTAACAATTTAGTTTATGTATTTTAAACATTGTAACAATTTCAATTCAATTCCCATGATCTATGTAACAATTTAATTCTTAGTGTAAAATTTAAGATAATGAAAATTTCTTTATGCATATAGATTTTTTTTTTTTTTTACTACAACATTTGAAGATGAAGATTGAAATTTTCGCCCATGCGAAAGGTCGGAGGTTTAAATCCCACCACTTCAAATGTTGATGTACTCAGAATAAGAAGAAGAAAAAGATTGAAATTTCCGACATTTGGTTAAAATGTGTTTTTAGACTTAGACTTAGATACCACTTAATCAAATGTGTTTTTAGACTATGCTAAATTTGTACATGTTGAAGATCGATGATACTTCATGTTGATGAAATTTTTTATGTAGAATAATTGCAACAAATTTTAAGGTATAGAGATCGAACCATGACTCACTAAAATTTAGTTAGAGATTAAATTGTCACTTTGGTGAAGGTATAACACCAATTGTACTTTTTAACCACATGAAATTTTGTTGATGGTTTTCAATACGACTTTATTCTATAAGTCATAGCTAATAATTTAGAGGCCAACATGAGTATATTTCAAATAGCATAAAACTTACATTATTTTGTTGGTCGGGTATTTTTGAAACCCCATAATTCATGGGTATTTTTTTATAATTTAGCTTATATATATTTTTTGTTTGTCGATCACATTTGATGGTTACTATGCATCCATTTTTCTTCCACGACAAGACTATTGCATAATTGCTTCTTGATAAGTCGAACTCGTTAAGTTATTAACATCGATCACCTAATGAATGGTTGATGGTGTCAATGTTGTGTAGCAACCACACATAACATTTAACTTTCTAAGATCAAAGGCATGACATCCACAAACTTGTTGAAATTTTCTTCATAATTACCTTGGATAATTAACTAGCCAATTTTATTGACAATTTGTTTGTCTAGTTCATCTTGTGTGTATACACCAGGATTGATTTCGCTCTATGATTGAAAAGTTCATAGACCAAATTGAAACAATCTTGATTATGAAACAATATTTTCCTTTGTCGTTTTAAAAGATCCATCTTTCGAATTCAATTTTACTATTTATTTAAGTCTATGGATTTGAAGTTTCAAAAAGAAAGAACGAAAAATCTATGGGTTTGATATAATTTAATTTAAGTACATAGCATAAAGAAATGTATTTTTACAAAATATATATATATGCATGACAAATTTAGTAAAAAAAATAATAAAGAAAATATGATATGTTAATTACGAACATTCAATTTTTTTTTTATAATCAAGATTGTTTCAATTTAGCCTCTGAACTTTAGAATATATCTACTAAATTTCTAAACTTTCAATTTTGTATGTAATGGATCCCTAAACTTGAAAATTGTATAATAGATCTCTAAACTTTCAATTTTATGTTTAATAGATCTCTGACATATTCAAGATTTTTAAAAATTAATCAATTATTATATGTAAAATTGAATTCTATACCTACTAGGATACTAAATTTCTAATTTTGTGTCTAACAGACTAATTTTTTTTTTTTAAATGTCGAATAAGTCAATGACTTATTAAATACTATCCAAAATTGAGGAACCTACACAGTTTAAAGTTCATGGACCAAAATTGACACAACTATGAAAGTTTAAAGATTAAACTTGCCATTTAACTTTGTTAATATTCTGTTTTTATCGGTGACCTTTTTGTGGATACTTTTGTTATATTAAATGGCGATGTTCATTTACTTCTTATTTCAATTCCAAAGCTATGAATGTATGAAATGCCGACATATCGACGAAAATTTACTAGGTGGTTGGTAAATTATACCAAACATTCCCTTCAATTATAGAAGTTATTATTTAGGTGAAAAATGACAAAATTTTGAGTTATCCAATAAGATAGCCAAAGGTGGACTTTTTATGGAGTTTGCCACTCCTTAGAGGGACAGTGTTGGACTTGTAGACTTCGCGTGGCCTATCCCATTAGCTGGAAAAACGTTTTCTTAAATGAATATCTTTTTTTTTTTTTACAATTTGTCGGGAAGATTCGAACTACAGACTTCATGGTCATTAGAACAACTTTATGTCAGTTGAACTATACTCTTGTTGGCTGAAATTTCGTTAACATGACATAGCTTAACTAACATAAGAAAAATATTTTGTTGCATATCGGTGATCTTCCTACATACTCCATTAAAATCTTGATAATTAATAAAGAGAGTTGTAGAAAATGAGAAAACTTTTTTTTATCTCTCCTAGTTGTCAATGTTTTAACAGTGGTTTGATGAGAGATCTCTACATAACCGGTATGCAACCAAGTATCGTTTCTGACATAAAGCTTGTCCTGAGGACTAAAAAGTCTGAGGTTCGAATCTCCTACTCCCACATATGGTAAAAAAAATGAAATTTCTTTTCTTTTTTTAAGAATTAAATGAAATCTCTTTCTTCTATATGGATATGTATTATTTATATATTAGATTCCTTCACTAAGATTTTATTTGATATCTCATTTCCCCATCCCATATCAAACTTTTGACTTTTCCTTTTAATAATCATAATGTTGGAGTAGATTTGTCTACATCTTTAATAATGAATGTATCATCAAATGTGGTCTAACCTTTTTTATGGGTTAGTATGTAGTATATTATATGGTCTTTGATATATATACCATCTTTTCAATTTTGGTCTTAATATTTTATTAGTCATACTTTCACATTCAAAGTATTAGAAAAATCAATTAGATCTCTACTAAGTGATGGTGTTTATATTGAATAATAGAATGTCGATTAACTTTTAGAAAATGATATGATCTAGGATGCATGTTGAAGGTTGAATATCTACCATACTCTATCTAAAAAAACAACAACATGAATAGTCTGACTGTACAATGCTGCTTACGAGCAAATCTCACAGGACAACATAAATTGGCTAAATTTAAAATTTTTTTTTACAACATATGGGATGAGGGGATTCGAATCACAGACCTTTCGATCATTAGTACAGGTTTTATGCGAGTTAAAGTTACACTCGTGGTGGTGGCTAAATTTAAAACTTGGTATTTGATCAAACCTCACAAATTATTTCTATCTTTACACACCCTTGTTGTATAAAATACATTACATGTTCTTTATTTGCATGACAATGACCTAATCTAGTAATCTTTTCTACTTCACTAGTTTTGTTAGCCAAATAGATAAAATATCACCATTTTAAAATTTTCAATTTGCTCCCTTATATAAGTTTCATTTATTTAAAAAATTATTAAATAAATATATTTTAATTAAAAATGGAAAAAAAAATATTATTTTAATTTTAAAAAACACACACACACCAGCTTTTTGTTAGAAAATTAACAGAAAAACTTAAAAATCATCTAATGTGTTACGGTAGTAAAGTTAATCTTTTATCAGTACTTTAACACAACCTCTTCTATGCCTTAAAAATTTGCACAAGACCTAACATGCTGATTAATATTAATTGGGGATTAGAGACAATACACGGATTTGAACACGTGACCTCTTAATCTGATACCATATTAAATTACAACTAAACCCGATGAATTATAGTAAATGTAATCTTTTACCACTACTTGAAAAGAGTTTTTCAAGATGAGTTCACCGATCGCCACTTATTGTACTCGTCCATCCTGATCATGAAAGAACTCGAACTTGGCGAACCCCCACCACCATAAGCCTTCAGGATTCAAAATGCTAAGAAGCTCAGTAACTACACCTCAATAACTTCAATACAAAGAACTAAGAGTTCAAGCAATGCTCACTTTGGAGACCTCAGATGTGTCGGTGGCACCGTCCGTAGTCCTCAAGCACATTTTAAGATTGTTTCGTTGCATGTATATGACAGCTCCTATAGGCCTGAAGCACTAAAGAACATGTGATCTCAAGAAAGAAATAACTTCTTTTTTATATCTGTGAGTGTCCGGGCCAGCTTACGCGCACCTCGACTAATCTCACGGGACAACCGTCTGATTCTACTACATTTGGTTGCCCAGAAATAACTAATATTAGAAGCAAATTGTGAAAAAAAAAAAAAAAAATGTTGCAAATACCATCTTTGGTTACTCTACAAAGATTGAAGGATATGTTGGGGAAGGTGCTTTGTTTTTTTTTTCTCCTCTTTGGAAAAGAGGTCGAGTTCTTTAGCAAATGGCGTTCTTCGTAATCCTCCAGAATTTTTGACGCGTTTTGGAAGATACTTGGAAGTTTTTAAAGAAAATTTGGATGCAGTGCATTTCAATGCCTCTCAAGGGGGCTTGCTCGTCTTTAATGTTTTGTAATTTATCTTTTAAGTTTTAATTCTTAACAATAAAGGCAATTATCTGGATTTTTATTGGAATAGCAGAGACCTTGTATAGAATTTAATTTATATAAGAAACTTTAAGGTTGTTGTCTCCAATATCAACTAATCAGTCTCCCCAACAGAAAGAGTTTAACAATAGTATGTATGACTGAGGAAGACCATTCTCATACTTGGTTACTATAGGATTTATGCAAAAGTAACAGAGATACGGATCCAGGTTGGTTTTCCACTTTTCCTTTCTCATATGATAGTTTCTAATAAATCCCATTATGCATGGATCTTAGATGTTTTGTGTATTCAAGAAAAAATATCATCTAGTTTTATAGCTTTAACCTTATGATATATCGAACTCAAAAAGAAAAAGAAAAAAAAACTTGGGATATATTCATTAAGTTTCCTAACAATTAAGGATAACTACAATAAACCATTGATCAGGTTGGAGACTCAAACAACCAGCAAATAGTGGGAGCATCCTTGAGTCTCTAATCTCTAAAAGGCCAATGGTTAATCCACAAACAAATTTTACCATCATTACCCAAATAGGTTAAAGTAGAAACCAGAAGAATTTAGCACAGAGAAACTCTTATACAACATATTCAGGGAAAAGTTTAACAAGTTACCTCAATCCAGCTGCAACACTTCTCATACTCAGTTGCTTCCCAATTTCATCACTCAAGTTGGAATTCCCATCTGCTCTCACTGCCTAAGCACAGATATGCAAATCCTTAGAGATATAGAGTATAGCATGTTCGAGCAAGAAACTATGAACAAGGGCATGAAATTAATATCCATTTACGTTCAGCATATAAAAAGTTCTTTGTTGGAAGAGAGAAATGCGGAGATGGAGAAAAAGGTCTATACGAGTCCGGGAAAATTTTGAAATAAGCCAGTTCAAAAGTCAAAACACATGAAGGCACGTTCTTACCAGACACTTGCCATAAAGTCCCCTTCCCAGACGAATTTTAAAAGACTTGTCTAGGAATTTATTTGCAGCATCTTCACGAGAAGCAATATAGTTATTTCCCTCAGCAATCAATTCCGAAGAATTCATCTCCAGCAACTGCAAGAAAGAGTGTGGCTCAAAGTTCATTATATGTCAAATGCGAGAACCTAAATATTTTAAAGTAAAAGCTATAACTTGAAGGAGGATCAGCAGCAGAGTTATATTTCTTTTCATAATATGTCAAACTAATACACAGAAACAGCATTGCCCGAAATAAAAAGACATGGAAACCATTCCTTCAAAATTAGAAGTCCAAGATATGAAAGTCCAGAGGCTAAAATGCTTTAATTTTTATTCAAGGTATTCATAGCTCAAACTGAATCCCCGTATTTAGCCTTCTCAAATGGGTAACCGACACAACTCCATTTATATAGGACATGTCTTCTGAAGCAGTGGCGTAGGTTGTTAGATTACCGCACAAATGAAGTGGAAATGATCAACCAATAACACAATAACGAAGTATAGAAACAACCTACTTTTAACTCTGAAGTATATTATCCAAAAGGTTTCCTTGATTGCACACGCTCTTTCAAACTCTTATTGGTTGCCTCCTATAGTTGTGTTCACCTACCGATTCAAAAATGTTCTATTTGTCTAAATTTTGTCATTTCCATTGATTAATCAGCTTTCTACAGAGCAATTTAGATGTAAATAAGAAATAGATGTGCAATGTGAAAAATGGCATTGAAAACAGAATTTGGAACTTCCATTAGAATTAATGGAAGGTTAGTTTCAGTTTATAAATGGTTAAAGAAACAAACTACTTTAGCACTAGAGTATCAAGATAAAAATCAAATAGAACTACAAATTTTTATAATAGTCCAAACCTGTTCATACATGTATGGGTTAGTGATACAGTTCAATTTTGATCGCCACTCACTCAGCCCAATGTTAAATGCCCTAATACCAGGTAAGCTCCACCTTCGAAGGTCCCCATCCTCAATATACTTGAGAACCGTTTCAATTCGACTCCTATCTTTTGGTTCAACAAGGTCTGCAACAGGACCCTGATCATGAGAAGAGCAGAACAAAACAGTGAGCCAACTTACACAAGAAAATGAGCTAATGACACATGAGCACAAGTCCAGTTTCACTTACACAAGAAGTTTCCATCTCTATAAGTCTAGAGGAGAAATATTCATACACAGCTGTAGAGCTACTCTTCTCAAGATTCAAACGAATTGACAGATTCTTAGGGCGAACTTCCGTAGGGATAATCTGGGGAAGTGAGGATTTACGGTGATCGAAACATAGGACCCTAATTCCATTAACAAAATCAAGATTTCTCAACAACCCAAAATTAATTTTCAAAACATAAAAGGAAAAAAAAAATAAAGTTGATCAATGATTATCAGTACAAAATCAACTTACTCACATATGGCTCGACGTGAAACGGCGGCAGCGAATCCCTTCGGACCCAAGAAGTCAAGAAAATAGCATCGCTCGAGACCTTCAACATACAAATCCTCAATCCTGTAAAATAATAAATAACGTAAATTCAAAAGGTGAACAATTACAGAATCACTAGTACGGCGAGTTCTTGGTGAAATAAGCGAAGCATTGAGAGAAATGGGATGGAACCTGAGAGGAGCAATGGAAGAGAAAGGCAGAATGAGGCAAGGTA
Source organism: Luffa acutangula (assembly GCA_036850905.1). Classification (NCBI taxonomy): domain Eukaryota; kingdom Viridiplantae; phylum Streptophyta; class Magnoliopsida; order Cucurbitales; family Cucurbitaceae; genus Luffa; species Luffa acutangula. Next base: position 1,540,768 of record CM072098.1, read on the forward strand.
GACGAAGACGAGTATGAAACAAATGTGCGAAGAGGGCTGAGAAAGCTCCAGAAAAAGAGGGATAGTTGTAGAGAATCACATTGGGAACTCTCTCTTCTGAAGCTCTGGCAATGGCTTCCAAGGCGGCATCAGAACGGAAGCTCCGAAGTCTCAAAAATGGCGGGAATGCGGAGATTGGCCATCCCCATAGTCGGAGGAGCAGAGGAACCATAACCATGGAAGGGTTTGGAAAATGTTTCAAAATTGGAGAGAAGAGTCATGCTTTTTTTAAATACTATTATGAAAAAAAAAAAAACTTGATATATTTAGGTATCTTCCTCTCTATACACCACGGTTCAAATGTTGACAATTAGGAGAGACAAAAAAATGTTTTCTCATTTTCTATCTTTCTCTTTCTTAGTTGTCGAGATTTTAATGGGATACGCTACGTATTGGTATGCAACCAAGTATTATTCTACTATTTTTATATGATTTTAATTTGGTTTTATTACAAGTTTAATCATGGACTTTTAGTATCAGTTAGGTTCCTGAACTTTAAAAAGTGTCCGAACTTTGAACTTCCAATTTTATGTCTAATAGATTCATGTCATGTCCAAGATTTTTAAAATTTAACCAATCTATTAGAGATAAAATTGAATTTTATGTTTATTGGAACCTTAAACTTATAATTTTGTATTTATAGATTTGTGGATTTTAAAAAATATCGAATAGGTCAATGACTTACAAAATTGAAAAAAAATGACCTATTGGACACAAAAGTGAAAGTTTAAGGACCTATTCAATACTTTTTAAAATTCATGGACCTATTAGAAACAAAATTGAAAGTTTAAGAACCTATTTGACACTTCTAAAGTTCAGGGACTAAATTAGCATAACCTTCAAAGTTTAGGGACTAAACTTGTAATTTAACATTTTGGTTTTTGTCTATTTTAGTCATTCTTCATTTTCTTTTGGTTCAATCGCACTTCAATGTAACAATACACTCAATAAATTATCTCAAAATACAAACACATAGACACAACTTTAAAAAGTATGTCAATTTGAACCATTAAGTGAATAAGGTACTTATCGTCATTTTAGAAGTCGATGGTTCGATCCCCCATCCAACAGTTATTAAACTTTAAAAAGTTTATAAATTATATTTGTTTTCTAAAATTTAAAGAGTTCTTTTTTTTTTCCTCTTGGTTTTAACATTTTTTTATTTTCCAATTAAATGTTTTTTTAATAGTGAATGTTAAAATTAACTGGTGATAAGCTTATATTGTACAGCAACGACGAGTTGATGAAAATTTAGGAGAGGAATTAGGTCAAATAAGAATTTGGAAATTTGAACTTATCTATGGTGGAGTAATTTCTCTTTATTTATTTTTTTATTATTATTATTTAACTATCTAGTCATCTCAATTTATTGGAAGCCATTTTTAACATTAACTCTCAAGACGAGTGTAATTAAACAGTGATTAAAATGTAAAGGTTAATTTGAAACTTTTAAAACAAAAAGAGAGAAACTTGAAAAATAAAACCCAAAAAACCAACCAATACATTAGAGATTACACATATATTAGCCAAAATTTTAAATAACATTGTCATGGGTTAATAATTTGATTATTAGGTGCAAGTTGTATCCAAGTTGGATTAGCTAAAACCCATAGAACTCTAACAACTTTTTTGGATGCATTTGTTGCCTAGTGTTACCAAAGCATTTGACCACTAACAATTATTTGAACAAGTAACCACTAGGATATCAAAGGTTTCATTTAAGATTTATAAAGTAGTGTCCCATTGGCATAAGCATTCATAATCATCGTTGAGGCAATGTTAACCCATTATAAAAATGTTTCCATTTGAATATAGTGTGACAAGTCGTGATGAAGATGTTTTCTCAACAAATCTTTAAAGCACCTTCAGGTATAATTTGGTAGTTCTTCCCGTTAAACGAACTTACTGATTTCTATTCCATGTGTAGCATTCATTGTTGGATAAAATATTTATTTAGAAAATTTTCAAACGAATCCTCCCAAGTTACAATAGAATCACGAGGAAAATAATTTACTCATGCAATTGCTTGATATCTAAGGGTGAAAAAAAAAAACAGAAGTAGTGTCACCTTAGTGACTCAATTTATCTGAAAATAATCACTCACTCTTAAAAACAATTTCAAAGGCAAATGAAGATTTTCACTGAATTATCCCATGGTCTGTAACATTTGAAACATAACATGCTTTAGTTCAAATTCAGGTGTTGCAATTGCAGAGGTTTCACTGTTGAAGAACAAAGTTGAACGAATAACATACTATTTTATTGTTGTTTTCAACTTCTCCAATTTTTTGAGTAAAGAGTAGGTTTAGATTAAGATTAGAAGGGTATGACATAATCTATTTTTGTTTTTGTTTATTTTTAATAAATACATAATCTATTTTTGTTGTTTTTTCTTACACAACTTTCTCAACAAAAGAGTTTCTCCATTTTTAGGATCAAAATCTATATCCAATTTTTTTCTATGCTCTCATGCACAACTAATGTGCCAAATCTAAAATTATTTTAAGATACTAAAATCTTGTGGAACAATATTTAAGTACTACTCATATTACTTGCTTAGACTTTATAGACTTGCTAACACCAAAAAAGTTAGGTTGTAACATCAAACTTCTAATTTAGGGATGTTATCTTTATTTAATTAAAAATGAAAAATTCATGCTCAAATGTTTTGCTAAAATAATGTCTCGTTACCACAAATGCTTTGCTAAAATAATGCTCCAAAACAACTCCCTAATTCATAAAGAATAATATTTGGTTGCACACTAGTATGTAATGGCATATCCCGTTAAAAATTTTGACAACTAAGAAAGAGAAAGGTATAAAATGAGATTTTTTTTTTCTCCCATCGTAGTCAAAATAGCTAAATAAAACACTAAAACAAAATGAAAACCGTTGTAAGAAAATTGTAGGAAAACAAGAACAATTTTTTAAACAAAAAAAAAAGAGTGATCAAACGTGGTATAAACTTTCAAGTTTGTGTCTACTAAGTCTCCGAACTTAAAAAGTATCTAATAGAGTTTTGAAAATTTAATTTTGTGTTTAATAAGTCCACAAGTTTTAAATTTTGTGACCGATCGGTTTTCGACCTACTTTGGACACAAAGTTGATAGTTTAATATCTTAGATATAAATTTCAATTTCATGAATGAATTTTAAAAAAATTGTGACACCCGAGGATATGATTGGTACATGAATGAACCAAGATCACATCCGAATGAGAGGGATTCTGAGGATATTAAAGTATGGTCAATACAAGCTAAAAGAATTGATATATACTACCTATACAAGGTGCACATCCCTTTTCGGTGGCTCAATGATAAGAACTTTGAAGTTAAGCGTTATGAGAATTTTTCTGGGAAACATGCTAAAAGGGCCCCGTGTTGGTTTGTGGGGATAGTCTTCACTATTAGAAGCAGTTTCAGACTGTAGGGAATGTAATGGAATGTCGGGACCGTGAGGTGCCGCATAGCTCAATTGACATCAACTATGTACTACCGACAAAAAAGTTTGTGGTTTGAATTTTCCATCTCACTGTTGTAAAAAGAAAAAAACAATTTAGAGTAAAAAGAATATTAAATACTTTTTAGAGACACGAACAAAACTTGTAATTTAACCCTATCAAATTTATCCACCTTACACAAAATAAGGCAATAACTCCAGCCCACCTCGTCAAATAAAAAATAAAATAAAATAAAATAAATTTGAAACCCTAAACCCTTTCATCTCTCTGCTCCACCTCTTCTTCTTCTTCTTCTTCTTCACACCGGCTCCTCCTCCCTTTCAGCAGCTCAGTGTCGCCGTCGTCTCCACCGTCGGGCCTCTCTCCCGTTCAGTACCGCTTCCGCCGTGTTTCTTCTACTCGTGCCGCCGTTGCCGCCTCCCTCCCAGCGGTTCTGTACTCATTTTCTACCCTCTTGTTGTTACTGGTATTCTCCCAATCTCTATCAATGTCTTTCGTCTCACTTGAAAAACTCAAATTAGGACCTGTCTAATGAAAGAACGGAGGGGTTGTTTTGATTATTTATAGCAGAATAGCAACGGGGAAAAATAAAAAATCCAGCCTTGCGGCAAATTGGGACTTTTCGAACTGCCGTGTGCTACCCTCTGCCTCTTTTATTTCTTGCATATGTCTATCAATTGAGGCATTGATAATCTGTATATCTCCTTGGTGTCTGCTGAAAATTGCCTTGTTTCTTCTACCATGAATTTCCCAGCATCTCCCTTCTTCTTTATTTATCTAGAGCCACGGAGTAATGTACCGTATATCAACTTTCGCTAACAAACAAAATGCACAGATATTAGAATTCCAATTGTCTAGCAAAATGTCTTTCGGAAACTTACACCTCCATGGCTGGTTTTTTGTGGCTCCTTCTTGCAAAGAGCAAACCACTGCTCAATTGATACCTTTTTTAGCAAGTAGTTATTAGAAGTGGAGGCTCCTTTATCCGATTCTTTTTAAATCCCAAGCTTGTAGGAGTTGTTTTGATTGATAGAACAACCTCACCCATATTTATATTGGTAGATTATATTGGCAACTGGCAAGTATACAATGAGTCTTTTTGAAAGTTGAAATTCTCATTGACCGATCACCCATTATACTTCGAACAGTCTATATGCTTTGTGATCCATGTACGTGATTTAAAAAGTTAGAGAAACTGTTTTGTATAAAATAAACTCATATATTAAAAAGTGGAGTGGAGAGCTTAGAGGGGGCATAAAAATTCTCCCCTTACCCATTTTTATATATTGTGTAGATGAGGAACCTAAAACAACAATTGATTTGATAATCAAACTGACACCTAAAAGTATAGGGACTAAATTGATAGTTGACGAAGTATACCGATGGAATGTATAATTTCATTAGGTTCTAGGTTTCTCTTTGGGCTTCAGTGATGAAGTTGTATTGTAATTACTATTTAGATCTAATTTTACTTGATTGGAGTCTCTTTTTTAGTGGGATGCCCTTTTATGGGCTTATTTTTCTGGATGACCTTGTATTTTTTCAATGAAAGTTGTTGTTTTTTTTTTTTTTGGTAAAAAGAAAAGATGAAATGTATAATTTAACCCATATTTTTCTATTAAAAAATATAGAGGGGATGAAGAAGAGGGAGTGGAGTATGATAGGTTTTTCTGTCATGTGTTATAAATCTTAAACTAGTTGGCTTGGCTGAAAATAATTGAGATACTTTCATTGAAAGTTTGGCTCAAAATAATTTCTGTGAAAATTCAATTATTGCCATCAAAGCTTGGGAAAATGTGACCCTGTTGCTTCAATTTTGATTGTTCCCTTGTTTTCACCTGGTTCAGTTAAATATTGAAACAAAGAGTTTATCAGGGAACAGAAAACAAATCACATTGAAAAAATGCACACTCCTCACGAGAGCTACTAAGATGACTTCTAAATAATCAATAAGCTGTTAGGTATCTAAGTAGTTGGAGAGCCACACCCCAAAAGCCAGGCGATTGGGGAGGGAGAACCAACCACTTATATACCCCATTAGAAGCCCATATCTTTCCAATGTGGGACAAAGGCATCCCATACTGCCTTGGTCCCTAACAATTGCCCCTCCCCGGAAAGCCGACGTCTCGGCGGCTGTGCACGGCGACGCTTCACTCGGCTGGTTCCGGTCAGCCCCTCCGCCGCCACTCCTCTTCGAAGCCGTCGACCACCGGCTCTGATACCAATTGTTAGGTATCTAAGTAGTTGGAGAGCCACACCCCAAAAGCCAGGCGATTGGGGAGGGAGAACCAACCACTTATATACCCCATTAGAAGCCCATATCTTTCCAATGTGGGACAAAGGCATCCCATACTGCCTTGGTCCCTAACATAAGCTTCTAGGGACCTTCTATGCTTGTCTCGTTTGTTATAATACTAAAGCTAATGGTTTGAGTGCATGTCTCTTCTTTAAATTCAACGTCCTTTCTCTTTGGCGTTTTTCTTTGTGCTATAATTTATCTATTTTCTCATGCTTCTTGTAAATAGTTAGTAGTAAGTTATGAAGTTAACAATAACAATGTGTTTCCTAACGGAAAAGGGCAATATATTTGAATTTCAGCAAGCACCTATGCCTGAATAGAATTCCAGTTTATTTTATATGTTCATATAGTGACTGTCAAAATTTTTATCTGTGCATTATTAAGATTTCAGTTTCTTTCATATGTTCTATAGTGACAGTCACTTTTTTTCCCTTTTAATCTGTGCATTCCTTATACCAGAAAAGGTCAAGAGAATTCAATGGGTAGTAAAAAGAGAAGCTCTAACTCAAGAGACGAAGTGGAGATCCAGAAAGATACATTGATGGATGACATGAGCACTGTTTCAAAATCCTTAAAGAAAAAGATAAAAAAGGATAAACAGAAAGATGCTGAACTGGAAAATGGGGATGTTGATATTCCCTCTTCTACTCTTCCTGATTCTGAGAAACCAATGGAGAGAAAAAAGAAAAGGAAAACATTTGACAAAGAAAGAAAGCGAGCTACTCTGGAAAGTGAAGAACCCATGGGAAAACAAATAAGTGTTAACTTTAAAGCTGATGAGACCAAGCCTTCTTCTGTCTCTGTTTCAAGCAGTGGTCTCCCTGAGTTTCATATCGGTGTTTTTAAGGACTTGGCATCTGCTGATATTTTGGTGAGAGAATCAGCTGCAGAAGCTTTGGCAACTGAGCTGCTAAAGGTTCAAGAAGCATATGACAAGCTTGAAAATAAGGATTTGGTTGAGGGTGGGTTAAGACTAGAAGCTGAGAAGGATGATGGCTTGGATAATTGTGCGCCATCCGTGAGATATGCAGTACGCAGACTGATTCGAGGTGTGTCTTCTTCGAGGGAGGTATGTTTTGATGTTATCCATCTGAAGCATCTTTCGCTGTACTGTTTTAGTTGTATTATAAGTGGATAACATTCCACTTCCAGACCATCTTCATAAAGTTCCAGGTTCTAGTTGAATGCAAAAAATGAACTCAATTTCTGAAATATCAAAGAACAATTAATATTCAAATGCAATGTTATTTCATTGGTAGCTTTTACAACCACATTTTCAAGAATTTCATATAACAAAAAAAGTGCAATGATTAAGTTAACCATATAAATGTCTATGCTCAATGTTACAAGTCCAGTGGGCGAATGATTTTCTCATATTATTCTATTTACTAATCTGACATACTTTGGGATCCCTCTTTTGAATAATCACATGGTTTCGTAATATCTTTGAGGCTTTTTTTTTGGTTGTCTTCAATGGATCTTGCACTAGAATAAATGTACAAGTGCTCCTTTGGTCCTTTGTTCGTTAAGAGCAATATGATGCTTTTCCCTGAAATTCATGGTCTCTGGTTAATGAAAACTTGGATAATTTTGTTGATTATTTCTATCCATTTGATGCAGCCCTAACTATTCACCTATGCTTGCTATGAATTGCAATTGCAGTGTGCTAGACAGGGTTTTGCCTTAGGATTGACTGCATTGATAGGTACACAGTCCAACGTGAAGGTGGACTCATTGCTTAAACTTATTGTTAATATGTTAGAGGTTTCTTCATCAATGAAGGGCCAGGTAAACAAGAGTCATCTACGCATTGATGTATTCTACCATTCTGTGATATGGTTGTTCTGGTTAATTTTTCTTTTATGTTACTTGATTACATTTTTATGGAATGCAGGAAGCAAGGGACTGTCTTTTGGGTCGCTTGTTTGCATATGGGGCTCTTGTCCACTCAGGAAGACTAACTGAAGAATGCTCTTCTGATAAAAACACTTCCCATGTGACAGAAATCACCAGTGTTCTTATATCTCTTGCAGCTAAAAAACGTTATCTGCAAGAACCTGCTGTCTCAATTATTTTAGAATTGATAGAAAAGGTATATTTTCTACTTATTGGTATGCTCTTCCTTGGAGTTCTTTTAGGTTATTAGATCAAGAGCTGTCTTCTCTTGGAGATACTTTTATATATATATATATATATATATATATATTTTAAATAAAAAAAAAGTTAATGAGCACATGGACTTCTAAACAATGATTAGGCAAAAAATATTTTTTTTCACTGAGAAATGTTGCACTTATTTATTTTTTCACTAAGCGTATGATTTTGAATGGAGATATTATTTTCTAAAGTTATTTATTTTAGATGTTAAGTTATATATTTTTTTGTATATACTGGATAAGTTCGAAAAAATTTTACTTGGTTTTCATTTCCTTTATGAATATTTGATTGTGTGTGATATGATGTTGCAACTTTTATGAATGTGTTGCATCAATGGAAATATGAATTTGGCTTCTTTGACAAAGTGATTTTTGGATAAATTTGCCAATCTTGGTGCTTCTTAAGAAAAGCTCATGATTGAATGGAGTAACTTCTATCCTCTAGGTGGCCACCATTCAAATGTTGTGTTAAGGTCCTTAATTTTTAGCCTTTGAGGTCATAAATGGGAAATATGTTCCGAAAAGGAACCTTAGGTTTTTTTCCTCCTTAAACGAGCTTTTCGTTGATATAGGAAAGAGGTTTGTAAGTTTCAATGAAGACACAAACTTGCAATTTACAAGACTGACACGTAAGTCAAATCTTAAAAAACTGACCTCAAATACGAATGGCACCATGCAACACAAAAATATTAGAAATGCTTTCCCAACTTTATCCATTAAAAAACAAAAGTAACCACCAAGCTCTCTAATGAAACCAAAAGAAACAATTAGCTTTAGCATGCGATCTACCACCTAATTTTTTTGAAAATTATTTCTTGTTATCGTGTCTGTTTTATGTCTTTGTCTATACTTATCTCTTTCAGTTTTTTCTTTTGTAGAATGTCAATTGGAGCATCTTTTTGTAAACTCATTTGGCCTTAAGTGGGTGTGTGGAAGAGCCACTCCTCTTTTTGTCTTCTATCAGTGAAAATCTTGTATCTTATCTCAAAAAATAAAAGGAAAATCATTGGCAAATGTGGTTTTCATTGTGTATAATGTGAAGAATTACAGATTGCTCTCTCTTGAAGTTATTAGAGCTCATTATTCTTGATGTTTCATATGAGACTAAATGAAATTTACCTTATTTATCTTATGAGTGGTTCTATTTTTATATGATTTTTTTTATTTTTGGAAATGATTTGAAGATACCAAAATGATAATAAATGTATTGGTGTTTGCCCGCTGTTTTTCTGCTCTTATCTTGGGTCACTTCTTATGCCTGTACCTTTGCTCTTCATTTAGAGTTTCTTTGTCTCAACTAAATTATTTTTTCTTCCTGATAATGTATTATGGTTCTGTAGTTAACACCTGAGCTAGTGTCGAATCACGTGCTTGAGGCTCCTGGAATTCGAGAGTGGTTTGAAGCAGCTACTGAAGTTGGGAACCCAGATGCACTGCTGTTGGCTTTAAAATTACGAGAAAAAATTTCTGCTGATTGTCCAATATTGGATAAACTTTTACCAAATCCATTCAATACTAGCAGATTTTTTTCTGTCGATCATCTGTCATCCCTAGTCAACTGTCTCAAGGTGCTACATGGAAGTATCCATCTTTTTTCTAGAAGCATTTATATTGTAATAATAATTTAAGAATTGAATCACTGAAATCTTCTCTTTTTGTGCATGGTATTTGGCAGGAGTCTACTTTTTGCCAGCCCAGAGTTCACGGCTTATGGCCTGTTCTGCTAAACATTCTGTTGCCTGATACAGTTTTGCAAGCTCAAGATGCAATGTCTGTTTCAACCTCATTGAAGAAGCATAAAAAGAATCGTAAAATTGGTTCTTCAGAAGAAGAAATTCTGATAAACTTCCAAAATTTTTGTGAAGTTGTAATTGAAGGAGCACTTCTGCTATCATCTCATGACCGTAAGCACTTGGTGTTTGATGTTCTACTTCTTCTCCTGCCAAGACTGCCAGCAACTTTTGTCCCTGCTATGCTGTCATATAAAGTTGTTCAGTGCTTGATGGACATACTTTCAACAAAGGATTCTTGGTTGTATAAGGTTGCGGAGAATTTTCTAAAAGAATTATCTGAATGGGCACTGCATGACGATGTCAGAAAAGTTTCTGTCATTGTGGCCTTACAGAAGCACAGCAATGGCAAATTTGATAACATTACACGAACAAAAGCAGTTCAAAACCTGATGTCCGAGTTTAAGACAGAAACAGGTTGCTTTCTATTTATTCAGAACTTGATGAGCATGTTTGTGGATGAAAGTCAAACATCAGAGGAACCTTCAGATCAGAGTCAAACAACTGATGACAACTCAGAGGTTGGTTCTGTTGAGGATAAGGACTCCATTGGAACAATGGGAAACTCTGATTTTTTGAGAACTTGGATTATAGAATCTCTACCATGTATGTTGAAACACTTGAAGCTGGAACCTGAGGCTAAATTTCGGGTGCAGAAAGAAGTTTTGAAATTTCTAGCTGTGCAGGGTTTATTCACTGCATCTCTCGGCACAGAAGTGACATCTTTTGAATTGCAGGAGAAATTTAAGTGGCCAAAAGCTCCCACATCTAGTGCTCTTTGCATGATGTGTATCGAACAACTTCAGTTGTTACTAGCAAATGCTCAAAAGGGAGAGGGATCTCATGGTATGGTTAATGGTCTTGAGCCAAATGATCTCGGCTCTTATTTTATGAGGTTTCTCGGCACTTTACGCAACATTCCTTCAGTTTCTCTTTTCCGTCGCTTGAGTGATGAGGATGAAGATGCATTCAAGAAACTGCAAGAGATGGAAACCAGGTTATGTAGAGAGGTAACCTTCTACGTTTAATAAATTTGTAGTATTTAATATTAATAGGAAGTTAGCAATATTTTGTAAACAATTAAGTTGGGAGGGCATGTTTGAAATATTTAGTTAGAGTTGAGGAAATTAACCAAAAATGTTTTACGACCAGTCTAAAACCCTATATTTTATTAAGGATCAAAGATTAGTATAATAGTTTACCCTTTTAATTTGAGAATAAACTTGCAACTTTGTAAATGTTAATCTATGGTATCATTAATAAATATTACTTTGGTGTCAGGAAAGGAATTACGGTTTAAGTGCTGATGCAAACAAATTACATGCACTGAGGTACTTGCTTATCCAGTTGCTTTTGCAAGTGCTCCTTCGACCAGAGGAATTCACTGAGGCTTCAACGGAATTGATTATATGTTGTAAAAAAGCCTTTTCTTCTGCTGATCTACTAGGCTCCTCCGGAGATGATGAGTTGGATGGTGATGGAACACCCCAGTTATTGGATGTTCTCGTTGACACATTGCTTTCATTGCTACCACAGTCGTCAGCACCCATGAGGTCTGCCATTGAGCAGGTGTGTGCATTGCAGAATGTTGTAAATTGTGTATTCACTAGTGTTAAGTAAGTAGCTGTTTTTGCATCAATCTCCATCTGTGCATTTTATGGTTGCAATTAGCATCATGTTGAAAAACATTGACATTGCTGATGTGAACTATAGCTAACTTTCAGAATCTCTCTTCTAATTTTCTTTCTTTTTTAAAAATAAGGATTTCTGTAATTACTCCCCTTCAATTATTTGTTTCAAATGAAATTCGCTGTCTGGTAATTTTTTGGGAGCTTTTGTAAATTTTATCTCCCCTAGGCTTTTTGACCCTTTATCTCACTTAGGCATGTTATTTATATGAATAGCTAGTGCTAGTTCTTTTATACTTTTTAAACACTAGTGCTTCTCTTTTTTTCTTCTTTACTTTCTTACTCAGGGTTTTCCTTATTTGGATATGTTTTCTTCTTGCAATTTTCCCCCATAATAATAGATCTACTGCTCCTCTCCTGCCTTTTTCTTTTTTTACTAGTACCTTTATGTATGTGAAGTATTCTAGTTTTCAACATTCATATTATTGTTCTTGGTATATCATTAAGTATGTAAATACATGTTGCATGCTTGAGGGGAAGAGACCAGTGAAGATGGTGATAGACCCCAAAATACTAAAGTGTATAAAAGACGTGAGAAGAAAGAGAGGAACGTGCAAGGGAATACTAATGGGTAGTGGTGGGGCCCTTGGAGTTTGTTAAATCGGTTATGAGTATTTAGTTATATATAGAGGGTCTATGTAAGGGCAAGGATATCTTTTGGCTGTATTTTCTTGTTTGTATCTCAAGATAGATTAGGGAGAGACGGGAGCTCTCGAAACTTCCCTTGATTCTGCTGTTGATAAATAAAATTGAGGCCAAGGCCTAACAGATGTTTTTGGGGATGCTGTTAAAATCTTTGCTTCTTCTCAGTGTTCCCTATCAAAAGACTTGTAATTATACTCTCCCATATCTATGCCAATTGGCAAGCTTTTGTAATCCCCTTGGCTTGGTGGGGGATGTCTCATCTCCATCTCTATTTTCTCTTGTACTCTTCTTTTGATAATGAAAGCATAGTTTCTTATAAAAAAAAAATACGTTGCACGCTCGCTACACAGATGTTGTGCACCTCATGGTCATCTTATTTGGTTTTATGTTTTGCCTCATCCTTCTGATTGCCCTTTGTATTTTTTTTAAGAAAACACTGATCTATTGGTTATTTGCTATCATATTTTCCTGCATGTACTGTGGTGTAAATTACGCATGTCTTGGTCTATTTTGAGGATTGATCTCTCCCCTTGATTTGGATAAAGGGATGTAAAAGTTAATCAAGGGAAATTCTCAAGTTGAATAGGTTAGCAGTATCATTGGAAAATGCATTCCTTAAGGAAAATAACTATAGGCTTTCTTTATTCTATTAGTTGATGAGAGGATCTAACTTTAGTTTGACTTGTCTTTAGGTTTTCAAGTTCTTCTGTGGTGATATCACTGATGATGGGCTGATGAGAATGTTGAGGGTTGTTAAGAAAAATCTGAAACCTTCAAGACATCACAATGCAGAGGATGAAGATGATGATGAGGATGACGACGAGGATGAAGATTTTCTTGATGTTGAAGAAGATGAGGAAATTAATCCAGATGAAGCTGGCGACACAGGTGATAGTGATGAACATACAGATGAATCTGAAGCCATTGATAGAGTTAGAGAAGTAGGCCAAGAACTCTCTGACGGTTCTGATGATTCTGAATCTGATGGAGGAATGGATGATGATGCAATGTTCCGAATGGATTCGTATCTTGCCCAAATCTTCAAAGAGCGAAAAAGTCAGGCTGGGAGCGAAACTGCTCAATCTCAGCTTATGTTATTCAAGCTTCGTGTTCTGTCACTTCTGGAAATTTACTTGCATGAAAATCCAGGTATGCTACTTTTGACAGGATCTTCTAGGACTTGTGCAGATGTAATTTAATGTGATCTAAACGGCTAAATTTAAGACAATGTTGGATTTGAGAAGAGATGTAAAGAAAACCATTGACCACGTTTGACATGCCACCTGATGACCTAACATATATGGACGCAACCAATATAATAGGATGACACGTTGGGCTTAGCCTACTTCACAATTTCTTTTATGTGAACCCTCTGTCTAAATGTTCCAAACCTCTGACATTCCAAGATAGGATCTTCATAGAATATCTACAGTTCCTAATTTAGGGAAGATCAAGATCTTTAAATTTCTTTTGAGATCGTCTACTTTTTTAGTCCTTGACATCTATTTAGGTGGGCTCCTCTCTCAAAAAACCACCATGAATTTTGTCCTCCTTTCCAAGTAGATATATGGAGTTAGAGAGAGTTGTAGTCTGCAGCACGGACACCTGGAAGGTAAGTTTGGAACGAAACTCAAATAGTTTCCTTAGACTTTGATCAATAATTTCTAAGGATGCCTAGAAGCCGAGGAAATATCAATCAGTCTGATTTATATTAGTGTAGTATTATCATATCATTGTTTATTATGATATTGGCCTTTGGACGATTTAGATCAATGATTCAGCTTCATTTGCTGACATTTAATACAATATTTTAAAGTGATTTATTTCAATATTCCACTTTTTTATGGAGTAATGATAGTCTATGAGTTTCTATCTGATTCGTTCTTTTTTTCATTTTTTGTGGCACAGGTAAGCCACAGGTTTTGTTAGTGCTCTCAAATTTGGCTCAGGCATTAGTTAACCCGCATACTACAGAAGGTAGTGAACAGCTGGAACAGCGGATTTGGGGGATTTTGCAAAAGAAGATTTTCAAAGCAAAAGACTATCCGAAGGGAGAAACGGTTCAAATGACAATGCTTGAAAATTTGCTGGAGAAGAACCTAAAGTTGGCATCAAAACCATTTAAGAGAAAGAAATCTGCTGCAAATGTATCAAAAAAGAAGCAGTCAGCATCATGGAATCATTACAAGATGATCACTTCACTGGGTCAGAATTCAACATTTTGGATTCTAAAGATCATTGATGCAAAAAAGTTGTCCAAGCCAGAACTACTACAGAAAGTGTTTGATATTTTTGATAGGATTTTGGTGGATTATTTTCATAGTAAAAAGTCTCAGATAAAGGGCGAATTTCTGAAAGAGATAATTAGAAGAAGGTCATGGGTTGGGCATCATCTTTACGGTTCCCTTCTGGAGAGATGTGCCAGTACAACTTCAGAGTTTCGACGAATTGAAGCGCTGGATCTAATAACTGAGATAATTAGATCATCAATGTCTTCTGAAAATGGACATCCTGTGGCAAAGGAACTGATGGAGAACTTTCTGCATGAACTTTGCAATTTGATAAAGGAGTTATTGACAAATATGCCAGAGAAGCAGGCACGGCGAGCTGATGTGCGGAAGTTCTGTGGCAAGATTTTCCATTTTGTATCCTCTCTTAACATCAACAAACCCTTCCTTACAAGCTTAGCTCCTGAAGCTCTTGCTGTATGCGAATCTCAACTTGGCGAGCAGTTCAGTAAATTGAAGCATCGTGAATGATAATAGCAACAAGCCTAAAGCTGAATGGTTTTCCCAACAGATTCAGCCTGTTTTTGCTCTATTGTTGTGAACTTTCATCCAGTCCTATGCCAGAGAATTAGAAAGTTTCTGGAGATACATTTAGGCTTCAAAAAGGAAGATAAGTTTTCACATGCAGTCAGTTTTCTGGTTATAACTGAGATGGAAACTTCAATGGATGGAGGAAAGCTTTAGACTCTATGGCCCTGCGCATTGTAATGGCATGAAGATTCAGATTTCTGCTTCCAGAACAAAATTTTTGGGGCTTGTTCCTGAATGAAAAACAACCTTCTAATACTGGTATGACCCGGCTCAGGTGTTTACTGGTTTTTCCCAGATGGTTGTGATCTCTTGTTTGAAAGTGTTAAACGCGTAGAATATTTATTATACTTATCAGTCACAAACTCAATGTTGAAAAATTTTGGTCAAATCTTGTGCAAGTTGTACACTTCATTTTCTGACTCATACCATTTAGATTGATTGGAATCTTTTGTTCTATGTATTTTACTATCGAAAGAATCATTTAGCCGATCATTCTTGATGTGATGTCCTGTTCTTCATAGTTTCCTTGCATTTGGCAGATGGGCAGCAGTACAAGAAAGAAATTAGTTGCTCTGAAGTTTTAGATAATATTCTGTCCTTTATAGATGGATTTTTGCTTGTAAAATATTGTAGGTTTTGAAACTTATAGGGAACCTGATGTTTTTTTGTTTTTTTTTTTTTCCTTCTGAATTTATTAGGATTGAAGAATTTGACAAGTAACTCGACTGCTAATTGCCAAATCAGTGGAGTTTATTGTTATGCTCGTCTTTTCAACTTTTCAAATTTGAGTGTGTGGACGGTTTTTTTGTCCTGATCTATGGAACTCGTTTTCATTGATGATACTTGCCAACAAAAACCAGTCTTGTTTGAACGTTCCTATGATCTTTAGGATAAGCTTCTAGGTTTTTAAAAAAGGAATTAAATATTCAGATATTATTATTATTTTTGTTTCCACAACATGTAGAGTAAAAAGATTCAAATTAGAGACCTTTTAGTCATTAGTTCGAGTATCATGATAGCTAAGTTATGTTTATGTTTAAAGAGCGACTACAATTTCATTTTTTTTTTTAAGTTTTATCTGTCACTTTAATTTTAAAGTTTTCAAACATTTTTTGAAATCTTCATCAAATACAAGTTTTTCAAAAGTTTATGCTATTTGACTAAAATTGGAAATACATCACTCTTTTTAATGGCATAGAAAATTCTTCACAATCACAGCCATGATTCTTTGGGCTTTGAAGAACTCAAATCTCATTTAATATTTTATCCTTGTCAGAAATCCCTGTGGCATGAAAACTAAAGATGTGGGTAAAGTTGAATCATTGTATTCATTTGGATTGTGATCTGAATATCATTAAAATAAAGCTCAAGAGTTCACATTTGAAGTCTTACCAATTGAAAGAATAAAGTCCCTCTGTTCTTTTTTCCTCCAAATACAAAACCCTGAGCACATCAACATCACCTTTTTAAAAAAATGCACCTGGGAACAAAATCTAAGTTTTTTATTATCATTATTGCTTCATTTATTTGAAGATTGAAGACTAGCAGTAGTTAGGCATGTTGCAAAAAGCTAAAAAGGTTCAAAGATTGAAACAGATTGTACTCGAGAGACAAGATACTTCCTTGTGTTTCTTTCTTTTGTATACACAGAACGAATTTCAATTCACATCAAAAACGGGAAATATATACGAACTGGGGAAATCAACAATTTGCTGTTTATGTACAAGCAATCTTCTGAGAAATAAAAAAACAAAAAGAAAAAAAGAAAACTGGTTCTTTCCACTGAATCAATCTCCATCCTAAACTCGTGCCATCTACAATCTCTCTTCCTTCCTTCTGATATCTTTTTCCAGGTTCTCATATTCCCCACATGAAAGGTCCCACACATTCATTCAACCAAGCAATGGCAAGCAAACTGCAAAGGTCCAAGAGTTCCAAAATCCCCTTCCTTTCACATCTGAGAATCATAACAATGAAAAACATAAGAACGTGCAAATCCATTCCCCCCATATTTCCAGACATGATGATATGTATGTTTAAGGTAACAACAATGCTCAAGAAAGCTTATCTTTCTTCATCATACCTCTGAATCTAGTTTAACCAATTGTCCGCTTCAGTGGACTGCGAGTGCAGAAATCTGTTAGTATCCTAAAGAGAATTGCCCACCTATGATTGACCATCACCGTCTGAGTCACTGTCAGAGGAGCTACCTTCTGAATCGGAACCTACAAGAGAGATTGAAAGTAATTTAGCCACAAGAAGCATTTCTATGATTCAGAACCACAAACCCCACGACAATTGTAATACCACTTGAGGAGGAGGAATCATCACTCCCTGAACTACTTGAGCTATCCGAACTACTGCTAGCATGGGCAGCTGCATCTCTTTCAATTTCAACAGGAGGGAAACCACCCATTGGCATTGTCTCATCCCCAATGTCCACATCTTCCTCACCCACATCTCCTTTTCTAAGCTTCTTCGACTCTGTTTTAACCTCATTCGTCTCATTTGCAGAGGATAACTACAAACCAAAATGGAAAAGAAGTACAAAAATCCCCCATCAGACAAACCAGCAATATGAAAAAAATCAAAGAAAATAAAGCATGCCCATTAGCAAAAAGTATGTGTACTCAGAGCTATTTACCTCATTCGCTTTACTCAAATCCGCATTTGCATTGTCATTGAAGAGAGCTTGCCGCTTGACCTTGCTCATCATTTTCTTCCAATTTGTCACCAGCCGGTCAAGTTCCCAAAGGGTCTCTGTATCGACTGCTTCAATGTCAAGCTCAATCTCATCCCCATCCTGCCTCAAATGCCCACTCCTCTTCTTCACAATCTGTATCACCTGATCCATTTTCTCGGGAGGCAAGCCCTGCAATCCAACTCCCAATCTGTGTTTCTCCTCCAAACTCATCTCCCTTTTGTTGGGATCCTTCGCCTTTGGCTTTGGCTGCCTTACAGGCTTCACCTGTGGAGCCCTCACTGGTGATGGGGTTTTCACTGGTGACTGTATCGAAGGCGGTTTTGATGAGCTTGATGGCACTCTAACTTCCTCTAATTTGCTCCCATTTGAGTTGAAGTTCACCTTCTCCACCTGCTCTACATGATTCCAAGAACTGGCTTGCAATTCCTCATCATATAGATCTGGCTGCTTCGGTTCACCTAACTTATCACTAACAGGGCGAAACAATTCCTCAAATTTTACCAACCACTGCTCAGCCAGGACATGGACATCATGACCTTTGGGATTGTACATCATGGCATTGTTAAAGGTTAGCCTAACATCATCAGCAAAGTTCAACGGTGAGTCATATGAATTCTTTGCCAGTTTAGATTTTACAGTCCCTAAATCCATAGGATGCTTAACGATATCATAATAGTCATGAAGACCCAGCCCCACCACATCCACCGGCTTGTTGAAGATCAACCCATACTTCTGCTTCATCAACTTGTTCAAGATTTGAGAGCAAGTCTTCATCAGATTCCCAACTTCAAACAAATTCGAAACCTGCAAATCTCTGCCCAAACTGGGGAGTGGCTTCGGCCGCTTGTTAATCCCCTTGCTCTTGGACGATTTCTTGAAATAATTAGGTCCAAAACCAATGTCACCAGATTCAATGCGATTCTTGATTCGCCTAACTTGTTCGAGCTCCCCCAGTAAACGTTTCTTCAGCTCAACCAAATCCCTCCCAGAACACGAAGCTATATTGAAACTCACATATTGATTGTACTCGGAGTTCGAAGATCCATGGTGACGATCGATAGAAGACCCGTCATCCGAGGGAGATAGAGTTGTTACGTTGGCCAGTTCTTCACCCATCTGGTGGAAGTTGTTAATTTCAACATTAATTTTCCTCTTTTTCATATTAGGTTTAGATTTAGGGTTTGAGAACGGTACTCTTGCCATAAACGCTCCTCCTCCTCCTCCTCCTCCACCGCCGCCGCCGTTGCGTTTGCTCGTCGGCCAACTGGGTTCGTTGTTTCGATTCGCTAAAACAGCGGACGCCATGAAAGAACACACACAACCGAGACGACCCTTCTCACAAAATAAACCTTCGGCGAGGCTCCGGCGAAGAAATTTTCACCCGAGAAATCAGACTGAAGAATCAACAAGAACAGATGGCGGGAAAATCAAACTCAACTGGCTCTTGCTTCTTCTTTCCTCGGCGCCAAATCCAACCCAAAGAATAAAAAATCAAAATCGAAATGCGAACAAAAAAAAAAGAATTCTATAAGGAAATTAGGGTTTGCGAAAAACGACTTCGCCCTAATTTCTGCAAGCGACGAAGAATGATGAGGGGGGTAAGGGGGTTCTTAAAGGCGTAGAGATCTGCCCGTGAAATTTTCGGGCAGAGTGGTGGCCGTCGATGAAGCTCGACTAACTGATCTTGCGGTGGATACGCTGTGGCTCGCTGCCCGATGGGCTGACCGGATGAGCTGGGATGGACGGTGGATGTGGCGGGGTTTTAAGCACGTGGCGAATTGTGGAGCGTTGGATGGTGGAATTGGGAATTGAATTAAGGGAGTTGCGTTTGAATTTCGGGTGAATGTGATGTTCATTTGAGTTTCATGTTGAGTGGGTCCCACGGTGATGACGTGGACCCCGTGGGAGAGGGGATTGGTGGGGACGCGTTTGGAACACTGAAGCAATGAGAGGGGTAATTTGGTAAATGCGTATCAGAAAAGACCGGGAAATATTGCTGGTTTTTTGGGGGGAATGATATTTGTTTCGCTTATTTTTTTTTCAAATTACACCTTAGGAAATATTCACTTTTTTAATTGTTACCTATGTGCTTAAAATTGGGTTTTGAATTCTATAATTTTTTTTAAACTTTAAAATCCTATTTCGATGTCAACGACTTTTAATCAAGGTGTTAGAGCTAAGAGCTTAATAGGTCGGTTTGGCTTCCACTCTCACGACCTTTTTACCTTACCCACACTACACTCCCACTCTAAGCTACGCCTGCTGAGGTAGAAGCATTGCGATTTCCTCTTTTATGGACGCACGAGAATATGATCCAACGAACTTTTTCTCGTAAAGCCAAAGACTCGTGCAAGACAAGGTATAATTGTTAGGAAGGGGACATGAGAAATAAAACCTGGTTGGAGTTGGGTTGGTCTCGTGGCGCTCATTCCTAACCAGTTCCGAAAAAGGTTCGCTCATGCTGGAGGGAGCATCTCCATTGAGTGACCGGTCTGCTAGTTCATTCAAATTCGAAGAAGTTATCACGTACGAGCCACATGCAGGGAAACTTGCACGTGTGGTTCTGCTTGGGCTTTCTTGAAGTATCTAATAACCTTGTTTCTGCCCGTCGCGGGCGCACCTCTCCTAACTATTGTCATTTTGAAAATAAAGAATTTAATGAAAACTGAATCAATATGTGTTTGTAACATGAAATACTATGTGTTTGGATTTCAATTTAAACAATTGTTTAAAATGTTAGAATTATACATTATACTATACGTTATTTAGCTTAACAAAAATAAATTGAGTTTATAACCTGAAATACTATTTCCATGTTATATTATGACACTATCTTTATGTTAATGTAAATGTTTGATTATTTTTTTTTAATTCAACAATATGGGTTGGGGAATTTGAATCTGTAACCTCTTTGATATACCAGTTGAACTATACTCTTATTGACATGTAAATATTTGCTTAAAATGATAGTTGTTTGTAACTTAGTTATGCTCTTAAGTTTTATTAAGAAATTCAATAACTTTTTTTGGGGAAGATTTTATTTTATTTTTTTTAGGAGTACAAGGAGAAAGAAAAAGAAAAACCAAATATAATGGAGAGATAAACATCATAATAAGGCGTCTCTTGGAGCAAGATACTCTGAGTCTATGGGGGACAATTTTCTAACCAAACTTCAGAGTGTTTCAAAGTGCGAGCATGAGTAGCTAACATATGAACAACCTTATATTCTCATCTCTAGGGAGTAACTAAAAAAAAAAAAAAAAAAACCCTAATGTGGTGAATTTGGACGGGTTGCTTGAGGTAGTCAATAAGTGGAGCGATCTCATTAAAATGTTGGTCTTAGTCATGAAGTGGATTCCAAACGATTTTGGAATCTACATTCACCCAAACTAGTGTTATTCCCACTTCCATCGCTAATCTCTGGTCACATCTATTAGAGCTTGAGCTTCTGCACGTCCCACTAAACAAAACGTTCTTATGAACTTTTATGCCACTTATTGTCTCTCCTTTGGAATTTCGAATTATAATGTCTGAGTCCATCTCACCATTGGTTATTGTTGCATCCACATTCAATTTAAAGTGGTTCCGAGGTGGTGGTGACCAAGTGGTAGAGTGACCATGTTCATCTGTCGTTGTCCTCACCCATCTTTCACAGTTGTTTGCTTGGGCCTCCACATATTTGGAAATGTAATTTGATGTCCTAGATAATGGGATCATATGTCAATTTGTTTGGGTTATTATTGTCGTGAAAAACTTCGATTGTTTCAAATAAACCATAGTGTTGTTACAAAGATCAACAAATATGTCTGAGATATATAGGATCTCTTGGACCTTGTAAGAAAGATCGAGGATATTAGTGAAATGGTCATGCATGATAATTTGCACTAGGCTCCAACGAGCCCGATGCTTTTTTTACCTTCTTACAACCCCATAGAGCATGAACCATTGTTTCATTTTCTTTCATACACATAGTAGATAGTTTTTTTTATTATTATTATTATTATTATTACACGTATTTTTTCAACTTTTCGTACATTTTTATTTAGGTTGGATTAAAATTTTTGTCATAATCGCAAATTCTTTTAGCTTATGTTAAATTTGTTATCATTTTAAGTTTTATTTGACTTTAAGTTGTTGTTATATGTGCTTAAAACATTACCACAAGAGTATTGTTTAATGGTATCATAAGCTTTCTTTTTCATGTTGTACCCATGCATATCATTAATGATATTTTGTCTTATAGGTCATTAGACAAGAAATCACATTATTGTAATCCTACTATTATTGTACCACTTATTTTCTAGAGAAGTATATATATATATATATATATATATATTTTTGAAAAGAGAGAAGTATGTATTGATAGTAATGGAATAGAGAAAGTAAATGCGGTAGTGAGCTCTTTAAAAAAAAAAAAAAAGAGTAGTGAGCTTAAAATAAATACTTCGTGATTGACAATGTTAAAACATTGGATCACAAAGTAGAATATGATCCCACTTTTGTATCATTGCTTTCAAGAGAAGTAAAACTTGATGGGTGCGAATTGAAAAATAAAAGATATGAGACGGAAGCAAAAGCAACAGAGAAATATATGAATAAGAAAAGTGTAAAAACTAACCAACATTCTTTCCAAAAGAGATGGGAATCCAAGAAGAGATAAATTTCTAACATCTCATGACTATATAGTTACTTCACAAGGGAGACCATCCACGAGAAACTCTAGAAGAGTCACACCATTTTCTTCTCGTGACTTAAAAATTGTTTTACAATGTGTATTGATTTGGATTTGAGGACGAACCCTTCAAAAGGATGAAATGATGATATATGAACTATATCACGGACATCGCATTATTATTCATATTTTATTTAATAATTTTGATGTAATTTTATTGTTCTCCAATTTTATCCTTTTTACATAACAATAATTAGGGATATTTTGTCATTTTTCCATGATTAATGATGTGGCATTTACTGGTTTTTGGTAGCTATCTAAAGCTTTGTTGAGTGAATGAATTTAAGCTTTAAGCACTTTTTCTATCAAGTTTAGCCCAATTCTTATGGGTGAAATCAAATCAATTTGGAGGTTTTAGTGTTGTGTAAATGATGAAGTCACTTATCTAAAGAGTTCTTAATTCCAATTCACACTAGGATTTTTGTATTAACCCGATAAAATGTATGTAATTAATATGCTTTGTAATTAGTTAGACTTTTTTCTTGTTTGGTCATCATATTTGGCCAGAGAATTTTAAAGCATGAACTTCTCATTTTCTAGACTTATTTTTATTCTACGTATATAACTTTTTTTTTTTTTTGGCAAAGGACATACAACAAATTCTATTATCACTCATTAACTAAATTAGGACACGTCATGTGTCTATTAGATAAGTACTGTTGATTGAAAAAAAAAATAGATAGCTAAAAAAATAATAATAATAAAGTGCAACATATATATATTCTCCACTCAAAACAACGTTTGAAATTCCCCTTTAAATATCCATCATGTTTGTCCAATCCTATCGATTTTCTCTTGTTATTTATTCTTCGAACCATATGATCACAAATCAACCAGAATATGTACAATCAAACTATAACATCATATACATATAGAATCATAATTCGAGTTTAAGATCAACAAAATAAACACAACAATCAAAGTTTATAGACTAAATTTGCAACTACCAACCCATAAAGTTACCATCAAATGTGTAA
The DNA here is from genome assembly GCA_036850905.1 of Luffa acutangula. Lineage (NCBI taxonomy): Eukaryota > Viridiplantae > Streptophyta > Magnoliopsida > Cucurbitales > Cucurbitaceae > Luffa > Luffa acutangula. Next base: position 1,564,076 of record CM072098.1, read on the forward strand.
ACTCTATACTTTACAACAGAAAAACAAAGCTTTATTCTATACAACCATTCAAATCTTCTTGCCAAGTTTACACAAAATCAAACCACTCCCAAAGAAAAAGAGAAGTGTGTAAGGCAAAATCAAAGCTCAGATCAAGCAACAAAGATAATGGAAGGGTCACAGCAACACTCATCAAGGAGACAGCAGCAGCACAGGGCTGCAAGGCTGCAACAACACAAAAATTTTAACCTTTTGTTAGGCATATGAAGGCAAAAATAGAGATGACAAAGAAAAGGTGTGTGCGATTCAAAGTTCGAAGTGCCTAGGCTTCCCGCGCTGTCGCTTTGCGATGTTTAAGAGCTCGAGAGGAGGGTGTCGCGACGCCAATTCGATGGCAGAATGTTCTATTATATTCGTAGCGCCTAGACGCCCGCACGTGATTCTTTATAATAACGACGACCTATTTTCTAAGGGCTTGTGTGTGAGAAAGAAATAGAGGGGAGAAGCGTGAAAAGAGTGTCTATAAATCTAAAACGTTAGCATAAATTAGACGTGGTTTTACAATTGACGAACCAGTATAAATATCGGTGTCGTTTTTTTTTTTTTTTTATATTCCTTAGATTATTTCATCTACTCCTTATTTTCCCAACACCCTCAATTCTAACCTTCACTTTTGATATAAGTTCCATTCTTATCAACATAAAAGAATAAGCTTTGACATACCATCCCTCCAAGAAGCCTGGCTGTCTTTTGGGCGGCGGTGCGGCGTACTGCGGCGGTGCCATCACCGGCGGCCCTTGATAATAACCTCCTGTGAAAAGAAGTCACAACACCCAAAAGACTAAATCAAACGAAAACTCAAATAGAGAAACCAATCTGAACATAGCTTAAAGGTTAAGACACTAACGACAGATGATACGTGAAAAATACCTTGAGGAGCTGGGTAGGGATAGGCATATTTGGGGTCACTCATATCTTGTTCTAACACAAACTTGAACAATGCAAGAGAAGAAAGGAAAGGAGGAAGAAAGAAGAACAAGGGTGTATTTAAATCACTAAACTTTATGAGAAAGTTCAAGAAATAAATGGTTTTTAATTTTCCTTTGGAATCTCTCTCTTTTCTTTTGTCACTATTTGGTCATGTTTTTGACAAAAAAAAGAGAGATGTGTGAACAGGGTTTTGAGAAAGGAAAGATTCTAGTTGTATTGAAGAAGAAGGGAGCAGTTAAATGAGAGAGAGATGGAAAAGTGGAGCATCTAGAGAGTTCTTAATTTTGTGTGTGTGTGTGTATGGGCTAAGCTAATCCACTTTCTTTTTTAGCTGTCTGATCTTTTCTTCACCTGCCCTCAATTATTCTATTTACATTATATGAGAAAAGGAAAAGTTGAGAATGTTCTAAAGTTTTGTTGTATTGGAGAGGCATCGGGCAGATTAGAGTTGTCCAGATTCGAAGTTTTGATGGGTTCTTTACGCATTCGCGAGGAGGTTTATGTCGAGTTGAGTTTGTGTATGAAAACGTGTTGCTTTTTCGAAAAGGTAATATGTACTTAAGATGCAACTCGTGAGTGTTTGGTATATATAGAGGTTTAAATCTAGTTTTCGTCTTTGAAATTGTTGAAGTTCGATTTTTTTTGGAGGCTTTTAAAGTTTTTACTCACTTTCTAGCATAGTTTTTTTTTTTTTTTTTTTTCCCTTCCTTCCTCTAGGTTATGTCGGATGACTATTTTGTTTTTGGTTTCTAAAAATTAAGCGTATAAACACTACTTCTACTGACATGTTTTTTCTGTTTTGTTATACCTTCTCTTATGTTTTAAAAAAAGTCATTTTTTTAAAACTAAAAAAAGCAGTTTAAAAAAAATTTTGGTTTTGGAATTTGACCAAGAATTCAAATGTGTTCCTAACAAAAAATAAAAATTAAGAAAATTGAGAGAAAAAAAGTATAATTTTCAAAATCCAAAAATAAAAAATCAAATAGCTAGTTATGAAGAAGTTTAAGTATGGAAATGTTTTGCTTTTTTAATAAGTTATACCTAGATATAGACATATATAGTATTGGATAAGTTTGAATGTTGTTTTCATCTATAAAATTAGTTATTTATTTATTTATTTTTATTTATATATATATATTTTTTTTATCCTAAACTTTTGAAATTTTGATTGGTGAAAGCTTTTAAAATTTTTTTACCCCCTTTCTCTTTTAGTTTTGTTTACCTTTTTCTGACATTTGAGAGTTGGTTTGATCATGTTTAATAACATTTTTTTATTTTTAAAAAATTATATCACATTGGTTTAATTACTACTTTTGATTTTATATTTTTGAAAAATAGAAAATCAAAATAATGATGGATGATTTTATAATTTTCCTTTTTTTAGTTTTATTGTACGTAGCTTTTATAAGCAAAGTTTCTCATTAATTTTCATGGATGAAGAATTTGTAGAAAGAGAGAGGAAGAAGAAAAATAAATGTTTTACATCCAAAACTTAACGATAAGGGTATTTTAATTTTTAAATTTAAACTTTTTGAAAGGACGATTGTATTAATGTAACTTTCTAAAGTTCAATTATGTATAGATTTGTAATAAGGTATAAAGTCCATGGATTTTCTATAATTTAGCATCAAAATAAATAAATACATGCCTTTTTTTTCTTCTTAGAAGTATAAGATAAGTTTTCTTTTTTTAGTTTAACATGTAAGATGAAAGGATTTGAACGTCAGACCTGTTGATTGTGGGTATATACATGTTAAATAGCGGTAAGTAGAGATATGTTAGAGGGAGAAAGAAACATTAGACTCGAGAGCATTCTAGCCTAAACATTATTATAAATTTCACTTTTTTTTTTTTACAACATGTGGAGGTGGAGGATTCGAACCACAGACCTTTTGATCATTAGTACAAGTTTTATGCCAGTTGAGTTATGCTCAGGTTAGCTATTATAAATTTCACTTGAGAGCTGAAGAAAACATCAATGATATACATATAGTATTCGTTTTTTAACCATCATTTATTTCAATGTCATTTTTCCAAATTGTAAAAATTTTCAACTTAATTGATACTAAAAAAAGATCAAATATTCTATTTTTATCGACTACCATTTCACTTTTTAGGTTAATAGCCCACACCAAAATATTGTCAACATATATAAAAGGAAGGGACAATAACGTAAATGGCTAAATTTAAACAGTCGTTTTAGAAAATATCAAAACGACTTTTGTATTGTATAAATGGCCAAGAAAACTTAGTTGAGATAATAAATTGAACTAAAGTATCCTCCCTACCAAATTGGATAAATTAAACCCTAAAATTATGGGTAATTAAAAACAAATCAAACACAATCAAAGTATGATTCAACATAATTGACATATATCTCGACCAAGAGGTTAAGAGGTTTGAATCCCCATCTTGTTGAACTGAAAAAAAAAAATCAAAACAACCAAATTTCAAAATCAATTTGAATTAATATACAATATAAAGCTTGTACCTCGGGTCGATAGGCCAGAGGTTCAAATAGGTTTGAAGAGATGTTTAGATACACCATTTGTTGGAAGGGGTAAAATCGAAAAATGTGATTTTTGGGGCTATTTTTCAAAATAGGCATTTATTTTTGTCTACCTACCACCAAAAATAAAGAAATTGATATTTTCAACATATGGGCTTTGAGTTATGAGGCCCAAGACACATAGAGAAAACATTTCCACAAAGAGATAACTACATAAATAGAAGAGGCAACTAGATAAGTGACCATTTTTAAACAGTTGTTTTGAAAAGAAGGTCATTCAAATTTTCAATTTGAAAAATGTCTAAATGCTAATTTTAGTAAGATTTTTTAGTAACAAAATGGACAAAAATGCCCCTAACCGAAGTCTTAATTCAAAAATTATTTAAATTAAATACACTATAAAAATGGAGAGAATCTAGGAATTTACAAATTAATTTAACTAAATTCAATAACAAAATATGAAAATAAAATAAATCTGGATTTAATCTCACTTATAAATTATAATTTGAAACTAAGAGATTTGATACTAAATTCAAATCAAGAAGGAGATAAAAAAAATACAGTATATTGATAAAAAAAAAATCTTAAATGTGAATTTCATAGGCAAATTAAAAATTGAGGAAAACCCTCATGCAACAAACATCCATTTAAAAACGGTCAATTGCTATTTTAAGTAAGTTATGCCGCAAAGAAATCTAAATCTAAAAATAATTAAATAAAAGTGCACTATAAAATAGAGAGAATCTACCATTTACAATTTAATTTAAGTCAAATTAAATCAATGAATTTCAAAATGAAAAAGATAAGACAGATACTAATCCATCTCAACAGAATAATTTGAAAACAACCCTTTAAATTTAAAAAATCTTATACTAAATTAAAATCACGATTTATGGAAGAAAAATAAGATTACATAAAAAGAAATACAATATATTGAGAAAGAAAAATCAATCATGCAGATACAGAACTTCTCATGTTGTAATGAGTAGGTAAAATTAGTTTCGGAAATAAAATGATTGGTATGAATAAAAAAAGATATGAATATCAGAATATGTGGAAGATGAATTGTTGATTAAAAAATCTACTTGAAAATAAAATAGATAAGGGAGAGAAGATGTATGTTGTAACTATCGAGTGCTTGATTCATGAATAAACAACTATATTACTTTTTAAAATTAAATTAGATAGGGGCTTCCTCAAATATAAAATGGAGCGTGAAAATTGACTTTAAATAATTTGAAAACACGAAAATTTAAATTAAGAAATCTTATACTAAATTAAAATCATGATTTATGGAGGAAAAATAGGGGTACATAAAAGAAATACTTTGAAGAAAGAAAAACTATACCGGTTGATGTCACAATTTCATCATAAACCAAAATTCACAAGAAGAATTGGAAAACCTTCCAAAATCTGCAGGCTCCTCTCCATCACACAAATCCAAGGATTTCTCATAATACAATGATCTCACAAAGAGTAGGTAAATTACGAGGCAACATACCTATCATCAATAGTCTTCTCAGTATTGGAAAGATGATGATGATTTGTTGATTAAAGAATAAAAATATAAATAGGTAGGAGAGAAGATATATAAATAGGTAGGAGAGAAAATATAAACTGTAACTACCAATTGCATGATTGATGGGATAGACAATTTTGTTATAGTATTTTTTAAAAAATTAAATCAAATAGGGTTTCCTCAAATATAGGATAGGACGTGGGGAATGACTCAAGGGTAAATATGGAAGTTTCAATCCCACGAAAATAAGTTAAAAAACCGGTTTGGTCATTTTTCATTGTGACGAGCATTGAATCGGATTTGATTGTTGACTTAGCTATATAATTATAATCAGCTTGTAAAACCCTTGTATGTATTTTAATATAGTTCATACGATCTAAACGATATAGGAAAAATTGTGTTTTATCATATTGTAGTTGTCACCTTAAATACTTCAAAATTATTCTAAATAACTTGAACGTAACATTTTGTTAATTGATCCGTCGATCATATTAGACTAAGAAGTACAAAACTCATCTAGAAAATGTTTCATAAAATATACCACAAAAAAAACATTTATATATTTGAATGAAAACATTATCTTATCAGTTGGATTTGACTGTTCCACATGATATAATTAACTAGTGGGTAGAACATGGAGAAGGCTATAATCATGCTTCCTAACTATTGCATAAATAACAATAATCACTCAAATAGATTTCAACTCTTACAACTTGTTCTTATATAATTTAATGAATAGATCATGTGTCACACTAAAGTCAAAAACTAAACCCATAAATTAATTTTATTTTATTTTATTTAAAAAAAAAGACTTTATTTTTGTCTCTATAGTCTTGGTGCCAAGTAATGCAAGAAAGTGTCAAAGAAAAGTGACATTATCCAATCCATGATGTGGAAGAACAAGATAAGAAAGTGACACAAACTTACCCTTGAATTCAAAGGAAAGTGGGGTAGTGATTAGAAGGACATTTATAATTGAGGAGCTGTTTGTTTCCCAAGAAAATTTTTACACACTTGCCAATAGGAAAAGAGAAAAACAAAATTCTATATATATATATATATATATATATATATATATATATATATATATATATATAGATATGGGACAAAGTGTCATTTTCATTTTATTAAATTAGTAGATAACTTGCCCTTCAAACTTGTCAATCTCATATTTGCACAATTTGGAGAGAAGAAAATCAAAATTTTAGTTGATTGATATACAACTTGGACTTTGTTTGCCACCATGAGTATAACTCAACTGGCATATGATGTGTACTAATGATCGAGAGGTCTGTGGTTTGAAAGTTAAATTACAAGTTCGTCGATTAAGCTTTTCATAATAAGTCGTCGTGCTTTCATAGTTGTGTATAGTATTTAGTTTTTGTGTATTAAAAGTTATTAATGAGTTCAAGGTTTCTATTATTAATTTTGTCCGTTTAACATTTAACATGCCAAAAAATTTAGGGATGAAACTTTTTAAAGTGTAAAGGATAAATAAAAATTTGAAAATTCCTAAACTTATTGGGAACTTATTAAAGTACAAGGACTCAACAAACAACCTTGAGAATATATGGGTATATATGGGTGAAACATATAATTTAACAAAAAATTAACTTACAAATTTAGTTCATGGTTTTTGAACATCAAAACAATCAAATTTATGAACTTTCAAAAGCTTTAAATACGTACGTAAATATTAGATATTTTTTTATTTAATCTATGTTCCATTAATGGTATTAGATATTCTAAAACACAAGATTCTTCCAGCTTCCTTGGCTAGAAGGAAATTTAATGGATAGGAGCCGACATGAGCATAACTCAACTAATATAAAAATTGTATTAATAATCAAGAGGACTGTAGTTTGAATCTCTCACCTCCACATGTTGTAAATAATAATGGATAGGACACGATTTAATCATTTCGTTCTTAAAAATAGTTTTATGTTTTTCTATATAAGATAAAACTCATTTTTCTTTTATACTTACTGAGTGAATTAATTTTAAGGTAAACACTTCAATTTTATGTGATTGAACTCTTGAATTTGAAAAGTAACTAAATAAATGTTTGTTTATTAATTTAAAATTTGTGTCACACCGAGCAAAATACATATAGTTCAAATTGAAAATATAATAGAAGTGAGATCTATATTATATGCCAAAGCGAGTTTAGCTCAGCAATAATTGACATGTACCCTCGACCATGAGGTCAAAAGTTCGAATCCCCAACCTCAAATGTTGATGTACTAAAAAAAGAAAACAAAAAAGATTCTATTTATATGTGGTGTTGGACATGGGAATCATCAACAAAATGAGTGAATTTTACCCTCTAAAAAAAATCTTCCTGTGACATTTTGAAACAAAACAAACTTCGAACCTCAAGAGCTAAAATAAAACTTTTAAAAGTTCAAGTATATAATTAAAACCAATACGATATTTTTTATAATTTAACCAAAATAAAACAATAATAGAAATAGATAAAGAAAACAAATGGGTAGCACTACCTAATGGGCATATTAAAGAAAAGGAAGAATCTCTTATCTCACATTCAAAAAAGGTAATTATTGGATTTAGATGTGAATGGAGAGATGTGGAAGGCAAAAGAAAGATCTTTTCAGATATCATTTGAAACTATTCCCTTCCCCAAGCAAATTAAATTTTCTTTCTACGACCAATTTGCCATTGTACTCTACGTCAATGACCATTAGATCAATCCATGATGGTTTTCGACTAGAATTGAGTTCGGGGGCAGGTGGGTTGGATTGTTTTGCTTGTTCCAATTGAATTGGTAAAACAAAACAAGACAAAACACCGATACAAACCGAGGATTCTCCCATTTGGGTTTCCAACTGATTTCCTTGCCTTACCATACATGAAAGAAATCTACTAACTTCACTAAAACAAAATGCTAATATTCAAAAGTAAGACTATGGAATCAGTTCTGATGTTATCATGCATGCACATAAAACCCAATGTCAATCTTAGCTGCAACAATAAGAACAACATTCTCAAACAATTATAAAGAGGAGAAAGAGGGGTTCGAATCTACCATTTATAAGCACAAACACTACTTTCCAACCATCGATCTTCGAGAGATATTTTGATGGCTTGGGATGGTTTGACGATACCATTTATAAGCACAAACACTACTTTCCAACCATCGTTCTTCGAGAGATATTCCGATGGCTTGGGACCCGCAATGACAACTCAATAGCTTAAAACCTTATTGTATCTCAAAGCTAAACCGAAGCTAGTTTTAGAACGAACAAAGTCTCCCAAAGACTAATAAGGCGTTGACCATCACTATTAGGGTCAAGCAGTTGTTCCGTCAGAACCGTAGTTGGCCAGGTTCGAGAGATTAATAAGGTGGTTAGACCATGAGCATAATGCAAAACTAAGAGAGTTATATCTATCCTACCATCTATATTTTACCCAAAGCACCAATGGAAATAGACAAGAAATTGAAAAGTGAAAAATGAAAATGGTTTTTATCACCTCTAAAATATTGTATACAGACAGATGACAACATAAACACAATATTTTTTTTATTTTTTTTTATTTTTACCACAGATCGAGAAGCAAAAGAGCATATTATAGCATAAGCATGTAATTAAAAATTCACTATTAATATTTTAAAGAGAGGGAAAAAAAAAAGAGAGAGAGAGAGAGAGCTCAAAATTTTTATACCACATGCTGTTGTCGTTATTCAAACTGAGCCTTGTGAAATCTTTGCAATCAGCTTCCCATCCTGCCCCACTGCTCCTGTTCTAATTTCGCCGCTCACCGGCGCCGACACCCCCTGGTAGGCCGGCGGAGGCGGCGAAGCTACCACCGCTGCTCCGCCAGCTGTATAGTACACTTGTCTCCCGGTGGTGCTGTCGTAGGCCACCTGCGTGTACGGCCCTGGGTCTGACGCCAGAGTCACGCCGCCGCCGGGATAGGCGGCGACCTTCGGAGGTTGTTGCGGCAGTGACGGCGACGACGTGGCTGGATACGGCGGCTGTGGAGGTTGTACGACATTGTAGACGGGTTGCTCGCGGTACATATCTGTGCCCACGCGCTGTACGGCGTAGAAGCCTTGATTGGGCGGCGGAGCGGTTACCGGTCTCACCATCGGATGTTGAGGTGAGTGATAGACCGCACCGGGAGCGTGGATCATGTAGACCGCCTGTTGGTCCGGTCCGCCGGGATTGGGCGTCACCGTCGCCGGGAAACCTCCACTGGAAACCTGCTTCTCCGGCCAGTATCCGGGCGGTGCCTGCAAGGCCGGCGGCGCGTTTGGCTGTGGAGTCTTCTCCATCACCTTCTGCGCGTAGAAATCGCCTCCGTAGCCTCCGATTAGATTATTCTCTTCGGATTTCCTCCGATACGCCGCGGCGGCTTGCTCCTGTTCGCTAATATGCAACCTCTGTAATTCCTGCAATTGGCGCTGAATCTCGGCCGGATGAACCACAGGATCCGATACGGCGATCCGATCTCCAGGAACAGGTCTAGCAACAGATTCAATCGGCGGAGGGACCGCCTCAGGCACCGGATCGTGCAATTTGAGCGCCACAGGCGGCGGAGGAGGCGCGATTCCGCCCTTGTCCAAACCAAACAGAAAATCCACCTGATTCGGAACCGATTGCTTAGGCGCATCGCCTCCATGACTGGAACCAGAACTCAAAACCTCCACGAATCGCTCCCGATCCGACCTAGCTCCATCGGAGGCGAAGCTAGAGGTCTGATTAGCCGGAAACAGAAACAGCCGCATCCTCGCCGGCCTTCCAGGCGCCCGATAGAGGCGATCGTACTCGTGCATCATGTGCTCGAGATCATCATCGTTGGTAACAGAAATCAGGGCGTCCAGGTCCTCCCCGGGGAGCTGGTACTTGAAGGTGACGTCAGAGTCGCAGAGCGAGGAAAGCTTGGCCAACATGGAGGCGAACTTGATGGAGCGGTCGACGGCGAAGATCTTGGTGTCGCCGCCGACGTAGGAGAGGAGGTTGTCGTGAGGACGGGGGTGGATCTTGCCGCCGTAGCTGCACATGAACTTGACCTTGTAGTTGTGATTCTGGAGCTGGGGGGGAGCGGCGTCGTCCCATGGAGGGGGGTTTTCGAAGTCGATCTCGCGGGAGCGGGGGGAGGAGTCGCCGGAGTCGGCGTAGGAGTTGTAGGCGTAATTATCCATGGCGGATGAGGATGAAGAAATCATGAGTTGGAGTGGAGAGGCTTCATTTGGCGATGGGAGAATTTATTTTTGCAGAGGTTTTTGGGGATTTCTTGAAGGGAATGGAAACAGAGAGAGTGACAGCACACTCTCTCTCTCTCTCCTTCTTTCTCTCTCTCTATATGCCTTTCGTTTTCGTTTCGGACAGGTGGAGGGTTGGAGTTGCCTTTCTTTAGCGGTTTATATATATACACATACATACATTATATATATATCATACATAATTATAGTATGAAATTTTAAATCTATAGGTTTGAATCTCATTTTCATCCTCAAACTTTTGAGATTATTTCATTTAGATCAAGTTCTAAGTTTTTTCTATTTTGGTAAATTAAATTTTTAAAGGTTCAATTATAAAAAACACCTTTCACTTATGGGTCTTGTTTTCAGAGATGTCTCTAATCTTTATAAAACATTATAAAATACTAAGTTTTAGATGGAAGACGTTAAAGTTTATGTTTTATTAATACTTTGACTTTTTTTTTAGAAGTTTAAAAATATCCTTACTAGAGAATGTTTATTATTTTTGTTTTCTTCTCCTTTCAAATTCTTTCTACATGGAAATTAATGTAAAGTTTTGCTTATAAAAGCTGTTATAGGCAATTTTGGACCACCCCGATATACAAGGAGCTAACGAGGACAACCGGGAAGAAATCAGGCTGAAAGATGGACCAAGGAGGCAAAACCGGCAAGTGGGACGGGCCAAGACCGAAGGGGTCAGGTTTTTGGCCCGACCCCCTGCTCAGCCTCGGCCATGGGCCGAGTCCGTCCGATGCCGTTAGGCCCCTACCGCCTCCGTCAGCCCTGGTTTTGCCTGGTTTGACCTAAAACGCCTCCGAAACCCTAAAAACGCTAGGAGGATGAACAGGTATTTATACCCCTCTTCACCACTGAAGAAGTGACTCTGAATTCTATCCCTAAACACTATTCTATATTCTCTACTCTCTCCTCTTACTCTTACTTTTCCACTCCCTACCGTTCTGTTTGCTGACTTAAGCATCGGAGCCGGTGTGGCGAGCACCACACCGGTGTGCAGGTTTACTGTCTTGCAGGCCACGTCTTCCCCCTCATCTACAAATTTACCGTTGGTGGCACGTGAAGGTCAGGTGAGTTCTCTCTGACCAAAATCGACCATCAACAAAAGCTATGTGCAATAGAATAACAGATGAAAATCGAGTTTGAAATCGAGTTTTCTTTTTTGTAAAACTGTGGATGAGAAAAAAACACAATTTCTTTTTCTTTTCTCGTTTTCTCTTTTTTGTGTGTTAGTGATGAACAAGAGATTATTGTGATTTTCGATTAAGATGGATGAGTGTTGGAGGAAGTGAGGAGTAAGATTTTTTTTTTTTTTTTCTTTGAAGAGTAACTAGGGAAGGTTATGGTTATGAATTTTTGGGTTTTTGGAGCTTTTGGCGTTTGGTCCAATTTACAAAGTTAATTAATCAAAGGTTTGATATGTGATTTTTTAAAAAATATTTAAGAAGTGTTAAAACTAGTGACTCGAGGAAGTACTAAATAGCAATGAAAATCCTATAAAAAATCAAGTTAAAGACATGAAGAATTTAAAAATGAAGCAAAAGTCATTTTGTAGCTTCAACGCAAGAATTTGGTCAAGCTCTTAAGATGTTGTGTGAAAAAAAAGAAAAACTTTTGGTCTATGAATACACAACAAATAAGTAGAGTTTCTCATTTAATCTCTCAAGAGAGGAAGTTTTTCATTAAATTTTGAAATTTTTTGAAAGGTCAAAGATATTAATGAACCTAAAATTTTGACGTGGTTCATCCAAAACTTACTGGTAAAAGTATTTGTTAACCTTTTTTTAAAGGTTATGAGTATTTGTTTTTTTTTTTACTTTTTAAAGTTAAAGTGTATTTTTAAAATAAATGGCTAAATTATATATATATAATTTAGCCATTTTAACAATAGTTATTTTATTTATTTTTTACTTTTAATAATGAATAGTATGGATTTGAGCATGGATGTGAAATGTGTATTCACGAGCATGATAAAATAATAGCAATGACAAAAATTGTTTTCTTCTAAAAAAAATGACAAAAATTGTTACTTTTTAAAAGGTTTATGAATTAAAATAGATGACTTAAAAGTTTAAAAAAAAAAAATAATAAAAGTATCTACTTCGATCTTATTCAATACATCTATTTTAGTTTTTTTAGTTCAATAAAAGAAGAAGCGAAGATTTCAACTTCTAATTTTAAGAAAAGAATAACTAACCAATATTTTCATATTGACATATTTGTAATTTAATAGTGTGAGAAAAAAAATATAGACTCATGATTTTTGTGTATGCATTTTATTAAATTAATTAGGATATGCTTGTCAAAGCGAGCATAGCTCAGCAGTAATTGACATGTATCCTCGATCAAGATGTCAGAAGTTTGAATCGCTCCACCCCAAATTACCGTCGATGCTTGCTTTGGCATCCATACGCTTTCTTTACACCTTCCTAACAAAGACTTTTTTCGCAAATTAAAATTATTCCATTGAAAATATTGTTATTCTACTCCGTCACGTAATACCCTCTCAAATAATTTAATACTACAGTAAACACATAATTAGTATACTCTTTTTTTTTTTTTTTTTTTGAAGAACATAATTAGTATACTTTTAAAAAATGTATATCTTTTTTTTTATTTTGGAAGAAAAATGTATATTTAATTTATACTTTTTTTTTGTTTAGAAGTATTTAATTTATACTTATACAATTAAAATAAACGTACATGACAGAAATTTCCCATGCTGATATGGACATTTTTGTAATTATTCTAATTACATAGGTATATTTTGCAGAGAAAAATATAGTAAAGTGGCATTTTCCAATAAATTGGGTCAAATGCACATAAATTTATTATCAAATATATATTTTCCTCCTTTTAAAATTTTAGCAATTTTTTTTTTTTTTTAAGAGTAAGGATTCAAATCTCTCACCTCTTGGTTAAAAAAAAAATGACGATAATATATTGTTCTAATTATAAAGAAAAAGTTGCAAACTTTTTTATTATTTATGATTTTAGAGTTTATGAATGAGTTTGAACTAAGTAAAATAAGATGGTATGAAATTTTATAGTTCCAATAGGTCAATGTTTTTCGTTTTTTCCTAGCATGGTGTGATTCATATGTTAAAATTAAAATTATAGGAGAGGAGAGTAAATTGAGCTACTTTACTTCAAAATAACATTAAAAATTAACTCTAATAGTGAATTATTACTCGAGACAATTGTATTGGTTAGAATTCTTAATTTAAATCACAAGACTCTTCTTATAGATGGTTCGAGTTGGAACTTATTTAACTAAGTCTTTTTGTGTGTGTATGTGTGTAATTGTTTTAAAGTTTGGATTGTGAATTTGGTACTCGATGTTTCTTTTAAATTGTGTCTTGATCCCGGATTTTAGGATCCTCTTTCATTTATTTTGCTTTAATAACTTTTAATTTTTTTTCCAATAGAAAATTTCTTAACTGAGAGCGTTGTTATATTTCAAACACGTTTTTTTAAGTTAATGGATATTGTTGGAATTGGACCGGTAGTCCTAGTCATGTAAGTTAAGTTTATTTTATGTCATGGACAAATATAGTATAAGTAAGTTTGTAGGCATCGTGATCGTAATATTTTGGACCATTTCATGTTGTGTACTTTATTCTATTTGGACCATTTTATTTTGTTTTACTTACTTTCTGTCAATTTTTTTTATTTAGGTCATTTGTATAAATCTTTTATTTAGGTCATACGTAGAAGAACCTAATGGACATAATATGGGAAGGTTTTTCAAAATATTTCAATAGTAAATCATCTTTTTTAAAAAAAAAAAAAATTGAACCATTATTATTTGAATTCAATTTACTATTTTGTAAGTGATAGGCTCACACATTCAAATCAACTTTAATTTCTTCCATTTTAAAAATATTTGTTTAAATAAAAGACATTCTATTTTGACCATTTATACTAATTTTTGTAGCTCTCATTAGATGATACTTGATAGACCAAATTTAACTCTAATTCTAAAATATTTAGATTAGATTATTTGGGTTATATTTTATTGAAATATTTTTTTTTAAAAAGAGAATATATTGGTTATTTTAAAGATTTATCTTACATATTTTAACCCACTAAATTTAAATTAGTTCTCACAATGTCATATTATATATCTTAAAAGAAATTGTATATTTTTAAATTTTTAGAAGTAAAGAATCTAATAGAATTAATGAAAGAAAGAAGGAAATAAATAAAAGATAATTTATCTTTTTTTTTTTTAAGAAAAAAGATAATTTATCTTAGAGTAAAAGGACTTTTAGTAGTTCTAATTCAATTCAAACTAAATTATTAATTAGTAGTACTATGAATCAACTCAAACCAGTCTAAAGAAGCTTATTTGAAATTTTTATTAGGTTAGTGTGATAGACTTTATCAATGATTAAAGATGATATATTTAGTGATTTTTTTTTTTTTGAGTACATCAACATTTGGGAGTTGGGGGATTCGAACCTTTGACCTCATGGTCGAGAACACATGCCAATTACCGCTGAGCTAAGCTCGCTTTGGCATATTTAGTGATTTACTTTATATATTAGAAATATGAATGGTATATTTTATTAATGATACAAAAATAGCATATCAATTGTATGCTAGATCTTGAACAATCAGCTATATACTTATTATTAATGATACAAAATTGGTATATAAGTGATATTATTTATATTAGGTATATCAATGATGTACTTTATTGTATAAATGATATACCAATTATATACTTTAGATTAGGTATATTAGTAATGTATTTTATCAATGATACAAAAATGATATATTGATGATATATAGGGAAAAATATCTTATCAAGTACTTAATTCATGTAACAAAATTTACAATTATGCTAACTAAATTTTCCACTAAATAAAAATCAATTTAGACTCCTTAATTTTGGGTGTATCACTTAAAATCATAAACTAATAATCGTATCAATTAAAATCCAAAATTCTATGAGTAAATCAATTTAAACCCTTCATAAGAATTTTATTTTAAAATCGTTAAAATGTAACTTTTACACATGTATAAGATTTTCTTAAATGTAGGGATTAACATAAATTAGAGATAGTATAAAAAAAAACATAAATTAGAGAAAAATGTTAGAATCAAATAGATAGTATCGGTTTTTCATTGATATGAGTAGTTTTTATCCTCCCGTCTTCCTTTATTTTTCTCTACTTATTTAGAAATAAATAATTACATCATAATTTTTCTGGTTGATTTTAGGACTTTTGGGAGAAAAATAACTTTATTTAGGTGATTTTGAGCTAATTTTAAATGAAATCTAGTGAAAATAGCTCCAAAACATGAACTGGGAGTCTAAATTGTTTTTTTTTTTTTTTTAGTAGAATAAACGCAATTTCATTAGAATGAAATATCTCTCTGAGGGGTACAAACAAAGACAAATCACTGCTAGCTAACCTAGATAGCCAAGTAGGAAAATTTGATAGCCACAACATCGATCCATCATTAATTTGAGATTTTAATTAATACAAGAACAAAACTTCCCTGCATACCGGTATGTACAATCAAAGTTTAAATCCCCACTAAAAATCCTACCTATCAAAATATTACTAAATTAGTGTGTGGAGGAGAGCCAAAAGTTTTTTTTTTTTTTTTTTTTCTCTCTCTCTTTTGAGGAAAGCCAAAAGTTTGTGTGCAATGAATTTGGTAGAGTGGAATTGGAAAAGTTGTAAAGGAAAATGGAAATATAGCATTGCCCTACCTTTCCACATCCATTGGAAAATGGGGTAGTTGCTATTTTCACATGTGATTCACCTTCAACTTTTGTTTAAATCTCATTTTTATTTATTTTTTTTTCTATTTTAATTTTTTTTTATATTTATAAATTTAATTTTCATTCCTAACACCAAAACAAAACTCTACTAGTTAAGACATTATAATTTCGATCTAAAAGTCGCTTGTTTGAATCTCCACTCCCACGTATTGTTAAGTTCAAAGGGGAAAAAATCAACTTTCCATTTATTCAAGATTTTTAGTTTTGGTAATTTTCCTTAAACTTCTTATTACATTTAGTAACCAAAACTTTTTATTAAGTTTTTCCCTTTCATACCAAATTTAATAGATGTGATAAAAAATAATAACAATAATATGTAGCTTAATAATGCAACATAACTCCACATACAATGTTAAATACATTTTTTTGTTAAATGCAAGACAAAAATTTAATGGCAAGAATCAAAATGAATTTCTATCTAAAGTTTTGAGGTCAAAACAAAAATTTTTAAATTACAAAAGATCAAAATGAAATAGAACTAGAAGTGACTTTTTTTTTTTTTTTTTGAAGTGATCTTTAAGTTCTAACTTCTAATTACTCTCGAAAACTTTTTAAAAAAATACTCTCGAAAAAAGATATATATATATATTTTTTATTTATAACTCTTTTTGTAACAAGTGAATTGATATAACAATTTTTTTTGTAAAAAAAAAAAACAAAACAAAAAGGAAAAAAAATGAAACAATTATATAACCATTTGGATCATAAAAAATAATTTTATCCCATTAAGAATGCTTTTCAAGATTTTCATTTTTTTTTATGTATTGGAAAGTAATTTTGAATATTCTAAAATGTACTTTTGGAAAAAAGCACCTCTCTTTTTTTTTAGTTTAATAATATGAACATGAGATCAAATTTTCAACATTAAGATTAAACAATGTAATAAGTATTAATTTTATCTATGGTTTATGTTTGAGGTTGAATTGGATGAAAATCAAATTTTAAAATTAAAACTAATTCAATGAATGAAGTACATAAATAAAATGAAATTAAGAATCTTTTTCCAAAAATATAAAAGAAGCAAATTATGATAGTTTGCATATTTTTCTATTGGTAATTAAGATTTTTTTTTTTAAAGTTTAGCAATGACAAGGATGGAAGGATCGAACCATCGAACTTTGGATTAGTAATCAATATTTTATCCATTGAACTATGTTTGAATTGACATAATTAACAAAATTACAATGACGAAGTTTGATGGTATTACTTTTATAAATTTACAAAATAATTAGGGAGCGATCCTAACATCGTTTATATATAATTTACAGGGGTCTTTGTGCAATTTATATTTTTCATTTTTTTTTTTCAAATTGGTCCCACTTCCACCAACTCTACAATTGTTCTTTTTTTTATATTGGAAAAATCTCTTACGAAACATTTAAATTTTATGAAAAAAATAATTATTTTCCAAATTTATTAATAGTGCCAGATAGAACGGGAAACCCAGCCGATAAGATCACTCAAAATTGACAAATTTAAATAATTATAATAAATAAATTATCTCCACCTTGTAGATATTAATTATTAATTAAATTTCAAGTTTATTCTATAAATTTCAAAATTACATGTAATGGGTCTCCAATCTTTAAAAATAGTCTAATAACTCCTTAAATTTTTAATTTTCTATTTAATAGGTTTTGAATTTTTTAAGATAATAAGTCAATTGAGATTTCACGAACATAACTCAGCGGTAATTGACATATACTCTCAACCAAAAGGTGAGAGATATTTTGTTGTTTTAGTTGGTTGATTTAATGAATTTTTCCTTCAAAAAAAAATATTTAACATTTTTAAAAGTTGAAAACAACCTATGAAACACAAAATTGAAAGCTATTAGACACATAATTGATTTTTTTTTTTTTTTTTTGTCTAATAAGTTTTTAAATTTTTATAAAAATGTTGAATAGATTTGGGACCTATTTGACACAAAATTGAAAGTTCATTGACCTTTTAGAAATTTTTAAACTTTAGAGAATTATCAGACAAAAAAATTGAAAATTTTAAGGACATATTATAAACTTTTTAAATTTCATATACCTAAAAGACAAAGCTTTGAAAATTCGAGGACTATACTTGTAATCAAAATATATACCTACTAGAAGATTAAATGTAAGTTTAAATGTTCTATTAATTGCTCTTATAAAATTTTTGGTTGAATTATAAATTTAGTTCTATAGTTTAGAGACATTTAGTGATCTATGTGGTTTTAAAAATTGGATTTTCTTTTTTCACAATATATGAAGGTGGGGATTTGAACTATAAACCTCTCGGTCATTAGTACATATTTTATGTCAATTGAGCTATGCTCGTGTTGCCTTTAAAAATTAAAATTTTGTTTCTCTAATTTGATAAAACCTCATAAATAGAATTGAGTACATGATATTTATCTATCCTACCACGTATGTGCTCAAATCATTAGTGGTTTCTTACCACCACATATTCAATCCCTTTGTGACTTCTAACAAGGACATTTAAGAGCTTTTATCAAATAAAAGGGACAAAATTCTAACTTTGAAAATCATGGACTGCAAGGACCAAGTTTGTAATTTAACCATAGTGTTTTTTTTGTTTTCTTTAAGTTCGTCAAATCAAATATGTGGTGAGGAATTGAGTATTCGACCTTAAAAAAAGGCAAATAATTAATATCTTATCCATTATGCAGGGATGACAATCACAATCATTCTTATAATGATGTGATCTAGGTCTTGGTACTTTAATTTTGTCTATTACGATTTATTTCTAGTGTTAAAAATATATAGCAGCTAAATCATTAGCTCAAATTTTTCATTAAAAATTAATCAGAAAACAATAATCGAGGCATGAAACATGAGTAACGTGTGAATTAATTAAGTCTTACACATTTATTATTCATTAGTTGTCGCGTCAATGTCCATCTTATTTTAATGAAAAAACTCTCTTATAGTTTTCTTTAAAAAAAACAAATTCAAAATTCAAAAATGAAAATTTGAAACTTTTCAAAATTTAGTGACACAATCGAAACTCAGTATTCCGAGGAGTAGAAAATAAAGGTGCATGTTGATTTGGTAAATAAAGGGATGGGGAAGGGGCAAAAATGGAAAGTAGATTAAAGTGTGAGGTCCCGCATGAAGAAGATAGAGTAATTTGGGGGATCTCCATGAGTGTGAAGGGAAAGAAAATGACAAAAAAGGACTTCCCCAATGGCCTAAGTTGGAGTGGTTGGAAAAGAAAACAAAAACCAAAAAGTCTTTTCCTTTTTTCTTATAATGATTAAAAGGAAGGAATCCAATTCCCCAATTAAAAAAAAAAAAAAAAAGTCTTTAGAGTCTTTTTCATATTCAACCATTCTCTTCTTCAATTTCTTTTTCTTTTTCAATTTCATAAGAGTTTCAACATCGAATACATGTCAATTTTTCGTCACACGTCTTTTTTGATTTCGCCACTTAAGTCTTTTCCCACTTAGAAAGGTTAGATCCTCATCTTATGGGAATTTGATCTTTTCCTCATTCCTTTTGGAATCGGCTCCACTGATGGAGTGATGCTGCTCATTACATCTGCTGCCCTAACCCGACAAAAGAATGTTGGAGAGTCTACCTATTGGAGTTGGGGGATATGTTCTCTCATTAGAAAGACTTACATTTTTTTTATTTACAAACATAGAAAGTAGGGTGAAGATTTTATTTTGAATCTTCGGTGGAAGCATTAAGTCAACTTGCTTCTAAAGTCGCTACTAATTAATTAGCTGATTGAATATTGACTTAGTGATAAAAACTTATAGCCCTTTTCTAATATGAGATTAGAAATTTTGGTTAGTTAGACTGACGTGTTTTGAATTGGATAGACATTGACTTAAACGTATGCAAAATGGAGAATTTAAGAATTTTCACTCAAAATCATACAAGTCAATAAAAACCATTATTTGCTCATTTTGATTTTTTTTTTTCAATTTAGTAATTTGAATTTTTTTGACAATTTTTTTTTTTTTACAATTAGTAATTGGAATTATATACTTACTGCAATACACTTATTATTATTATAAGGAAATAGATGTTTATTGGTTTTAATATAATCAATTGTTATATGAATATAGGGGAAATGAAATTGGCATAAATTTTAAGATGTATTTTGAATTCTATATTTTGGTTTTGATTTTTTTTTTTTTTTTTTTGAGAAGATATTTTGGTTTTGATCATTTTTGTAATTGAATTTTTCTTAAATCTATATCTATATCTATATCTATATCTATATTTATATCTATATCTATATCTATATCTATACTATATCTAAAAGCCACAATGAGGAGAAACTTTTTGTGTCAATTTTATCCTTTCATTTTCAACTTGCTTGCCAAGTTTGCCCCTTCATCTTAAGTTGTCCCTTTACCTTTCATCTCCCTCTTCGTTGTCACGCTACACATTCAATCCCCTCCATAATAATACTCATTTAACCTTTCATTTTCCTTTAAAAAAAAAACCTCCCACTTTCTCTACACATTCAATCCCCTCCATAATAATACTCATTTAACCTTTCATTTTCCTTAAAAAAAAAACCTCTCACTTCCTCTACACATTCAATCCCCTCCATAATAATATTCATTTAACCTTTCATTTTCCTTTAAAAAAAAAAACCTTCCACTTTCTTTTTAATAAATACTATCTCACAATGAATACTATTACTCCACTTCATTCAAGTTATCCGAAGGAACCTTTTATCTTCCTCATACTTTTATGAATATATATATACTACTATAGAATCTCTCTTTCACCATGATTACCTAGATAGCAATGTAGTAGAGGAAGATATGGAGAGCGACATTGTGGTCGGATTCAGAGAGAAATATTTTCTCTCCAGTTGATCTTCTTTCATTTTTCACTTTCTCAACAGTTCAATATGGTCATACACAATCACATTTTCACTTTTGTTGTTCAGCTTCTCTCAACTTCATGAAATCATCCATCGCTCTCACCATCGATGTTACCTATGATCCACTCTAGCATCCAATGTTGGCTAATTCCAACAACAATAACTGTCCAACCACCATGCAGATCCTTCACACCAAGCAACAAAGAGTAATATTACTTTCGTTGAAAGGTAGTGCAGTAGGGAAAAATTGTTGTTTGTGGGTGGCGATAGCAAAAAACATGTTTGGTAAAGAATAAAGGGAAAAAGAAGAGAGATGAAGAAATAGAATCATTCATTTTTCACGAGAGTAAAATCCAAGGTGGATGCATTGCGACTAAGGGGTTGCAGAGAAGAAAATAAAAGGGAGAAATCCAGGAAAGATTAAGATTCAGAGTTTCATTTATGTAATATCTTTTTTTTTTTGAAAATTTAAATTCTTTTATTTTTATTTTTTATTTTTTTCTACAAAGAATTTCTTTTATGGTTAATAACGCTTATTTGGCCCTCTTGGTCTTAATAGCCCTTCATTGAGTGAATTAGTATTGGGTTGAAAATGTGGTAAGAAAAAAGAAAAAAAAAACGTATTGGGTTGAAAATAAGAATCAAACCTTTTCTTTTATTCTTTCATTTTATTTCTTTTTAATAAAAAATTTATTGTATATTAATTTAAGTTATTTAATATGTCTTCAATTTTAAATTCAGTTTGTTTTTTTTTTTTTTTTTACTTAATGTGTTGTACATGACTTCGAAATATAGTGAACATTATTCATTGTTTACTAACTTTTTTTTTATTCCTTCATTTTATTTGTTTTAATAAAATTTATTTTTAAATATTAATATTCCTTCATTTTTGTATTTTTATATTTATACTTACAAAAATGATAATATATCACGTGCATCGCACGTGTTTTAAACTAGTATTAATTAAATGGGTCAAGCTTGACTTATATTTTATAGAAATATTGCACGGTCAAGTGGTGGAATACACACGCCATCAACTTCACATTCATTTTATTGTCAAAAAAAAAAAAAAAAAAAAAAAAAAAAAAAAAAAAAAAAAAAAACTTCACATTCATTTTTCCACTAAGCCATTTAAAATAAATTGTTTGTGTAGACTCTCACTCTCTGCCACTATTTTTCTTTTAATTCTACGGAGTTGAAGTGGTTTTCTTTTTCTTTTTTTTTTTTCTTTTAAAAACATTTCTAAATATCTTTTAAAAGATAAATCTTCTCTTGGTAAGATGGTTTTGAGTAAATAATTTGTTGAATTATAAAAAATATACCTCTCAACTTTCAAAATTTTCATTTTAGTATTTTGGAGTTTGTTTTAAAACAATCCTTCAAATATTTTTTCGTTAAATTCATGAATGGAAAATGATCATGTTTATGCACATGTATTGTTGTTTATATAAATAAATTTGAACACATTCCTGAAAGAAAAAAAAAAAAAAAAAAAAAAAAAAAAAAAAAAAACATCGGTTTTTTTTGTCAACAAATTTAACGGATAATGTTTCAAAGGGTCATTTTGAAACAAACTTCAAAGACTAAAATAAAACTTTTGAAAGTTCAGAAGTATAATTTAAACCAATCTCATTGTCCAATGATATTTTGATAATTTAACCTAAATAATTTTATTAGAAGATGGGTTTTTTTTTTATAAGGAACGTTTTAAGATATAGAGAGAGAGAGATTTAAAATTGTCTATCAGATACCCACCTAAATATGGTAGATAACTTCTATTTTAGTTTTCCAACAAAAGCATAGTTCAACTAGCATAAAGTTGTACTAATGATGAGAGGTTTGTGGTTCGAATCCTTCCACCCCACGTATTTTCCAAAAAAAAAAAATTAATTTGTAAGTTGCCAATATTTCTTTGAATTGTGATATTCTCAACCATTAAATTTAAAAAGAAATGTACTATGTTTATCTATATTATGAAAGATGAAACTTTCCCACCAAATAATTAATGGTAGTCACATATATGGTTTGTAGCAATAGACTTTTGCATGTGATTGCCTTTTGTTTGGACAGAAATAACCAAGAGAATAAGTGGTCAAAATCTAATAGGAATTAGGATGCATCAAAAGGAGAAAAAAGTGGTTAGATTATAGATTTAGTGCACAAACTTGAAGTTAGATCTTGTATTTTACAAATTTCAATTATATTTCTAAAATTGGAATTATATATCGATATAAATTTTGACAGGAATACCATCAATGATATGCTAACATGACACAACTCTTTTATAAATGTTCGTTGAGTTAATGTGATGTAATAATAGTTGAACAACTTAACAATTTAATCATGTTAGTATTTCCATTTTCTTATTTGTGTTAATGTACAAAAACAAAATAGAAATATAATTTAAAGTTTAAAATTGTGATTCTAACTTTTTAAGGATAAATTTATAATAAATAAATAAAAAAAAACTAAAAAGAACATTCTATTTATGCTTGGAAATTATTAAATGAGGTTACCATAATGTGGCTGCCTCTTTAAAATCCTCAAATGTAGATCTTCAATTTTGTCGGTCTCCTAATGACCATTGGATATAAAGTGAAGTATTTTTACAATTTTTCTCTTACATCTAAGGGTGCAAAATTCAACCTCATTGGTACCAGCCTGATTGAATAATTTCTCTTTTGTGGCATGTGTATTGATTTTTCTTTTAGGTCATGAATCTTGCTTTCTATTTTATCTTTAATTAGTAAGTCTTTGGTTAGTTTGTCTTGGAGTTGAAAATTAGGGGTGTGGCCAAAGCGAGCTTAGCTTAGCGGTAATTGGCATGTACTCTGGACCATGAAGTCAGAGGTTTGAATCATCCCACCCCCAATTGTTGATGTACTCAAAAAAAAAAAAAAAAAATTAGGGAGTGTGTGATTTTTATTTTATTTTATTATTTTTTTGACCATTATTTTATTTATTATTTTTTTTTAAAAAAAAAATTATTTTATTTTATTGATACATAGGGAGTGTGTGATTGAATCATGATGAAAAGACCTTTTTGTCCTATATCCTAAATTTGTGGGAAATTGTTGTGGGTGACCCTTTAATATATAATATACTTTTTTCTTTTTTATAAATGGTTTTCTAAGTATTTCAACTTCACTTTTTTTTTTTCTTTTTCATTTCAACTTCACTCTTGATGTGTATTGATTTTTTTTTTTTAAAGAATCAAGTGATATAATATTGTTATAAAGTATTAAAATCCATAGACATCAATTTATAAATTTAATTCTTGAATTGAAAATATACCTTATATTTAATTTTGATGAAATATATCTTTCAACCTATGAAATAAAAAATCTCCTCACTCGGAAAAAAAAAAGTATTTCCTAATGATATGATTAAAAAAATTCTAAAATATGATAGGAAAAAAAAATTAAACATATCAGTTTAGCGACAAAATAGAGGAGGATAAATTTTCATGATCAATATAGAATTTAAACTAAGAAGGCGTTATTGAATTAATGTGTTATTTTCTTTTTTGTTCATCAAATATGAATAGAGGATCGAACATTCATCTTTAGAAAATGTGATAGAAGTCTTATCCATTGAACTATGTTTAGATAGATAAATAACATGCAATTTTAACACATATACACAAATCTTGGCTACTAACTATCATAATAATCTTAGACACATTAAATTTTTCTATAAAACAAATATAGTTGTGGTTTATAATAATCTTAGACATATATATAAAATTGTTTAAAATGTTAAAAATGTATTATAATTATATGATAGCTACTCGAACACATATTCACAAATCTTGGCTACTAGCTATAATATAATTATATTATATATTTTTTTTTGAAAAAATTTATATTTTGATTTTTGAAAAATACTTAAGGTTTATTGTTTGTCTATTAAAGCAATCCACCAAAGTATATGTTTGAGAGTGAATTTTAAATGACTAAAATCACTTTCATCACCAACAAAATCACATAAAACATGTCTTTAATAATTTAAAATTAATTTGATGTTTGACTTTACACTTTTAAAGTTAAACCCAATTTTCATATCATCAACATTATTTTTTAATTATTAAAAGCGTGTTTAGAGAGATTTTGAATATGCTAAAAATTATTTTGATAATTTCATAGTCACTTCCAAACATATCTTGAGTTTATGACATCCTTAGATATTCATGTGGCAATCCTATCATAGTCGAAATTATTAGATGTCTGATCGAGATATTCGAATGATAAGTTAAATCGGTGAAAATAACCCATCAAATTCAAATTGCAATTTTTTTTTAAATATATATATTATATTATATATATTTTTTTCCATTAATTAGTCAAGCAAAAGTAGTTTACCATATCAACTAATTTCCATGTCTCAATAATTGCATTGCATTTATTATATAGCTTTTAGGGATAATATTTATTATCCGTTCAGAAATATTTATTTATTTATATATATTTGCAATTTTAAATATTTGATAAAAGATGGATTTCCCTTGTAACATATTTTGATTTATATGATTTCAGATCCTCTTTTAAATTGAAAAAAAAAAAAAAAATCAAAATTTGAACCAGGAATTTAGCAAGTATAGTATCAATCCATATCATAAATTTCTAGTTTCATCAAATTTAACTCTAAACTTAATTATATTACAATTTTTATTTTGTGTCAATTTCTACTAAATTTGTTGACTGCTTTTAACAAAACGTGGAGTAAAAAACTAAGGTCTCGTTTGATAACCATCTGATTTTTTGTTTTAGTTTTTGAAAATTATTAAGCTTCTACCCGCATACTTCCACCTATATTTTTACTTTATTATTATCCCAACTTTAACGTGGAAATTGTGACAAAAATAAGCCTAGTTCATTGGTTAATACGTATATATCCTACTTTCTCTAAAATGATTGCAAGTTTGAATCCCTGGTTGCACCTAAATGTCAACCTAAAAAATTTATGAAAATGTCAACCCAAACAAAATATGACGGGCTAAGTTGACATATATTTTAATATGAATAAATTTCCATCAATATTTTTTTTATAGCTACTAGTCTATTAACAAATGTGACCTATGTAAAATTATTTTGGAAAAAAAAAAAACAATTTATACCCTAAAATTTACCCAAGGGGTAACTTTTTTTAGTTCAAATTGTAAATCAATTTAGATTCTTTGTTATGATGCCACAATGGTACGATGTTGTCCACTTCTAACATAAGTCCTTGTGGTTTTGCTTTTGGTTCATCCCAGCAGGTCTCATACTCGTCATTCCTTATATACTCATGATCGCCCCCTTATCTATCCAATATGGGAAGTTGGTCGCACACTCCTAATAATTAATACTCAAAATGGCTAAAATTAATTGTTAGTTCTAATTTACTATATAATTATAATAATAATAATAGTTTTCAATAAATTTATGAGATTGAAAAAAAAATATATGATTCAATTCAATATTACTTTTCATGAACTAAATAAATAATTTATCTTTTTCAATCATAGCAAAGTTAAAAAAAAAAAAAAAAATTATCAACTTCGTCCTAAAGAAGTTGATGGTTGAACCAACCTCATAATTGTTGAACTAAGAAATGGAAAAAAGAAAAATACGCCATCTATCTCCATTTGTTTAAGTTAATTTTATCATAAAAATTTTAAAATTTATTTTTTCTTAGTCCTGTATTTGATAATCATTTGATTTTTTAAAATGATATTTGATTTCTCTTTGTTTTTCTATGGTTTTCATCTTTCTTAAGTTAGCATTTGAATTCTCAGTCAAATTAAAAAAAAAAAAACAAAAACAAAAACTATTTTTTAAAAAATAGTTTTTTAGTTTTCAAAACTTAGCTTTAATTTTGAAAACACTTGTAAAAAGTAGATAACACAACAAGGAAGTCTATAGGTAGAAGTAGTGTTTATAATCTTGATTTAAAAAGACCAAAGCAACCAAAAATCAAATAGTTATTAATTGAAACCTAGGCCTATTTTGATAACCCCGTTTTCTTATAATGATTTTTATCTTTGTTACACATTTTAATTTTTAGCTAAATTCAAGAAAAAAAAAACAAACAAACAAACTTTTGATAATCTTTTTTTAATTCTTTAAAACTTGATATAAATTTTAAAATATGGTAAGAAGATATATAACATAACAAAGAATTTTATATATGAAAGTAAGTTTAATTTCAAAAACTAAAAATAAAAAATAAAATAGTTTTCAAACGGACTTTCGTAATTTTGTTTTTTTTTTTAAACAAAAAATGGAAAAATAAAACTTTCGTAATTTTGTTTTAATGATTTGAACATTAAAGTTAATAAATATCTCTTAAAGAACTAAATGATAACATTGCTTACCAACTAATTAATGAAAAAGAAAAAAAAAATGATATTGCTATGCTCTTGTTGCCATATCAATGTAGAATTGAGTGGTTATAATATTTTTGTTTAATTATAAGTTCCAATCTCACCAATGTAAAAATAAAATAATTAAGAAATTTATGATTTTTTTTCAACAAGTAGAGATAAAAATTAAAAGTTAAAATATCATTTTAGTCCATATAATATGAAATTTATTCTATTTTAGTCCCGATATTTTCAACGTTTAAATTTAGTTTCTATACTTCGATAACTTTAAAAACTAATATTTGAGTATAGTGATAAAAATTTATATCTTAATCAATTTTTTTTTAGTACAACAACATTCGTTTAGGGAAATTCAAAATTTTAACTTATTAGTCGATGATATATGTCAATTACTGTTGTTATGATTTGGGATTATCTTAAACAAAATTGAATTTCAACGTTGAGGGAGATGATGAAATTGCTTCTGATATTGGAGTGTGGTTTGATTGAAGCTTGCATTTCTGAGTTAACTCAGATTTTAACTTACATGATTATAATTCTAAAGAAAAAAGAAAGCTTTCCAAGATTGATCAAAAATGAAGAAAGTGGGGTTGAAGAACAAGACTCAACTTTTTGAAATTTCCTTTCTTTTTCATGTTTCTAGAACAACTTTTTGTATTTTTCTTCACTACCCAATTCACAAAAAAGTTCAAAATTCAATTCCATTCAACTACCAAGTCCTAACTGACCCAAATAATTCACTCGCCTTCAATCTTTTTCCTGTACGTTTGGACTTTGCGAGGAATTTGGGCGGCAATAACTCTGATTCCCAATACCCATATGCTCCTTCTCGACGGCTCAATCGTCTCTTTCAAACTTCGACTTCTTCGCCTTCCAATTATCTCTTCAATCATCCGCCATTGCCGTCTTTCCCAAGCTCCCTTCCCAAATGCAGTGACTTAATTCCTTGTAAATTTGTGTCTCTCTCTGTCTTTCCCCTTTTTTCCAGCGAAGTTCAAAAGCCCCCTTGAGATGGGGAAGAAGCGAGTGATGGTTCCGGTCGAGAAGCTTGACTTATCGGCGGTCAAATACGAGAAGGAGGTGATCCAAGGTCATCTTCTAAAACCCTTTTGATTTCTTTGGTGAATTGTGATTTTGTGATCGAAATTTGTAGGGTAGAAATGGGTTGAAATTTGATTTTGATTTTGGTTTGGCAGCTCCTCATTTGGCTGGGTTTCTCTTCAAGCTTTTTGTTGGGATTCTCGAAATGCCTGTCATTGGTTCTTTTGTGGTCTCCATATTGAAGAAGCAGAATAAAATAGAGGAGGTTTTTTTGACTTTTTGTTTTCTTTCGTTTTCTTTCTGTTTGATTATTTTAGCTGCTAGTTTTGTGGTTAGAGGAGATCGTTGAAGTTTCTTTGTATTCTTGCCATTGGCAGCTGCTGCTGAATACAGTGATACCAGAGGCTCCTATGTTTAAGCCTGAATTTCCTCCTCAAGGTCCTTTGTTTTTTATTGTGCGATACAGTGTATGTTAGTTGCTTAGTCATTCAGCTTATCCATTAAAGATTAAACTTTCTGCAATCATATCAGCGTCTTTCTTGAGATGTCTTGGTTAGGATTATGGAGAGAACCATTATTGATACTATCGAAGTGTAATAGATTTTGATTTAGTTGCTAACATGAGCACAACTTAATGGTTAAGGCATCACTTTCTTCCCTCGAGGTCGTAGATTCAAGTCTCCATCCCAACATTTGTGAATTTAAAAAAAATTGTAATGGATGTTGATTTAGTTTTCACTCCTGAGAATTGATAATTACCATTGTATCATTTAAGGGGAGTTGAAATGGTGAAAATGGTGAGGGGAGTTGAAAGGGGAGTTCAAATGGCGCAAATTTATCATATGATGGGATAAAAAATGGAATAGTAGTCTTAATTTAACTAGGCATTGCATATGATCTACCATTTAAACAATGCATCCAAATAATGTATGATCCTCCAACACCTCCAAGCACTGAATTGCTCAATATCTATGTTACGAATTTAGAAGAAGAGCCTGTTATATCCACCCTTGATGAAGATGGGAAACCTGAAGACCGAGTGGACATAGCTTTGAAGTGTCTCCCACATTATGATCCCACTGCCCAAGTTAAGAGAGACCCGTCTTCCCCATTCAGATATTGGAAAATTCGTGACTATGCACATGCTTATCGGTCGAGGCTGGTGACCCCTTCCATGGTATTGTATAACTAGCTTTTTGTTGCCTGAATTTTGTTCATCTGTAGTCAACTTTCCTCACCAACTGAACGAACTAAAGTGTTTCCATTATGACATTGTATTAGGTCGCAGAACAAATAATCTCAGTTATACAGGAGTTCAATCACAAAAAACCACCATCACCTCTATTGATTTCTTTTGATCCTGAGGAAGTCATGAAACAAGCTGCTGCTTCTACACAGAGGTTTGAGGAAGGTATTGTGGCTCATCGTGCTTATCGTTTTTGCACATTTCTGTTTTCTTTTATTCCTTTCCTATGATAAGAGACGGTTTAAAATAAGTTGCCATAATCACTGATTTGCTTTGGTTGTTCAGGAAATCCTTTGTCTATCTTGGATGGGATATTCATAGCAATCAAGGATGATATAGACTGTTATCCTCATCCAACTAAAGGTTAACAATCTTGGGCAGAACTAAAGGTTTTCCATGAAGTGTTGTAGATTAAGGTTTTGATTTTATGCTTACAGGTGCATCAACATGGATGCATGAGGTACGCCCTGTGAACAAGGACGCGGATTCTGTTTCAAGGTTGCGTAGATGTGGGGTAATATTTGTAGGGAAAGCAAATATGCATGAGTTGGGTATGGGTACAACTGGCAATAATCCAAATTATGGGTATGTATTGCTTATCACTGACTTGACAATGTTAATTGATGTTTGAGATGCATCTCTCAGGCATATATAATGCTATATCGCTTATCTCTGCAAATTGAATGTTGGAGGTTGCATTCTTGATTGTATGTTTGGAAATAGTTGAGTCGTTAATTATTAAATGTTACGCCTTATGATTTCATTGGGTCATTTGGGCTTGCAGAACAACGAGAAATCCTCATGCACCTGATAGGTACACAGGAGGGTCGTCCTCGGGTCCTGCAGCAATTGTTGCTTCTGGTATATGTTCTGCTGCACTTGGAACAGATGGTGGAGGTAGGGAACACACTTTTCTTAGATTCTGTATTCTTGATTTTCTGTATTTTACTTTTTAATGTAGCACAATGCGTTAGGATGTTTCATTCCAATGAAAAGCTTTATTTTCTTCCAGCAAATAAAACTGAAAAGTCAGTCGTTTTTGGTTCATAATAAAAATTTTAAGATAACGCATAATGGCAGGTTCAATTCGTATTCCTTCCTCTCTTTGCGGTGTTGTGGGCTTAAAAACAACGTATGGGCGGACAAGTATTAAAGGGTATGCCCTTCAACTAATATATATATTCAAGAAATATACTAGCTAATAAACATGGACATAGACACGAGATATGGACCTGACATGGAATGGATATGGTGAAACATTAATTTCCATAAGTCTAGGACGTGTTAGTTGTCAAGGACCCATTAATTATAATATAATTTTTTTAAATATATATTTATATATTTATATAATTCTCATGCAAAAGATTTCTATTAGTTTACAATGCTTGCACATTTATAATACTGTCTTAGACCAAACTTTTCAAGATGCATTCAAAACAACTAATTAGTTTTCTGAATGATTTAACCTTTTAACTAAGGGAAGATTTAAAGGTCATTAACATACATTTATGTGTATTTCATGCTCAAACTTTATTATTTATTCCTGTATTTTTATTTATATCCATTATTTTTTAAGTTAAATAAATTTATACGAGTGCTTTCTTAGAAACTATTTTAGGATACTGTTGTTTTTATTTATTGTTATTATTCTTTTTCTTTTTTCTGATAAGAAATGAGAAACACTATTCAAAAGAATGGCCAACCAAAAACAATCTAGCGGGCATGGGATTGACTTGATTGAGGAATGAGGCCAACCGAGGAACTTCTTTAAAATGTACTTTTATGTACCCAAACGTGATGTTTTGAGGTTTAAAGTATTTTACGTAGTATATTCTTGCAATATACCTTGCAAATGGTAAAGAGTTCTGAACTTTGAATATTAGGAATGATGGGGGTTGACGGTATCTCAGTTACTCTTATTCTTTTCCCCCTTATTTATCCATGGAAAAACAATGGATTTCATTGCTGAACTTTTTCTTTGCAGTTCACTTTGTGATTGTGGGACTGTCGAGATTATTGGACCAATAGCGTCATCAGTGGAAGATATCATGCTAGTGTAAGTGATTCATATTGGGTGTCACCTTATATTATGGCACATTGACCTGAGCATCTTCATGCCATAGGTGACATTCTGATCACATTGCATTACTTGCCAATTATGATAAAAGAGATGAAATAAGCGTTGTGGGAGATTGCATTGAACCTTGAATGGTTAACTGTATGACATATTTATTCACTTGTTGTCACAATTACTTTCGTTAGTAGCTGGTGCTGCATGCTGCTTAATTAAGCACAATGGCAGATGAATCTTTTGATTTTGAATTTTATGCTGACCATTTTTAATATTTAGTGACATGTTAGTTGACTCAGAGCACTGGTTATAGTCTTCCCTTTTATGTCTTATCAGGTATGCTGCAATTTTGGGCTCCACTCCTGAGGATAAAATCAGCTTGAAACCAGTAAGAATTATAACCTTGTAAATAAGTAAATATAGAAACTTGAAACCAGCAAGTTTATGGACTGTAATTGAATAAATGTACAAAACCGCTCATGTTTTACACTTACTTATTGTCAAGCCTCCAACCATAAACCATTGATAAATTAAAACAATTGTTGTTGTAACCTAAATCGGAAAATTGAAGATTGGCTTAGTGAAGGCCTTGCGGCCTGGAACCTAAATCGGAAAGCCAAAGTTATTGCTTCTTGTGCCTTTAGGGCAACTCTTTGGAGTCTATGGATAGAGAGGAACGCTAGAACGTTTGAGGATAAGTCCTGCAACTTCGAAGCTTTTTGTGATAGTGTACAAAATACAGCATCATGGTGGATTTCTTTACACAAGAATTTTTTTTGTAATTACAGCTTGCTCATGATTATTAGCGATTGGCAAGCTCTTTTGAGATAGTTTCTTGGGCAGGGGCGATCTCCTCCCCTTGGCCCTTAGGCTGTATCTTCTTTTGTGATTAATAGATTTCTCTTATCCGTTTCTTATCAAAAAAAAAAAAAAAAAAAAAAAAACAATTGTTGTTGTAGGTGAGCCATGAACATAATGCAAAGAGTGTAGTGGACCAAAAAAAAAAAAAAGAGGAACTATTAGGCTGATAATTTTTCACCACCCCTCCCCCCCCCCAAGTCAAGTCGTGAATGACCATTGTCAGCTGATGAACTATTGTTTCAGATCTATTTTTCTTGCACATAAATTTACGACTAAATCATTGCTATGCACATTTCTAGGCCCCACCGTGCTTGCCGATTTTATCATCACATGATAATTTGAATATTTTGGGATCACTACGACTAGGAAAGTACTCACCGGTAACTTATTTTCTTGCCATCTAGTTGGTTATGTTTGATCATTCTATGTATCAGATGTTTTATTGAGCATTTCCCTCTTCTCTGACAGTGGTTTAATGACGTGTATTCAACTGATATCTCTGAAAAGAGTGAGGACATTCTTGAAAAGTTGACGAAAGCCCATGGTTGCAAAGTAAGCCCATTATTGTTATTTCTTTCTTAAGAAATGGCTTTCTCTGCTCTATGACGTATGCTAAGAGAAACATCTAGTTTTTTTAGGTAATATATGCATGTGAGAGTAATAGTAAAAGATATATCGGAGATAGAGTAGGCTAGCAGTAAGGACATGGAGGTAATTAGTTAGGGCCTCTTGGTTATATATAGGGGAGTTGGGAGCCTTAGAGGGGGATAATTTTCGGTATTGTCTTAGTGCGGGACTTTGGGAGAGAGATAGTCCTCTCGAAAGGCTATTGTTATATTGTAATTTCCTTTTGATATTGCAATATATTAGTATTTGTGTTTCCTATGTTTGGATACCTAACAATGTACTAATTATTCTTACACATTTTCTATACTTTTATATTGAAATTTGCAAGATTGAAGAAGTTGTGGTGCCTGAGCTGCTTGAAATGCGCACTTCTCATCTTGTTTCGATTGGTTCTGAATTTCTTGCTTCAGTGAATCCTGATTGTGAGGATGGGTATGTCACTTTGGCTTTCCGAAACTGGTTCCAGAAGATTTATCGCACTTCCTGCATCTCAAGACAATCTAGTTTTTTTTTTTTTTCTGTTTTTCCTTAAATTTTTTTTACTTGGAAAGAAGTTCCCAAAAATGAAAGAATTCCCATAAACTTTAAAAACTGGTTTCTCAATGAAAAAAAAAAAATTTAAGTTTCAAAAATAGGCTAAAGTGCGCATAGCTCAACGATAATTGACATTTACCCTCAACCAAGAGGTCAAGGGTTCGAATCTCCATATCTTCCAATGTTGAACTAAAAACAGAAAAAGAAAAGAAATTCAAAAGATTGGATTTCCATTTCGTGAGAGTCAGGGTTGCAATTGCCAACGACACTTCTTTTTTTTCCCCTTGCAGTATAACTTTTCAAACAAGGCTCTTATTTGGGAGAAAATATATAGGCAACATGCATAGTTCAGAATTTTTTCCTTCCAGCTACCAACAGCAAAAAAAAAAAAAAAAGAAAAGAAAAAGGAAGGATGTATTTAAATCTGTTTGCTACTTGCACGCAACCCTTGGAGGATTAACCTTATATTATGCCAGCCACACTTGACACCTTTTCCTTGTTTAGCTATCTAAAGTGCATGCTCTTACTCTCCTCATTTCAGGCTTTCTTTCAGATAAAGATTGTATCCAATGATTTTAGCTTTCATGATGTGAATATCTATTTTCTTCAGGAAAGGTAAAAGATTAACCTATGACAGCCGTACCAGTTCGGCATTATTTCGGTCATTTACTGCATCAGATTATGTAGCTGCGCAGTGTCTTAGGTGAGATAAACTAGGGACCAGAAAACCACTCGTAAAAGGTTTTTTTTCTTAAATCATCATTAGTACTTCGTGGTGTTTAATTTTCTTCCATTACTTTTATATGGATATAAGTAAATATCTTGATTATTTTATAACCATCGAAGCTTAATTAATTCTTAGATGTGTTAGAATTATCACTGTTCTGTTGCCTTATCCTCCCCCCCCCCCCCCCCCCCCCCCCCAAAAAAAAAAAAAAAAAAAACTCTGAACTATGAAGATATATTTTGTTTTAGGCGGAGAATAATGCATCATCACATGGAAATTTTCAAGAAGGTCGATGTAATCGTGACCCCGACAACTGGGTATGTTTTTCAGTCTCCCCTCCTGTCAATGAATTGAGTCTGTGGAGTCTGTTCTAATGCATATGATCATTTAGACTGATGTCGTCACTTATTAGTCGATAGACAAAATAAAGGAAAGATGAATCATAATCAATAAGGAAAAAGGACACTCTTCTATAGCAGTGATATTATGAAAACTTTTATAATTAATCCATTGAACAAGAGAATTAGTATACTTCACTTTTTATTATTATACAGTATAAACCTTATCAATAGTTGGTATAGAATACAGAGGTTATACATAAAAAAAATGATAATACAAGGAAGTATGAGCAAGCATACCAAATCAAATCAAATCTCCATTATAACAGATGCAATTTCATATATCCGGGTTTATGAGGAGGAGGATTTTGCTGTAGTTTTTCCAAATCAAAACTCCATTTCCTTAGAATCTATATATCGATGGAAAATTTGAGCTGCTATTCTGACCATCTTCTGTACAATGTAGAAAGATACCAAACATAACATATCTCTGTTTGCATAGCTTTGGTTGTGACCTTAGAATTGCTTTTGAGTTATATTCATTTTCTTTATCTAAATTATGTTCCTTTAATTATAACAGCATGACTGCACCACTTATACCTCCCAGTGCTCATAAGTATGGCGAGACGGATATGCCGGTTACAGGTTTGTGAGCATGCTGCAAATTAAGGTTTTACTCTGTTTACAAACTTATGAGGGTTTCAAAGAACATTGTTACTGTATAAGCCTGATTTGAAACACACGCACAAAACGAAAAATGAAAAATCCAAAATTAAAACATCCTCAAACTCAAACATACTCACATTTTTAGAAAACATTCCATCTAAAGAACTTTTTTGTGTGTAGAGGCCTTGGTAGTACAAGCAGATTTGATTATTTATTGTCATTATTATTTTTCCTTTTCTTGACAAGAAACAAGAACTCTTCCTTGATGTTTGAAAAGTTACAATCTATCAACTATCTAAAGAATATACAGAAGTAGACAAGAAGACCCCTCAGAGATTGCATGCATTCTGCTTGCATCCTAAGAACACAACAATAAAGAAGCTTTCCTGAATAACAAACTATAAGCCCCTCGAGACAAATCAAACTCACAACCCAGTTACAAGAAAGCTTTTCCCAATAAGAAATAATCTGATCAATTGAGTACTTTTGAAAAGAGCACACACCATGAACAAGCAGCTTTGGTTAATGATGAGGCGGAATAGCATTAGTTACCTGCAGGCTGCAGCTGCTATATCTATATATACTTTCACTCATGGCAAATTTCATGGCTTTGAATGGTGTTAGGTTATCTCATGCGGTTCATCATTGCGGCCAATCTTATTGGACTCCCTGCCATTTCCGTCCCAGTAAGTCCCCCTCCCAAATTTAGTAAATGATTGGTTTAAAGTCTTCTGGGAGAAACACATTCGATTGCGGTGTCTGCTTACATCAGCGTTCTTTCGGATATTAAGCTCCAAACAATTTTTTGGATCTGTTTTCATAAAGAAGAGAAGAAGAAAAAAAAAAAGATGGGACCATTATCACTGGGGTGTTAGTTATAAAGGTTGTTACAATCTTGGTTATTATCACTGTTTAAGGTGGGATAGTTTCTAGTACTACCGTAGTATGGAAAATTTTCCATAGTAAGTCCATTCATTGTTTGTCATGAAAGAAATATTTAAAAAATGGTGTGGGACCCATAGAATAAAATATTATATCATTAAATGACGTGTCAAATGCTGAATGGAGGGAGTATGTACTATGGTAGTACTAGAAATTTTTCTGTTTAATGTTAGCTTCCATTCTCAAAAGCTTTGCGATAATATATGCATTCAGTTTCATTTCCTTCAAATGTCATTTCTCTTTTCGAATTTGTTCGTGTTTCAGATTGGCTATGATAAACAAGGCCTCCCGATAGGCTTGCAACTGATTGGTCGTCCATGGGGTGAAGCTACAATATTACGTTTGGCTTCTGCGATTGAGGTACTGATTCTTGTGATCTGAAAAGAGCTCAAAGGATACATAAAATATGTACATTCTATGGCAGCAAAGACTTGTTTAATAATGTTCTTGTTTCATCTTCATGTTTTTGTTTCTAGTTTTACATTTCTTGTTTCTTCTTAAGAAATAGAACAAAGAAATGAAAACTTCGTTGAACAAACTCGAAGTAACGATTTCTATTACCCCCTTTTATCAACTAACAATCTTCTCCGGATTTTCCTAGGAATTACATGAAATTCCCAAGAAGCCAATGTCATTTTATGATGTTCTGAAAAGTTAAAGGCCAAGGGAATGATTCGACGACTTCGGTTGTTTCGACCTCTATTATCGATCGGGAGGAAACTTTGATGGTCTTTAGGTAATAAAATGTTCATCCTGAAGTAAGGATGAATAGTTCACATAAGAAATTGTGGAATTGTAATTTTCATGTGCTTTTCTGTATGTTGAGATGGCTCTATCTCCAGTTTGGAGAATGTACACATACACAGGTGATTCTGTGAAACGCCCTTTGATCCATCAGCCTCTACCTTACAGGTAAAGAGTAATGAGAGAGCTAAGGATTTAATCATTTACCTTTATATTTTAATAATTAAAATTAAAAAACTTCCTTATTGACATCCTTCTATATTTGAATTTATTTACTTTTTATGCTAAATTGTAGTTTTAATTCTTTGCTTTTAGTTTTAATCCAATTCTTATGCTTTTCAAGGTTACAGTATTGGTCCTCCTATCTTTGGTTAAAACTACCAAACATCCTGCAATTAGTGAGAACTGACAAAAAGTAATGTAATGAGGGTTTTTTTTTTGGCTTAGTTTTTATAGGAGCGCAAAAGATTAATACGTTGCCCGTCGTTACTAAGAAACGGAGGAAATAGGTATGAATCAATTCATTCTTCTTGTCCCAAAGATCTTACCATTTTCAAAGGAACAAGAGTTACATCTCTTTTCCATTTCCATTTGATAGATTTTTATGTGTTTTCACTTTCCTTCGAGACTTTGAAAAGTGAACAATTTTTCTTTGTAACACATACAAGATTCGTCATTGCAAAAATCAACCGACAAGATTGGACAAACTCACATATCATGAACAAAATGTCTGCTTGTTTATCACATTTACAAAGAACTTATCGTGTCTAGTAAGTTTTAATAGAACGTAGGGAGATAGAAGTTTAGAAGCATGAAGCCAAATTGAAACTAGGATTAAAGTAAGTTTTGGAAATGACCTACTACAAGCCATTTGCATTCCAAAAGTTTTGGAAAATTGTCTTAAATTGCACATGCAAATGGCTCCAAATTCTTGAAGATAATCTTACGAACATCGCACCGATCAAGCTCGAGAAGAAAAGATCTCTAAATTAGGTCAATATGGTGTTCATCCTTCTCGTAGAGACTTGTCAAGTAATGAATACTTATTTGAAAGATTAAGGAACCACAAATGAATGTTTACAACTCTTAGACGAGGGAAAAAATCAGGAAAAAAAAAGGTGTTACTGATTGTCTACTTCAATATGAGCGTTCATTCATTGAATGATTTTTATCTCTCTTTTGAACGAGGAGGAAATTTATGATTTTTCTTAATCCCTACCATGAAAATATATTGTTGATGTGCAATGAGATTCCTTACACATAAAGAGTGATTGACTGTTAAGATCAAATGTGTTTATAAACTATAGAGGTTCCAACAACTTCATTAATTTCTTTTTTCCTTTCCGTTTTGTGCAAAAAAAAAAATATATGAATTCCCATTGTTAATTTGAACTTTAAGAAAAAGAGAGAGATGGAATTGTTACCTAATAAAAATATTAAAAATCACTTTTGGTCTTGAATTTTAATGGAAGTAACAATTTAGTATTTGAACTTTGATTTATAACAATTTAGTCCATATACTTTCAAATTTGTAATACTCCTGAATTTTAATCTTTAACAATTTAGTCGTTATACTTTAAAATTTGTAACAATTTAATTCATATCTAAAAATTATCATTAAGATCTAATGAGATTTCTTACACACAGGTAGATTAATAAACTAATTAGAGATCCAACATGTTTATAAGCTACAAAATCTAAACCATTAAATAATAAAGATTAACATTTATTTTAATGACTAACATGAATTAAATCTTTACCAACTATATTATAAGAAAAAAAATCGTTACCAACTATATTATAAACTAAAGTTTAGAAACTTATTTGTTACCAAATGTGTTTGGTAACTAAATGGATACAGATTAAAGTGGAGGCAGACAGTGAATGGCCAAAAAGTGCTTTCTAACTGTCCTTTCTTAGGAAAAACACCATTTCTGAAACTGAACAATTCATTCAACTCTTTTTGTAGAAGCTCTTTTACTGCTTCTCCTAAAATTCATTACTCGCCGGAGGAACCACTGGATTCAATTTTCTTTCTTCTTCAATCCATCCATCGCCATAAATGAAGTTCTACAATGCATCGTAAGCTCATCCGACCCCTCTTCCCATGGCTGATCCTCCTCCCCCTCTTGATCCTCTGTCTCTACTCCTTAACATTGTCTCTTCGCACACCCATTTCGCCATCTCCACAAATCAAAAAGATTTCTGCGTCACCCACATGCAATCTCTTCAAGGGCCACTGGATTCGAGACCCCAATCGCAAACCCATATACGATCAGACTTGCCCATTTCACAGAAACGCCTGGAATTGCTTGAGGAACCAGAGGGACAATATGGGTTCAATCAATTCGTGGAAATGGGTGCCCCAAACCTGCGATTTGCCGCAGATTGATCCGTTCAGGTTTCTGGATCTGATGAGAAACAAGAATATTGGGTTTGTTGGTGACTCTTTGAATGAGAATTTCTTGACTTCCTTTTTGTGTAGTCTTAGAATGGCTGATTTGGGTGTAAAGAAGTGGAAGAGGAAAG
Source organism: Luffa acutangula (assembly GCA_036850905.1). Lineage (NCBI taxonomy): Eukaryota > Viridiplantae > Streptophyta > Magnoliopsida > Cucurbitales > Cucurbitaceae > Luffa > Luffa acutangula. The sequence goes on from CM072098.1 coordinate 1,603,647, forward strand.
GGGCTTGGAAGGGTGCTTATTTTCCAAAGTTTAATGTGACGGTTGCTTATCACCGAGCAGTGTTGCTTGCCAGATACAAGTATGATTTGTAGCTTTTTGCTGTATTTGTTATCATTATTGTTATTGAATCAGTTAAAAGTTGCACATTCATCTAATCTTGCAACTTTGCATTCCCAGCTAAAAATGGAAAGTAGCTATTAGTGTTTAGAATTTTTAGACTTTTTTGTGTTCTAAGTCAGCTAAAATAGAACTTCAGAAGTAAAATTTCTAAGTTAGCAACCGTGATTTACTTAATTCTGTACTGTGATTTTGTAAGAGGATCTTTGCTTCAAACTTCTTTACAAAATTTGGAGTGTTTTGGATCCGTCTAATGACGTTTCTTCTATTCTTCTTTTTTAGAGGCGTACAATTTCAGCAATGTAGTGAGTTTTGTGGTTGTAAAGAGTCTTGGAATGTATGAGAAAGTTTAGAGAAGTCAAGATGTAGACGTACTTCTGGAGTGGAAATGTCAGATCTGATGGTTTTTTCTCTTATTTTTGCTGGTTTATGGACTGCTGTGTAGGTGGAGTAATGTTTGTAATGTACAATCTTTTTTAGTTAAGAGTCTTATAAAAAAAAATCTTTTTTAGTTAAGAGTTATAAAAAAAAATTCTTTTTTAGTTGAGAGGGCTTGATATCTTATCCTCTTCAGTAATATCAATACTATATGTTTTTGAATGAAAACCAGGCAGAGTTATGTTATAACTCCGATATCATGTCATATTTACCACTTAGTCTGTGACATTTATTTTTTAGCTGTCTAAAACATGTTTTGAGTTTCATGACATGCTGTTATATGTCTTCTCAGATATTCTATGTTGATTGGGTGTAGGTATAATATAGCAATGTATTTTTTTGTTGAAAGAAACATAAATTCTCAACTCTGAACAAAATAAATATTGCTTGTTTGTGAAATTGAAACTTGATAAGTATTTTCAGTTTGCTTTATTTCTTTCCCATGAACAGTTAAATTCATTCTTATGTTCTTTGTTACTGATTAAACAAAGGTGGCAGCCGAAGCATTCTGCATCTGGTGACCAAAGTCAATCAGAAGGAGTCTATCGGGTAGATGTTGATATTCCTGCAGATGATTGGGCAAACATCACCAACTTCTATGATGTTCTCTTATTTAACACTGGCCATTGGTAATTATTTTTCCCTCTTTAGCAGTATGATAGTTAATCCACACAATTTTTCCAATGCCCTCAATGTATTGCTTTTATTTGTTAGATACTAAGTAGTCTATGTGAGTGAGTGGTTATGTTGGAAGCTCAAGTAATTTGATGGTTGTCTGTTGGAGGGTTGCTCAGGGAGGAAACTGAGTTGCTTGAAGTACAAAGATCTGTATCTTTGCATTCTCTCATTATTTGGCTATTTAACGTTTAATTAGGCGACTTTGGTTTTTATTGTTGTAATATGTGTATTAGGAATCCGGGGTATAATTTTTTTTTTTTTTTTGATATCCGTGAGTGTCTGAGCCAGCTTACCCGCACCTCGACTAATCTCACGGGACAAATCCGGGGTATAATTTAAAGTGAAACTTAGGAGTTAGGTACATTCTTGAGAGAATTGCATACCTGCACTCGTGTATATTTAATTAAACTTTGGTATCCAGTATGTTCATGCTATTCTTCAGTCTCACAAATACATATAATTATATGCATGTTTAGTGTCTGAGGTCCTTCCAATTGGTAGACTTGTAGTTCAAAATATTATCACTAAGTATAAGCACCTTGATAGCCATGCGCTCAAGCTGTGATTCACATTATGACATTGTTTCTTTCATCAAAATAAATAAATATGTAACCTTAATGATATAGTTTCTCATGGAAAGAGAGATTGCTATGGTATTCTATTGTTTAAATAGGTTAATCTACCATTTCTCATTGGAAATGTTAAGTTGTTTTCATGGAAAAGCATAAGGAACTTAGATAGGATAGGCAATGAAGTAGGAGTATTCTATGTTAAATTTTAGTAATGAGACAAAACTTCCCCTTGGAGGCAGCCCATTGAGCTTTATGTTTGGGAGCTGATTGGATTCTGAAAAGTGAAAAGACCTTTTAGAGGCTCTTGGTGGGGACTCTTATGTGGGCCATTTGATAAAATACTCTTTAGGACTTTCTAGTTATTCTTCTTTTGACACTCAATCGAAGAGTCCTTTGTAACTCCTTCGGCTAATTAGGATGTTTCCTCGTCCTCCCCTTTTTGTACTTTTCTTTGTCGAAAATTCTCAATTTCTATTTTTTGTGAAGACCGAAAAGAATTGTTAATTTGGTGGTGCTAATAATGGGGGCTTGGTTATTATTAATACTACGATGAAGTATAAGCCCCTAGGTCTCCAAAGTGGTTAAAGGGGGAAAATGATTTAATATGGCTTTAGATTTATTACCAGTGAGTATGCAGTTGTTCAATATGGTTGGGCTTAGAAGTCAGATTGGTAGCAGGAGTTCTCCTTAGACATTTATTATGGGTTTAGGATATGATTTCCTTTGTAGGTAAAACATAGAAGCAAAATAAGCTTTCAAGATGTGTAGGTGGATAGCAAAGTTTGAGCACTTGCTAGATCTTTCTCCACTTCAGAAGTATAAAGGAAGTTTGGAATGTGGAGCACTGTTGTTGCGACTCATAGGTAGATTGAGGAATGAGCTTGACAAAAATTTAGAAAGTTACTGTTCAAAACTTGTGCTTAGATGCTATGATGTGAAATGTGGATAAATCAAGATCTTGTTCTTGCAGGTTATTCTTTGGTCACTTCATAGAATGCTAGGGGGCTGCTATCCTGTGTAAGGGAAGCTAAGACTCAAGTAGATTGATGGGTTGTGCGATTTCTGAACATTGTTTTTAGATAATACAATTTCAAACTGATTTTTTGCTAGTCTTTTCAGTGGTAATGAATTTTCTTTCTTTATTTATTTAAGAAGAAACCAAGCTTTCACGAAGAACAGAAGAATAAGAAAACGAAGAGCCACAAAATGAGCTAAGAAATTAACCCAATGGTGTGTTCTTCCTTCATCCTTGGCAAACTTAACACTTGTGTTAGAATACTAACCTAGTTTGAGTGTGCTCCATGTAAAAGATAAAAGATTACTTTCAACTCTTTCGTTGCCAGTTTTCTATCTCACATGGCAGATTTTCTATCAGGTGGGGTTATGATAAATTTCCAAAAGAGACACCCCTAGTTTTTTATCGTGCTGGTCAACCAATACTTCCGGCTCTGGAGATGATGGATGGACTTAAACTTGTTCTTAAACTTATGGTCTCCCACATACAAAAAGAAATTCCTAGCAAGACACTCAAGTTTTGGCGTCTACAATCTCCCAGACATTTTTACGGTGGTGAATGGAATCAAAATGGCAGCTGCTTGTTCAATGAACCCCTTGAGGAATCCCAGGTGAGCAAACTTTTCGTTGCATTTAAAATTGCCCCTCTATTTAACTTTCCTCTTCCACAAGGTGATTTTAGTAATCATACATACCTGGACAGCTAGACATTTGGTTTGATCCAAGCAACAATGGGGTGAATAGAGAAGCAAGAACAATAAATCGTCTCATTGACGAGGCAATTCGTGGCATGGATATTGAGGTTCTTGATCTTACTCATTTGAGTGAGTTCAGAGCAGATGCCCATCCAGCCATTTGGTTGGGAAGAAAAGATGCAGTTGCAGTTTGGGGCCAGGACTGTATGCATTGGTGCTTACCAGGAGTTCCAGATACTTGGGTTGATATTTTGTCTGAACTGATCAGTCATCACTTAAAGACAGGTTAATTGATGGTAAGAATATGTCAAGATTCGAGTCCAAGATGTGTGCAGATTTTTCCCACGACAATCCTCAGCACGAGAATACGATATTCTCGTGCTAATAAAAGTTCTGGATCTTGAAAAATTTAGACATTGACAAGAAAAGAGGCGCTCTGAGCTAGTCCAACCAAGGGCAGTTTGGTTAGAGCCATTTGGAGGAAAAGCTTTCTGTGCTGCTTCTGTTGGGAAGTAATCTGATCTTGACGATTTTTCTACGAAGTACATTGAAAAGTTGAGTTTCTTCTCTTCCTTTTTTGTCTCACACACACAAAATGATACTTACCAGATTACATGTATCATTGGCATTGTAATTTCTTCATTGTTAACAGTTCTATGCTCATATCCAATTGTTCACCGTTGTATGTCTCCAATTCTGAGTATTGTACAATTTTTTGGTCTATAACTACAGATATTGAAGAACTAGTGAAATCATTGCCGTCAATTGGCCAAGAGAAATATCCCAGAATATGCTAAGCAGATTATATAAGAAATTCACAAGATACTTACCAGATTACATGTATCATTGGCATTGTAATTTCTTCATTGTTAACAGTTCTATGCTCATATCCAATTGTTCACCGTTGTATGTCTCCAATTCTGAGTATTGTACAATTTTTTGGTCTATAACTACAGATATTGAAGAACTAGTGAAATCATTGCCGTCAATTGGCCAAGAGAAATATCCCAGAATATGCTAAGCAGATTATATAAGAAATTCACAAGATGATCAGGACTATGACTAAAAAGCAACAGAAGCAACATTTTTCACCAGATTTCCTTTATTTTATGTCCATAATAAAACAATGAATCAATGTCACAATGTGAATCACAGCTTGATTTCTCTCTATAATCTCTCATTTCGATACATACTTTGCTATCCGCATCCTCGGGCAATTTGCCCCATGAAATGCCAACGGCATTAAAGATTATCAACAGTGGAAGAGGGAACAGAACCACCAACAGAGTACAGTTACAAGCAGTCACAAGATATGAATATTGTAACTGTAAGAATATCAACAAAAAAATCACAAAAAAAGGAACCTACTTCCGGCCACGATCAACTTTTGCTCTAATCTTATCTTCCAAGACGGATAAATCTGTCTCGAGATCGAACATTCTGTTAATAGCATGCATATTCTGAAGTATCTCATCCAACGTTCGGCTATCATTGCCATCACATCTCAAGTGCTGTATTGGACCATGAAGTAATTTGTTAGCTATACCCAGGCTAAGATCATTAATGGCTACTTTCTTTTTCTTTGGGATGTCTTCACCCATTTTGGACAAACATTTGTCTAGTTCAGAAGCCCTGATCCTCTCAACATAAGCTCTAAACTTCTTGATGGTAGGAACGGTTTCAAGGGAATCCTTCCAGGCTTCGAATTTGTCTATTTCTTCTGCAATTATCGACTGAGCCTCCTGAACTTTCTGTAGTCTATCCTCCTTGTTAGCAGCCACAACTTCCTTGAGATCGTCTACGTTGAAGACAGAGACTGTCTCAAGATCTGATACACATGGCTCCACATTTCTAGGTACTGATATATCGACAAACAGACGCCTTCCTGTTTCTGTACGTGCAGGAGGGAGCGTAGCTACATGTTCTTTCATGAATAAGGGCATTTTCGATGCAGTGCAGGTGAAAATGACATCTGACTCTGCAGCACATGCTAAAATCTCTGAAAGAGGTTTGTAGATTATCTCAACATCCTTGAGCTCCTTGCTTAGAGCATCAACACTATCCTGAGTTCTGTTCACAACCACCATCTTCCTACATCCTTTTGCAATCAAGTGTTTGATCACAAGTTTTCCCATTTTTCCTGCACCAACTACCATCACTTCTGCAGTGGCATATGAAGATTCTGGAAGTTTCTTCTGTGCAAGCTCCACAGCAGCTGAACTGACAGAAACCGACCCCGAGGAAATATTGGTCTCGGTTCTAACCCGCTTACCCACACTGATTGCATGCTTGAACAACCCACTAATTTTTCTGTCAAAGCCAGCTACACCTTGCCCTGTTTTTACAACATGCTTCACCTGAGCAAGGATTTGACCTTCTCCAAGCACAAGAGAGTCGAGACCCGCAGAAACTTCAAAGAGGTGCTGAGTTGCATCATTATTGTATAATAGAACCCTATGCTTACAAAGCTCTGAAATAGGAATTCCACTTCTCTGCCAGATGGAAAGAATAGGAAGAAAATTAGGAACATGAACCTAGAAAGTCGTTTGATAGAAACAGTATGCATAGAAATAATTGTACACACCTTGGACATCCATTCTGTCACTTCTTTAACCCCACGATGCTGCGACAATGCTACAACATAAATCTCTATCCGGTTACAAGTACTAAGAACAGCAGCTTCTTCTATATGGTTCAGAGCACAGAGTTCACCAATGGCATGAGGCCATTGAGCTTCCGGAATGGCAAGTTTCTCGCGTAACTCCACTGGTGCAGTGTGAACATTAAGCCCAATCACCACAATACTACTCCTTTCTCTTGTATATCCTGCCCAAATGGAAAAAGGGGTAACAACAATTAGCTCCAAGTACAACTTTCAGAGCTACTCATGACCAAAATTGCTTCCATTGTAAATCCAACCCACTCTTGCGAAGAACAAGAAAAATATAGTTTATATTCCTAAAAAATAGAAGTCTAGAGAAAGTGTTTTCATGATCCTCTTCTTTAAAGAAATGTCCATCAAAATAACGAGTCCCATCGATATCTACACATCTGAAAGTGCCAAATGGGTCAAGATGGGCAAAATCCCATGAAACTAATTCAGTAAACGACCAGTAACCAAATATTCCGAGCAAACTATTATTTCATTACAAGAAAATGTGAGCAATTCCAGACCATCAGCAGAAGACAATTGAAGCAAATCAACATTCAAACATAAGCATCATCTCAACAAAACTAAAATTCATCTCAATACTCACTATCAACAGAAGATGTTTTCAGCAATTCGAGAGCCGAAAGCCCAGCTGCAGTCGAACCGATCCGATCGCCTCGAACCAAGGAGGAACTGGGATCGATCTCGCATCTAGGACCCCAAGAGCCTCCCCTCCGCAACGCAAGTCTCTTACCCTTAAAGGGCTTGAAGAACACACGCACAGGAGCAGAATACGAGGTGGAAGGGGCAATAGATTCAACACTCGGACATTTAAAGCACGTCGTTAAACCGCCCACAGCAGCCGCCATTGGCAGGAACAAGAAAACCAAAAATGCAGCTCAAAATCTAAGAAACCCCTCACCAGATCGAATCGCAGAGACCCAGAAACGGGCTGAGATCTGAAGAGAAAAGACCGAAGCGAAACCGCATCGGCTGCGGATGGGGTTGGCCTTATATACAACTTGGACGAAATGAATCGATGATTTGACGGAAGAAATTCAAAGCTCCATCTTTTGTTTGATTTCTGTAATTTTATAATGGAGAATGTGAATGATTCAAAGATGGGGTTTGGTATTTGGTGCGGAAAGTTTGACCAAAGAAAGGAACACACGTTTTGGTCGAGCTGAGGGGTCCAATGGCGGCCGCCATATGGTCGGAAGGAAAGTTCGTGGCTTTCAGGCGGGAAAATTGTGCCCTAATTTACATTCGTTGACCAAAAGAGGAAAAGAAATGTGCCCTAATTTTAAAATGGATTGTTCAATCATGAAAGAATCACATGGAGAATATTTTGTTTTCACACGGTTGATTGATTGAGGAAGAAGACTTTTTGGATTTGTTGACTTAAATATAGTTAAGTATTGGGAAATTTTCATTTTTAACCCTAAACTTTAGGGCTTATATCAATTTTAACCTAAACTTTCAATTTCATCAAATTGAACCCTAAACTCAACAAGTTGTATCAATTTTAACCCTGAACTTTCAATTTCATCAAATTGAACCTCAAATTTATCCAATCGTATCAATTTTAACCCTAAACTTGCATAACTGTTACAATGTATAACTTTGGTTAACTTTTTTTTTGAACCACCGTAATTGATTATTTCTTTTTTTTTTCTTAATTCACATTGCACCTAGATTGGTTTTTTTATAAATAAAATATTGAAAAAACTTTATTTTAGATGACTTTTTCTGGTTGTTGAGGATTTTATAAGAGTTTTTTTTTTTCCTGCTATTTAAGATTATGAAAGCAAAGATATTTTTGAGGTTTTTTATCTACAAATATTCGCTGGTTTTTTTCTTGTTGCTAAGAACTTTGTGGGATTTTTTTCCCTTCTTTTAATGTTTTTTTTTTCTTGTACAAATATAGGAAACGGAAATAAAGAAATTTTGAGTTTTTTATTTCTCATATTTGCTAAATTTTTCTTGTTGCCAATAACTCTGTGACTTTTTTTTTTATATAATAATGAGAAGAATTGTCTGATATATTTGATTTCTTAAAGAGTTTTTCCAACAAATTTCTTACAAAACACTAACTCAGATGCAATGTGAATTAAAAAAAATAAAAGGAAATTGTCAATTACATATTTTAATAGCAATTCAAATGAAAAAGTTGACAAAAGGTCTATATTGCAACATTTATGCAAGTTGGAGGTTCAAATTAATACAATTTGTTAAATTTGGGATTCAATTTGCTAAAATTGAAAGTTTAGGGTTAAAATTGCTACAACCTGAAAGTTCAGGGGTCAAAATTTATTTTTTCCCTTAAGTATTTGGTTAAAACATGTCAGTTCTATAGGTTAGATGTTTAAATCACATGAAGTGTATGCCTATCAATCAATTAGTTTTTTTAGTTCAACAACACGTGGGAGTAGAGCGTCTGGAATCACCAATTCAATTGTGTTCAAGTTGGCAAACCAATAGCCAAAGTGAGCCTAACTCAACAGTAGTTGACACGTCTCGACCAATAGGTCAAAGGTTCGAATCCCCCCACCCAAATGTTGATGTACTCAAATCTCGCACTAAAAAAAACAAGCATAGGTGATTTATATATGAACAAAACTTCATACCCCATTAAAATCTTGATAAGTAAGAAAAAGAAAGAAGAAAATTAGATTTTTTTTTTTTGTTATCTCTGTTAGTTGTCAACGTTTTAATGGTGGTATGCAGGACCAGTTTTTTCCTTAATAGAGAGATAAGAGATTCAAATCTCGACTTGGTGTTGTAAATGAAAAATAAAAAAATAAAAAATCTAAGCATCCTATTATCCACATTATCTCGGTCCAAACAATTAAATCCCTCATCATCACCATCGTCTTCTCTCTGCAGAAGTAACCTTCCATCTCTCTCTCATGGGCTTTTCCATTCTCCGAATTTCCCCTCTCTCTTCCTCTCGAGCTTTACTCTGTACTTCCACGCCCAACCTTCGGCTGCCTCTGCATTCATCGCCTTCTTCGCTCTTGAAAGCCCATTTCGGATCACCTTCTTCAGTGAATCCTAGCTCTTTCGCCATTTCTGCAACTCGATTCGGTGGGGCTTCTGCTCTGAGACCTCGTAGCTTCCGTCCAGGCCGTGTTTTGGCTATGTCTTCGCCTAATTCGGTCCAGAAATCGGAGGAGGAGTGGCGAGCCATCCTCTCGCCGGAGCAGTTTCTAATTCTCCGGCAGAAAGGAACGGAGTAAGTACCTGTTCTCGCCATTTCTAGAGTGGGTTTTTTGTTTTTAGGTTAATTGGATTTCCAATTCTGAGTTTGGTTGTTGATTGGAAGTTGCAACATGTATGAATTCTGTAGGAAATCATCTTATAAATTTCCTTTGAATCGTTCAATTGTTAATTTAAGTTCAGAAAACTGAATTTGCAACCTAGTTCACTTCATCTTTTCTTGCATTATTTATTTTCTTAATTATCCAGTCCATTTCGAACCATAAGTTCCATAGTTTCAAAATTTTCTTACTTCCTATGTCAATCTGCTTCAAATTAGGAACAAATGCTCTGGAAACTTAGGGTGAGATTAGGATTATTTTTGACAAAAGTGCTTTTTAGAGAAACAACTTCTGCTAGTACATTTAGAAGAAATATAAATTCAGGATTTCTCCTCAAAGCACTCTTGGTCTTTTACAATTTTTCAAAATCAATCTTGATTCAATTTTTGAAGAGTACTTTTAATGGGCTAAAAACAAATTTTACCCTTTCAAAAACCATCCAAAACTCAACCTTACAATGCAGCATGAATACTCAATTGGTCTGTTATAATACTGTCAAAAATATCATCCTTGATACTGTGGAAAATGTTTAGCCGAGGTTCTTTTCATAGCATGTCGATGGGAAATCTGGAAAGAAAGAAATGGAAGAAGTCTTCAAAGATTCTCTCTGATATGGTTGTCATTGTCATTTTAACCTCCCATTGGAATTCTCTCACTAAACCCTCTTGTAAGTACAATACATTACAATTTTTTATCCATTGAAGCTCTTTTTTGTAATCTCCTGTATTTAAGGCCTTCTTAGCCTGTTTCCAAACATTGATGAACGTCAGATTCATAGGATTATTATTAGTTTGGAAATATAAGGAGTATTGTTAGGATATTTAGAGGACGTCTGTGTCATTAGACATTAGTTAAAGGAGGTAGTTAGTAAAAGGGTGAATAGAAATAGAGTGGGTGAGAGGGGCAAGGTTAGGCAGAATCTTAGAAGAGTTATTTTGAGAGAGTCTAGACCTCTCAAAGTGTTTGGCAATTGCAAGTTCCCTTTCCATATCGTAATATAATTTCAGTGTTGTTTTCTGTCAATCTCTATTGCAAGATCAGGTTCCTATCACGTATCTAATATTGGGACATTACAGGTATCCAGGAACTGGTAAATATGATAAGTTCTATGGTGAGGGAGTTTATCACTGTGCGGGATGTGAGGCCCCCCTTTATCGGTCGAACACGAAATTCAACTCCGGTTGTGGTTGGCCAGCTTTCTTCGATGGTATTCCTGGAGCCATTAAACGCACGGTAAGTTTTTGACCTCATGTAGGATCTTTTAGTAGCTCGTCATATTATTCTCTATGACCTGCCATCTTCTCATTTTCTTCTCTACAATGTATCTCTCTATTAGAGAGAGAGTTCCTTCACTTAAAGGAGACTCCTTCTGACCAAAGAGAGAAGTATGGATGGAGGGAAATGGAAATAATAAACTAGATGCACTCTCAAGTCTAAATTGATGGCGTTACATTTGCATTGGAAAAACATCGGTTGATTTGATATGACATGGAAGGAAAATGATAGAAGAAAGTAGACAACTAGATAGAATAAAGTAGCATGTAAAACATACCCAACAACATATCAAATTCTTTATATATATATATATATATAAGAAACAAGCTTTCATGTGAGATCAAATGAAAGAATACGAGGGGAATAAAAAAAAACCAACCTAAAAGGAGCCCAATGAAACTAACTAGAGACTCCAATCAAGCAAAGGAAGACCCAACAAACAATTATTATTATTATTTTTTTTTTTTTTATAAGAAACAACTTCATTGAAAAAACGAAGATCGGAATAGCCTAAAGGCGAAGGGGCGAGGAGCCCCCTCCCTCAAAAACTAATGAAGCACCACCTCCCAATTACGGAATAATTAAAAAAAAAAAAGCTTTAGCACACAAAAGGCTCAAAGAGAAGTGTGATATTGCTAGCAAGGGACCACACTTCTCCAAGCCTAATCAAATTCTTGTAATAAATCATATCATGTGTATGGATATTAAATCAACTAATATATGTCCAATAAACATGTCATATCATCATTTAGTTAACAACCAAGAACGTGTAACCACATTTCAGAGTTCATGGACACACTATGAATATGTGTTGCATTTTTCTCTCAAAGTTTTCCTTCAGCAACATTCTAGAGTTGAAATAATGACATTGTGTTTGTAATGATCAGCCTGACCCTGATGGGATGAGGACTGAGATCACATGTGCTGCTTGTGGTGGTCATCTGGGTCATGTTTTTAAAGGAGAAGGCTTTCCAACACCCACAAATGAGCGCCATTGTGTCAATAGTATTTCACTCAAATTTTCACCCTCTCCATGATTTCTATTTTTCAAGTCTCCATGCTTTTGTTTTTCTGAATCTTGTGATTATATTTATAACCTTACTCAATAAGCTGATAGATGCTACTACTTGAAAGGGTGAACGAGGAGAAGAGAAGAGAAGGAATAGAGATTATTTTTCTTCTTCCTCTTCCATTCTATGTACTTTTTGGTGATAGTGTAAGTAAATTTCTTCTGCCTCTATTCTCGACACGATTTCGAGCATATGTATTGAAGTGTTTTTCGTTAATCCATGAACAAGATCTATATAGACACATAGGCCCATTGATCCATACATCTCGATCGGAAAAGAATCAATAGAAAAAGAAAGAATCGGATCGGATCGATAAAATGATCTTGTTGAATTTGTTAGGTTGTTTTTTTTTTTTTTTTTTGTCTCCCTTTTGGGTTTGTAAAGGTAGCGCTTCATTCCTTGCTAGAATTGAGAATGTGTGATGTATGTTTAATTTTTTAGTTTTATTTGACATTATGGAAAGTTATGAGTTTAATTAATGTAATCTTTTGTGGATGTTTAAAAGGTCTAAATGAAATTAGAATATGATTTCCTTTTGTGTTGAAGTTTATTTATGTTTTGGATATTAAATAAACAAAATACATCGTCAAAGGTTCAAATCTCCAATTCCCAAATATTGTTGAACTTAAAAAAGGAAAAAAAAAAAAATCCTTTGAAGAAGTCTTAAGTTTTTTATACTGCATAATATATGATACTATATTAGGTTAAATTACTATTTTTGTTCCTGCATTTTGAGATTTGTTTCATTTTAATCTATGTACTTTAAAATACTTGATTTTGGTCTTTATACTTTCAATAAATCTTAAATTTAGTCTCTACTACTGCTTTATGGTTAGTTTTTTCAAAAACAAATTGGTTTATATTAGCATTTCCTTTATAAATTTTAGAAATATGTTCACGTGGTGTCTTTTCATGAAACTAATAGTGTGGACTAAGTTTGAGATATATTGAAAATACATTGACCAAAATTGGACATTTGAAAGTATAGATAATAAAATGGAACAAGTCTCAAAATATCGACATCAACATAGTATTTTAATCTATAATATTTTGATAAATGAAATTTAAATCACATTCAAACTAACAATTCTATTTGTTCGTATATATTTTGGTTTGGAATATGTAATTGGTATTAATGCTAATGAAAAAAATTGACCAAGAGGTAATTGTCAAACTTATTTCATTTTTGTTCGTATTAAAACATGTATGACAGAATATAAAACATGTTCATAAATTAATTAACGATTAATAAAGATTCAACCAAATATTTAGCTAGTTACTATAGATGTTCTTATTTATTTATTTTGTTGAAAAATATATATTTGTTCTTGTTTATAAATATACTATTAAGCTCAAAAAAAAAAAAAAAAAAAAAAAATCTACTAAAGAATATTAAAGATATAAAATGCAATTTTTTTTTTCATTAAATCTCTTATTTTCAAACATCTACTTTCATATTAATCATCTATAGAAATTAAATACACATTCCACATTTTCATTTACCATTATAAATAGATTCCTTAGAGCAAAACATAAAAACAAGGGCCGGTTGCAAAAGTAGCAAACCGGTCCAAAATAATTGCAAACTTAGCAACGGTTGAAACTATTTGCGAAAATGGCAAAATTTTAACTTTTGGAATGTGAATTTACCAAAATGCCCTTTTTAACCCCTGGGCGCTGAAAATCTCTTCTATCAGTTCTCCGTTTTTTCTATCACTCGATTCTTGCCTATCGTTTCTATCAGTCGCCTTCGTCTTCTCCGATTTCTATCATTCTTCTCGCCTTCGTCTTCTCCGACTTGTTCGCACATTCATCTTCTCCGATTTGTTCCCACATTCGGGCAGAAACGTATGTAAACGGACCATCACTCTCCTCCTTCCCCGTTTCTGCCTAATTTTCAAACCCTATCGGAGCTCATTTCCATGGATTCCCTCCGTTCCACTTACAGAGACGAAGACGATGAAGAAGACGAGTCCGTTCGCGCCACCGAGATCGACCCATCGGAGCTCGCTGATCCACCAATGGATGCGAATGTCAGTGGCTCCTCCACAGAGCCCCAGGAGGGTACCAGACAAGACCCACCCGATGCCTCTGAAGAAATCTCCGAAGAAGAACCCGCCTCCGACGACACTGAGAAGTCGGCTAAATTGGCGAAATCCCCTGGGAATGACGACGACGACGAAGACCCACCTCCAAAAAAGCAGAAGCAGTTGTATTCTCTTAACCAACTTGCGGAGGAGGATAAATCGCCATTGCTCGAATCGAATACATACTAGAAAATAAATGAATCTATCACTACATTAGAACATTGACAATACATACTAGATAGATTCTATCACAAATAGAAAAGCTTCTATCAGTGATAGAAGCGATTTCTATCAGTGATATAAGCTTTCTGATGATAAGCTTTCTATTAGTGATAGAAATCGCTTCTATCAGTGATAGAAACTTTTCTATCAGTTATAAAAAGCTTCTATCAGTGATAGAAACTTTTTTATCACTGATAGAAGCTTTCTATCAGTCATAGAAGCTTTCTATCAGTGATAGAAAGCTTCTATCAGTGATGTTCTATCACTGATAGAAGCTTTCTATCACTGATAGAAAGCTTCTAGCAAGCTTCTATCAGTTATAGAAACTTTTCTATCACTGATAGAAGCTTTCTATCAGTGATAGAAATCGCTTCTATCAGTGATAGAAAATTTCTATCACTGATAGAAAGCTTCTACCAGTTATAGAAATCCTATCACTGATAGAAGCTTTCTATCACAGATTTTCGAGATGTTAAATATGAGAACCAGACTTGCAAATTTACTTTCTATTTATCTGCAAATAATCGGTGATAGAAAACTTCTATCACTGATAGATTCTATCAGTGATAAAAAAAAACTTTCTATTAGTGATAGAAGTTTTCTATCACTGATAGAAAACTTTCTCTATCACTGATAGATTCTATCAGTGATAGAAAAATTTTCTATCAGATAGAAAGTTGAAAAATTTTCTATCAGATAGAAAGTTTTCCTATCACTGATAGAATCTATCAGTGATGGAAAAATTTTCTATCAGATAGAAACCTACCAAAACAAAAATAAAGGAGGAAAATCGACCAGAATGCGCGCGCAATTAAGGGCAAGGGCAAAATAGGGATATAAAAAATTAATTAAAATTTTTTGCCATATTTGCAAATATTTTAAAAAATTGCTAAAATTGCAATTATTTACCCTAATTTTGCCACCCATTACAATTATCCTAAAAACAAACTATGCATATGTACAAAAAGATTATATTTTATCATTTTATTCAATATGGAGTAGTCATGAATTTAATAAAAAAAAAAAAAATCATTCCAGGGTTGTTTTGAAACAACTTTAAACTTTGAGAGTTAAAATGAAAACTTTTCACTTACCAATGTATACTTCTATTAAATATACATCATAAATATAGATATAAATATTGATTCGTAACACTTTTAATGGTGGTGGAACTGTATTAATTATTGAAGTACACTCAAATGGTAAACTTTTAAATATGGAGTATAATCCAAAACTACCCATTTATTTTATAAAATATGATATGATAGATATAAAATTGGTTAAATTATTAAAAATATTATTGAACCAGGTTGGTTTCAATTACACCCTTAAATTTTGGACGACCCTTGAAGGCTTTTGTCGTTAAATTCACAGACAGAAAATGATAGTGTTTGCTTGTGTATTGCTTTTAACACATACATGAAAAAAATAATAAAGTCATTTGATAATTGTGAAAAAATGGAAGAATTTGGAGGTTATTAGAAAAAAAAAACCATATGATAAAATAACACCAAATTGGGAACATGAGGTTGAAAGGAGGAGGACAACAACATGTAAGTCTAAAATTTGGGAATATTAGTAGACATGGCCATGAATTTAATAAGCAAAAAACAAAGGGTTGTTTTGAAACAAATTTTAAACTTCGAGGGTTAAAATGAAAATTTTTAAAGTTTGAAGTATAATTGAAATCAACCTCATAGTTCAAAGATAATTTTAATAATTTACCCTATAAAATTTATTGTAAATATTCAAAATTAATTAAACCTTTATTTTGTTTTTTTAATAGTTCTTCTAGACCAATTAAAAGATAAAAATTGCAGTACATATTCAATTTTAAGATAAATACCGAAGTCTTTATTCAAAATTGAAATTTCATTTAATTATAAAAATCGATCAACAAGAGCCACGTCGTGAAACATCTAGTACTATCTCCATTTATTGTTTGTATGAAATGTGTTGATGGTCGATTTTGGCCAGAGGATCTCACCTGACCTTCACGTGCCACCAACGGTAAATTTGTAGTTGAGGGGGGAAGACGTGGCCTGCAAGACAGTAAACCTGCACACCGGTGTGGTGCTCGCCACACCGGCTCCGATGCTTAAGTCAGCAAACAGAATGGTAGGGCGTGGAAAAGTATGAGCAAGAGCAGAAAACAGAGAATAGCGAATATAGCTTAGGGATGGAATTCGGGATCCCCTCTTCAGTGGCGAAGAGGGATATAAATACCTGTTCATCCTCCTAGTCTTTTTAGGGTTTCGGAGGCGTTTTAGGTCAAACCAGGCGAAACCGGGGCATCCAGAGGCGGTGGGGACCAGACGGGACCAAACGGACTCGGCCCATGGCCGAGGCCGACCATATGCTCGGCCTCGGCCATGGGCCGAGGCCGAGCAGGGGGTCGGGCCGAAAACCCGACCCCTTCGGTCTTGGCCCGTCCCATTTGCCGGTTTTGCCTCCTTGGTCCATCTTTCAGCCCGATTTCTCCCCGGTTGTCCTCGTCAGCTCCTTGTGTATCGGGGTGGTCCAAAATTGCCTATAACAAAATGTATAACATAAACATTTAAAAATGGTATGAGACCCATCAAATAAAATATTATATCATTAAATAACGTGTCAAATACTTAATTCAACACTATTTACTATCGTAATTTTTTTTTTTTTTAAAAAAACACTATATACTACCATAGTACTGAAATATTTTTCGGGTACAGTAAAAATTATCATTATTATTATTTTTTTTGTTAAAGAGAACATGTATTTGCACGTGTAAAATAACTCGTAAATATAAAATTCATCTGCAATATTGTTTAAATTCAGAACCAAAAAAAAAAAAAAAAAAAAAAAAATCAGAACTTGATTCTAAACCACAAATAATTTACACATTGATCGGTTTGGTGGCTCAGATTTTCCTTCTCTCTGTTTCCATTGTCTTCTTTCGGATGAGCATTGGATTGCATGTCCGATTGCACCAATTGCCATGGCCGTAGAAATGGACACGTAAAACATTGCTAGCCTTTCTGGGGTGTACGCTTATTATTCCAATTTCAAACTCTATCTTCCCAATCTCTCTCGCTGCATAAGAATTTCTGGCAATGTGAGCGTATCCCTCTCTCTATAAGCTGCTTACATATCAAAATCACCCAAAAATTTGGAACGTGGGCATTTCTTGTCCTCAGATATTGAGCCCCTTTTGAGTTTTCTTTCCCCTTCTTTGTTTTTGGCTTGATATTTGTGTTCTAATCTTCTAATTTGGGTTTAGACGTTCTGGGTTTGTCGTTAAACTTGCAAATGTTTATTACCGTATTCAAATTGGGTGTATTGGATTCGTGAGTTTAGGCACTATGTTGGAACCGGTTAGTTGCTGCCAGAGCTCCCAGTCCCAGGTAGCTTCTTCTCTGTCTTGTTAGCTTTTGTAATTCATCCTTTCATCTGTGAAGTATCTTTTTTTTTTTGTTGGTAATTCTTCCAAAAGTAGATTCTCTTAAAATTACTAATCTCCATAGTGATCACAAACTCATTAGATTGGAGTTTGTAAGGGATGATGACAATGTGTTAATGAATACCTATATGGTTTTGAGATTTTGATTGATACTATTGTGATGCCTGCCTGATCAGTTTTTCAAGGCCATTTCTTATGTGTTTATTATTAGTTTTGAAATTTTACTTGGAAATTGCATATCTTTATGGGTTACAAGGTTTGGTTTCTCTTGCCAAAGCGAGCTTAGCTCAGCGGTAATTGACATGTACCCTCAACCATGAAGTCAGAGGTTCGAATCCTCCCACCTTCAAATGTTGATGTACTCAAAAAAATACAAGGTTTGGTTTCTCTTGAGGGATGATTGGTTTGAAATATAAAACAATATTGTATTGAGTGTACACGAAGTTACTGGGATACTGATGAGTGTATCTAATTACTTTCCCCTTGTTGTATGCAATATCTTTGGGTACCTTTGATTTCAAAGCCTGTAAAGAGATTTGGAAAATGAATTGTGGAATATGGATTAGGGACTTAGTCTTCTAGTGGTAGGTTACTAATTTTTTTTTTTTACATTTGTACACGTTTTGCATAAAGAATAGCTTTCAACTAATGCCATATAATAAAAGTAAAATTGTGGAACTGAAGAAGTATTAGTTCAAAAACTTCCAGGTTCTAACATGCTTAAATTATATATCCGTTTCTTTTGTCAGAAATATGACGATGATTAGCTAGTTTATTACCAACTTTTGGAACCCAGCAACTACTTTATTAAGGCATTTCAGCAATTCGTTTAATAGTTCTCCAACCTTATGAAAAAGTTATTCTACCTCAAAGGTTCTGTTTAGAATGATGTCCATTTGACACCATTTCAAATTTGAGGAGATTTATCATACCCAAGTTTCTCAATTGTTTCACTTGTTTCTTACTATGCAGATTTATAGTGTAGTCAAACAGAAGAATCCTTTCAGGGCCTACTCTCATACTGTTCATCAACTTTGTGGACCTTCCCTCAACTTACACTCGAAGAAAGTGGCTGTTCCTCTATGCACTATAAATTGCTGGAGGAATGATTATTCCTTAGTTCCTGTACTTTTCCACAACAGTGCTACCACGTTAGTGTCCAAAGTAGTTGGACGGAATGGATACATTTGGTCTAATCATAGGCCTAAACAGAGGGAAAGATTAAGTACGCGTGCAGCTCTTGATGTTGCAGCTGCTGTTGACGTCATCAATGATTTAGGATTGGATACATTGACATTCTTAGCTGTGACTGTCGTAGTTGTTCCTCTATTTAGGAGAATTAAAGCTAGCCCTGTAAGAATGATATTCTCTTTCTTCTTCTCCACTTATTTTTTCTTATTTTATTCTGATCTTTTGAAATTGAGCTATCTTTATTGAAGTGTGTGAATATAATGATTAATCTTCAAGAAGATGAGCTTCAAATACCATGTTTATCTCAAAATGAGCTGTATATTATTCTGTTTAAGCTTGGTGGAGTTTACTGCAATGTCAACTTTGTTCTTTTTGCTGTGGTTCTATAAAGTAATTTAGGTATTGCCACCATTTTTCTTGTAATAGTTTCTTTCTTGATTTAAGCAGTTTGACTTATATAACTATATTTTGACAGTGAAGGAACATGTTGGCTTTTTTTTACATAGCATGAGTATGATGCCATCCTCAAAATAAATATATTACTATTGACAAAGATTGTTAGAGTTTACTGATTTCTTTCATCATCTTTTGTTCTTAAAGTTGGATCGTTAGTATGAACTGTCATGAAGTTTAGGATTTAATTTCCAAGGGTTTCTTACATGGATTTATTCATGCAAAGGGCTAACGTCATGTGGAGGACTGTTGGATCTTAAATCTGATAGCAATATATATGGACTTGTAATGATGGTGTTGTTGGGTCATAGTTTTGGGTCCAAGATGTTCTGATGACCCATGCAGGTCTAAATTCAGATGAGAGCATTACAAATAAAAGAACATGTACAGGATTCAAGTGTTATTAGTTTTAAACTGGTGAACTAGTTGTGACCTGTGAGAGTTTTGGGTTCCCAAAGTTAAAAAGAAAAAATATGGAAGAACTGACTTATAGGCAGTTACGGCTAATGCAAGATTTTACTTTCTATGCACATGTTCAACTCTACTAGGATACTTATTTAGGCGTACATGTGTACATGCTCATACTAGAGCTATATAAATTATATTCAGCAAAGTTTCGTGGAGATCTTAAATAATATGAATTACTATGCATTTTTCTTCATGTTTGATTCGAAATCTGACCATATGTTGGCTGTTTTCAGATACTCGGTTTCTTCTTTGCTGGGATTGTACTTAATCAATTTGGTGTGATTAGAAATCTTATAGATGTTAAAGTTTTGTCCGAATGGGGAATACTTTTCCTGGTAAGCCACATCAACTCTTTCTTCAAGTGCCAGTTTGTGGGCATTATGCTGCTTTGTTATCTTATTATTGAATGACATTCCATGTATGATGTTTCATTTGGCAGAAAAATGAACTTAAATTAAGATTAAGTGAATCAAATAAATTCTTCAATGTGGAAGAAATATGATGTGAAGCATTAGAGGTCTGACCACCTTAGACTGGCATGATATCCCATTCTTTCCTACCCTCATGAATTATGATTATGATTATAATTATAAATTTATAATTATGTGTAGTATTTGGGCATGTATGTGAGATGTGAGTGTGTTTGTTTAAGTATACATTGCCCTAACATGATCCCTTTTTAGCTATTTGAGATGGGTTTGGAGCTTTCATTTGCACGTCTAAAGGCTCTTGCAAGGTTTGCTTTTGGCATGGGTTTGACACAGGTATAATTTTCAAAAATGATGTTGCTTGACTGGACTATATTTTGAATTGAATCGTTTATTTTTCCCTTGATTAGACCTACCACGAAGTGTCTTTCTACTGTCTATACTTTTTATATATAAATAACAAAAACAGATTGAAATTTGTTGTCACATCAATCATCATATATAGTCAAAGTGAAAGTCAAACCCATATAAGACACATATATGGAGATGGAAAGTCAAAGAGAACTGAGTTAGAGAAGGTGATTTTGAAATTGTGGGTTTCTTAGGAAATTAAACATAATTGATTTGCTTATAGTTATAGCTAAGAAAGGAAATGTTGTGATTGGTGACAGTCATCAAGGGGGAACCTCATCTTTTCGTTAGGAATAGGGAAGGGATGGAATCACTGTTCAATTTGGAGGAGATCAAGAAAATGGTTTATAGTTTTGAGGGGGTACACCATGTGGTCTCTTTCTACATTGGATACAGGATAATGTCGTTATAATCCATCCTTCAAACTGAAAACCATGATGATACTGTATTCTTAGCTCTTAGTACTTAATACCTCTAGGTTGCCTCATCCATGATAAAGACGATTCCATGTGGGTACTGATTTTACTAGGTCTTTCATCTCATAACGGTATGGCATGCTCTTAACAGAATTGGATAAGAGGAGAACTCACCATTAAAAAGTCTAGCTTGTAATAGGAGAGTGCTAAAGTGCTTGTAAGCCACATACTACGCCTTTGCCTAGCACAATGAAACTTAATGAGTATCTCAAATTCTGTAATCTAGTTCGTATTATATACTATTGCTTGTAGTGTCAAGTCTTTTAACGAATTCACTCGCACACTCCCACCTTTCCTTTTGAAGGTCATATTATCTACTATCGCTTTCACAGCATTTGAACTTCCCCCTAATGGGGCTATTGGAACAAGAATTTTGGAGTTCCTTTTTCACGCCAGATCTGACTTGGTAAGCACTCTGTTTCTGTTGATATACTTAATATGCATTACATAGATGGAAATTCTGAATCCCAATTTATTTTGGCTGTTATATTGTTTTTTTTTAGCTAAACAGAGTTGAGAGTTCTGATTGAAGGCCTATATTCTAATTTCTAAGCTTCCAGAATTTTTAATTTTTGTAATTTTTATTTTTTGCATTATGGTCCTATGAAGATATCTTAAGGTTCCAGGTTAATTTATATTTTGTATAAAATTTCTGGAATACTTTCATTCTCTCTCTTTCAGAAATTGTCATTTCCTTCTCTAGAGGTTGCTTATGATTTGCCCCAAGGAGTTATTAAGCGACATGTTGAAAATATTAGATCGTGTCTCTGTGTGTATAAATGTTTGTAGTTTTGCTGCTCAACTCTTTAAGAACTTTAGACAATAAAATCTCGTCTTGTGTGTTTGGTATGGAAGCCTTGTTTTCAATTCCATCTTTTATGCTATGATGAATGACAATGTTGCATTTACTCCCTAACTTGAGATATGATTTTCTGAATTGTAGGTTAACATCAGAAGCGTTGATGAAGCTATTGTGATTGGTGCCGCCCTTTCTCTATCTTCTTCAGCTTTTGTTTTACAGGTAGTCTAATCGAGTACTGTTATAATTGAACTTGTACATCTGTCTAATTATCTATACACCAATTCAAAGAATTTCCTTCAATCTAGATTAAGCACGAAGCTGATCCCATAAATTTGTAGAACTTGATCTAGATATGAGTAGGGAAAGTGCAATGGCATAATAAGTGATTCAAATCCTCTGCTGCCTCTCTGCAATATAGACACCACTATAAGGGAGGCACGTACGTGGAAAATGATTGTTTGGTTGTGTCCATTGTGTTAATTCTACCAAGCCTGTAGTGAAGCAAAAGACTTTTTGTTTTATTAAGGTCCATTTTCTATAATTTTATGAAACAACGCCTTATTCCATTGAGGACATGAAGACAAGACTACTAAATGGAGTAGCTAGTATAAACTTCTGAAGATTGCAAACCTGAAGGAGTTTTTGATCTTCGGATCAAGGACAGTCCTATGAATAATTTTAAGAGACAAAAGAGTAACAGTTGTAACATTACTTACTATAGAAGCATGGGGATATAGGGTGAAAAGAAGACTTACCAATTCAATGTTCACAGAAATAAGTTTGATTCTTATTATCTAAAGATAATATCTTATGTAACGTAGATAGAGTAGTTAATGTTAATCATGTATAAATTGATCTAAGTTCTCATCATCCAAATTCTCTTTCATTTCCGTTCAATGACAAGATTCTAGGTCTCATTCGATGAAATTAGTTAATTAGACCTATAATCTTGTCTTGTCTCTCTCTCCTTTTTTTTTTTTTTTTTTAAATAAGAAACTTGATTGTATATTCAAGTTTCTTATATAAAAAAAAAGAGAGAGACAAGATTCTAGGTCTTATTATTACTAATTTCATTAAATACAGTAAAAAATGTAATTTGAAGAACAATGTTTATAGTTTATTGCATTTTACAATGTGAGAATATGCTAATGTTAAGCATTTAGGATACTTGACCTTACCTATCATAATGAATAGCCTCTTGCAGATAATCAAGTTTCTTATTAAAAAAAAAAAAGAGACAAGATTCTTACTATTACTAATTTCATTAAATATAGTAAAAAATGTATTTTGAAGAACAATGTTTATAGTTTATGGCATTTTACAATATGAGAATATGCTAATGTTAAGCATTTAGTGTAGTTGACCTTACCTATCATAATGAATAGCTTCTTGCAGAGAAAGGAGAGCTTGCAACAAGATTTGGCTCGGCAACTCTAGGGATACTACTTCTTCAGGTTTTTTCCCCTTCAAATTTATTCTCAGGACTTGTTTCACGTTGGTTCTCTTTTAGTATATTATATACTTTCTTTCAAAATATTTTGGTCTTAGGTTTCTATCCGAATTATGGTCTGTAATTTTTCTGCATTGCATACTGTTTGATGCAGGATATTGCTGTTGTCCCTCTCCTGGTCATACTTCCAGTTCTTGAGAGCCAGGTATATGAAATGATTCTTATCGCAAATATATATTCTTTCTGCTGCTCATCTAAAATGTTTCCTGTGATCGCTTTTGTACACTTAACTCTCTCCCAATCAAATAATTTGACCTTGTGTACTGCTTCTTTTCCTTTCACTCTCCATCCTCTTAGACTTTGGGCACAGAAAGTATCTGGCCAATGCTAGCGCAAGAAAGTTTGAAGGCTTTAGGTGGATTGGGTCTGCTGTCCCTTGGAGGAAAGTTGATTCTTAGGCGAGTTTTTGAGGTTTGCATCGTGCTTATTTTGGCAGTATTAGTAAGGGTTGCTCCAAGTTTGTTTTAGGATCTTAATAGAGAGTGGTCAAAATTCAGGTTGTTGCGGAAGCAAGAAGCTCAGAGGCTTTTGTGGCCCTTTGCCTGCTGACAGTTGCTGGCACTTCACTAATCACTCAGAAGTTGGGCTTTAGTGATACGGTTTGTTTCATTTTTCCATGCTTGGAAATAACTCGTGAAAAGTTTTCATATTTAAAATATCTTAATTAGAATTGATGTACAGTACAGCTGGGAGCATTTTTGGCTGGGGCGATATTAGCAGAAACTAATTTCCGGACACAGATTGAAGCAGATATTAGGCCATTTAGGGGTTTGCTCCTTGGGTTATTCTTTGTTACCACAGGGACCTCCATTGATATGCAGGTGCAATATCTTCTGTTTTCCATGTCCTGGTTTAAGATTACTTTATTGGTTCATGCAGTTATACAATAATAAGCTATAAGTTTGAATGATATATATTTTAACTAGAAGAATATAGGTTAGCCACAAGATCTAATTATGTACAATGTAACATATGGACGTTGAAATACATCAATTCTTTAGAAGGTATCAAAGGCTGTTACTGTTACACATCAATATTTTCTTAGTTTTATGAGTAGATTAATGAACACTGGAAGAGTGCACTCGTTTTGGCTTAAAGGTGAGACGTGGAAACACATTTTTTTTTTTATAAATCATACTGTTTTTTTCTTCATATGTTTGATATTATAGATCACTTTTCTCATTTTGTCATTAGAAGTTAAACCCATCAAGAAGTACTATGACGACGTCGGGGCTCCTCTGCATCTTGTTTTACAAATGATTTCATTTCTATGCAGCTCCTGTTCCGAGAATGGCCAAATGTTCTTGCACTTTTGGCGGGTTTAATAGCAATCAAGACCCTTATAATAACAGCAATAGGTCCCCGTGTGGGCCTCACTATTCAAGAAAGTGTAAGAATAGGATTTCTTCTATCTCAAGGAGGCGAGTTTGGATTTGTAGTGTTTTCTCTAGCTAACAGGCAAGTCTTAACTTAGATGGTGCACATATATTTTCCACCCATGAACCTTGCTTCGTGTTTGCTTATCTTTTACTCTTTTGTGGTAGCAGGCTGGGAGTGCTACCACTTGAGTTAAACAAGCTGCTCATCATTATTGTTGTCTTGTCAATGGCTCTGACCCCCTTGCTTAATGAAGCTGGACGTAAGGCATCTGAATTCATCAGCGAAAAGTACAAGACAGAGGATGTATGTTCTAACTTTAAGGCTTCCTTTCAATACATAGTGTTTGATTTGCATTTAACTGGACTTGAATTAAGTTTGCATTTGTTGTTGGAAATAAAATTGTTATTCTTAATGGAGACTTTTGCTGCTACCTTGCTATTTAACCCATTAAGATAATATTCCAGGATTATCTACATCTCAGCTATAAATTCCAATTACCTATGAATGAAAATGATCCTTTCTGAAGGCAGAGAACCCTCGATGAAATTAAAAATTAAGACCGTTTTGATTATAACTATAAAGTTTATTATTTTAAAAAAGAATGGAACATGAGGAAGACATTTAAACTTGGGCGACCTCAGAAAGTTTAGAGGTAATACAGGCTCAATATATTACAAGACCTTTGAAGTTTGGTTATTGTGCTCCAAGCTTTGAATCAAATACTGCAGAGTCCCAATAATTATCATTTTAGCTTGTCTCTATGAAGTGGATATATATATATTTTAATTTAAATCCATTTCAGAGAACCTAAAAAACTTTTGATTACACCAGAGAGATGCAAAATGGTTGCATAATTGCCATATAAGTTTGAATGGGCATGAAAAGATAAATGATAGGTATCAGTATCTTAACATGGTAAGGTTCCAACTAGAAAACAAGCAGGAAAGGTGTTTTGAAGTAAATAATTTCTCTAACGTGCTGGTAGAACTAAATTAGGAAACAAAGAAAATAATGCTTGCATGCTGGTCTAGACCAGTTATTCTTTTACTGGACCAATTTAATTTGCTTATTTTGAAATGAGAATTTTTCACAGAGAGCTGCAGATACGGTGAATTTTGACGCTACTGAACCCGTTGTCATTGTTGGATTTGGACAAATGGGTCAGGTATGTACACAAAAATATGTATATGTTCTTGTTTTATATTAAGAATTATTGTTTAGAAGGGGTACAACCCTGAGGTTTTTTTCTCCCTTGAATCTTGTCTTTTCTATGTAGGTCTTGGCGAATTTCTTATCTACACCTTTGGTGTCTGGGGTAGATGGCAATACTCCTGGATGGCCATATGTAGCATTTGACATCGATCTTTCCGTAGTGAAGGTTGGTTAATTTTTTACAGTGGTCCAGTTGTGGCTTTTTTTGTACTTCCCTTATTTGCAATTGCATAGTGTTCTCACAAAATAGTTCTTTTTTTTTTTTAAGTTCCACAAAATTGTACTTAGGAAAGAATATTGTAATTTTTCTCCCTAAATTTTTTAATTGTTCTTCCCCTTTTCTTCTCCTGCGTGAGTTTTGCACTATACGGTTATCTGACTTCTTACACTTCTTCGATTTCTTTTTAACATCTTCAGAGATCGAGAAAACTTGGTTTTCCTGTTCTCTATGGAGATGGATCACGACCAGCAGTTTTGCAATCTGCTGGAATCTCTTCTCCAAAAGCTGTCATGGTTATGTTCACAGAGAAGAAGGCAACGATTGAGGCTGTTCAGAAGCTCCGGCTTGCTTTCCCAGCGGTAAATTCTCTCTTTAATGTATGTGCATAATAGGAAGGTCAATCCACCATTAAGGCAACAATTATGCTGAAAGCATATCACATCTCCTGTTTTGAAGGGAGAAAACAAAAAGGAAACTACAGTCCTTCAAGGTTAATATTTTGATTGGAAAATTTTCTTCTATTGGACTTGCTTGATTTGTGCCATCTATATGGACAAGGAGAACATATGTTCTCTTTTATCTTTTAAAGTGTGTTCTTTCATTGTGTTGAATCACTGGTTGGTTAACTCACTGGCTATTCCTCCTTTTCGGTCTGATTTGAACACAACAAAACTTCTACAATACAGATCCCAATTTATGCCCGAGCTAAGGACGTCGTGCATCTACTAGATTTAAAGAATGCAGGTGCGACAGATGCTATTCTGGAAGATGCTGAGGTATCAGTGTTTGAATGATCAGGAAATGATGCATAGTTATTGATATTTGGCTTTGTAACCTAAGATGCATTCTTGTTGACAGTTCCTGGATATCCGACTTATAATTCTTCAATTTATTTGTGCAGACTAGTTTACAACTTGGGTCTAAGCTTTTGAAAGGGCTCGGCGTCATGTCTGACCAAGTGTCTTTCCTAAGTCAGATGGTTCGCAACTCTATGGAAATACAAGCTCAAGATGCACTTGACAAATCCAATGAGCAAGAGTTAGAGATTATGAAACCGCTGCAGGTTCGTACATTTGAATGAAATGAAAGTCAAATTTTTGGTTAATCGATATAAGAGGGAGAAAAAGAAAAGAAAAGCAAAAGACGCGCTGGAGGTGCCAATGATTTTCGTATAAGTTGCATAGGTTATACGTATAGATTACAATTGACAATGGATGCGAATTTTAGGAGCACTAGCTAATTTTTGCATCTTATTTGGTTCGAGTTTAGTGAGCTCTATGATCGTAAATAGTCAAAATATCTTTGATAGAGTTCTCCAGTTAGATTGTTTCTACTTTCCCCTTTCCTTTTCTGAAAAATGAAGGTTGGGAACTTTGGAGATGATAGATTTGACTTGGGGCTTCATTTTCCAACAGCTGTAGTGAGCAATATGATAGAATCCTCATCAGGACATGCTCGATTAAAAGCCAAAAGAGATAATAACAGCCAAAACTCCAGGCTTTAGAGAGGTCTAGGTCTTTCGCCCGTGCACTCTTAAGCATCACATCATCCACTTAAAATCGTGCTAACTTTCAACTTTCATATAATTCTCTTACCCTCCCATAACCCTTAGTGTTCCATCTAGAATAAGTGAATTGTCCCAGTGGTTTCTCCTTTTGATCACAATATTGTTATGGACATGAAGTTCAACGACAGAATGTTGGTTTGAATATGGTTTTACTTGGTCCATGGTGGCCGCTTATTTAATCTCCTATGAGTCACATTGGCAAGGGTTATGTGGTTGTTCCGTGAGAATAGTTAAGGTGCACGCTAGCTGAGTCACGAAAAAAGAAATAATGTTTTACTTGCTTAAATCTTCAATAAAATAGCTCCAATAGCATGAAGCCACATAGTCTTCACACTCAACCACTTTCTCCCAGTTTTCATTCATAGTCTCTCCTCAATGTTCCAAGTGCTAGGCAAGTTAGAAATTGATAATTTGGGATACCAAACTTGATGGTTTGGCAAATTATTTTCTGTTCGCAGCATCGAGTCGATTATTTGTATCAAGTGTATGTTTACGTGCATGATTCCGAATGTTTTGCAACAATACACTATACTTATAGTTTTGTACTTTGTTATAGACTTGTATGGCTAACTTTATCTCTAATCACTCAAAAAATGACGATGTTACTCGTTTGATTGATTAGATACGCGTCAAGGACTCAATCGAGTCCCCCGAGAACGAACTGTCGAGGCTGAACCAGGAAGATAATACTCAGATCTTAAATGGCAAAGAAATGGATCAAAGGAAGCAAGATACTGTTTTCCAGAAGCCTGAAGATTTGGATGGAAATGGAGTCCTATACTGTGAACTTGATACAGAGGACAACTTTTTAGAGCAAAATGTGGTAGAGTCCCCAACCCCTTGCATAACAGCCACTGATGAGGTTTAGAAAAGTGAAAGGCTTGTTGAAAGATTCTTCATCTTCCAAAAGTTTTGTTCCTGTCCAATTACTTGTCAAGAACCTTTCCCCAACTTTTGACTTTGTGTAGTCTTTAGTGGGCATAAGATCTGGCTACTGTTGTAAAGAGAACTTGTCAGCAAATCTTTTTGGCCCTTTTCCCAAAGAAACCACACCATGTATATTGCTTCATTTGATAGTTATTCAATTATTCATCATTATCTTTAGCTATTGGGTATTGGTTCTTGCTGGAAATAATCATAAATGTATGAAATAATCACTGGAAATACATCAGGAAATTGAAACAACTGTTAATGAGATCAATTGCAATGGAAATTAGATTCCTTTGGTGTTGTTTACTTGGAGTTATCTGAAATAGTAATTGGAATCTCTTTGATGCTATCTACATCTATAGGGAATCATAATGGAAGTATGTATGATTACCCGAATGTCCTCCTCTCAATTTTGATGGCAAAAAGTCAATTACGTTACTTAAATCTCACTCTTGATTACTAGCGAATCGTAATCAGAAACTTATCAAAGGAATCTCTCGCTCTCGATTTACGTTCTATCTTTCGCTCTCATTCTCGATTACTCGTCACTCTTGATTTTGCAGTCACCTCAATAACGTTTTGAAATCTACAAAACAACGTCCCATGTGACTACATGGAGTTAATTCTTCTCACCAGTCAAAATGTACGGGTGTTCATTACTCATCCTTCTAATTTTTCTTTCGTGATTCATCTCTTACATTTTTATGTTAACCAATAGCAAAAATGGGGAGGGAGCCGGTTTCTTATTTTTTTAAAAAAAAAAAAAACTGGAGAAGATGGGAGAAGGGAGGGAGAAGAGAAGAAGAAAAAAAAATCGCCGCCGACCATGGAGGAAGATTGAAGAAGAAGAAGAGGTAGAAGGAGGAGGATGGGGAAGAAGATGGTAGAAGAGAGAAAGAATAAAAAATAAATAAAATAAATTAAAAATAATATTATTTTTATTATTTAAATATATTTTTATTTTAAAAAATTAAAAATTAATTTTTTAATTAAAATAATAGTGGCACATCAGCAACCAGTTAGATTTAACGGAAAAATTGATGGCAGTGACCAAATTGCTCCCTATCTCAAACCTCATGGACTAAAAGTGTATTTTTCCAATATCTTTCAAAGTTCATAAAATATAAAAAATCAATTCATATAAACACTAAAAAAGAAAAGCTTTGACAACGCCAATATTTGTGGAACAAGCCACCAAAATATCAATTAAAAATGATTATATTCACATTATGAAACTATTTTATTTTATGGCATAAATAGCAAGCAATATGAGATAATACCCATTGGGTCCACTTGAAGCAATGAAAATGGAATTCATCTTTTTAATAAAAGTAATAAAAGTATCCAATCTCATAATTTATCAAAAGGATGAATTCCATTTTAAACCCTTCAAAGTGAGTATACCTCAACAGATTGACATGTACCATTAATCAAGAGGTCAAAGATTCGAATTCACTATCCTAAATGTTGTTGAACTAAAAAAAAGAAAGAAATCTCTACTTAATTTTCTTTGTGGGATTAATTCTAAATTAAATTACATGAGCAACTATGCAATTTTACAATAAAAATGATTATATAGACAAAATTTAATGTTACTTTATTTTTGCTAACATGCATGAACCGAGAGGTATGTGGTTTGAATCCCCCACCCTATATGTTATAAAAAAAAATGTTACTTTATTTTCTTCTCTTTTTATCTCTCATACAAAAGAGAATTAAAGAGAGAAATCATCTTTATTGCAAAGGTTGATTGCTACAATCAAGCACAATCTTCCTAAGAATCATAAAACTTTCACATCAAAAATTTCCATTCCATCTCTCTCCTCTCCTTTATTTGATGTTTTCTCCCATATTCTCTTTAGTAGAGTGAACAATAAGTGAGTGAAAAAGATAGAGTTATTTTTTCTTTTAGTTTCTCAAATGTCGAGCAGAGGAATAGAGCAGTTAACTTTTAAAAAGGAATTTAGTCACCTTTAACCATCCAGCTACACTTAGGTTAGTAAAAAGAAACATTTTTTTTAATTAGTTCATCGGCAAGTGTACTGGATGTGAGAATTCAAAACTCATCGAAAATTTAATGTTTTAATCAATTGAAATATGTTTAGTTTAGTCGAAAAAAGAAAATTGAGAGGAGAGAAAATGATGAAGAGTATATTTATTGTTTTTGTGGACTTTTTCTTTTTCTTTTTCCTTTACTTTATTAATAGTATAAAATAAATAAAACATTTTTAGTATCATGAAGATAACTTATCTAAGCATGGTAAAAAAAAACATGTTAAGGGTTTGTATTCTTCCTTAATCTGTGTATTTAGTTTCAATTTTTTTAATCTTTTGAGAGTTTTAATTAATTTTGTCCCGGTTGATGTCAAAATCTGGGTAGGGAGGATTCACCCGATATTCATGTGCCACCAACGATAAATTTGTTTGAAAGGAGGGAAGACATGATCTGCAAGACAAGAAAAACCTGCACATCGACGTAGTGCTTGTCACACTGCCTCTGATGCTTAAGTCAGCAAGGAGAAAGATGAGAAGCAAGAGTAAGAGTCTAGAGAATAGTTTTGGGATCCCTTCTTCATCATTGAAGAAGGGTTTATATACCTTTTCATGCCTTAGGGTTTCTAGGCGTTTGGGGACGACTTGGAGCTGAACCAAATCGAACCGCACTGACCTAGGCCACCAAGAACCCAGCGGAGGGAGAGGAACTCAATCCACACAAGTGGGCTGACCAACCCAATCCCTTCAGTCCTCATCTCCTTCAAGGCCCACTTCCTGGTTGTACTCTCGAGTTGGTGTTGTGCCATCTTTCTCAGTTTCCTGATTCTTGGGGTGATCCAGAATTACCTATAACTTGTTAAGAGTTTGTATTCTTCCTTAATCTATGTATTTAGTTTCAATTTTTTTTAATATTTTGAGAGTTTTAATTAATTTTGCCCCAATATTTCAATTTGTATAGGAAAAAAAAATCTTAAAGAGCAATTTTAGTTTAAATGCCAAATATAAATTAAAGATTAAAAGTACTCTTGACAATTTTAAAATATTAAGGGTAAAATTGAAACATACAAAATTATACAACATCCCACTATATGTTATTGGGGTTGATTTTGTTACTAACATTTTAAACGTTTCAAAACTATTTCCTAAATATTTTTAAATTTTCAATTATATTCCCATATTTTCATTTTATTTAGGCATCTTCATTAAAATTTAAAATTAGTAACAAATGAATTTTCTTTAAACAAAGTTAAAAGCTTTTTAAAATATAATTCAAACATTTAAAATGTTAGAAAATAAAATAAAAATTAAATCCATAATGGTATTTCGTATAATTTTGTCTAATATAAAATTAAAAAGATGTGTTAATTGAAAGGTTTAAAATGTTGATATTGGATATGTCAAGGTCTCAATTTTATCAAAATGTCAATGGAAATATCGACAAAATGTCGATGTCAATGAATATTTTTGAAAAAGTATTTAAAACAAAATAAAATTTAAAATAATAAATAAGTGTTTTACATATTTAATATAAGTTAAAATCCTCATTATAAATATTATCTCTGTATTAGTTACATTTAGTTGTTATTTTGATTAATTTTTCTACGTTATAATGGAAATTTTGATTCACTCGTTCTATCGGTATCAAACTTATAGACAAGTGAAAATGTCAATGAAAATGTGGATATGTCGAAAGAAATTTAATATTTTTTTTAGTACACCAACATTTGGGGGTGAGAGATTCGAACCTCTGACTTGTTGGTCATAATACATGTCAATTTCAACTGAGCTATGCTCGCTTTAGCAGGAAATTTAATACCTTAGTTAATTGTTGAAATAAAAATATGGAGTGAGAAAAGTGAAAAAGAAAGGTAAATTAAAGATACCTTAGTAATATAAAAGTTAAAAAGTACAAATATGATTATCATTACCCACTAAAACTTTTTTCATTATGACTATTTTGTCCTTTTCTCTGTCTCCCTAATGAGTTGGCACAAAAACCAACTACACAAGCCTTTTCCAAAAAGGTATTAATTATCGATTTCTTTTATTTAATTAATTTGGCTAAGTTGGAATCTTTTAAAGTACTTTGCCAAAAAAAAAAAAAAAAAAAAAAGTCTTTGAAGGTATTTCAATTGGGTCCAAATTGGATATTCTTTATGCAAGTTTTGTAATAATTTTCAACTTTAAAATTTTATTTACACTTTTCCTTTAATAAAATAATACCACTTTTTTTCTCTATTTATTTTTCCCTTTTCTTTTACAAAAATGTGAATATAATTGACTTGGACTACTCTTTTTTTTTTTTTTCCAAAAAATTCTCTTCCATGGAGTGAAAGTGACAAGCACTCAATGACCAAGCCCCACTTTATTTAAATTTGGATATATTTGAAGTTTTTGTTTACTTTTTTTTTTTTTTTTTTTTTAGAAAAGCTTTTGTTTACCTATGATTTAATTAGCCTAAGTTTTCATGTCAAATTAGACATTTATTTTGGAGGGTTGTATTTTTTTACTTCATAAAATTTAAAAATATCTTAGATTCAAAGAAATATAAAAAAAATAAAAAATACACTTTTGGTCCCTGAAGTTTGGGTTAAGTTACACTTTGATTCCGAGTTTTAAAACTCAACAAAATCATTCATGAGGTTTGAGATAAAGAGCAATTTGGTCCATGTTAGTATTTAACGACAAAATGGATGACAGGGACCAAATTGCTCCAGGTAGTTTTGTTGAGTTTTAAAAGTCAGGGACGAAAGTGTAACTTAACCCGAACTTCAGGGACCAAAAGTGTAGTTTTTCCCAAAAAAAAAAAGATTTTTTATATAAAAAAAAAGTTCCTACAATTTTTTTTCTCTCTTTTTTCTAAGTGAAAATTATATATATAAAAGATAAATTTTTTAAATTAAGATGGTAGGTTTAAATCTTAATGAATATGGATTTTCAAAAAAAAAAAAGGAATCTTAATGACTGTGAGATATAAATTTAAATCTCCAGGTTCTCATAATAACCATTGAATATGTTAGCATGATAGTTCAACTGATATAAAACTTACAATAATCAAGATGTTTGTGGTTCAAATACCTCTACTTTTACCAGTTGTAAAAAAAAAAAATTATTGATTACAAAATTAAAATATTTATGCAATTTCTCCATCTTATATCGAAAGATAAAAAATTGTTAGGTGTCTATCAATTATCATCCTTAGATCATTCTTGTCACAATCTGACTATCCATAATGATATTTAAACAGATAAAACAAAATTTTGGTTATGATATTTCAATATGATATATGTTAATTAACATTCGACTATCTAGGAGAGAATTTTTTCTTTTTTAATTTATTTAAGCAGAGATATGAAAATATTTGAAATCATAAAGATAAGATATGGGTCAAAGTTTTTTTTGGGAGAAAAAGTTAGAACAGAAGAGAGAGAGAGAGTAGGATAGCAGTTGAAATCAGAATCTTAACAGAAATAGTGAACAGATAATTGAATACAGATCATTTTTCTGCATTAACTTCCTGATCAAACCCAATTCTCCAAATTTGTTAACTCCTATTCTTAGAATCCCCCTTTTACTTCAAAACTTTATCCCATTTTTCCATTTTCAAATCTCCATTACACTGCGAAAATCGAGCTTTCTCACCGTCTTCTTCGCTACTCTGTTTCTTAACTGTTCTTCTGAATCTCTGTGACTGACTACACCCACAAAATAACCTTCTTAACAATATCATACTTTTCCTTATTGTTTCTATCCTTTTGGGTCTCTTTCTAGATTTCTAGATGATGACTAAAAAGGAAGAGCCACTTGAACGTGCTGAGGAGCGTAATCCGCCAGCTGTGGCAGAGATGGCGACCTCTGTTAATCTAGCTTCTAACCCATCTTGGTTTACGCCCTTGAGGTACTGTTTTTCACTTTCAATGATTTTGGTTTCCAATGCATGTTTGGTTTTCTGGGAAATTTTGTTCTTTGAAGAGCTGCTTTTCTTTTTCTATTTAAAAGTATAGTAGCAATTTTGGAGGTTTCGATCATTTGGGTCGTGAGAACATGGTTTTTTTTTTTTTTTGTTGGTTATAGTTGAAATTTTATAAGTTCTTGATGGGTTTTCTTTTTCCTTCCCTCTTCGTTTGGTGAAGATGAGGGAAAGCAGATGCGTGATTTCGTTGTCTTAGTGATTATATGATGGTTTGTAGCAATTGAAGGAAACCCTTTTGACTTATCATGTCAGCTTGCTTCTGATTTTTCCCATAGATTTTTGTCGTTGTGAGATTACTCATTACTGTGATGTGCTTTACAAGGAAAATAGTTTGCGGATGAGTTTTGTTTTCGCTTATCTTTTTGAAATACTGGTAGGGAAGAAATAAGGGGTTACTGTATGTATGCTCTTGACCACATCCATCAAAGGAGCATTTGTGGGGTTCTCATTGGAGAGAAAGGATATTAAAATAAAATTTAATGATGGAAAATTCTATGAGTGGAACTATGCTTTCTAAGGTGGATAGGATTTGTCTTGGTCATATTTCTTGGATTTGGAACTTGGAAGAATCTTGTGAATTCTCATGCAAGTCTCTTTTGAGTTTTGAATCGCCTTACTGTAAGTCTAACTCAGTCCACTTATGCCTCTTTGCCCAGGACCATGGACTTCAACTCATCTAAGGTTGATCTTATTGATAATCTTCAGAGCTTTTTAACTCTAAAAACCCCAAAGACCCTCAAATATAATCTTTTTAGCTTGGTTAGGTTTTAGTCTCATCATAAATCTAAAGCCCTCTCACCTCCCACCCACGTCACCTCATTACCAATCAAGCAAGGAGGACTTAAAAAGGATATTGAACATGAAGCGTCGATGCTGTCTGTTTTTTGGGATGCTGGAGGAATTTGTTGAAATGCTAAGCGATTTGAAACAATGCTGTTTTTTTCTAATTTTTGAGAGGTTTGACTTCAAAGGAATAATAGAGTTTTTCCAAGGAATATATAGGTCTTACTTAGAACCTTGGCATATTTTGGGGCTATGTATCTCTAATTGGATCAATCTTCTTAACCCTTCTTTTTTGTTGTATTCTCATTATATGAACAATGCCAATTGGAGAGTGTTTTAACTTTTATGTAACCTCCCTTGGGTCTTATCTTCCTTGTGTCTTAAACAATTTCTTAGTTTTAATTGAAATTTATTTTGTATATATATATATATATATATTTTAAATTTATAAAAAAGCTCAAAGGCTCTAATAGCAATTTGTTTGTTTCTGAATCTGCAGACTGCTTATTCTATTTTGTTTCATCAACCTGATAAATTATGTGGATAGAGGAGCCATGGGAAGCAATGGTGTGAATGGTCATCGGACAACTTGCACAACTGATGGTACATGTACATCTGGTTCCGGAATACAGTAAGATTTATTGGAAGTCCATGAGAAACTGCTTTTTGCCATTTGTTGAGCCATATAGTTAGTTCATCATTCTTTTCTTATTCATGAAAGTGGAATGAGAGGTTGCTATGATCAATATTTGTTGCTATTATTGTTATTTATTCTCCTTTTAGATTGGATAAATTTTGGGATGGAGAAAAGCCTCTTGCTTTGTCTTTTAAGTTGAGATATCAGAAGTTGTCTAAATTTTTTGGTAAATTTTCTTTATAAATGTATGCTTGTTATAGTGTGATGCTAATAAACTACAGTGGTTGCTGATAGCCTGTTACTGAGTTACAAATATTGCAAATTCTTAGTTTTCTTCTACATCCTTCTTTCCATAAATGTGGTAACTGATACAATGGTAGTTAATTTACCATTTTGATATTTGAAACAAAGTTTATAGGCTACAATGTAGAAGGAAATTTACCATGGTTGGCTATAGTATTTAGTTTTGCCTTCACTACCTTCGTTGGGTTGAACTGTAAATCACTTAACATGTACCATAAAAAATCTAATGTTGTTTTGTCACTTGTCTTCTAAAGATAAAGATGGTCTTTTGGATTTCTGTTATTAGGGGCCAATTTAACTTGAACAATTTTGAGGATGGAGCTCTATCATCTGCTTTTATGGTTGGACTTCTTGTGGCTTGTCCAATATTTGCATCCTTAGCAAAGAGGTAATATAAATAATTGTTGAATGCCTTTCTAACCACTCAAGGCATAGCATGTTTGACTTCTTAAGGCTTATAATATTGAAGATTGAAATTCACAGTTAATAATATGAACTATCATCCATTATTTTTCTTGTTTATTACTATAACTTTCTAGAACTGCTTCTTTTTGTAATATTTGTTATGTGAAACCTTTTCATTTGTTGCTGGACCCCTAACTGTGAATATGATGCATTCCACGGTAGCACTTGAAACTTGAATAAAAGAAATATGCTGCAATTCCTTTTTGATTTTTCCCACCATCGTTGCTTGCCAAATCAATGTAATGGGATGAAAATGTGCGGTCCACTTCAAAATCAAGAACCATCCCCCAAAAATGGTGGAATCTCAATCTTTCATAAAGCCTTGTTCATCCCATTCCCTTTTCTATTCTTCTCTTCCATGATCACAAAGTTTAAAGATAGAGAAAACGGTTGTTGCCCCTTCAACTATTATATAGTATTATCCACTGGCAACATTTTAAAGTTGATTTCGAATAAAATTTTCATATAAAATATGAAGCTGTTAAGATAAATGTATGGAAAAAATAGGACAAGATGTGCCATCAGGTAGAACCTAAAATTATACAGTACAACCAGACACCCAATCTTGTGGTGGTTCAACCCAAAACTGGTGAATTAATTATATCATAATAAATTAGCTGAAGAACAATAGCAGATATAGAGAATTTATCGAATCATCTTAACCACACAACGAACACTTCTAAAGAACGAGAAAAAGAAGCAAATCCCTTTTTTTCCTTTAAAAAGTACACATTAATCAGCAGTAGTGATTTCATTAATTTATTTCCTATTTAGCCATCTCTTTTAAATTTTGCAGGGCAAATCCATTTAGACTTATTGGAATTGGACTATCTGTTTGGACTTTGGCTGTAGTTGGCTGTGGTTTTTCGTTTAATTTCTGGTCTATTGCTGTATGTCGCATGTAAGTTAAGATCTTTCTCTGTCATTTTCTATCCTCCTCCTTTTCCACTTCCTATTTTAATTATGAGGATTATTTTCATGAATGTGATGCTTTTCCTCTGATCTGTAGGTTTGTTGGTGTTGGTGAGGCTTCGTTTATAAGTCTTGCTGCACCATTCATTGATGACAATGCACCGGTTGATAAGGTTCATTTATTTCCTTCTAGAATTTGCTTGAAATTTCATCACAATAATATATCTACCTGTGTGTTCCTTCAAATTTTTTAGCATGATATTTCATTGTAAAATACAGCCTAGTTTAGATAAATATAAACTTGAAGTTTTAAATGTAGTTTTCTCCTTTGGTGTTGTCACCTCAAAAGTTTTCAATCAGGCATTCTTTTCTTATATTATCCATGTAATTGGTAACATTTTCTCATATGTCACAGAAAGCAGGCTGGCTTGGAGTATTTTACATGTGTATACCAACTGGTTATGCAATTGGCTATCTTTACGGTGGATTCGTAAGTTTTTACTTATTTGGGTGCATCATTGTAGTCTCCTAATCTACATTACATACAAACAAAATTCATAACCTAAAATTTCATTAATTTTTTTTTTCCATATTGTTATAGACTTTTTTTCTACTTTTTTCTCATTATCCCGTCTCGTTGATAGCATACTTCCAAGTAGACATTTGTTTAGTGAAATAGTTAAATAACTTTCATTTTTAATTCATAGGTTGGTCAAGATTTAGGTTGGCGCTATGCATTTTGGGGGGAGGCAATACTGATGGTTCCATTTGCAGTTCTTGGTTTTGTTATAAAGCCCTTGAAATTGAAGGGTAAGGATCAAGTTTAGATCATACAAGCAGTTTTTGTGTGCTTAACTAAACGATTTCTGGATGCAGGTTTTGCTCCTCCCGAGACGATTAATGCACCAATACCTGTTGATACAACTGCCTCATCAGTCAAAGGTGCCTTTTATAATTTTTTCGATAAGAAACGAGACTTGCTTTTTCTTAATTTTAAGAGAATAATAGTCTCTTATTCAAATATTAACAACCTAGGTCTTCTTATATAGGAGAAAGACCTATTACAATAAAGGAAAGAATAAAGGCAATAATGACTAAATATTAACAAATAATATTTACACAATTATAGAAACTAGAAATTCCAACACTCCCCCTCAAGCTGGTTTAAAGATGTCTTCCATAGCCAGTTTGTCAATTAGTTTATCGAATTGCTTCTTTGGAAGTCCCTTAGTTAGAACATCAGCAATTTGCTCTGTCGTCAGAAGATAAAGGATACATATTACACCAGTATCAATCTTTTCTTTAATAAAGTGTTTGTCAACCTCAATATGTTTTGTTCTATCATGTAGAACTGGATTGTGAGCTATAGATATGGCAGCCTTATTGTCACAATAAATTCGAATAGGCTTAGTCTGAGGGAACATGAATTCTTCAAGTATTCTTTTGATCCATATGCCTTCACAGATTCCATGGGCTAAGGCTCTAAACTCTGCTTCAGCGCTACTCCTGGCCACTACATTTTGCTTTTTGCTTCGCCATGTGACTAGATTTCCTCCAACAAAGGAACAATAACCTGAGGTAGATCTTCTATCAGTAGTACTTCCAGCCCAGTCTGCATTTGTATAGACCTCTACTTGGAAGTGATTATTCTTTTTGAATAAAATACCTTTTCCAGGAGCTCCTTTTAAATACCGTAAAATCCTATAGGCAACTTCGAAATGAGTTGGTCCGGGTGCATGCATAAACTGACTTACCATGCTTACAGCAAAAGCAATATCTGGACGAGGATGAGACAAATAAATTAGTCTCCCCACAAGTCTTTGGTATCTCTCTTTATCCTTTATTTCCTCTTCTTTTGCTGCTTCCAATTTCAAATTAGGCTCAATAGGAGTTTCAGCAACCCTGCATCCAAGTAATCCTGTTTCTTCAAGTAAGTCAAGGACATATTTTCTTTGATTTACAAAGATGCCTTTCCTTGATCTTGCAAATTCCATCCCAAGGAAATACTTTAACGTTCCCAAGTCCTTGATTTGAAACTCGGTTGCAAGGCTTTTCTTGAGATCAGTTAGACTTACCACATCATCACCTGTGAGAATAATATCATCAACATAGACAATCAAGATAGAGATTTTATTATTCTCAGAGTGTTTATAAAATATAGTATGGTCAGCTTGACTTTGAAGAAACCCATAACCAGACACAACTTTTCCAAACCGTTCGAACCAAGCTCTTGGAGACTGTTTAAGGCCATATAGAGATTTCTTTAACCAGCAAATTCTATTACTTCCAAGTTCCTTTTCAAAACCTGGTGGTAAATGCATAAACACTTCTTCCTCAAGGTCGCCATTGAGAGAAGCATTTTTCACATCAAGTTGGTAGAGAGGCCACTCTGAATTAGCTGCAAGAGACAACAGTACTAGAATAGAGTTAATTTTAGCAACTGGGGCAAACGTTTCCTGATAATCAATCCCATATGTTTGGGTGAAGCCTTTAGCTACTAATCGGACTTTATATCTCTCAATACTACCATCTGCATTGCATTTTATGGTAAACACCCATTTACAACCCACTGGTTTCTTGTCCTTTGGCAACTCTACTATTTCCCAAGTTCCATTTTGTTTTAGAGCATTCATCTCCTCCATAACTGCTACTTTCCAATTTGGATCTTCTAAAGCCTCATGTATATTCTTTGGAACAAACAAATTATTTATCCTAGAGGTGAAGGCTTTATGACTATTTGACAAATTTTGATATGACATGTAGTTTGCAATAGGATATTTGGTACAACTTCGAGTACCTTTTCTAATAGCTATGGGCATATCAAGATCAGACACAACTGGTAAAGTATTTTGAATATTTGAAGTAGGAATGGAGGAAGAATTACCAGATTTTCCAGTTTCAATCGTCGGAGTCTCAGATTGGTTCTGTGAAGGATCAACTATTTGGTCTTGCTTCCTCTGATTGAATTTTCTTCTAGTATAAAACTAAAACTCAGGAACTTGATCAGTAGGATCATTATGTAGTATTTCTCCCCCTGATTGAGAAGATTCTATACTTGGCACCAAAGGACTAATATCATCAGGACAAATAAGGTTAGGAAGAGGAGTAGAAACATCCCAAAAGTTATCTTCCAAATTTGGTTTCTCCCCCTGAAGAGAACTTTGGGTAAAATATGGTTGATTTTCTAAAAAAGACACATCCATGCTTACAAAACATTTTTTTGTCTGAGGATCAAAACATTTATAGCCTTTTGATTTGAAGAATAACCCAAAAAAATACATTTAACTGCTCTATGATCAAGTTTTGACCGAAAGTGACAAGGGATGTGAACATAAGTAGTACACCCAAAAACTTTGAGAGGTAAATCAGAATATAAGCGAGATTTTGGAAAAACATTTTTAAAACAATCAATGGGAGTTTTGAAATTCAAGATCTTACTAGGCATTCTATTTATTAGATAGGTAGCTGTGAGAATTGCTTCGCCCCATAAATATTTTGGAACATGCATGGAAAACATTATAGCACGAGCTACCTCAAGTAAATGCCTATTTTTTCTTTC
This sequence comes from Luffa acutangula, assembly GCA_036850905.1. Taxonomy (NCBI): domain Eukaryota; kingdom Viridiplantae; phylum Streptophyta; class Magnoliopsida; order Cucurbitales; family Cucurbitaceae; genus Luffa; species Luffa acutangula. Next base: position 1,644,896 of record CM072098.1, read on the forward strand.
AACGACACCATTCTGTTGAGGAGTATCTCGACAAGTAGACTGGTGAACTATACCTTTATCTTTTAAAAACTCACCAAAAGATTCATTAAAATATTCAGTTCCATTGTCAGAGTGTAAAATGCAAATTTTGGTCTGAAATTGAGTTTCTATCATATTGTAAAAATTTCTAAAAATGTCTTTCACCTCAGATTTCTTTTCCATTAGGTACACCCAAGATAGACGAGTATGGTCGTCAATAAAAGTAACAAGCCATCTTTTCCCACTATGAGTCCTAATTTTAGAAGCCCCCCAAACATCACCATGTATTAAATAAAAAGGTTTGGAAGCTTTGTAAGGTTTAGGTAAATAAGTGGAACGATGATTTTTTGCTAAAATGCAACTTTCACAATCGAATGAGGTGCAATCAAATCCCTTAAATAAATTTGGAAATAAATGTTTGAGATAAGGAAAACTAGGATGTCCTAATCTAAGATGCCAAAGCATAATTTGTTCTTTACCAGAAAGAGAACTAATACTACTGAAACCATGAGATATTTTATTACTAAAAGAACCTTCATCAAAGTAGTAAAGACCATCAAGCATCCTAGCACTCCCAATCATCGTCTCCGATTCCTGATCCTGAAAAATACAATGAGATTCGAAGAATATAACACGACAATTAGAATCTCGAGAAATTTTGCTGACAGATAAAAGGTTAAAGGCTAATTTTGGAACATGCAACGGAAGAAAAACTGTCATCTGCAATTCGAATTTTTTCATTAGAATAAGAAGGAGAGTATGAAGAAAAAAATTGAGAGGTACTAGTCATATGGTCAGAAGCTCCGGAATCGATAATCCACGGAGAAGAAGTGCCACAAGAGAAAGGCTTGAGGATAATTCCCTGTTTGTGCCAATGAAACACAAGAATTATTAGATGATAAATTGGTTGGTAGCAATTTTAGAATTTGATGAATTTGCTCCTTGTACATGATATCAAGTAATGAATTCATGGGAAATAATAAAATATAACCAAACCAAAATAAACACTACCAGTAGTGAACCAAACCAATAAGTGAACCAAACCAATAAGTGAACTAATAAGTGCCAAAGAACCAATCTGACCATATGAGGAAACCCACGGTGAAATAGACTCGAAGTGACGAAACCCACAAAGACACACAAAGTGATTGACGGCGATTGACGGCGATGAAAACCCACAAAGTAACGAGGCAAGCTTGAGTTGCTTTTGCTGAAACTCGTTCTTGGGTCACGGTGGCAGATGATGGTCGCGGTGGGCTGGAAGCAGAAACCCACAAATGAAACGTTGTGTGTTTTGTTTTGGACAGCTACGGAAGGTGTTTTGCTTCGAAAAGTATGGTGTTTAGGATTTTAGTGACGGCTAGGGTTTAACCTGCTCTGATACCATCTTAATTTTAAGAGAATAATAGTCTCTTATTCAAATATTAACAACCTAGGTCTTCTTATATAGGAGAAAGACCTATTACAATAAAGGAAAGAATAAAGGCAATAATAACTAAATATTAAAAAATAATATTTACACAATTATAGAAACTAGAAATTCCAACACTTTTTATAATTAATTTATGGCATCGAATCTTTTCTCATGTAGTTAGTGATGCTGCTGTCTGCAATCCATTTTTCTTCCTTAGATGGGGCATATAAAAGTCATAGGAAGATCAATAGAGGCCCATAGACATGCATAATAATTCAACTAGAGCTCTGTTATTTTTTCTCATATCTCAGTTAAATTAATATTTTTCATTGCTTAAGTATTGAGTTTCTCAAAAAAAAAAAAAAGAAAAAGTATTATCTAATTTCAGTTAATGAATGCTTTATCAAGTTATATCTGGTTGTCCGATGTACCAACTCAACTTATGATTTGATTCTTCTATTTGTGATTATTCAAATATTGTATGGACTTGAAGCACTTTTTTTTTTTTTTTTTTTGATAAGAAACATCAAAAGGAGAATATATTAATCACAAAAAGGACAGCCTAAAGGCCGGGGTGGAGATCACCCCCTCCAAAAACTATCTCAAAAGGGCTTGCCAATCACTAATAATCATAAGCAAGCTGTAATTACAAAAAAACTTTCTGTATGAAGAAATCCACCAGGAGGCCGTATTTTGTACAGAACTACAAAAATAATCAAAAGAGGACGATTTGTCCCCGAAAGTTCGAGCATTTCTCTCTTTCCATAGAAGCCAAATGGAAGCTCTAAACGCACAACCCGCTATCACCTTAGCCTTCTTTCTCAAATTCCAAGCTTGCAGCCCTTCTTCAAGCCAGTCTTCCACCCTCTTTGGTAAGCAGAAAGATATCCCCAACAAACCTGCAATGAAGTTCCAAGTCTTGCTAGCATACTCACAATGAAGGAGGATGTGATCAATATCCTCACTCTCTTTAAAACATAGTCTGCATCCCGAGGGGGATAAAGCCCAATTTTTTAGTTTCCTTTGAACTTTGTCATCCGTATTTAGACTTCTGTAATCCACACTCCAAAGGAAGATTTTCACTTTCTTAGGGGACTTGTGCTTCCAAATCTTTCCCGCAAGAGACAGGTTAATCTTAGTAGATTTTCCAACAGCTGCACGGAATAAGGATTTGGTAGAGAAAAGCCCCGATCCTTCCAATTTCCAAGATATTCTGTCCATCTCATTACCCATCTGGATGTTGTCTAACTTGCCAATGAGGGCCACCCAACTGCTCAGCTCACGGTCAAACAGCCCTCTTCGCAGGCCAAGGTTTCACGTTTGGTTGCTCTCATCCCAACACTCTGCAACAGAAGCAAGTTTCATATGGGAAATCTCATAAATTTCAGGGAAAGTAACTTGAAGAGGATGCACATCACACCAAGCATCACCCCAAAACCTTATTCTTCTCCCACAGCTCACCTGGAATTTAGTAAACTTTTCAAAACAGTCATAATTCCGCTGAATATTGGGCCATAATCTTCTACCTTTTATATGGGTAATCACCATAGTTCTCCAGCCAAGACTATCCACCCCATAGATACTGCCAATGACCCTCCTCCATAGGCCTTCCTTCTCATGGGCAAATCTCCAAAGCCACTTGGTTAGAAGGGCGTTGTTTCGCGAACCTAAAGCACCAACCCCAATGCCCCCATGGGAAGTAGGCAAAGCTGTCCATTCCCATTTGACAAGATTGCAAGCGGGTTTGAACTGACCACCATTCCAAATAAAGTCCCTCGTAAGCTTTTCTAGTTTCTTAATCACCATCGTCGGGGCTTTAAGGAGGGAGAAGTAGTATATGGGGAGGCTATTAAGGACCGATTGGGCCAAAGTGACCCTTCCCCCTTTAGAGAGCAGCAACTTCTTCCAACCTTCAAGTTTAGCTTCATATTTATCAACAATGGGGTCCCAAAACGTTCTTGTGCGATGGTTCCCACCCAGGGGATAACCTAGATACTTTATTGGGAGAGTCTCAACCTTGCACCCAAATTTGTTGGCCCACCTAGTCATGTCCTCCGAAGGAGTGTTGATCCCAATAATCGAGGTTTTGGCAAGGTTCAAAGACAGCCCCGAACCCTTCAAAACAAGCATCAGAATCTCCCACCAGTTCAACATAACAGACTCCTCATATGCACTAAAAATGATTGTGTCATCAGCGTATTGCAACATGGACACCTCAGTTTGGTCCCTGCCCACGAGCATGCCTTTAAGGACTTTCTTTTCCAAGCAGTAATGGGCCGATCTACTGAGGGCATCACCTACAATGGTAAAAAGGAAAGGAGATAGGGGGTCCCCTTGTCTTAGCCCTCTAGAAGCATAAACTTTCCCCCTCGGCTTGCCATTTATCATAATGGAGAAGTTAGAGTTCGCCAGGCAACCTCTAATCCATTTCCTCCAAGTGGTCCCGAATCCTTTAAGCTTAAGAATGGCATCAAGAAACTCCCAGCTCACCTTATCATAGGCTTTTTCAAAATCAAGCTTGAAGAGCACTCCTTTCTCATTCTTGCATCTATACTCTTCTACCACCTCAGAAGCCACCAGAATTGGGTCAAGAATTTGCCGCCCTTGCACAAATGCGGCCTGACAATCACTTATAGTAGTGGGGAGGATATCCTTTAGTCTCTCAGCAAGGACTTTGGCCACAATTTTGTAGAGGGAAGTAACTAAACTGATAGGTCTGAAATCACTGATTCTGGAGGCACCCCTTTTCTTCGGGATCAAGCAAATGTAGGTCTCATTAGTTTTCTTGTTTATGATGCCGTTTCTAAAAAACTCCTGGAACACCTCTACTAAATCTGGCTTCAAAATGTTCCAAAAGTTTTTAAAAAACTCTCCAGTCATGCCGTCGGGGCCCGGGGACTTCATTGGGCCTAAGCTTTTAATAGCTCTAAAGAACTCATCTTCTTTGAAAGGCATCTCTAGCCGAGCACTGTTCTGAGCATCTAAGGGGGCCCAATTCGGACCATCTAAGACAAACTGAGAGCTATCATCTTTGGAATACAAGTTGGTGAAAAAACCAATGATCTCCTTCTCAATGTCGGGCTCGGCTGAAAGGAATTCTCCCTCTTCACTTTCAAGAGCGGCAATGAAGGACTTGCTCTTCATGGAACCAGCCCATCTATGAAAGAACGCAGAGTTCTCGTCACCTTCCCTCAACCATTTAATTTTGCATTTCTGCAGTAATCTTCTTTGGTCACTCACCGTAATTTCAAGGAGGGAAGCTTTCAGCTTAAGCCTCTCAGCAATGTGATGTGGTTGGATACTCCCATCCTCCTCGAACTGATCTAAGACATCAATTTGATCAAGAATGGTCTTCTTTTTCTCATTCAGGTTCCCAAAAACTTCTTTGTTCCACTCTTTAAGCTGCTCTTTCAGGCCCTTCAACTTACTCATAAAACGGAAGCCAGCCCAACCGGTCGGGGTGAACTCAGCCCACCATTTCTCCACTGACTTTCTGAAGTCCGGATGATCAAGCCACATATTCTCGAATCTAAAAGGCATAGGGCCCCATCTCATGGCACCTACGGATAAAGCTAGGGGAAAGTGATCAGAAGTTGGACGCTGAAGTCTGTCCAGTCTGAGCTCCTTGAACGTATTAGACCACTGATGGGTGATTAAAAATCTGTCAAGCCTCGAGGCTGCAGCTCTTTCGCCCACTCTAGACCAAGTAAACCTGCCATGATTCATCGGAATATCAATAAGATCAAAAGAAGATATGAAGCGATTAAACTTCCTCATGCTTTTTGTAGGCCTAGTGGCGTTAAGCCTTTCATCCACCCATCTCACCATATTGAAGTCTCCAGAGACACACCAAACGCCATGGCACAGGCCAGCAACATCTGCCAATTCCTGCAGAAAGCTCTTTCTATCAGAAGACGAACAAGGGCCGTAAACTCCAGTCACCCACCCTTGAATCTGACCGTGGAAGGTACACTCGGCAGAAATGGAGTAAGCCCCTAAGACCGAATCGTGAACCTCAACGCAATTTTCTTTCCACATTAAAAGGATACCACCAGCCGACCCGATCGCATCTAGACTGAGCCACCCAACATGCCTGGAGCTCCAAACTGATTTGACTATCCGCCTATCAATGTGCTGAAGTTTAGTCTCTTGCAAGATCACTAAGTCCGGATTCTCTTTACTAAGGAAATCTTTAACTAACATCCGTTTAGACCGGCTTCCCAGGCCCCTAACATTCCAGGAGATCAGCTTCATATGGAGACATCACGGTCCCGGGTCAGCTCAATATCAACTAAGCAATCATGGACTTCTACACTATCAGAAGCCTCAACTTCTTTTTCCTTTTCCCAAGTTCTAATGAGGCTAGTAACTTCCCTATTTTTCCTTTTCTGAGTCGTGTTGCCTTTTTTAGACGAGTTCCCTGGAATTGGCCTAATACAGAGATTATTCTTCTTGAGCGTGAGAATCATCTCTTTACTAATAGCGAAGCCTTCTGGGATTTCTAGCCCTTTATCTGTTTGTTTGTCTGCAGTCGGTATCATGGCAAGGGCCTTCGGGAAGTCTTCACTAAGCACGTCTATTTCCTTCCCACCTTCCTCTGTATCAGCCATAGACAGAGGGATTATTTCATTACTCTCGGGGCCTTCGTTTAAACTACAGTGCTCGGAATCTACATAATCTGACCGGGATGTGCCTTCTCCTTCCTTCTGAAAACAGTTATAATATTCCCCTGGAAGGTCTTCGTTTAAGTCAGACTGGTCCCCTTCAGTCGACGTAGCATCCCCTGTTTTGCTCCCAGGACTTGAAATCGAGAAGTCCGATCCATTCACTTCTTCTCTATTGGGGTGCTTCTGATGTTGTGGGCCTCCTTTCGCATCCGTGAGTTGGATTTTTCCACGTTTCAACATAGTGACCGGGGCTTCTTGGACAAACGAGACTCCTCTTCGAGTCTTTGATTTAATCGTTGGGCTTTCTCTCGAGGGACTATCTTGGTGGGCCATTTTTCCTTTTTTCCTTTGCCAAGCTTGGTTGTCTATTGGGCCTTTTGTGGGCTCATCATTCTCAGCCACCTTCATTTTTCCTTTTTGGCGGGCTAATTCAAAATTTTCGCAGTCTGCCCTCTGCTTTTCATTAAATGTCTCCTTTTCATTAAATGTCTCATCTTCTTCCTCGATTTATGCAAACACCCTCTGGGCATTAACCTGCGGACAAAAGGCTCCATCTTCGATTCTCCATTTGTCTGCTGTGCTAAACTCGGGATCCATCGGCCCTCTGTGGAAAGCATGTGATGCCGCCGACGAGAAACTTCCATGAATTCCGGCCACACGATCGATGAGCAGGTTACCATCTTGAAATGTAACGATTTGCGCTCTGAAGACTTGGTCTCCGTCAATAACTTCGACTTCCCCTGGAATAAACCCGCAATAGTTATCTTTAATCTTTATCCAAGCCTCAACGCAATCAATTAGGAGAGAATTGGACTCAGCATAATCAATGAACCCCCCAAGCAATCTCCAATAGCTTTAAATATACTGATGTTCCATAAATGCAACGGGAGGTTTCTGATTCTCACCCAACCACCATAACATGGCACCACATTAATTCTACAATGCCTCATTCTATTCCATTTTTCGACTTTTAAAATCACAGGTCCAAAGCTGACCCATCCTTTGTTTGTTGTTAATAAATTCACCAGCTCCTTGGATGGGCATTTAAGCAGGGCTTTATCCGGTTGGAAGGGGTTTATCACAAGACCACTCTCTAGTTGCCTCTGAAGAATGTCGAGGATCCTTCCCCAGTCATCATGAAAGTCTCTTTTAGTAATGATAATCACTTCATCCCAGTCAATCTTTCTAACTCTAAAGTATTTGAGTTTCTTACTAAAAACAGAAAAAAAATGATTATGATAGAGTACTTGTCCGCTTGAGATACTTTTTTTGCAACCTCCTGTGGCCTGGCACAGACTGATGCCTGGCCCTTCCTACTACACTCATCTATGTTTTGATTTAATCTTTTCTTGTATATATATATTTTGATTTTAATACTGTTCCATTTCCTATTCAAGGAGTATATGGGAAAAAAATGTATTCCAGTAATATTGATTTTAATACTGGTTCATTTCCTATCCAAGAAGTATATGGGAAACAAATATATTCCAGCAATATTGATTTTTTTCGCATCATTTGCTTCACATTTGGGTTCATTACCTGTCATCTGCTCCATTCTCTTTGTTTTCTCTTGTGCATGCTTGCCAAATTTATGAACCATAATAATTTTTTTATGGGTTTGTATGAATCAGATGACTTGAAAACAAAAGATGGAGTATCTCCGACGGGTTTCCAAGAGAAAAGTGCAGAAAGTTCTTCCAAGTAAGCGACTCGTTGTTAATCTAGAATCTAGCACAAATTTTTAGTGGATATGGTAGTTTAATTATTAGAAACACTTATACTATCAGAAAAATGAACAGTGAATAACTATATCATCATTGACAGACAAATGAACAGTTGAACTCATAAATGTTTGTGCCACTGGCACAGAACCTGCTAAAATTTCTGTCATTCTCTAGCTGGGCTAATATAACCATAGGTCGTTCATTATCCTGTGACACTTTTACCACATGTTATAGCATTCTGATATTAACCAAGACTTAAATGGTAAACAGTACAGGACATCGAGGCTCTCGTCTAATATGAGAAAGCATATTTTAAATGAGTCAATCATGTAGTTCTGAAAGTTTTGAAGAGCTTCATTCATTTTTAATGGTTAGAGAATGTTGGAGAGAAAAAAGTGAAAAACATGAACATGGCATTTGTCTCTCTATTTTCAACTATCTATCTGTGTCAGTGTTGTCTTTAACTATCTATTTGTGTCAGTGTTGTTTTTTGAAGCTCTGATTGTGATACTACTTGCATTGCAATCTATAAATAACTGGAGAATTAAGGAGAGTCCTTGCATTATGCCTGTGGCATGTTAGGATACCCCAAACAAGAAATCACAAGAACATGCAAACAATACTCAAAGATAGAATTATATTGCAATATTCAAGAAATTACAATATCAATAGCTTTTTGAGAGGGCTATAACTCCTCTTAAAGTCTCCCATTGGACAATACCACAAAATAATTTCCTCCTCTCTAAGAACCTTAACTCCCCTATTTATAAACAAGGCACCACCACTATTTACTTACTGATATTCTACTGTTATCTTCAATATATTCCCTACTAGTACTCTCACAGATAGCGAGAGTTTAAAGTCTTAAGTTTCAACTTAAGAGCTTGAACTTAGAATTTCGTGCATATCTCTAAACATCCTAGCCCCTACCAGACACTCTTAGGTATAGCACATTGCACATATGCTGCATTGTTCAGACGAACTTCAAGTAAATGACTTTTAGTCCAAGTAAAACTAATGGAAGTCATATTCTCTTAAATGCTAGTATGCCATCTGATCTTGTTCTGTCCTTGACTTATGGCAGTTCTGTCCTTAAAGAAGTAGTGCAATTTATGAAAGATATGAAAGCACTTCTGGTCAACAAGGTTTTTGTCGTCAATGTTCTAGGTATTTCCTTCATTTGATTTGCCATACCTTTTCTCAAGTATTGATCATAATAATGTTAAGATTTTGGATATAAGTACTTTCATTTATGACACTCTTTGAGTTTACTTTAAACTCTGAAATTTGTTTTCAGGTTATGTGGCATATAATTTTGTTATAGGCGCATACTCATATTGGGGACCTAAGGCTGGTTACAGTATTTATCAAATGGTGAAATCACTTTATCTTATGAATATAATCTTGCATATCAAACCATTTATTCTTTTCCACTTCTTTCTGTTGTTAGGGTGAGTTTAAAATGGCTTTTAAAATAGTAAAAAGAAATTTTTGTAGTGAATTAAAAACACTTTTCAAAATTTTTATTGTGTTTAATTACATAATCAAAATTCATTTTGAAAATTCTAAGAGAATGCACTTAATTGATGTTTCCTCCGAAAGTGCTTTATGGAAGGTTGTAGTGATTTTAGTCCTTTCAAAATCAAAAGTGATTTTAGTCATTTCAAAATCACTCCCAAACAACTATTTTCAAAAGTCATCCCAAATTTACTGTTAATCGTTCTTATTTTTTAAACAGAAACAAAGCTTTTTATTGAATTAATAAAAAGAAACAAAGGCTCAAAATGCAAACTTCCAAGAAAAATAAAAAGCAAAACTAAGTTGATCACTGTTAATCATTATTAATTGATTGGACGAATGAGTTGATTTAAACTTGGAGATACTTTTAGATTTTTGACATTTTGGAATATTTTGGCAGAAAAGTGCTGATATGATTTTTGGAGGGGTTACGGTTGTGTCTGGAATCTTTGGATCGCTGGCAGGAGGTTATATTTTGGATCGCATGAACAACACCATCTCCAATGCTTTCAAGGTAGATTTTCTTTTTACTTCAAAGGGATTTATTTCTTGAAGTATCCTTCTGATGTCAAGATACATTTTCGTAATTAAATTAGAAAATACAGTATATTTTAATTTGATGAAATAAACGTGTTCAGACAAATGGTAATTCATCCGTCCTAAAATAGCTTGCTATTATAGAAAATAGACCCATTAAGAAATGTTACTATACTAACAATTATCGGTCTCAACTCTCAACAAATAATAATAATAATACAAATAAATAAATAAATAAATAATTGAAGAATAATAATATTAATGTATATTAAAAACTTGTGCAACCTAAGTCTTTTTATATATCGAAGAAAGACCCACTACAACATCAAGAAAAAAATAAAGACAATAAAAACTATGTATTGATAACTAATATTTAATCGCAAATATTTATAAATACAAAATTCCAACACTCCTTGCCACCACATTTTGGAAATTCAACTAATATTGTTCACCAACTTTAAACACTACTCCTTGACACCTCATTTTGTTTTATTGTCTCACCATGTAACTAGATCCCCTCCAACAAAAAAAAAAAACATAAATTAAAGGTAGAACTTCGGTCCATAGCCTAGTCTAAATCAATATAAACTTCTACTCAGAAGGGATTGTTCTTTTTTAATGAAATACCTTTTTCAAGAGTTTCTTTTAAATATCTCAAGATTCTATTGGTAACTTTGAGATGTCCAGGTGCATGCATAAAATTCACTTACCATGCTTATGGAAAATCCAATATTAGGACACATATAGGATATTTAATTAAAAATTAATCTTCCCACAAGTTTCTGAAATCGTTGCTTGTCCTTCATTTTTTTTTCTTTTGTTGCTTAAAATTTCAAATTGGGTTCAATAGGAGTTTTTGTAGCTTTGCAGCCAAGTAGTCTTATTTCTTCAAATAAGTCAAGAATATATTTTCTTTAATTAACAAAGATTCCCTTTGTTGATCTTGCCACCAATAAATATTTTAACGTTTCTAGCCCCTTGATTTGAAACTCACTTGCAAGATTTTTCTTGAGATTAGCTACGACCACTTCATCATCACCATTGAGAAGAATATCATCTAGATAGACAATCAAAATTGAGATTTTGTTATTCTCAGGGTTTTCATAAAATATAGTATGGTTAGCTTGACTATGAAGACATAGCTTTTTCAAACGGTTGAAATCGAGCCCTCAAAGAATGTTTGAGACCATAAAGAGATTTCTTTAGTCTACAAATTTTATTGCATTTGAGATCTTTTTCAAAATCTTGTGGTAAGTTTATAAAAAATTCTTTCTTAAGATTGCCATTGAGAAAAACATCTTTCACATCAAGTTGGTGGAGAAACCACTTTGAATTACTTGCAAGAGACAAAAGGACTCCAAGTTAACAATAGGAGAAAATGTTTCCTGGTAATAATTGCATTGGTCTGAGTGAAGCCTTTGGCTACGAGTTTGACCCTGTATTTCTCAACTACCACCTGCTTTACACTATATGGTGAACACTCGTTTACATCCCACTAGTTTCTTATCTTTTGGCAACTCTGTTATTTTCCAACTACCATTTTCTCCACAAGTGTTAGTTTTCAATATCTCCCAACAAACAAATTTGTTATACTAGATATGGAAGTTTTATGCTTATTTGACACATTTTGATATGAAATCTGGTTTGCAATAGAATATTTGGTACAACTTTGAATACCTTTTCTAACTGTGTTGTTTACCACTTTTTAGTTTCATTTCTTAGAGTCTCCCATTAACCTTGTGAAAGAGCAACTACTTGATCTTGGTTCCTTTGTTCGAATTTCCTTCTAGTATAAAAGTTAAACTCGAGAACTTGATTAGTAGAATCATTTTGTAGTATTTCAATTCATGATTGAGAAGTTTCTAGACTTGACGTCAAATAAACTAGTAAAATCAAAACAAATAAGACTAGGGAGAGGAATAGAAATATCTCAAAAGCTATCTTCCAAATTCAGTTTCTCTCCCATAAGAGAATTTTGAGTAAAATATGCTGATTTTCCTAAAAACGACACATCCAACTCATATAAATATATTTTTTAATTTTTATCTTGAGGATCAAAACATTATATTGGAGAATGGCCTGTGGCTCTAATACCCAAAAGTTTTAATTAATAGGTTATGGTAAATGTAATCTTTTATCAAATTTTTTTTTTTTTTTGACAACATGTGGGGTGGAGGGATTCGAACCACATATCTCTTGGTCATTAACACTCTCCTTCACTTGTGGTTTTAGAAATTTAACCACAAGAAATTTGCCTGAGGCTCAACAAGTTGTTACCAATATTAATTTAATTGGGAAAAAATTGACTCACAGAAATTCAAAAACATGACTTCCTACTTTGATACCATATTAAATTTTGAAGAATAATAATATTTTGTTACATTCAAATATGTGCAACCTAAGTCTTTTAGATAGGAGAAAGACCCACTACAACATAAAGGAAAAACAAAGACATTAAAGACTAAATATTGACAACTAATATTTATAAATATTAGAAATTCCTACATTAATAAAAAATTGATACATAGAAAGGATAAAATTGAAATATTAAGGAGATTAGAAACAAAATTCAGAATTGGTACAAATGTTAGAGGCTAAAACAATACAGTAATCAATTATATATATATATATCTTTCATATTATACGTGACGTTTGTGTACTGTGCTGAGATAATGAACTCTATAGTATAACTTGCAGAAATTCCTTGGGATGTGTTGATAATTGTATTCCAAACTTTACGAATGAAAGGCTTTTTATGTATTATATATTATATATTAATAATGCATATTATTGCTTACATTTCAATTGTAGTTTCTTTCTGCGACAACATTTATTGGAGCGGCATTTTGCTTTGGTGCCTTTTGCTTCAAAAGCATGTATGGCTTCCTGGCCCTTTTCTCAATTGGTGAACTTCTGGTATTTGCCATACAGGTATATTCTTCTTTTCCATTAAGTTTATAGCCTATTTTACATAATGTTATAATTTATGAATATTTGCTAGTTAACATGACATCAACAAGGATGTGAAATTTATGTAATCTTAAAAAACTTAAGTTAATATTAAAAAAACATAACAAAATATAATTATCTTAGTGATTTGAGAGATTGTGAGAAAACTTGTGAGCCTTGGGGGTTTAGAGTTGGGAAACTTAAGAACCTGTAGGTCGTAGCAAACCCTTGCTTGCTAAATGTTTTTGGTGATTCTTCCTTGAATTCGATTCTCTTTGGGTTAGAATCATTTTGAGTAAATACGGTCCTTATCCTTTCAAGCAGTTGTTGAGTGGGATCAAAGGCATTGTCAGGAATCCATGGAAAGACATTTCCTTGGAGCTCCCTCCTTTTCTTCCTTAGTCTAGTGCACTGTGAGTGATGGGAGGGACATTTACTTTTTTAGGAGGACATATGGTTGAGGGCTTGTTTCCTCTGCTCTCTGTTCCCACATTTATATCATTTATCTTCCATGAAGAGTCGCATTGTGGCTTATGTCCTTGCTCTTCGGAGAGCTCCCCTTCTTTTTCCTTCGATTTTCATCGTCCATTATCTAATAGAGAAACAACGGATATCTTGACTCTTTTAACTTTGTTAGGAGGGGTTAGTCTTAGACCAGATAGAAAGGACGTTCATTATTGGAGTCCTAATCCTTCTGGGAGCTTCTCGTGTCGTTCGTTCTTTCAGTTCTTGTTAAATCCCTCTCCGATTAGTGAGTTTGTTTTTTCTCATTTGTGGAAGGTGAAAGTTTTAAAGAAAGTTCAGTTTTTTGTTTGGCTGATCATTCTCGGCAAGGTTAACACTTTTGATTGACTTTCGAGATTGATGTTTCCTTTACTTGGCTCTTTCTGCTGCATTCTTTGTTGGAGGGCGGAGGAGCTTGATCATTTGCTTTGGGGTTGCAATGTTGCCTGTACAGTTTGGAGCCTTTTCTTCGAGGTTTTTGGTTTTTAGTTTTTTTAGCATCAAGGATGCGTAGAATGAAGAGTTCCTTCTCCATCCACCTTTTTGGGAGAAACAGAGGCTTTTGTGGCTCTTTAGCATTCATGCTATCCTTTGGGGCTTGGAATCTCTTTATGTAGTTGAGATAATTTGTTTGGGGGAGTTTGGTTTTTTTGGATGCCTTTGTATTCTTTCATTCTTTCTCCATTAAAGTTCGGTTCTTTATTAAAAAAAAACCTTAAAAAACTAGTTAACTATTCCAAATTCATTTAGAAATTTAGAATAACGTTGATAGTCAATCGCAAAATGCCACGATTTAGCTATAATAATAAGTGACAAGAAAGGCATCTAAACTCAAGACCAAGACAAACCTCAAATATGACTGCCAATGCTTGAGTTCCAAAACTTAAAGACAACGGCCTCCTCGTAAAAGTGGCCACTCATAGGTTGATAAGCTAAGGTAAAACTTAAGCAAATGTGTTAGTCTATATTTAATGTGATATATTCTTTAACTGATTACTTCTTCAATTGATTGGTTTATCAGCACAGGAAAAGAAAGCGGTTAAGTGCTTATTGTTCATATAAGTTGTTTTCTCCACTGCAGGGTCCGGTAAATTTCATATGCCTACATTGTGTGACGCCTAGTCTAAGGCCGCTTTCTATGGCTATTTCTACGGTTTCAATCCACATTTTTGGAGATGTGCCATCCTCACCTCTTGTTGGAGTTCTCCAGGTTTGTGCTCTGTTTTATTCTCTATACATGGGCACTTTTTAATTTTTTTTTCTTTTCTAAGATTTTTGAGTTCTACAACGTGTGGGGGTGGGGATCTGAGCCTCTAAGATATAATGCGTTGAGCTATCCTCAAGTTGGCAATACATATTGACACTTAAGTGTAGTGTAAATGGTATCTTAATTCTCTCCCTCTGTTTTAAAACCTTATGATATTTTAGGTGTTTTTTGGTTTATTTGAGTTTTGTACACAAATTTGTAGCTTAACTTCGTGCTTGTTTTCCTTTGTAGCCATATATATCTTCTGTAAATTTAGGAGATGACTATTTAGTTAAATGTGGTACTACGTAGAATCACAATTCAAAATTTAGGGATATAAACACATCCTAAGAAAAAGGATACATATACGAGACATGGATACAACACAGACACGGTGACACGTTATTTTTTAAAAATCTAGGGCATAGACACAAGGACATATTTATTGAAATATATATTTTTAAATACATATCATTTTCATGCAAGAATAAAATTAAGTCAATAAGTTTATGTATATGCTATCCTTAAAAAAAGGAGTTCGATGTATTTCGCATTCAAAATTTATTATTTTTATCCAATATTGTTATGTCTATTTTGTATGCTTAACCAAGTATTCGACCTATATCGCCTTTGTACAACTAGTGTCTAACACATATCTATTGTGATAGCAAGTGTCTGATAACTGATACGTGTCCTATACAGATACGCTAACCAAACTAAAGTGTCCATGCTTCTTAGGACACATCAAAGTTTATGCATTAAATTTGTAATTTAACCATAAAAATCTGATTGTTGCTATCTTCACTTAATCATATTTCTCACAGTATCATAGAGTTTTGATTGTGCAAGAAGAAAACCCACATGATGTTTGTTATGTATAAGTTACATATTTACCAGCTGAATATGGCAACAATGATTATTTAGCCATGTTTAATATGTTTTGCACAAGTGTTACAATATTACTGGTTCAGTGGCTCTAAATGAAATCATTGATTTTGTAGGACCATATTAACAACTGGAGGGAGACTGCTCTCATTCTTACAGCAATTCTGTTCCCAGCTGCTATTATATGGTTCATAGGTAAACTTCCATTCTTTCTTTCCATTGATTGCATTAAATTGAGAACATAGGTAAATCTGCAGACAGACTGTTCGTGTTTTTGCTGCCATTTAGAATCTAATAATAATCGCCTCAGTTGCACATTGTTGTATATGAATTATCTAAGAAGCACAGACACGTAACACGGATATGACAGACATGAACGTGACATAATTTGTAAGAAAGTAGGACACAACATGATGAAGATATAGTAGTTTTTTTTTTGGGGGGGGTTCAATTACAAGTTTAGTCCTTGAACTTTCAGAGTTGTGTAAATTTGGTCAATGAACTTCAAAAAGTGTCAAATAGGTCCTCGAACTTTCAATTTTGTGTCCAATAGGTTTCTAAACTTTAAATTGTATCAAGTAGGTCCTTAAACTTTCACTTTTGCAGGTCTTTTAACTTTCAAGTTTGTGTCTAAGTAGCCCTTGACCTATCTAACTCATTCTTACACGTCGAACATATATCAAATGCACATTCGAGTGCATCCATGTTTAGTATCTCGATACTATGTTCGAGTGTCTATGCTTCGAATTAGAAAAGAAGAATGGTTGATTGTTATATTGGCGCTTGTTTCTCTTGAATACCAGGAATATTTCTTCATAGCGTAGATAGATTTAACGAAGATAATGAGCAGCAAGTCACGACGAATAGATCGAGTGCAGAACCTTCACTCGACGCAGAGAAAGTACAATAAATGAGCAAAGCTTCTGCGGAAGCTTAAGGTTGCATATTGCCAACCCACCTTCCCTAGTATGGTTTTAGTGCATCTTCTTTGATGTAAATATACAATCTTTTAGATGATGATCCATATTTTTTTAGTGTCTTTACTCAATTCTTTCAGATAATAAAAGGTGGAAGAGCCTTTGTATTTAGAATGTCTTTAACTTTCCATTTGTGTTAATGGTGAAATTTTGTGTTGGAAGTAAATATATGAAGAAAGTTCCTTTTGCTTTGCAAAAATTGAAAAAAAATAATTAGATAGTTAAATAAAAATTAACATTTTCTTTTCTTTTTTTCCAAATAGGTCCTTTTACGTTAAAAAGAAAGATGAAAAATCAAGTTATACCTCTAAACTTTGGGTTGTGTCACTTAAATCACTAACTATTAATTGTATCAATTTAAATCCTAAGCTTTCATAAGCGAATTGAGTTAGATCCTTTGTTAGGATTTCATTTTAAAATATATTTATCACATGTATAGAAGATTTCATTTTAATATAGGGATTGACATAATATTAGAGAAAAATGTTAGAATTAAATAGAATTTTAATTAATACAAGTGATCTTTTATCCTCGTATTTTTCTCTACTTATTTAGAAAGAATTATGTGATAATTTTTCTTTTTAGATGATTTTGAATTAGTAAAATGAAATTAAAATAGCAATAAATCACTCACCGGAGTAATTCACTAATGAAAATTTAAGATTTAAATCGTTACAATTATTAGTTTGAATTGATACTATTATGAATAGTAACATATTCTTAGATGCCCATAACCCCCAAAAGGTTACAAATCCATCTCTTTAACCCCTTCAAGAGTTACAAATCCCTTTATGTTAGATCTTGTAACTACTAACTTCACAACCCTATAAATAGAGGTTGTAGAGAACATTTGAAAATACACCTCAATTGAGAAGTACTTTTCTCTCTACTTTCTTCTTCTCTCTTATTTGCTCTCTAATTGTTCTTATTGTTGTTGCTCTTGTATTCTTCTTGTTCTTCTTTTGAGCTAGTTTCATAACACGTTATCAGCACGAAACTCTATCACTTTTCTTTGCTAAAGGTAGGCTTTATTTTTGTTTTTGTTGTTTGTATTATGTACGTTCCATATAAATAGTGTATATGTATTGAATACCTCATATATACACTATGTATTCTTTGAACGTTGACAATCTATTATTTTATACACATTGACATGTTATTGTTATAATCTTCATGTTATGTTTAAAAGTGATTTTCTGTTTATCATGCATGATTGAATTCATATTATTGTTTACAAGTTAAGATTTAAATTCATTTTATTGTTTACAAGTCAAGATTTGAATTCATTATGTTGTTTATGATTTAACATTCGAATTCATCTCTTTGTTCACAATCCTCCTTAATTGTTCATGATTCATTTTATTTTACATATTAAGTTTGAGATTTGTGGCAATTAATAATTCAAATGTTTTTGTTATTATTTATTTCACATCAATCTTTTTATGAACATATTGAATTTAAATTGTTTACTTGTTGAAATATAAAGTGTTTATATTGTTAAATCACAATATTGCAATCAATATTTTATAACATGTATTTGATATTGCAATTTATTTATCTCTTTGATATTGCAATTTGAGAGATATTGTATGTTTAAATTCTTACTAGTTGATAATCTAAAATTTGGTATATGTTTGTTATATACATTATTGTTCACATTTTCCTTGAATATCATATGAACAATACATATTTCTCATTTATATAGAGCATGTTATATATTGATCAATATATGTCTTATAGACACAACACAACATGTTTAATTACCTACAATTTTTAAAACTCATGTTTGATATATCAAATTTATAAATATTTCTTATGATAGTTTTATCCATATGAAAATAATTATATTTTTCATGAATACTTAAGTATTTTCATATGGATATATTTTGTATACTCATATAATCATCATTAGTGTGAAATATCTTATGACAAAGTTTGAAAGATATATATGCATATCAGCTAATTATTCTTCCTAAAGCTCATTTTGATAAGATGCACTTGAAGTTGCATAAATCAATAAGTGCTCATTTTGATTATAAGCACTTAAAGTTGAATGATTATAAATCAATAAGTGCTAAATTCGATAAAATGCACCTGTAGTTGCATGATGTCAAATCAATAAGTGATTTTAAAGTATATATTAGAGAAGACATGATATTTTTTTTCTATATAAAATATGCTCCTGGAGTAGCAATATCGAGAAATGAATTTTAAATATATTGTGATAAGTAAAATATCTTGTCTTTGAGATTAAATAAAACAATGAACACTTGATAGAAGAACATGAGTCTCAAGACAAAATAGTACAATAACATTCCCTGAGGTGAATGTTGTAATATTTAATAATTATGGTCAAGATTAAGGTCATGATCATAATAGAGGAAGGAATAGTTACTCATTTTGTGGTGGTTGTAGATCGTTCAAATTTCAAGAAAACCACACATATATAGTTGGTCTTTTGATCCCCTAAATATGACATATTTGGATGTTACAAATATCTTTTAATCTCCTGGAGAGAAACGTTTTGACCCATTTAAATATGAAATCTTCTGATGTTGCAAATTTTTTTTTTTTTTTTGAATCTCCTGAAGAGAAGATTGAAAGCACTAAAGGAGTAGCAAATACTTCTTTTAACTATGAGAATGTCCAAAATTATTTTTGATTTATGTTTTAGTTGTTTTATTTTTATGTTTACTAGTTGAGTTTTGAAGTTTTACATTTCAAGTTTTGTTTTAAATTTCCATTCGTGAGACTTATTGTAATCTTTCATTTTTAATGAAGAATCATGGACATTTCTCATATTTTGGCTAATTCAAAGATGAACAATGGAGATTTATGCTTGGCAGATAGTGCAACTACGCATACAATACTTACAGATATAAAATACTTTTATAAATTGACAATGCTTGAAGCAAATGTCAATACAATATCAGGTTCTGCAAACCTGATTGAAGGCTTTGGAAAAGCAAATTTGATTTTGCCTAGAGGAACAAAATTCACAATTAATAATGCTTTGTTCTCTAGCAAATCAAAAAGAAATCTGTTAAGTTTCAAAGATATACGTTATAATGGTTATCATGTTGAGACTAGTAGTAAAAATAATATAGAATATCTATATATTACATCTACTACTTTACATGAAAAACGTATATTAGAAACACTGCCTGCTTTTTCATCTGGATTATATTATACTCATATACGAGTAATTGAAACATATGCAACAATGAGCCCGAAGTTCATGAATCTAGATATATTCACTGTTTGGCATGATCGATTGGGTCATCCTGGGTCAATAATGATGAGAAGAATTATTGAGAATTCTCATGGACATCCTTTGAAGAACCAGAAGATTCTTCAATCTAATGAATTATCATGTGTTGCTTGCTCTCAAGGTAAATTAATAATTAGACCATCACCAGCAAAAGTGGGTGTTGAGCTACCTACATTCCTAGAACGAATTCATGGTGATATATGTGGACCTATTAATCCACCAAGTGGACCATTTAGATATTTTATGGTTTTAATTGACGCATCCAGTAGATGGTCACATGTATGTTTATTATCAAGTCGAAACCTTGCATTTGCAAGATTACTTGCTCAAATAATCAAATTACGAGCACAATTTCCTGATTATACAATTAAAAGCATTCGTCTTGATAATGCTGGTGAATTTACATCCCAAGCGTTTAATAATTATTGCATGTCAATTGGGATAAATATTGAACATCTTGTAGCTCATGTTCATACACAAAATGGTTTAGCAGAATCATTTATAAAACGTTTACAGTTAATTGCTAGACCATTACTTATGAGAGCAAAGTTTCCAATATATGTATGGGGTCATGCTATTTTGCATGCAGCGTCACTTATACGCATTAGACCAGCATCTTATCATAAGTACTCCCCATTACAATTAGCTTATGGCCAAGAGCCAAATATATCTCATCTGCGAATTTTTGGATGTGAGGTATATGTTCCAATTGCTCCACCACAACGTACTAAGATGGGACCTCAAAGGAGGTTGGGAATATATGTTGGATTTGATTCCCCATCAATTATTAGATATCTTGAACCCCTGACGGGTGATGTTTTTACAGCAAGATTCATTGATTGTCATTTTAATGAGACAAATTTTCCAACATTAGGGGGAGGAATTAAGAAGTTGGAAAAAGAAATTACATGGAGTGCATCATTGTCTCATTTGGATCCTCGTACAAATCAATGTGAACTAGAAGTTCAAAAGATAATTCATTTACAAAGTATAGCAAACCAAATGTCAGATGCATTTACGGATGCTAAGAAAGTGACCAAGTCATATATACCAGCTGCAAATACTCCATCTAGAATTGAAATCCCAATACAACAAGTTGTCACAGCTAATGAGTCTATAGTACGCCAGAAGCGTGGTAGACCAATGGGTTCCAAAGATAAAAATCCTCGAAAAAGGAAAGTAGTAAATAGTCGAAATGACTTAATTGAAAATGTGGATATTCCAGAGGAAACCCTGGACATGACTAACCATAGGAATATCGAAGAGGCTCAAATAAATGAGGATAATAATGAGATTTCGATAAACTACGTCATGACAGGAAAAAGATGGAATCGAATTGATACAGTTATTGACAACATTTTTGCTTATAATGTTGCTCACGATATTATTTATGAAAATGAGGATTCTGAACCTAAATCTGTCGAAGAATGTCGACATAGAAAGGATTGGCTTAAGTGGAAAGAAGCAATCCAAACAGAATTAAACTCGCTTTCAAAACGTGAAGTTTTTGGACCTGTAGTCCATACACCTGAAGGTGTAAAACCTGTGGGATACAAATGGGTATTTGTACGTAAAAGAAATGAAAATAATGAGGTCACAAGATATAAAGCACGTCTTGTTGCACAAGGATTTTCACAAAGACCAGGTGTTGACTATGAGGAAGCATATTCCCCTGTGGTGGATGCAATTACACTAAGATATCTAATTAGCCTGACTGTATATGAAAAGCTTGACATGCATCTCATGGATGTAGTCACAGCATATCTATATGGATCCCTTGATAATGAAATCTATATGAAAATCCCTGAAGGATTTAAGATACCTGAATCATATAAATCCAATTCTCAAGAGTTATATTCGATCAAATTACAGAGATCACTATATGGATTAAAACAATCAGGACGAATGTGGTACAATCGTCTAAGTGAATATTTATTGAAAGAAGGATATCAAAATAATCCAATTTGTCCATGTGTTTTTATTAAGAAATCACAGTCAGGATTTGCTATCGTAGCTGTATACGTTGATGATCTAAACATAATTGGAACTCCTGAAGAGCTTTCAAAGGCGATAGAATATCTCCAAAAAGAATTTGAGATGAAAGATCTTGGTAAGACAAAATTTTGTATTGGTTTGCAAATTGAACATCTAGCAGATGGAATTTTTGTTCATCAATCGACGTATACAGAAAAGATTTTAAAAAGATTTTACATGGACAAGGCACATCCATTGAACATTCCAATGGTAGTTCGGTCACTAGATGTGAAGAAGGATATCTTCCGACCTCAAGAAGATAATGAAGAACTACTTGGTCCTGAAGTACCATATCTTAGTGCAATAGGTGCACTAATGTATCTTGCTAATAACACAAGACCGGATATAGCTTTTTCAGTAAATTTATTAGCTAGATACAGTTCTTCTCCAACGAAAAGACATTGGAATGGAGTTAAGCATATACTTCGTTACCTTCGAGGAACGATTGATATGGGTTTGTTTTATTCAAACAAATCGAATTTTGATCTAGTTGGTTATGCAGATGCAGGGTATTTATCTGACCCACACAAAGCTAGGTCTCAAACAGGTTACCTGTTTACATGTGGAGGAACTGCTATATCATGGCGGTCTGTAAAACAAACCATTACGGCTACATCCTCAAATCATGCGGAAATCCTCGCAATTCATGAGGCCAGTCGAGAATGTGTATGGTTGAGATCAATGACTCAACACATTCGGGAAACATGTGGCTTGTCTTCTGACAAAAATCTTCCGACAATATTATATGAAGACAATACAGCATGTATAACCCAAATAAAAGGAGGATATATTAAAGGAGATAGAACAAAGCACATCTCGCCAAAACTCTTCTACACTCATGACCTTGAAGAAAATGGTGACATCACTGTTCGACAAATTTCTTCAAAGGACAACTTGGCGGACTTATTTACAAAGGCATTGCCAACCACAACATTTGAAAAGTTGGTGCACAACATTGGGATGCGACGACTTAAAGATCTCAAGTGATATTTCCATTAGGGGGAGTTGTACTGCACTCTTTTTCCCTTGACTATGGTTTTTCCTAGCAAGGTTTTTAACGAGGCAGAAATATTAAAGTATATGAATAATGTACTCTTTTTCCTTCATTAGGATTTTTTTTTCCCATTGGGTTTTTTCCTAATAAGGTTTTAACGAGGCATATATTCTATATATAATGGGCATCTAAAGGGGGAGTATTATGAATAGTAACATATTCTTAGATGCCCATAACCCCCAAAAGGTTACAAATCCATCTCTTTAACCCCTTCAAGAGTTACAAATCCCTTTATGTTAGATCTTGTAACTACTAACTTCACAACCCTATAAATAGAGGTTGTAGAGAACATTTGAAAATACACCTCAATTGAGAAGTACTTTTCTCTCTACTTTCTTCTTCTCTCTTATTTGCTCTCTAATTGTTCTTATTGTTGTTGCTCTTGTATTCTTCTTGTTCTTCTTTTGAGCTAGTTTCATAACAGATACAACATAGAAATATATATTGATTTTTTTATAAAAAAAAAATGAAATGGAGGTAGAAGTTCTGCACCCCACCCACTTTTTGACAAAAGATAAATTATATATTTTAAACAACATATGAGTGAGAGGTTCGAACCACAGACCTTTTGATTATTAGTACAAACTTTATGTCAGTTAAACTATGTTCATGTTGGCTATCAAAAATTATATTCGACTTGATTTTGATTATACTATTTTATTATCTATAATTTCTATTCATTTAAGTATTTTATTCCAACAATTTGAATAAGATTAACAAAATAAAAAAAGGGGTAAAAAGTGGGGTTAATTTCTCCAATAATGTAATTTAAAAAAGAAATGACAAAATTAAGGTAGTTTTAAAAATTATAATTTTAATAATGTACTTAAAATAAAAAATTACAAATTAGAGGTGGAAGTTGAAAGTATTGACAAAAGTAGGGTGATAAAAAATCGTGTACCATGTACACGAGTTTACCTTGGTTGACGTGGCAGTGAAGTGTACATTGGACCAAATTCACACGTGTACCATGTACACGATTTCTGCATTTTTTGGAAAAAAAAACCATCTACAGTATTGGATTTTGAGCGAATATGCGTGGAGTAAAAATAAAAGAATTCTACAACAAAAGTCAAGTAGAGAAACAAAAACACATTGACATTCAGAAACAAAAACACATTGAACGGCCGTATCCTATCTTCACATTGAAAGCTACTTTTGGTGGAGCAGCGGTGTCCTGTTTTCACATCCACTCCCAACATTTCTTCTTCTAACCCCACCTCCCAAAAGCCTTAAAACCAACTCAAAATTGTAAACAAACTCCAAACAAAAAAAAAAAAAAAAAAAAAAAAAAAAAAAAACCAAAATGAAGAAAGAAGAGTCGCAGCAAATCGCCAACAGGGGAAGAGGTTTTTGCAAATGGGTTTTGATGGAATTGGTTTCTAAGAGGAGAGATTAGAGAAGAAGCCCAAGAAGGAAGCTGGGAGCTCAGTTTTAGAAAAATACCCATTTGAGTTTCATCCATGAAATACTCGGAGACGACCTATTTTTGTTGTTTGAGAATGAGCATACATCTGAACGGCGGCAGACAATGGACGGCGATGGAATGGCGGCAGACGATGGACGGCAACGGAACGACGGCAGACGATGCACGGCAACGGAACGGCGCGAGGGAGAAAAGAAAAAAAAAACTCTGAGATGGGTCTGTCGGCGCAAGGGAGAAAAGAAAGGATGGGGATAGGTTTTTTTTTAAAGAACTCGCGTACCGCGTACGCGAGTGTTCTGGCGGCATCCGTGGCACACATGTCAGCTGATATGGTGTGCCACCTACGCAAATCGCGAACATGGGCTGCGATTTAGCCTGTAATCGCGAACATGGACCACGATTTACGTGAGAAATCGCGTTCCTGGACCACGATTTATGGAACTCGTGACCAATGTCCACGATTTATCTACTCTAAATTTGGAATTAGTTTCAAATCTACACTTTTTTTGTTATTTTTATTTTAAACTACATTATTTATGAAAAAAATCCTAAAAAGTGTCTGCTGGATTATTTTATGTTGTCTTCATTTGTTTTTTCTTTACCTACTATTATTGTAGGTTTTGAATTTTCCTAGGAAAGCTCAAAGTTGGTCTGCTAGACCAGCTCATATTCTATAAAAATATATTAACTTTTAGGAAGATTATGGCCACATGTTCTATTTTCTACCAACAAAAAAAAAAAAACTTCAAAAATGGATTGATGACCAAAACATTGTGCGAGACCAACTCCTTTCTGGTTGAGAATCTTATGTCTATAGGCTTTAAAAAAAACTCGTTTACTCTAACCAGAGTAAGGTTATGAAAATAGCTACTGATTTCTTGTTCACTGTACTGATAAGAAAGGCTACATATTATATATCAGCTGAACTATGCTTTTGTTGGTAATGATATAATAGTCCTTCCCTTACAAATGTGAAATTTATTTTTTAATCTTATATTTTTAAGAGAATGTTTTAAAAAATTAAGTTATAAATTTAATTTGTGAATTTTTATGGTTTTGTCCATTAAACTTTAAATTTTGCATTAGTTTTTTAGTTCAACAATATTTTGAGATAGAAAGATACGAACCTCACCTTTTGGCCAAAGTTCTCAATTAAACTCATAAGCTTTTAATTTTAATTCTGGTAAGCAACTATTATTAACAACATTACTTACAATTTTACTTTATCATGACAGTTGAACTAATAAATGATGATTTGACACCATAGAACAAGAGTGTGCAAGTAGGCTAAAAAAAATCAATATGACAAGTTGACAAAATACATTTTAAATCAAATTGTTCCTTGATGTGCAAAAACTCGCTATACAAGCATACGCAATTGTAAATAATAACTGGTAGTCAAACTCAATTCCACGACAAAAGATACAAAACTTGAAGAAATTAAGTACAACTAAAAAGTAAATGCTACCGATATGAGCATAGCTCAACTGACATAAAACTTGTGCTAAGGAGGTTAGTGGTTCAAACTCCACCCCCACATTCGTAATTAACTTACAAGGTTTAATTATGCAATCACTAAAGCAACGTAATTAATTAAATGAAATCTTTTTAGCACAATACTCACCAGAAAACACGCCTGCAGTTAGCACATTAAACTAAATCATTACTCGTTAGTTCAATTGACATAACACATTAATATCTGGGTCATGGTGTTACACGTTAATATCCGAGTCATGGTGTTTAAACAAAAAAAAATCATAATAGAATCAAAAGTTGAGAGATACTAGCCAAATAAGCATAAATAGAGGCAACTGACATGTAACCTCGACAAAAGATTAAATGTTTGAATTCTGGTCTCTAATAATAAATAAATAAACAATTGTACGAGAGTGAAGAGAACTCGTCAAAGTGAACATGACCCGCTCTGTTGTTGTTGGACTTATATATATATATATATATATACTCAATTGGTCAAACAAAATGTTGAACTTTCCCATTTTAGGCCTTGCGGGGCCTGAAATTACAATGGCGGCTCATGCGGTCGTCTATATATACATCCTCTTATCTTCTTCAACCTGCTGATACAGTTTCAACCAAATTACAGAGAGAAAGAGGAGAGAAAATGGCTGGCGCTCTTGCTGGGTCAGTCGGAATTGGCCTTCCTTGCTCCACCAAGCTCTCTCACACAACTTCACGATGCTCTCGTTCTTCCCGTGTCAGAATGGCCGTCACCCTCGACGAGAAGAAGAACTTCACTCTCAAGAAATCTGAAGAGGCTTTCAATGCTGCCAAGGTACATTTCCCATCTTCCTAAATTTCCTCCTTTCAATTTGATTTTTCATACATGGAACCCTTTGGATTGATTGCCGAAACCCCCTTTTCGTAATCGGTGGCTTTTCCCCATTTCGCGTTCGGTTCTTAGTCTGTGATTAGAGTTTGGATTTGGATGTGTTTGATTTCAATTCCATGGCTCTTTTGCGGTATTGGGGTCTGTGATTCTGATTTCTAGTGGCGACTGGGACAATCTAAGGAGTGGGATCAGATTTTTATTGTGATTGCTATCTGAGTTTTGTTGTGGTTTGTTGAGAATTCAATGCTCTGATGGTGGATGGTGAGAATTATTTTGAACCCTTTTGTTAATTGTACGCAGGAGCTAATGCCTGGTGGAGTGAATTCCCCTGTTCGTGCCTTCAAATCTGTTGGTGGACAACCAATAATTATCGATTCTGTAAAGGGCTCCCACATGTGGGATATTGATGGTAATGAATATGTTGATTATGTGGGTTCTTGGGGGCCGGCGATTATTGGCCATGCTGATGATGAGGTACAATTTTGATTGTCTTTACTTCAATTTGAGTTTCGGTTACTTATCTTCTGCTTTGCTATTAAATCTTCTTCATCTTTATGAATCGAAAGTTTTTACTTTTACAAAGTTCTGAACTATCAATGCTTTTCCTGAGTTTGTTTAGTTGAGACATCTATTGTTATGAGCATGTTGAATCTCTCTCTCTCTGTAAAACTAGAGTCATGTGATTTGTTCTTGTGGAACATTGTAGTTGTTTGTTGAACGTGATCACTGAAGTCTACAAATAAATGCTAAGTCTGCTCTAAGGGTATACTCTGAAATTTGCATAGCTAAAATTAGCTTAGTGAGATCCCCAATACTGAGCATGGATGATCAGTTGGATGTTTGATTCCTATTTCTTATATCATGATGAAATGCAGTAATCTTCTTTCTATTATATATTCATCTAGGAAACATGGACTTCATTTTGATGTTGGTTTTAACACGGAATTCATTCTGACTTGAACATGCTTCACATTTCTCAATCTTTTTCTTTGAAGAAAGTGAAAATGTTGGGACATGCGAAGAACATATTAAGACAACATGTTACATACAGCACATGCTGGATTTATATTTATTAGAAAACCGATACAAGATTCAAGTTTAATATCTACATAAGAAACATGGAAGTTATCTCCATAAATAAAAAGGGCGAAAGTAAATATATGGAAAAGAGTGGATTGGAAGTTGGCCACATATATTGGAACTAACTCAGCAGAAAGCCACAAAAACAGAAGATTAAATTACCTAATAAAACGAAGCTGGTTACTTCTTGTAAACACTATGGAGAATGTTGTTTCCTCCGAAGAAAATAAGATTTCTTTATTTTTTTTTATTTTTTTTTATTTTTTTTTATTTTTGAATAAATAAGATTTCTTTAGTATTGAAATTTGCATGTTTAAATCTTTAGATATCACTTAAGTCACTATTTCCAATCTCTAAATATACATAGTAAGTCTTAAAAAGAAAAATAATGAATGTATGTTTTGTGTTTGTGTCCTAACTTTTTTAAAAGGGACATCTTGCAGTGTATATGTCACATTCGCATTTGCATTTGCCCATGCTTTTGCTTAGATATTCATCACCATAATATTCTCATAGGTACTTGCAGCCCTTGCTGAAACAATGAAGAAAGGAACCAGCTTTGGTGCTCCGTGCCTTTTGGAAAATGTTTTAGCTGAGATGGTGATATCTGCTGTTCCAAGCATAGAAATGGTTCGGTTTGTTAACTCTGGTACCGAAGCATGTATGGGTGTGCTTCGGCTTGCCCGTGCTTTTACTGGGAAGGAGAAACTCATCAAATTTGAGGGATGCTACCATGGCCATGCCGACCCATTCCTTGTCAAGGCTGGTAGTGGAGTGGCAACGTTGGGCCTTCCTGATTCTCCTGGTGTCCCCAAAGCAGCTACCTATGAAACTCTTACTGCCCCTTTCAATGACATATCAGCTGTAGAAGCCATTTTTAATGCCAATAAAGGAGAGATTGCTGCAATTATTCTTGAGCCTGTTGTTGGAAATTCTGGCTTCATTCCCCCAAAACCTGATTTTCTAAATGCCATACGTAAACTTACCAAGGAAAACGAAGCTCTCCTCATCTTTGACGAGGTCATGACTGGATTCCGTTTGTCTTATGGTGGAGCTCAGGAGTATTTCGGAATAACACCCGACTTGACAACACTTGGAAAGATCATTGGTGGTGGTCTTCCCGTTGGCGCATATGGAGGACGAAGAGAGATTATGGAAATGGTGGCACCAGCAGGACCAATGTACCAGGCAGGTACCTTGAGTGGGAACCCATTAGCAATGACTGCAGGGATACACACGCTAAAGCGGTTGAAAGAACCGGGAACATACGAATATCTGGATAAGATCACAAGTGAACTTGTTGAAGGTTTGGTGGCTGCTGGGAAGAAGGCTGGGCATGCAATATGTGGAGGCTACATAAATGGGATGTTTGGATTCTTCTTCACTGATGGCCCTGTTCACAACTTTGAAGATGCCAAAAAGAGTGACACTGCTAAATTTGCCAGGTTTTACAGAGGAATGTTGGAGCAAGGTGTATACTTCGCCCCTTCACAGTTTGAAGCAGGGTTTACCAGCTTGGCACATACTTCTGAAGATATTCAACATACTATAGCAGCAGCTGAGAAGGTTTTCAAGCAAATATAGTTTAGATGTTTTATCCGTTTCACTTTTTCGATGTTTGTCTTATGAAAAATTTTCCTGTAACATTATGGTCTGCTCTGTAACTGAGTGAGAGTTGAGTAAGAACTTCCTCTTAGGAGATTTGTATCTTCCTGATTGTATCTGAGTAAGTTGACCGTTGTTTCTAGTGTAATGTTTGTTCTTGAAGATTGGCAGTAATCTCTGTATGATTCTTATTTTCTACTAGCAGTTACCTAATAAAAAGATCAAATTTAAGATATTAATGCCTTTATTTACTTAATTGAAGCATTGCAGTTTAAGGATATGGATACAAGATAATATTGGAGTTATTTGATCGTCAGGAATATATTATGTACGCTCAAGTAATTAAGACACTACAACTTCGATCTCCAACCTTGCTAAGCATAGCTCAATTTGTTAAAACATACCATTGAAATTTTCCATACTACCGTAGTATTAGAAATTTTTCCCATTGAAATTGATTTGTCTAAGTTTTTTTTTAGTGAATAATGAAATTGTCTGCTAACATTAAATTTTTAAGTCACTCTGTCATAGGCTTTAAAAGCATTTTTAAAACAAAAATACTTCTAAAACAATTTTCCAAACAAATTTTTAAAACAAAAATACTTCTAAAACAATTTTCCAAACAAATCCATAATTTTTAGCTGTAGTTCTTTATTTTTTCAAATTTGTTATGAACAATCTCATTATTATTGTTAAAAGGAAAAAAAAAAGGATGAATTTATTTCAAGTGAACTCTAAGCACACACACTGACTTGATCCCTGTGGTTGCTTGCTCATGGCTTAGTGTTATACTATTGGCATCCAAGAACATTTCTATTTGAATCCAATCATATTCCCAGTTCTGAATGATCCATGGTGGAAGAACACTAACTTGATCTGATGGATTTATTGGCTCATTCAGTTAACTTCAATAAAGTGGATAAATTGAAAATCATCTTCAACACCACTGGTTCTTTCAAGTGCAGAACAGATAACATAGAGTACCTATCCTATCCACTCCATTAGACTCTTGCTTTTCTCCCCCCACAAAAACATAACAAAAAACAAAATGGAAAGTTCCAGTTATATGTTCTGTAAGTTTGTGGTGAGAATTTGCCCATGGGGAATGGTAGATTCCTTGATGATGCCTTTCTCTTCTGATATTGTATTATGAAAATGACAACAATCTCAATCTTCTTCACTTCCCACAAGCACTTCAATTATAACAGAGACCAAATTTAGGGCATGGAAACTACAAAACTTCATTTAGGAAGTGTCTTTTTAAAGTCGTGTTTTCAAATGAAAGACTTTTCCAACTAGCGCCTTTGGAAAAAGCACTGATAAAATCTCTCTAAAAGTGTTTTGATATTTGGAAATTGAAAATATTATGCCTCTCTATCCATAATTCAAGAGTCAAAAAGTAAAAATACTCCTTATTGAATGTTTGTGTGGTTTTGAGCTCACATAAGCCACTCCCAGAACATTGAAAAGGAATACAGAGAATAGTAAGCAGTTCTTTCACCTTTCTTTTGATAAAGGCTTGAGGTGACCACAAACAATCCACTTTATCTCAAACCCATCAATTTCTCTAACAAACAACCTCAGAAAAGCCTACTTAAAAACCGCGTTGTCCGAAACAAAAACAAAAACAAAAGCACCAAATGGGCATACATTATTCTGTCTCAAGAATGGAAAAATGGGTTCTACATCATTATAAACATATAAATCAGAAAGCCAGAATTCACAAATTCGGTTTCGATTTGAGCAGTCACATAAATAGAACCAGCATCTTCCTACAATCTATGAATTCTATACAAGAGATAGCTCACCAGAAGGAATTGATCTCTTAACGAGATTGGCCCAAGATTTGTTGGTCTCTTCAATAACTTTAAGAGCGTAATCCTGCACCAAGCATAGCATGTTACAACATTTTTTCTTATAGAATTGAACAAAATCAGTTATGACGTTGTCAAAGAAACTTTTATTTTCTTGAGGACAGAAAGGGGTGGTCAAAATTTGGGCAGAAAGTTGAGCTAGACCCAAAGACTGATTGATAAAAAGTGAAGGCAATAGGAATTTGCTCCTGTTAGTAAAAATGAGTATGGGAACTATGTATAGTATACCGAAATAACCATCTTGTATCAACATTAACGTTACACAGGCAGGATTTTATGACGATAAATATATGGCCCCTTTAAACTTTAAACTTTAAACAAAAAAATGCAAAGGAATCAAGGATTGAAATTTAGGGCTTGGAGTTGTATATTTACCTTGTTTGCAGGCTTGTTACCCAGACCAAACTTGTTAGCAGGTTTTCCATCAGGGATCTTGTAGTCTCTAAACCAGTCCCTTATAGCAGTTAAAGTTCCCTGCAGGCAACTCTTGGATTAGATGGATAAAACCTTTCACTTCATTAGTAGAATACAACAGGACAGCAAGATGCCTTCCCCCCCCCCCCCCCCCCCCCCAGCAAAAAAATAAAGGACCTGCTTTCTAAGGTAACGATGTATACCGGGAAATGTTTTTCAACATCATCTATGTCATTCACTAGTGAAGCTTTAGGATCATCTAGTGAAATTGCAACTATTTTCCAGTCAAGTTCCCCTTCATCGATCATAGCTAAAGCAGCCAGTGGTTTCACTTTCAGAATCTCACCTATCTTCCGATCACTTTCACCAATTTCAACAACATCAACTACAAAACAAACAGATAGTTTTAAAAAGCGGAAAATCATTGGGTTTATAATTTTTTGACATTCTGTTCATTTGGGTTGAGGAAGTTGTGTAACCTAACAAAAAAGTTCAAGGAAAACATCCTATGGTGCATACCAGGATCATTGTCTCCAAATGCACCTTCAACTTCAGAGTTAGCAAAGGATGGGTCTTCCCATGTTTGTGGAAGCAATCCATAATTCCAGTTGATATTGTAACTGAGAGACACATAGTCAGGTGGTTCATTATTAAAAAAGACAGAAGAGGAAAGAAAAACAAAAAACTATGCATATTAACCAACATAAGTATAGGCGTATAGCTTAGCAGTTAAGGCATCCCTAATTCTTCTTAGAGGTTATAAATTCAAACTCCCTCAATGCACATGTGGTGTAATACTTTAAACATATATACATATATATATGTATCTATGCATTGCATATTAATATTCAACAAACAACTAGACGAGGATAAAGAGTATTTATAGTCAAGAGCACAACTAGAGATACCAGTTAGTCCAGCTCTCCTACCTTCAAACTCTTTTAAAAATCTATTAGTGGAGGCTCATATGGATATTTCTACCACAATTGAAACTGAAACATTAAAATTTGTCAAACGATGTTCTTTCAAAATAAAAATTAGAAAACAAAAAGAAATATGTTGCTACACTCTACGATACAAACACTAACATTGTCAGGGAGAAAAACAGGCTATAGCCACGGGGTTGTGCTTTGCACATCCATCCATTTATATGAGTTGGCACTTGGCCAACAGCTGAACTAATCATATCATGTCTAAGTCTAACAAGCCCAGTACCCCATCCAGGTCCGGAAAAAATATTTACCAGAGCTAAGCAACAAACACATAATTTCTTACGGGTAGTATCGAAGCTTCCCCTTTTTGGTATCTTGCTTTATAGGAGTGAATGGCTCATCTGTTGCAACCTCCATCTTTGCACTGGTTTCTTTAGGAATTTCAACAATGAAGTTGAAAACACCATCCCCCAAATGAAGTGGAATATCATGCCAAGGGGAGACCTACACCACAAGCAGCACTTCTTTTATAACATGACAAAATGAAATGTAAAATAGTACAACATTCTTGTTAGACGTTAGTTCTCTAGTGCACAAATCGGACAAATTTACTCATTAACCTCACCTTTCACAATTCAAATACAAATAATTAGTAAGTAATCAATGAATCACACACAATGAATCAAATGCAAGGATGGGATATAAAACTCCCTTTAAGACCATCCCCCCTTTAACACTCTCCAAGAAACAAGCTTCAACAATGCCTAAGAAGAATGGACACGGACATATGGATACACTAACATGCAATTGTTTGAAAGAATTTTGGACATAAAGATGGAAGAAACGTAGAAAATATTCTTCTACAAGACACGAAAAAGTTTGTTCGATGGAACTTTGTAGAAAATAAACAAATTTACAATGTTATAAGAATTGAGAAACAAAAACATCATATCTGGAAAGACAAAAGCGAAGTTCGTAAACACAATACAACACACATTTCTGAATGTGATCAATGACTTACACTTGAGAGTTATAAAGAAATATCAATCCCAAATCACGAGACTCTTATCTACAGTCCTCCAAAGGGATTGTTGGAGAATATAAAGTGTCCGCTTGCACATGGGATGTATATCAATACACACATAATAACAGAGTGCCCGTAACACATGATTTGAACCCTCGCATTGAATCACAATTCATGAAATTCAAAAGATCCATCCACAAACAGATTCTTCTAAATGGTTCCCCAATTCGTAAATATTAGATTAACATGGGATTCCATCTCAAAACCAATTGGCGTGGAGTAACCTATGTATCTTATGAATTGTGAGGTCTCCACTTATCTTTTCAACAATGAGATCCTCAACATGCCCCTTCAAAATGATGTCTCTCTCGATTCACCATTCTTGAATCGGATTCCTTTTTTTTTTTTGTTGGGACCAAATACCCATTTGTGTCCATTTGTGTTTCATGAGTTCTGATACCTTATTAGATTAACATGGGATTCCATGACTACCTCATCTATCTTATAGATTGCGAGATCTCCACCTATCTTTTCAATGTGAAATCCTCAAAAGTAAATTACAATCAAACCCATTTTCCTTACAACCCAAACAACACTTCAAATTCATCAAAAAGCCATATTCAAAACATCCTAAACCACAAGTAATCGAATCAAACAAACGGGAAATCAAAACGAACAGAAAATCCATCGAGTGGGATGCCGATACAGAAATGGAAAAAACAGGGGGGCACCTTTTTGCCGGACTGATCAGTGAAGAAGACGCGATAGTCGAGGGTTTCGGGCTGGCCTTCCTCCTTGATCTTGACCTCAGGAAGATACAAAGCTCTGCAGGAGAATGATTTTCTGGAGGAGGGTAGTCTTCTGGAAAGGGAAAGGAAATTGGAATGATAAGGGAGCCTGTGCTTGGGGAAAAAGGAAGTCTTAGAGAGAAAACAGGAGGCGGTGGCGGAGGTGGTGGTGGTGGTGGCATTGGCTAAGACTCTTGCGGCGGCCATGGCTCTGAGAGAGGAAAATCTGCAGGAAAAGGGACGCCTTTGGAGCAGAGTGAAGTGGGAGAGAGTGAAGAAGAGGGTGGGTTTTTATGGGTATTCGAGAGTTCACCACAAAACAAATGGACTGGATAGGCTGAGGAGAGAGAGAGAGAGGGAGAGGGAGAGAGAATGAATGTGGCCGTTAGATTGACCAATTTCCATTCATAATAACATTCTCAAAATAGGAAATAAGGTTAAATAGCGAGTATAGCTTAGCAATAAATGACATGTTCTCGAGAGCTATGAGGTTCAAATTCTTCTATCGGATGTTTTTTTTTTTTTTTTTTTTTTTTTTTTTTTTTTTTTTTTTTTTGACAATATGGGGTGGAAGGATTTGAACCACAATACTCGTGGTTATCGTTTCAACTTTATGTCAGTTGAGCTATGCTCTTGTTGGCTCTACCGGATGTTGTTGAACTTAACAAAGAAAGGTTAAATAGGTCCTTAAACTTTTAGGATCGTGTCAATTTAGTGTTAAACTTTCAATTTTGCGATTCCTAAAAATTAAAAAGTATCTAATAGGTTGTTAAGTTTTCATTTTGTATCCAATAGATTTGTTAACTTTTAATTTTGTGTCTAATAATTCATTTACCTATTTGACATTTTTTTTAAATATACGAGTCTATTAGATACAAAATTAGAAGTTTAGGGTTTCAATAGGCATAAATTTTAATTTTATATCCATTAGATCGATTAATTTTTTAAAATCTCAAATATGTCAGGGACCTATTAGATACAATATTGAAAGCTAAGGGGCCTATTATAAATTTTTTAAAGTTCAGGGACTAAATTGACACGACTCTAAAAGTTTAGGGACTAAACATGTAATTAAACTTTTTTCCTCCAATTTAGTCTCTATTGTATGAACTTTTTTGGGAAAAATACACTTTTAGTCCCTGAGGTTTGGGTTAAGTGACAGTTTGGTCCCTGAGTTTTCAAACTCAACAAAAATATGCCTGAGTTTTGAGATAAGGAGCATTTTGGTCCCTGCCGTCAACTTTTCTGTTAAATTTTAACCGTTGCTGACGTGGCACTATTATTTTAATAAAGAAAATTAGTTTTAAAATTTTTTAAAATAAAAAAATAAAAATATTAAAATATTATTATTTTTTTAATTATTTAATTTTTTCTCCATCTCTCCTTACTTCCCTTCTTCTTCTCCATCTTCTTCCTCTTCATCCTTTCATTCTTCTTCTTCATATCTCCGGTGGCCAGCGGCCGGCGGCCACCACTCGCCGGCCGTCGACAACTCTTTTTTTTTTTTTTTTAATTTCTCCCTCTCATTTTCTTTTTCTTCCTCCCTCTTTTTATTATTTAAAAAAAAAAACAGAAACGAAGGGGGAAAACCCCCTTCGATTCCGGCGCCGGAGAGGGTCCCTCCTCCCTCATTTGTCTCGCCGCCGGAGACGGAGGAGGGAGGTCCATCATCCCTCCTCGTTCCAGATCTGGAACGGGGAGGGAGGAGGGACCTCCCTCCTCCCTCTCCGGCGCCGGAATCGAAGGGGGTTTTCCCCCTTCGTTTCTGTTTTTTTTTTAATAGTAAAAAGAGGGAGGAAGAAAAAGAAAAGGAGAGGGAGAAATTAAAAAAAAAAAAAAAGAGAGAGAGAGAGAGTTGACGGCGGCCGACACCCGGCGGCCACCGGAGATATGAAGAAGAATGAAAGGATGAAGAGGAAGAAGATGGATAAGAAGAAGGGAAGTAAAGAGAGATGGAGAAAAAATTAAATAATTAAAAATATAATAATATTTTAATATTTTTTTTATTTTTTTATTTTAAAAAATTTTAAAATAATTTTTTTATTAAAATAATAGTGCCACGTCAGAAACTGTTAAAATTTAACAGAAAAGTTGACGGCAGGGACCAAAATGCTCCTTATCTCAAAACTCAGGGGTATTTTTGTTGAGTTTGAAAACTCAGGGACCAAACTGTCACTTAACTCAAACCTCAGGGACTAAAAGTGTATTTTTCCCAACTTTTTTTTTTTATGAAGGATGAGATATTGAAACAACTTCGTAGTTAACGGTAGATGTTTTAACTAGGTAACCTATACTCAAGTTAATTAAAAAGTTCAATTTTGTCTCTTATGTTTTAAGATTCTTCCATTATACATATTTTTCGGTGAGTCTTAATGTTGACTTGATGATAAACATGTACGTAGTGAGTTAGACATGGAAATTTAGATGAGAAATGAAGTCACAGAGGAGAGGAAAGTTTCTGATTACTTTAGCAACTTTTATCAAATTTTCCACTCTGGTCTCAGTCCTCCTCCAAATGTTCGCTTACTCACTATATATCATATCATGTAAGTAGATTATCATACAATATTAGCTTTTCACCGTTGGGAATGATGAATTGAAAAATGTTAAAATATAAAGGATTAAATTTTAAAAAATAAATCGGGAATGATCAAAACCTAAATCGGGAATGATCAAAACCTATATTTAGTCTAAATAAACAATGTAGAATATAATATTGTAGGGCTTAATAAGAATATGGACAATTTTTTTATCAGAAAGTTTATCATGTCTTAATCAATTAAACTATTTTCAGATTGTTGCCTAGAATTTAAATGTCGAACGTTAAAAAGCTTTTTAGTTTTAGGAAGATATTATGGATGGAAATATTCATTAAATATTTGTGCCAAAACCTTAGGTTTTTTTTTTTTTTTTTTTTTTGACAATATGTGTGGTGGAGGGTTTGAACCACAAACCTCGTGATTATCATTACAACTTTATGCCAATTGAGTTATGCTCATGTTGGCAAATCTTAGGCGGACTAGACGTTTTTCTCAAATAATAATAATAATAATAACAATGGAACTAGACTTTAGGCTAATGGTATTTTTCTTGTTGTTTTACCCTTTTTATCTATTTGGAATGGAACTTAATTTAATTTGGTCATTATAGTTTTTTTTTTTTTAAGTTTATGTGATTTGATTAAAATCTTGGAAAATGTCATTGGTTGTTACCTAGATGTTAACAAATTTTTATGTGAGACATTTTTATATATGATAAGAAAAAGGGATTAACAAGTATTTAGTATATATAACATATGTGTGAATGTTAAATTAGTTGATTGCATAAAGGTCTAAGTTTAGGTAAAAAGAAAAAAAAAATCATGTGAGTTTTTGGGTAAAAGAAGAAACAAATTATGTGGATTTTGGAGATTATGGTTTTCAATATGTGCAACGAAGACTTACCATTTAGTTGCACACTTCTTTTCCCTCTTTGTCTTTTTT
Source organism: Luffa acutangula (assembly GCA_036850905.1). Lineage (NCBI taxonomy): Eukaryota > Viridiplantae > Streptophyta > Magnoliopsida > Cucurbitales > Cucurbitaceae > Luffa > Luffa acutangula. Next base: position 1,682,669 of record CM072098.1, read on the forward strand.
AAGTTCAATAATGTTTGAGAGTGGAGAATTCGAACCTCTAATCTCTTGGTTGAAAGTATATGTCAATTATTGTCGAGCTATGCTCACTTTGACATTTCATCTCTATTTCAAAACTAATAATTTATTGCTTAAAAATCACCCTTGCCCTGAATTTTTATGAAAGTTAAAATTTAGTGTGAACTTTGGTTTGTAATAAATTATTCCCTAAACTTTTAATTTTGTAACAATTTAGTATCTGAACTTTAGTATGTAACAATTTGGTTTATTTACTTCAAAATTTGTAAAGGTTTAGTCCTTATCGTGAAAATTATTGTTAAGATTTTAACGTGATTTCTTACTTATGTTTATGGTCAAACCCTAATGTTTTGACTATGCCCTCCCAAACTTTTGGTTTGAGGCAAATTGATAGCAAGCATAGCTAGCTATCTTTACTTATTAAATTTAGCTAGTCTTTGATGATTATTGGTCATTTTATTGCACTTAATTGTTTATTTTGTAGGAAAGCGTTGATTAGAGTTAAAATGTGGAATAAGAGTTAATCGGGTGTTTGTGACGTGAAAAGATGCCAAAGAACCGAAAAGATTCAAGTAACAAGGAGCCAAGGGAGGACATTCTGCCCATTAGCGTCGAGACGCCACTCTTGGAGCGTCTCGACGCTACGTTTCCTTAATTAGAATACGCGGCAGACTCACAGCGTCCCGACGCTACCACAATTCCTTTTCCAGACACGCGCGTACAAGAGGCAGCGTCGAGACGCTGTCTTAATAGCGTCTCGACGCTACGACGAAAAATATGCTATTTAAGCATCCTTTCGGCTAGGTTATGGGGGACTTCGATTTGAGACTTTTTGGAGCCGACAATAGAGCAGAAATTGGGCATTCTTGAGCTGAAGCAAAGGGGGCAAGTTGGAAATCAACCCATTGTTCGTGGGGATCGTGACGGGGACGTTCGGTCTCGGCCTACAACGAGTTTAATTCTCTTTTCCCTTACTTTAGATAGTTTGATGGCTGTTTTAGACTCTCGCTATATTGTAACGTTGTGTATGAGTAGCTAGGCTTTAATTCTTAGGGATTGATGTAGCCGTTGGGCACGTTATGGATTGATTTACTGTTTTTATGCTATTGATTTCATTTATGCATATGTTGTATCCTTAATGCTTTCGATTTACCGGCCATAAATTGATTGATGTTTATATTTGAATCTAACTCGGGGGAGAGGATTTAAATTAGTAATCAGTATGCATAACTAGAATTTAGCTAAAAATCGGGAGATTAAAGTTAATTCTAGAAATTGTTATAAAGGTTAGCCTTATTGCCTTGTATGTTTATTGGATTTAGGTAGGGATATCGGGTTCAATTGCATATGAGAGAATCATGTATGCTCGGGAGAGATATGTGTGATTTTAGTTGCCAAGATTTATGAATCATAGTATTTGTTAATTCGTTTATTAATCCATAACTCCAATTGGTGAAATCAAATCCCTAAGACCAATTCTTTCCATTAGATTGTCACTTTTTGCTTGAGTTTTGTGTTTGATTTAATTATATTCTCATCCAATTTGATTCCCTTAATAAAATTGGCCAAGAGTATTTTCGGTAATTAAAATTGGCTAGACACCAATCCAGAGGACGACATTTGAATTTACATTCACTATATTATAACTTGACCCGTACACTTGCGGTAGGAAAAGTCCACATCACAAATACTAAGTTTTTGGCCTTCATGGGCTTGAATCTAGCACAAGTGGTTTAGTCAAAGAGTCATCAATATGTTCTCTTGAAGGAGATGCTATACTCTTAGCAATCTATTCAAAATCTTGTTCCACAAGAATTTAGGTGTAATTAGGAATTTAGGTGGAGAGAAATTTCTCAATTAAAACTCATTTAGAATCCCCTTTTCACCATAAAATGAAATCCCTCTTCCTTTGAGAACCCTTGCAAGTAACAAAATTGGATCTCTAGTAAGTCTCCAACCTTTTTAACAAGAATGAATTTATTGACGAGTTCAAGATTCTTAAAACCTAGTAACAATGATAGACTATGACGAGGAACAAATGTTAGAAACAACATATAACATGATTGTGCTTAATCTGGCGGACTATGTGTCTAAATCAGATCAATGATGAGGATATAACAAGATAGGTATGGATTAAACGTCAATCCCTGTACTTAAAATCCTTATTGAGTAAAATTTTATTTTAAGAAAAACTATTTAGCTACAAATGAATGCAACCAAATTTCTCAATCTAAACTGAGATGAATTTAAGAGATTGTAGATATGATAAATATAGAGGAAGAGAATGAGGTCATAGATTTGTTAAATTCTCTTTTGGATTCCTATAGAGAAGTAAATACTGCAATTAAGTATGAAAGGGAAACACTCACCATAAAATGTTGTGCGTTATCAGTTGTGATGTCTATAAAACCAAAACTTCAAACTAAGAAAAAAAAAAGGGACCAAGGAGCAGGGGAAGGTCTAACGACTAGGAAAAGATCTGATAATAGTAGAGAGATGATTGATAAGAAAGAAAACAACAGAAGAAGATGAGTCGATGACAATCACGTTCAAAATCCAAAAGAAAATTAACATATTTTATCACAAAGAGGGACATTTTGAAAGGGATTGTCTAGAGGAAAACTAAGGAAAAGGACACATCAAGCATCTAAAAACTTTGACATTGCAAAATTTAGATAAAAACATTGAAGATGAGTGGATAATTGATTTTAAATATTCCTTTCATATGACTCCTAACAAATAATTCTTCAGCGACTAGTCTTGTGTGTTGTTGAAGTCATTTACACAAGGAACAATTGCCAATTCAAACATAGTTTAGTGGATAAATACTAATTTCCATCTCAAAAGTCAATGATTTGATCCCTCACACCTCGCAATGGTTGAACTAAAAAAAAAAAAGACACGGAGAACAATCAAAGATATAAGGTAAAAAGCCACGATAGTATGAAACCTAGACTCAAACATGGTACATAATAAGGTATAAAAATTCCAAGATTTGTATCTAAGATTAAAATGAATCTTATCTCACTTTGAGTGCTGAATGCACATGGCCGTGCTTATGAAAAGAGAAGACGATGTTACCCAAGAACATATGAATCAATTTGAAAAGTACAAAAGTATATTTGAAACCAACTTTTGAGTTACGATTTATTTCAAATAATTTTCTTAGTACAATAAATATGGGGTATGATAATTGAGAGTTTGAGCCTTCGACCGACCTCAAAGAAAATAGTACATGTCAACTACTACCACCGACACCTAGCTATGCTCGACACGTATTAAAATAACAACATTTAAAATATTTGCCCTTCAAGAAGAAGGAAAAGAGATAAAAAAAATCTTTAAAAAAAAAAAAAAAACTTCCTTTCGCCTGAGAATCTTCTTTCTAACTCTCTCTCTCTTTCAGAAACATTCCGTCAATCCCACTGCTTACTTCCTCGTTCCACCATTTCTTCTCGCTCGATTAAGCCTTCTCTTCACTCTTCACTCTTCACTTCACGCACGCCTTCGCAGATTCCATGGCAGCTCTCTGATTTTCTCGCCTTTCTTCTCTCCATTGCCATCCTCACAACACCCAACAGTTGGATTTTCCATCTCCTCGCAGCAGTTTTCTCGACCCCACGTTCTCTTTCTCTGGTACTGTATCCATTTCTGTATTTTTCTTTTGATTTCAATTGCTTACTTTCCCTTCTGATTGATTTTTGGGACCATCGCTTAATTATAGTAATTTGTTTCGAGCCCCCAAGATTCCAAATGAAACTGGTTCTTGTAAAACTTTCGTAGCTGTTGGTTTTTGCTCATGTACCGAATTGAGTAGTCTGATTCGGTTGATGGGTTTGAAGAAAATCGAATTGAGGAGTCTTCTGTCTGTGTTGACTTGCTCTTACTGATTTGCAGCTTCCCCTTTACTTCTTGACTTGTTTTGTCTGATTAAAGTGAAAATTCGGTTAGGGAAGGTTCTGATGGAAGCTTTAGAAATATGCTCATGTTATACTAAAGACTACTTAAGTCTCTACTGGGAGTTTCTGGAAGATTACTCGGGAACCATTTGCAAAAAGAACTATTGAGATTCGTACATTCAGAAGTCAAGATTGAGGTTTTCAAGAAAAAACTTTATGGTTCTTATATCAAAGATAAACTTTATGGTTCTTATATCAAAGATTGTTCGTTTCTCTCTCTCTCTCTCTCTCCTTTTTTTCTATTAAACAATGGAATCCTTCTGATATGTCCTGCCAAATCTGATAGATTCTGAGACCCATGATCATTTTACTCTTTTGATTATTGAATTTTTCTCCCCCACCCTTCTCCATCATTGCATCGATACCACGTAGAGAAGGTTTTGGAGAAGGGTTTTGTTTTGTTATTTTTATTTTTATATTTTTTTGCTTGTTTCTGGTATTCAACACACATTTTCACTCTTAGCTACTTTTCTTGATATTTTAGAGTGCACTCAGCTATCTTCCTAGTCCCTAGCTTGGATTTGTCACTCCCAAGTTTTACCTCCCATGGCTTCGTCTGAGATTGAGGTCGTATCATCACCCGACTCGAAATCTCAGACAAACCCTGAAGTTTCCATTGTAGATGTCTACTCTGCTTGTGCTTATGGCGACTTCCAGAAAGTGAGGAGTTTTGTTGAAGAGGATGGAGCTTCTCTTTCGGTTCCCGATTCCAATGGGTACTATGCTCTGCAATGGGCTGCTCTAAACAACTTCCCTGACATCGTGCAGTACATCATTGAGGTTTTTTGAATTATTTCTGCCCGCTTGATTGAAATGATTTTCTGTCTGTCTAGAATGTTGGAAGTAGAATGATTGTCACTATTGTATCATGTTCTTTGTGTATAGTCTCACCTGTCTTGTTTTATGTAATACAAAGCTAGCGTAGCATGATTATTGTGTCCTTCTGGAAGGAGGAAGAAAATAAAATTTATTGAATGTGAAGGAAGTGCATATGTTGGATTTTCGTATGGTGAACTTTGTAGCATTAGGGAATTTTTTATGTTGGTTATAAAGTTTAATTTGATGGCCTTTTAAGGTTTATGTCAGTTGTCTACTGAAATTTTGTTGATTGTTTCAATCAGCATGGAGCGGATGTCAATTCCTCTGACAAATTGCAGCAGACGGCGCTTCACTGGGCAGCCGTTCGGGGTTCAATTATGGCTGCTGACATTGTCCTGCTGAATGGAGCTCGAGTGGAGGCAACTGATATAAATGGGTATCGGGTAACTTTGAGTTTTTAGCAACTTTTGATTTGGTCAGCTATTGATGATGCGAGGACATTTTGCACAGATGATATTTTTCTTCTGAAAGTGGTGGTTAATTATGAACCTCAGATGGTTTTTAACTTTTTGAATAGAGCTGATGTATTTCTGTTCAAGATATTATATTTTAAATTTTAATGAAGAGGATTTCTCATTTTTCAAATCTAGTGGAGTATGAGTTAATGATATTACTAATGAGGGGATCTGTAATGTATAGTGAATTTCATTTTTAAAACTGTAGAACTGTATTTTATCATCTTATTATTTATTTGTTTAGCCAAACACCCTAACTTATTTCGTGTACTAATTACTTTCTCAAATTGAGTCCTATCTGCTGATGCACAAATGTAGGTAGTTGGTTTACTATTAATCTGTCGCATGTTTAGGATGTGCTTGCAAAGAAAATTTATGATTGCCATGATATTACTCGATGAAAGTTTGGTTTCTCATAAAATACACAGAAAATTGCACTGTCCATTTTTGGCATCTTAATGTATCGTATTTTATTGTATTAAAAAACCTACTGTATATGGACTGTTGACTTCATTCCTCCTCATGATGGACTGTTGACTTCATTCTTATGTACTGTTCAATTGATTTTATTTTTATTCATCATTATTTTTGATAATTTTTTTGCGCACCTTTTGACTCAATTAGTGCATTGTTTGGACATTTTGGCATGAAATGCAGGCAGTTCATGTTGCTGCTCAATACGGACAAACTGCATTCTTGAATCACATTGTTGCCAAATTCCATGCTGACTTTGACGTTCCAGATAATGAAGGGAGGAGTCCTCTTCATTGGTATGCCCTAAGGCTTTGGATTTAGATAATAAATGCTATGTATATTGTAAGCATTTGAACTAAGACAATTAAGTGTAGAGATCATTAACATCCCTTTCCCACCTCTTTTTTGGTTTATCTTTTAGCGGCTGTCATCTGTAGTAGTTAAAATGGGATGGTAAAAAAAAATCTTCTAGATTTTTGTAAGAAGATGTCAAATAAGTCATGTTATTGTTGAACAAAGGGAATGCACAAATCAACTGTTGAAGGTATACTAGGTAATTGTAGTAACTGCGTTACCATAAATACATTCATGCATCTCTAGTTTGGAAAGATTGGTCTGTGCACTTACCATATCATAATATTTCTATTTAGCATATATACAATCTCTTCCTGATGATATTTGGTCAATTGTGATCTGGCATAATATAGGCCTATAAAGTTCATCATTGGTTAATAAGGGATATAATTCACAAGTCGCCATTGAATTATTATAAGTATATATTTATCAATATTGGAGAGCTCAAAAATCTGCATACAACGTTACATAACCTTATAGAAAAACTTTTCTGACTTAATTACAAAGATAAATCTTCCTTAGTTTCCAGAAGTTGTCAATGGTTTCTCATGGTTATTAAGGGATATAATTCACAACTTGTCATTGAATACATTGGATTATTAAGGGAAATAATCCCTTCTAGGGCAATTATAAGTTTACATTTTAGCTTCTCATGGTTTCTTTTGTTTTTCCCTCTCTTCATTTAAAAGATATCTAGAAGCTTTAGAACGAAAGTTCATCTCATGGTTTCAATCAGGGCTGCATACAAAGGATTTGCAGATACAATTAGACTTCTTTTATTCAGAGATGCAAGCCAAGAAAGACAAGATAAAGAAGGTATACTACATATGCATTTCTGCATTGAGACCACTGACGGTTATTCTTTGGTCTCTAATTTTTTAATTTTTACCAGTAGTGTCATTTCTAGTGTGATAATCTTCCTGGGATAGAAAGAGAAGAAATATGCCTTCCCAATTTCTAAGCTCTGGAAAAGTCTTGTAATAGTGATAACTATCTTTTTTGTATTCAATATCTGACATGTTAAAAGAGAAGGGGAAGAAAAGCCATGACACTTATTTTTCTAACTGTCCTTAGTTCACCATATACTCTGTACTTTAGTTTTAGCGCTTCCCCATGTACTTTTTTTTTTCTTTTATTGATTTCTTCATAATGGTAAAGTTGCCAGTTTGCACCTATCGTTCAGTATTACAGCTTCAATGATGTGATACAAGTTTCTGAAACTTTGTTTTAAAGTAAAATATTAGCTTCAGATCTTGAATAAGAACAATTTCGATGAGTTGAATTGTTGAGAAAGAAAACTAAGGCCACTCAGTTATTGGTTTTGCGCAGGATGACAACTACTTATTGCACTTATAGTGATAATCTAATCATCCCATTGGATTGTTCAATATCTTGATGCATCTAATTATTCTGCCCTAGGTTTCATTAAGTTTTCCTATGCTTTGTAATTAGGCTGTACCCCTTTGCATTGGGCTGCAATAGGAGGACATGTGGAGGCATGCACCGTTCTTGTGCATACAGGAACAAAGCAAGAATTATTGATCAAGGACAATGCCGGCTATACACCTTTTCAGCTTGCATCTGATAAAGGTCATCAGCAAATTGCTCATTTCCTTGTATGTTATCAAACAATAGTGTGGCTCTTGCTTTCGATGATGAAGTTTTTATTGTCTTGTTTAGATAATTTTCAAGCTGATATGACATTGGGTGTTTTGATCTTTCATAGTCTAAAGCACAACGGACACATCACAGCCACTTGGGAGCAAAATTTTGTACTAGGAAGATTGAAAATTTTGGTTATGCCCCTATTTTACTATGTGTCATCATCCTTCTCGTGATCCTCTTCATCAATTCAGTTCTTGCAGGTGCTTCACCAAGTTATCTTCTCATTTAAAATGGCTATTTTACCTGGAGATCATGTCTGACTTATTATTGAGTGTAGGCTCTAATCTTGCAAAGGTTACTGCTGTTATTGGACTTTGGGCGTGGACTGCCCTCTGTTTGGCATTTGTTTCTCTGATAATGTTTTATAGGTGTAGTAGGTAAGTCCGTAACCTCTCTGGCATATACTCATAAACTATCCATATAACTTCTTGTTTTATCTGTTCTCAAGAGGGTTAATAATTGTTGAGTTGTGAGTTTTTACTTTTTAATTCATTTAATTTTCCGTTTTATCTTTTGATATAAACTTAGATCTAGAATTTCAGTTTTTTTGTCTTTTTAAGTTTTCTTTCAGTTTTGTGTTTCCACTTTTAATGTTGTTTTTAAATGGTAAGTTTGTGGTTATTAATTAGGTTCATTCTTGTACCTATATAAAGGTGAACTTCCATGTAGAGTTTGTATCACCACTTTTGTTTACTTCAATCAGAAGTTGTTTATTCACCTATTGATATTGAATTTCACTTTCTCATTTTTTTTTTCCATTCTCTCTCTTTGTTCAACAAACGTTAGATTTAAAAAAAGAATGGTTTAATTAACCATCATGGGTTGGCCCTAATGGTCAATAAGGACCATAAAAAATTAAAGGGCTTAGAGGGAATGAGTTCAATCCATGATGGCCACCTACCTAGAGTCAGGCGGTTGTCCCGTGAGATTAGTTGAGGTGCGCATAAGCTGGCCCGGACACTCACGGATATAAAAAAAAAAGAATGGTTTAATTTTAATATATTTGTAACCAGAATATTTAGTTTAGGAGTTTTCTCTTTCTTTCTTTCTTTTGTGATAGTTTTATATGCAATTTTGATTTCATTTAATACCCTGTATGTTTAAGAAATCAGATGTAGTAAGTTTGGTTGTTTTAAATGAAATTATAAAAGGTTAAAACTCACATATTTACGAGAAGCTAATTACAATATAAGAAAGAGTTTTGTATGATCTAGACTAAAAAAATCTTTTCAGAAGACATTGATTCCACATCTGCATTATATCATAATTGTTTTTGGGTTTTTTACGATAGAGGAATTTTTCTTTCATTTATATCATAATAATCAATGAAATTGCTTATCAGCTTTTTTGAAAAAATAATGATAATTTTTACTATTATGTGCAGCAAAGATCCAGGTTACATCAAAAGACCCGGAGAGTTGGGTAATCGTAACAATACAGAGGTATATGAGTTCCTGTTTGAGGAGTTTCAGTGTTACTTAAAAATTCCATTCTCTAGTTCCGTTAAAAGGTGTTGTAATAAGTGGCTGGTTTTAAAACCAAATCACGATATCTTTTGCACAGAATTTGCAATCTAAATATCTCTTGAATATATATTTGAGAGAGACAAATTACAAGGACGAATGATTAATGAACTGAGGGGAATGCAAGGCCTTCAATTAGATTTACTCATTTTAGGAGGAACAGGAAGGCCAATGAAAATAACCACTCAGTTGTTTACTTGTTTCTATTAGTTGAGTTAGCTAGGAGCCTAGGAGGCATGGAAATGCTTTTATCCTTTGGTTTATCTTCTATGCTTGAAAAGAAAAGAATGCGGGTATCTTAGGGCCCGTTTGATAACGTTCTCGTTTCCTGTTTCTCGTTTCTCGTTTCTTGTTTCCTGTTTCTTGTTTCTTGTTTTTTAAGAATTAGAAACAGAAACATGTTTGATAACTATTTTTGTTCCTTGTTTCTTTGAAAAAAGAAACAGAAACACAAATGTGTTTGATAACCGATTCTTGTTTCTTGTTTTTTTAGATAAAATAAAATTTAATACATATAATATAAAAATATATTAATTTTCAACGATTATTTTGTTTATTTCTCCTTCTTCCTCATCACTACCACCATTGTTACCGATCACCTGCCGTCATTGATCATCGACCATCACTACCGACCTCCGACCACTGGGTGAATGCTGATAGTCAGCGGCGAATGTTGGAAAAGTCATCGACGGGTGGCGGCAGTCGTCGAAAATAAGATAAAAGGGAAAGTTTCGGTCGAAGACGATAGTGGCAGCCGGTAGTCAGAGGTCGACGGTGGCATCTGGTAGTCAGAGGTCGACTGTAGCAGCTGGTCGACGAAGGTCGATTGCGGTCAGTCGGCGAAGGCTGTAGCAGAGGTCGTCGGAGATCGGCAGCGCCCAGTAGTCGGAGATCGACGGTGGCGGTCGGTCAGTAGAGGTCGGCGATGCTCAGTAGTCAGACGTCGACGGTAGCGACTGGTCGGCGGCGCCCGGTAGTTGGAGGTTGATAGTAGTCCGAGGTCAACGATGGCAGTTGGTTGGCAAAGGCAAGGTAGTCAGAGGTCAACGGTGGCGGTTGGTCGATGACGGTCGGTAGTCGAAGGTCGACAGTGGCGGTCGATCGACATATGCCGGTCAGCGGAGGTTGATGGCTCCTGGTAGTTAGAGATCGACGGTAGCGGTCGTTCGATGGAGGTCGGCGGCTACCAATAGTCAGAGGTCGACGATAGTGGCTTGTCGGCGGCGTCTGGTAGTGGTTGGTCGGCGACGCCTGGTGGTCTGAGGTCGACGGTAGCGGCCGGTCGGCGGAGGCTGGTCAGCAGGGGTCATTGGCGCCCAGTAGTTGGAGGTCGACGATGGTGGTTGGTCGACGGCGCCAGGTAGTCAAAGGTCGACGGTAGCGGTCGATCGGCGAAGGCTGGTCAGCGAGGGTAGGCGAAGGTCAGTTATCGTAGGTCGACGGTGGCGGTCGGTTGACGGAGATCAGCGTTGGCCGGTAGTCGAAGGTCGACGACGGCGGCAACCGGTAGTAGGAGGTCGACGGTGGCCATCGATCGACGGAGGTCGGCAGTTGGAGGTTGGCGACGGCGGCCGGTTGGTGGAGGTCGACGACAACCGGTAGTCGGAGGTAGACGGTAGTCGGTAGTCGAAGTCGGTGACGACGACCAATCGGTGGAGGTCGACGGGAGGCGGTAGTAGCAGGTGGACGGTAGTCGGAGGTCGGCGACAGTCGGTAGTCGGAGGTCGACGGTGGCGGTCGGTCGATGGAGGTCGTCGGTGGCCGGTAGTCGAAGGTTGATGATGATGACCGGTTAGTGGAGGTCAAGGGCAGTTAGTCGACAGTGGCGACGATCGTCGGAAAAGTCATCGAAAGAATTTTTGAAAAAAATGTTGGAGAAGTCGCTACCGCCAGTCGGTCAGCGGAGGTCTTCGGCGACGAGCGGTTGGTGGAGGTCGACAACAACAGTAGTCGGAGGTCGATGGTGGCTGTCGGTCGGAAAAAAAAGATGGATCTAGGAATGGAAGAGAGATGGATACATGCGTGAAAGAAAAAAAAAACAGAAACAGAATTTGAGAAACAACTTTTTGTAGTTTTTCAAATTTTGCCCATTTTCTAGAAACGTTTCTAGAAATTTAGAAACAAGAAACAGGGATGAGTTATCAAACGTGTTTGTTTCTTAAAAATGAGAAACAGGAACAAGAAACAAGAAACGGGAACGTTATCAAACGAGCCCTTAATTGTCACCTTCCGGAGTTAGAGATTTCCCACCTTCAATCAGTTTTCTCAAGGTTGCTTCCGTTTTTGCTTTTTATTTTATTTTATTTGAGTTCCTTCTGCTCTTTATTTGTTGTTATCTTTTAATGGAAAACCTTTTCATCTTATTCCTTGCAGTTTTACTATCATTTTTTGTTCCATAAATGAATATTGTGCATTTTTCAGGATCCTTTGTTGAGCATTGATCTCAACAATTCTTCAGTATGGGTGGGGAATTGGTCTCAACTATGTCCCACTTGCAAGGTTTATTTCAGAAACCCTTTATTTTGCAGTGTAATTAATGAACACATTTTCTTTGTTGATCTAATTTTACATTATCATGTTTCTTTCAGATAATTAGACCCGTTCGTTCTAAGCACTGTCCTACTTGTAATCGATGTGTGGAACAGTTTGACCATCACTGCCCGTGGATATCTAATTGTGTGGGGAAGGTGAGAAGCGGTGCTTGTTCTTAATTTTGATCTTGAATGTGTTATTTATTTGTGGATCTTATTCTCAAAATTATACAGACAACTAGATGAATGGAGGAAGAGTGCTATGCGGAACTGTTGCAGTTATTTTACATAATAGATGATCTAAGAGACACATCTGGACTATATAGTTTCATGTCATTCGTGTCCTTGGGATACTTGTGGAACTTTATCTGACAACTGTTTTTTGTTCATATTTTAGTTCTAAGTACCTCAACTAATTATCAGCCAACTTTATTCCATTAATTTTTCTGACCCTCTTGCAGAGGAATAAACGGGATTTTTTTGTTTTCATCTGCTTGGGGACTTTGACATCATTCCTTGCATGCTGTATTGCCATAAAAAGTATGTCATTTGAGATAAGTGAATGATACAAGTTTTGTTTAAGACTTCACATTTCTTCTTTTGAAATTGGTATGCGCTTTCTCTTCTATTGCAGGAATCTGTGCAATGCCTTTAGCATTGCAAACTGGAGAAACTTGGTTTCATCATGTGGTAGTTCATTATCCTGGGGTCGTTACATTTCTTTTTCTGGATGCTCTTATATTTGTCGCTGCCACAACTTTGACAATAGCTCAGGCGTCCCAGGTAATTGTCAAAACCATCACTGTAGCTCAATTTCCATAACAAGATACATATATTGTCTTTTTAGTCGCGTCATCTGTTTCTGGCATCTTCTGAAACCATATATGTCTGAGGACGTATGACCTCTTGTTTTCTTGATCGTATTGGACGATGATGACTTTTTACTCTTAACATTCTTGAATGACGTTATGCATTTGGTTGCTGCTTTCAACCTGCTGGAATGAATTTGAAAGAATCTGTGGACTAGTTTCTCAACCTGTTTATCTTATACATGTCACCATCTGGCGGATTGAAATAAGGGTTGCACCAAAGAACCTTGCGGTGTGTTTTTAGAAGATTAGAATGAATAAGAAACTCAGATTGGAGTCGGCATGGTGAACTTGGTGCGTACAAGAAAATGTGTAGGGACTTTGGAGGAATAAGTTCCAAGTCTAACCCATGATAACCACTTATCTAGGGTATTAAAATCAAGTTTTTGGATAACCAGATGTTGTAGGGTCGTACAATTTTCTTGTGAGATTAATTAAGATGTGTATAAGCTTGATATGATAATAGATATGTACACTCATGGGTATGATAAGAATAGAAAAAAAGAACTAGTTACATTGTTTGAATTATTAATAGTGAGATATCAGCTGCCTTTTCTCTGGTCCAATTCTGTGAACCATTTGGTAACGTAAGTTTGAGGAATCTTATTATAGGAGCCAGAAGTTCCAGTAGAAGTTGATACCAAATAGTATTGGAATAAGAGGGGAAAATTACAGTATCCAAAGAATTAGAGACTTGGACTCTTCCAATAACTACATATACCAAACCCCTCAACTTTATTTATAATATTCCTCACATATCCCAACTATTATTGGTAAATCACATCACAATCCTTGAACAAGAACGGAAGACTTGCAACAATATAGGTAGTTTTTGTATGCTTAATTTTTTAAAACATCAGACTAATAACAAAATTACCCTAAATATTAAAATTCTCATCAGTAATCATCCGTTTATTTCATTTCTGAAATGACATTATTGTTGATAGAATATTGCTTTTGTATTAAAATTCCCGTCAGTAATCATCAGTTTCTCATTTCCAAAATGACATTATTGTTAATAGAATAATGACTGATCTTCGTTGATGCAGATAGCTCGAAATATCACCACTAACGAACTGTCAAATGCGATTCGCTATGGATATCTTCGTGGTCCAGATGGGAAATTTCGGAATCCATATAACCATGGATGTCGAAAGAATTGCTCTGATTTCCTCATTCAAGGCCATACAGATGACGAGATTGCTTGGCCTCCATTACAGCGTGCTGCCAGTTAGACCGATTGCCATTGCACATACATAGATCAGTCATATGCCTGGGCTTGGCATCTCAGAACCCTCCTGCAGGTGATTGCTGGTCAACGCGTTGTCCGGTACCCTACTGCCATTGCCCATTGTTGTCGTATACGATACAATTGTCTCTTTATTATTCTGAAACTATGAATGAATTAGAATGTGCATACTAACTAGCCGATTGCCATTTACAAAACACAGAATGTAAGCCAGGAAATAGGATAGAAATGAAATCTCCCAGATAGAAATATTCTGAGTTGCATTACCAAATAATGATGCTACATCTGACTTAGAGGATCTTGTAAAATTCATTAGCTATAGTTCTCATGAAACTTGGAAGAGCTCTAATTTCACACTAGAGAATTGAATATCTTGTTTCTTTATAATGAGAGCACACTACTTTTGTGGCTTTATCTTGGTGTAAGCTCTCTAAACCTTTTTGCTGTCATGGGTTCTCTTCTATGTGCTAATTTGGAAGGTTTTTATGCAGTTTCCTTTAGCTTGGTTTGTGAGTTCTCCCTTTTCTTCATTTAAATAGTCATAACTTCTCATTTTGCATTAGGATAAAATTTGTGAACATTTCTTTCTTGGATTGTATTATCTTCTAATGATCTTTTAAAATTAACCTTAATTGTTAATGATACAAATAAAATGTAATCTCTTTTAACATTTTCTCATGAATGTGAGCCCCCAAGCAGTGCTATAACACCTAATGTTATCATACACACTTTTGATCTTTGACGAGTAAAAAACTGTTGTTCTACTTCGTATGTAATTGAACATCAATGTACGTGAATCGGAACTACGTCGATGTTAAGTCGAACTACATGAATGTTTCTTTACGTACCTACTTTTGAGTGTCCAATTGATGATGCTAGGATTGTGATTGTAATAGGTAAAACATCATTCGAAAATTGACTTGGAGAAGTATATGTTTCTTGAGTTAAATTGCTTAGGTAACTCTTAAAGAAAATAGAGTTAAGTTGATTTGAAAGGTCGTGGATAGTTAAATAGAAATCAATCAATTTGATTGATATATATTGTGTTCTTAAACATAGGTCACCTCATCATTTGTTCGTACAACTGACATCAATGAACAATCGAGACGACAAATAAAAAAAGTAATAACGAGAGCGAGAGAATGCTATTACTGATATGAATTGATGAGAGTGAGAGTCTATTGCTGTTGATGGACGTATAATGACCAATATCAAGAATTAAATTAACGAACCAGAGTGCGAGAGTTGTCATAGGTGACAACAAACTAGAGATAGAGATAGTCTCACGTGCTTAAATTCTTTGTTTGCATAGTAAGTTTGGAGAGAGTGATAGTATGAGTAGATAACAAATGTGACCAAGAATTAAGTTAAAGTAGAGTGCGAGAGTTGTCATAGGTGAAAACGAACTAGAGTGATAGTCTCACGTGCCTGATAAACGAGTCATGGGGGGGTTGGAGTATCACAGGAGGGACTATAACGAATCCGGGTATTTGGAGTTACGAAGGTGTGGCCGGAGCACATATTGTGTTTTCTGGATTGTGCTTTGTTCTAAGTTTGCATTATAAGTTTTTAGTGCGCTTTGTCGATGGAATAGTAAGGTAATTTTCCATAAAAGTGAATGATTATATAAACTCATTTTGAAAAAGGGAGACATAATTCGATTGGTCCAAAATTTTAACAAATCATTTTCTTAAATTTACATTAAGAAAACAACATTTTAAAATTTGTCCTTCATCCTTCCCATTATACCAAAAGAAAAATGAGAACGCTAAAGTCAGCATAGTTTCGCAGTAATTGACCTGTACCAATCGAGAGATTAGAAGTTGAAATCTTCCATCCTAAATATTCTTTTTTTTAAAAAAAAAAAGGATAAATTATTAAATATACCCCTAGACTATGGGGTAAGTTTCAATTATATCCCCGGAGTTTTAAAAGTTTCAATTATATCCCTGGAGTTTCAAGTTGGTTTTAAAATTGCCCTTTCAAACTTTTTCCGTTAAACATTTTAACGTTGATGAGGTGTCCTGTGAGGTGTCTTCTGACTTGGCAACTATTCTACACGAAGGAAAATTTATCGCTGTGAAAACCTAAAATTAGTTTTAGGGTTAGGGGAAAATTTTGAGAAGTTGAAAGTATGGCAGTGGAGGCGTGAAGGAAGACAACAGTGGAGGAGGCTGGGGTACAACGTGTGGTGGTAACTTCTTCTATGTTCGCCATGATTCCGAACCCTTTTTGGCCGAGGAATGTTGTAAGGAATGAAGAATGAGGTGAGTGCTTTACATGCTTTGAATCTTAACTTGGTTTGAAATTATTCCAAATCAATCTTTATATTCATAATTGAACAATGAAAAAAGTAAAAGGATAGAAAGGGATGAGAAATGATTGATTTCAAAATATTAGAATGATTGTGACTGAGTTGATTTGAGACCGTTAGAATGCTTCATTAAATGTTTGATTTTCACTGTATGCATATTTAATTTGGTTCCAAATTTTTTTAACGGTTTTTTTTTTTTTTTTTGGAGTTTTCCACTTGAAGAGGATTTATGAGATAATGCAAAAAGCTTATAACACAAAAGAGAAAGGAGAATGGATGAGATAAATGAATGTTTAGAAAACTGGATGTTTAAAAATCTTTTTAATGGAAATAACAATATGCAATTCTCTTATTAGTACTCATTTTATCAGTGAAAAATATTGTTTCCTAAATTTATTGATCCTAAAATTTAGTTTCCCCTTATGTAGATAATCATGAGATTTAAGTATGAAATAGAAAGTTCATTGATCTAGATGTTTGAGGAAGTAAGTTAAGGCTTGTTAAAGAATTCAAAATATTTTTTAATGACAGATAGACCAACTCATGTAAAGATGAAAACATCTAATCTAGTTATTGTTGACCTGTTAGCTGGAATTTTGCCAATCTTTTTGTTTTTCCACTATATGTATCAATCAGGTTCTAAAGACCATTTTTATTCCGCTTTTATTTAATTAAAACAAGGGCTATACAAAACATTAACCCAACTAAGATGGAGCCAAAATTATTAGAAGAAGCTCAAATTGTTGAGCTTTAAAATGAAAGAAAAAATATGATATAATTTAGCTGTAGAAACTCGGGATGATCAAAATCGTTAACCCTTATGAGTTATTTGAGCATAGTTATTGAAAACATTTTCAAAGACGCAAAACTGTTTCTAAACAGATTCTCAAACTATCCTTATTGGTTTTTTATGTTGCTTTACAAACAAATTTATTTATTTTTCATTTCGGTTTATTTCCCTACTCTTTAAGATAATTAATAGAATTGTTGTTTTTCAATTTTCTGCTCATTCAGGTGAAAACATGTACCTTACCAACACTCCCACAACATAGAGAGCTAACCTCTGAACTAGGTCCGGTCCATGCTAAATTGGCGAACAAGAGTTAAATCGCCAAAAAGCATCTTGTATATAGGTGCAACGAATCTCAGGTTATTATGGATTCTTGTATTTTAGAAGACTTGGCAATTTATTTTCTTCTACTACCATGCTTTCTACTCCTACTCAACACTCATATGTAACTTTGCTTTGCAGGCTGAATACGTCGCTTAGTTTTTGAATGTCATGAGGAAATACATGGAGTCATTGTGTTCAAATCTTAGATCTCATACCATAACTAGTGTTCAATCAAATAACGACAGGGTCAGAATCTTCCATTTAACTTTCCCTCTCGAGCTTCGATTGTTGAGCTTCGAAAACGGCTTCTTTGAAGTTAATATTCCCACAGCTCCAATGGCAAAACTAGAAGTACACAAGGTGGATGAATAATTCCTGAGAATTTTCCTTGGAGCCATGGATGAGGATAACTACTGATTTTTGAAGTGTTTTTAGCCAAATCAATTTGTAACATAACATTAATTTGCAACACTGAAAATATCCCAATTTTTTTAGTGAGGATATGCATATGTAAAAAATTCATCTTCTGTATTCAAACTAATAAGAGCTTTTTTCTCTTACTCCAAAAAGGGAAAAGAAAAAAAAAAAAACTTTTTGTTTGTTACCCTTCTTGTAAATGTGGGTTTGAACTTTCCATGCCCTGTTTTCTCTCATCGCATTGGAAACAATTGTTTGGACATTTGGATGAAATGGAATCAAACTAATACTATTTCCTTGTGTTATTGATCCTCCCACCTTGAATTTGACTAAATGTCTTTTCTTGAACGGGTGGTCTTTGTCCTAAGACTAGTTTTGGTAGAGAAATCATTCAATATAACCATCACGACCTAATCAAGAGGTTTGATAAACAAAAGATAAAATGCACACTAATTTCCTAATCAAGAGGTCATTTCTCATCTTTGTTCTATTTTCTTGAAATCTCCTCCTGAGATATAACCTTATCCATTCAATCATTCCAATTATCGGTTTATCTCTAGCTTCTAATATGGTGGCGTTGAAAGCTTCACACATATTGTTAAGAATGGCATCACATTTAGGTAACAGCTTCACACATATGGTGGCGTTGCAATAAATTCTTAGTTTTCCATATTGCCTTGCATGGTTCCCTTCTACCATCTCAATTGCTTTTCTCTTAGCCCAATATGCCTTGCTCTTGGAGACTTTGACAACAAATTTCCGTTGGATCTTCTCTTGAATTGTAGTCAATTTAATATCTGGTTGCTCTTTAACTCTATTCAATAGTTTTCCGGCCAACCAATTTGAAGTTGCTCGAAGATTGTCGAATGATCGACTACAAGTGTGTTTATCAACAAGGGTCCTCATCTGAAAGGTAGACTCACCTTTTATTTTTGTCACATAAGCAACCCACGAACATGTTTTTAAGCATCTAGCTCGAACTCTTGTCTTATCAGACTTCTCAAAACGAATTGACCATCCTCCATTTATAGCATATTCAGAAACAACAATCTTAAACTCATCCAAAGAACTAAACAACATGCCTACCTCAAACCGAATTTCTGAAGGGACCATCGTGTTTTTAAATGAAGGAAATCTAGAGTTGTTCTCCACATTGGAATCAGAAAGTTCTACCATTGAATCTAAATCATGCTCACCATGAGACTCATTATTACATTGATCACCCTCTTCTTCACCATTATTTTCTTCCCTATCTTCCTCTTCAAAATCCTCGACTATCCTATGTTCTAGATCATCATTTAAATCCTCCTCACTACCAGAAAATGATATATCTTCTACGCTATCTTCTTTATCAGATATTTGGTCATTTTCATTTTCATGCTCCACCCCTGCTTCTTCATAATAAAAATCTCTCATGTTTAAATCTTCATGCACTACATGCTCGACAAATACATCAATGGATGTATTTGCATTTACTAAAGCTAAGGCGGCTATATCCATTGCTGATTTATCTGATTCTACTAGTTTTAAACATTCATCAGCACATCGATACCACAAATTTCTCCAAGAACTATATCCTATGGACTTTACAACATCAATAAGCTCCAACAAAGACCACAAGTCTGGGTCAAATTCCTCAGAAAAAGTAATAGAGCCTCCAACATACTTGTATGGATTTGTTTCTAGCTTTCCACCGTGGTTCACTCTCACAAAAAAAATTGGGAAAAATACACTTTTGGTCCCTGAGGTTTGGGTTAAGTTACACTTTGGTCCCTGAGTTTTCAAACTCAACAAAAATACCCCTGAGTTTTGAGATAAGGAGCACTTTGGTCCCTGCCATCCAATTTTCCGTTAAAAACTAACGGTTTGCTGACGTGGCACTATTTTTTTTATTAAAAAAAATTATTTTTGAATTTTTAAAAATAAAATAATAATAAATTAATTAAAAATATTGTTTTTTAATTATTTATTTTCTCTTTCATCCTTTTATTCATCTTCTCCAACACTTCTTCTTCAAACTCTTCCTTCCATGACTCAACCACCGGCTGTCGTCGACCGCCGTTCGTCACTCACCGGCCGTCGTCGACCGCCGCTCACCGACGGCCGGCGACCAATTTTTTTTTTCCTCTTCTCTTCTCCTCTTTTCTTCCTTCTCCAACTTTTTCTTTAAAAAACCACGAAACGGAGGGACGTCTCCTTCTCCTCCAAAAATCGTCCAGATCTGCATCCAACGCCAGGAAATTAACTCTCTCGCCGTTCACGAACCGGGATCTGAAGCAGTAGCAGTTCCTGACGAAGATCTGAAGCCATTCGCCTGAAGCCGTGTCGGAATCTACGTTCGTGACCAAGATCTAGTTTTCAGACTTACAGCGAGCAAGGCTTCGAGTGGCATGGATCGTTCGGAGCTCGCCGGGGATCGTTCGAAGCTCGCCGTGGACGACGACGGGAGTTCCAGACCTCTCCAAATCGACCTTGTCGTCGCCGTGGACAAAGCTCGCCAAATCGACCTCACCATCGTTGTGGACGAAGCTCGCCAAATCGACCTCGTCGTCGCCGTGGACGAAGTCACCAAATCGACCTCGCCGTCGATCTGCTCACAAACCCAGATCTGGGTATTTAGTTTTTTTTTTAAAAAAAAAACTAATAAACAAAAAGAAAAGAAGAATGAAAGGAAATGAAAGAAGGAGAAGAAGAAAAGAAAGGAAGGAGAAGGAAAAAAAAAAAAAACTACCGTGGTCGGCGGCGGCCGCTGGCGAGCGACGGTGGTCGGAGCTGCCGCCGGCAGTTACTGAGATGGTGGATGGTGGTGGTAGGTGGGTGAAGAAGAAGAAAGGGGTAGAGAAAGAGTTTTTAATGAAATAATATTATTTTAATAATATTTTATTATTTTTAATATATTTATATTTTAAAAAACCAAAAATAAAAAAAAAATAAAAATATATATATAGTGCCACGTCAGCACTCCGTTCGGATTTAACGGCAAATTAGACGACAGGGACCAAATTGCTACTTATCTCAAAGCTCAGGGGTATTTTTGTTGAGTTTGAAAACTCAGGGACCAAAGTGTAACTTAACCCAAACCTCAGGGACCAAAAGTGTATTTTTCCCAAAAAAAATTTAGTCATGTTCTGAAATGAAAAATGACATCAATTGATTAGTACATCGATACAAATTCATGTTAGTTTGAACAAGATATACAAATAGACTCAAAGTATAATTGGGAGATTTCAATCTTAAATGGCTTAAATGACTTAAATGGTTCCATGCTGAGGTAATGTTCTAAAAAGTACTTTCAAGAAAACTTTTTATACCAAATGTTCTAAAAATTTGGCTCTTCGTTTGATAACAACTTTGTTCTAATAAGGCTACTCATTAATAAATTGTGTTTTGTAATCCGCTTTGATTTCTAGCTTTTAACAACAAAAACAATTTTAGAAATTAGATTGCAAATAAATATTTCTCAAGATACAAGCTTCAACGTGTGATCAAGGGAGTTTCTGGTACTCAATATTGAAGTCTCAGTTTGAATAAACAAAAGGCATAAAATACAAAACAAATTTTATTTCTCCTTTCCAAGAATTCTCCATCAGGAAAATTTAAGAATCAATTCCATGACAAACACTAATAATTCAAGGACTTAGACCCTTCAACTCTTATAGGAAATAAACATTTTGCTCAGACTCAGGAGTCTTCAACTGTTCTTTCAGTTTGATCCCGTAATATCGTGTTATTATCAGACTCATATGAAACTTGTGTCTCAACTTCTCACATAAGCAATAACCAGTCAAGATTTGATTGTGATTCCTTGTGACCATATTCAATGCATCAGATAAGAATACTTAATCATTCATATTATTGTCTTATGGCCAAGCATTCCATAGTAAACAATACAAAACAATATATTGTCCTTCAATTTAGTACACTTGAAAACACCTACCAATGAACTTCATTCTTTTTCCATTGGTTTAAACTCTGTTCATTGGAGAAGCTAATGTGTTATAATTTTGAGGTCTGATTTGTATCGTTAGTATAAATAATACAGACTATGAACTTTCTTATATAAAGTTGCTAAAGAAACAAACACAAGGAAGAAAAAGGAACTAACACACTGACAAGACAAAAGGAGAAGGAGCTAACAAGAGGAAGAACAAATTCATTACTTTTGAATCCCTATCTTGCGTTCAACGAACTTCAATGGACCCTTCAAGAGACGCCAATGAACTTCACCATTGTCTTCAAGAGAATACCCACTGTCGTCGTCTTCCTCCACTGCCCTACTTTCAACTTCTCAGATATTCCCCCAACCCTAAAACTAATTTTAGGTTTTCACAGCGATAAATTTTCCTTCGTGTAGAATGGTTGCCAAGTCATAGGACACCTCATCAACGTTAAAATGTTTAACCAAAAAAGTTTGAAAGGGTAATTTTAAAACCAACTTGAAACTCCAGGAGTATAATTGAAACTTTTAAAACTCCAGGGTATAATTGAAACTTACGGTATACTTAATAATTTAACCAAAAAAATATCTTGGCTTGGCCTCCATTGTCAGTCCCTCTGTGTTTTCAGCGACGCCCTGCTGGTTGGTTACCGTCGCCCACCATTTCCTGCTCGATCAAGCCCTCATCTTCCTTCAGTTCCGCCTTTTGTAGTTTTCTCGACTCCGCGTTCTCTTTCCTTGGTACTCTTTCCATTTCTTTCTCTTTCTTTTTCATTTCAATTGCTTTCTTTCCCTGCTATTGTTTCCATTTCTGATTGGTTTTTGGGATAATAATCGCTTACTTCTAGCATTTTTTTCCGGCGACTGGCACGGCGGGCAGCAGCCGTTTTGTCTTCTCCTTCGCTTTTTTTTTTTTTTTTTTTTTTTTTTTTTTTTTTTTTTTTTTTTTTTGCGATCCAGTGGTTTAAGCTTCGAATTCTGGCGTTTTTGAACCAATTCGCTTGTGGGTATGTGAGATCTAAAGCTTTTTTTTTTTTTTTTTTTTTTTTTTTTTTTTTTTTTTTTTTGAGTCGATTGTGTGTTTAATCGAATGCCCATTAAGCATTAGTTTTCAATTTAAGCTACTCAAGTAATTGGAGTCGGATCGTAAAAATGGAGCGAAATTAGAATCTGACCAGCAAGCACTAATTCTGATTTAGGTGAGTTTTTCCCGGTTTAGCCTCATTATCAGTTCTATTGGTAAAGGGAATTAGTAGGTTAATTTCCCTAATCTTTTTTAGAAACGTTTGTGTAGACTGTAGATTCAAATTTGCTAATTGAGGTCAAGCTCAGCATCAATTCTGAGTTAATTGAGTTTGTGTAAATTAAAGACCCAATTAGCCAAGGTAAGTAGCCATTTGGATCTCGCTCTCAAGTTTAGCCATGCGAAATGAAGCGAGCATATTTAGGTGAACTGAAGTAAGCATGTTTAGGGGGATCTTGACTCGATTATTCATGTGCTATGTTATTGGTTGTTGAATGTTTGTGGAAATGAAATTGCATAGTTTATGTTGGTGACTCGATTGCTATTATTTTGAGAAGCATGAATCAATGTCTGTGGTGAATTGGAAATTCACAATACTGTTATCTGCTAATCGGGATACTAACAAACAAGTATAATGCTACTTGCACATGTTTGGATTGATGTTGAAATTTAGGAATTTAAATGATTATGGTCAAATTACTCTTGGATTGTGAGTATGCTGAATTTGGCTGACTGATTACGATTAGTATAGACCACGTTTTCTCTGAGCATGTTTTAAAATGACATTTGGAGAACTCTGTAATTAGACTTAGATTTGGGACCTTTATCATGTTTTTAGGGCCTCAGTTAAACTTAAACGATTTTTAAGTTTCATGTTGGCTATGGTCAATTCCTTCCCCCATCTCAGGACAGTTTAGAGCGTAATTTCAAGCGTGTTTCCCAGTTGCTCTATCAGTTTCATGTATGTTTAGAGCTTATTTTTAGGCATGTTTTCATGCACCATTTGTTCTATCACTTTTATGAACATTTAGAGTGTATTTTCAAACATGTTTTCATGCACTAGTTGCTCTATCTGGTTCATGTACATTTTTCACGAGGTACTGTGTTGGGATAGGTTTAGTTTTGCTAGAGGGTTACCAACTAGTCTCTAGTGAGCACTTGCTTTATAGGACTAACCCACAAAGGAACTATAGTTGGCTCAGGTTGAGGATAGGTGGTTGCCCTTGACAGAATGTTTCATGTTTCCTAGTTATGGCCGTAGGGTTAGAAACCCAAATGAATGTCTTAGTTAAGTCCCCATGATGTTAAGAACGAAGTCAAGCTTTCAAGTTATTAATTTTCATACTCTGAGTTTCAACCCTTAAGTGGGCTACTTATTGAGTATATTCGTATATACTCACCCATGCTACATGTATTTCCTTTGATGATACTAGATGAGTAGTGAGGGCACTGACTTGGCTAAGCTATGGGAAGCAGCATCATGCCATGTCCTTAGGAGCCTAGAATTGTTTTCCTAGGATCAAGTTCCTGTTTAGCTTCATGCTCTTAGATTTTATTTTTATTATTTTTTTATTAAATTATCAGTTTTATGGAAATTTCTCTCGACTGTCTTTTGATTATTTTATTACTTTAAATTTATCTATAGTTTGAGTCCAGTTTATTAAATGAAAGGTTGTTTTATTTCATGATCTTTTCTGCGTTAAATTTTTTAAAATTTCAAGTTTTTCATGCATATAGTACCCCAACCCTCACGTTGTAGTTAGCCCATTTAAGTCGTTACACTTTTGAAGAAAATTGAATCAAGGAGTTTTTGATGGTGACTTGCTCTTACTAATTTGCTTCTGTTTTACTTCTCGACTTGTTTTATCTGTCTTTTTCTCCTGTTCTTTTTAATTAGTGTTCCATTGCTGATTCTATTGAGGGTTCTGATGGAACCTTCAGGAATTTCCAGATATTATGCCAAACACTACTTAAATCTATGGGAATTGCTGGAAGATTATCTGGGAACCGTTTGCAAAGATTGGTACATTCAGAAGTTATGATTGGTGTTTCCAAGAAAAAAATTTAATGGTTCTTAGATAAAAGACCCATGATCATTGTGCCTCTTCTGCTTGTTGATTTCTCTCCCTCATCCTTCTCCATCATGACATTGGTACCATGCAGAAAAGGTTTTACCGTTTTAGAGATTTTGATATTTTTTTTCCCCTTCTTGTCTCGGGTTTCCAACACACGTTTTCTATGTTAGCTACTTGCTTTAATATTTTGGAGTCCATTCTGCTACCTACCTTGCTTGGATTTGGGTTTGACTTTTTTCCTTTTTAGTGGTCTTTTGACTCTTTTCTTTTGTATACAATTGTTGCATATAATGCACAAACGCTCTGATCTCTTATTATCCATTTTCCATGACAGGTCTGGCACATGTCCTCCTTTAGAACTGCACAAATCCACCTTGTGAGTTCTCATCGTGAGGTTTATGAACCATGTGATGATTCGTTTGCTTTGGTTGATGCACTTTTAGCTGACCGAGTTAACTTGTTAAATCATCATCCAACATTGTGCTTGGAAGTGGGCTGTGGTAGTGGGTATGTTATAACATCTCTTGCTCTTATGCTGGGAAAGGAAGCTTCTGGAACCCACTATATTGCTACAGATATCAATCATCATGCATTGAGAGTCACCCGGGAGACTCTAGAAGCACACGGGGTTCATGCGGAGTTGGTATCCACTGACATTGCATCTGGTTTGGAGAAGCGACTGGCTGGATCTGTTGATGTGTTGGTTGTGAATCCACCCTATGTTCCAACACCTGAGGATGAAGTGGGTCGTGAAGGAATTGCCTCTGCTTGGGCGGGAGGGGAAAATGGCCGCAGCGTTATTGATAGGATACTCCCAGTTGCAGATGTGCTTTTGTCTGACAAAGGCTGGTTGTACATGGTTACTCTTACAGCAAATAATCCCTCTCAGATATGCCTTCAAATGAGAGAAAAGGGGTATGCTAGTAGAATCGTTGTCCAGAGATCAACTGAAGAAGAGAGTCTTCATGTGATCAAGTTTTGGAAGGATGCTGACCTTCAAGTTGATGGAAAAGATTCAAGTCATAAAACAGGTCCTGGTAGGGTTGTGGAGGCTCTAATTTCACAATTTCCTCGTCTCCCTTTTTGGAGAAACAATAGTAACACTAACAGATGAATCAGTATCCGAGTACGTTTCTGGACCCTCTGCATGTCTGATTTTGTTGATCCATTATTTGATTTTAATTTTCTGCGCCCTTGTGCTTTCCCTTTTACACTCGACCAAGTTGCTTGTTACTTAAGTTCTCATTTTAGTGAAAGGAGTAATCTTCCATACACTAGTATGGGTTTCACTCAGATTATTGTGCCATGCCATCTTTCTTCAAAATCTCGTCCCATTATCGAGGTTCCTCCTCACTGCCCCTTTTTGCTAATTAGTGAACTAGTGAAGTATCAAGTTGAATGGTGTGAGTCTAACTGCCTTGTCTAGGTTACCCCTTTCTTCCTTGTTTAATTTCTCTTGTTATTATCTAACTATACCTTGGAGACTTCAAAGAACAACTTCAACCTCTTAATTCCACAAACTTTCCAGCCTCTTATTTCAAAAAAAAAAAAAAAAAAAAAAAAAAAAAACTTTCCAGCCTCAATTTTCACAAGTTCCTTTGGTTTCCTGCATGCAAGGGCTTAATCTGCTAATTTACATACATAGTTTCGTAGTTGAAACCAGACGACTTATGCATGCATTGTGTATAGTTATTAGTTTTATGTCAGTAGATTGAAACTTGTATGGCATATAGGCTAATTTCGGTCACATCCCGGTTATTTCTCTCTTGCAGAACTTGAAACTTGAGACTCATCCACACATCCTCCATTGGTACAACTACAAGCAACAAGTCCAACCTTCGAAATTTGTGCATGCCACAGGTGCATACTGTTCGATTTTGTATATAACTTTATTTTGACCCTATAACTGTTTAGAGATCTGTCATAGTAGTCAATTGATGAGCTTGAAACTTCAATGTTCATAGTTCATAGGAACTTATAATTTCTTAGCCAAGATACTACTGAAACTGAAAATCTATGAAATGGGCTGTTGCAGTTGCATATTAACAATTTGTCTGTTGTCTGAATGGTTTTGATATGCCATTTGTGACAATCTCAACTCAAACTAGTTCTGATCTGATGATCCAGGTTTTGTCATCAATCTCTTTTAGTTCTGTGTCTATCTTATCCATTTTAAGATCCAATTCCATGTGGTCATTTCTTTGCGAGCATCATACTGGCTTAATTCTTTGCTTGCTGCAAGTTAGTGGTTTGAAGCTGTGTTTCAGTTCAATCCATGATAGTCATCTACCTAGAATTTAATATCCTACAAGTTTCCCTGGCAACCAAATGTAGTAGGTTCGGGCGGTTGTCCTGTGAGACTGGTGCGCTAAAGTTGGTCCTGACACTCACAAATATCAAAAAAA
This sequence comes from Luffa acutangula, assembly GCA_036850905.1. Taxonomy (NCBI): domain Eukaryota; kingdom Viridiplantae; phylum Streptophyta; class Magnoliopsida; order Cucurbitales; family Cucurbitaceae; genus Luffa; species Luffa acutangula. The sequence goes on from CM072098.1 coordinate 1,709,928, forward strand.
AAAAAAAAAAAAAAAAAAACTGTGTTTCAGGATCAACCAATTATGGATTAAGGATATTAAAACCAAATGATATAATTATCATAAGGTGGTAATTATATCATTTGGTTTTAACAAAATGTCTACATATTTTTTCTCTTAATTTGCAACTAAAATTGAAATTGCATTTTACAAATGTAAAAAACTTAGGAACAAAAATTGTGGAAGAAACTTAAAAATTGAAGATAAGAGATAAAGATGATTTTTTTTTTTTTTTTTTGATATCCGTGAGTGTCCGGGCCAGCTTACGCGCACCTCGACTAATCACAAGAGATAAGATGAATTTATAATATTCTAAGGTATTTTCAATTTGTATAAAATAAGAGAGATTATATATTAGATCACACCTCTGTACAAAATAGTTTCACACATCTTCATTTAGTTTTCGATTCAATAATATGCTGAGAATAGAGATGGGAGTTCAAAAATTGTGGTAGTGGAAAAATTGTTTGATGAGACTAATAATTTTGTAACATTGGAGATAAGAGAAATTATAAAAGTACATCGATTTTATATTCAATAGTTATTTAAGGGTAGACAAATATGAAGATCTACATCTTATGGTTTTAAAAAAACTAGTCACATTGTGACAGTCTCGTTGAATAATTTGCCATAGCGGTGTAGAATCAAATTATTAACTTTTGGAATGATAATTAGTGTCTTATCCACTAAGCTATGCTTAGATTGACATCTTGGTTTCTTAAATATGAACGAAACAATGATTAAAAGAAAATTGAGTCAGATATTTGTATAGTGAAAATCATAACTTAATCAAAACTTTCTGATCTCAAAACATGTATACTAACTTTCATATAATTGACATTTTATTAACTATTTGAGGACTCTTATTGGCTTGAGTACAACTGAGAACTTAAATTAAGAACACTAGACGTGTTTATAGAGATATTGAATGCAAACAAATTTTAGCACAAGTAATTATGGAAAACTTTCACTCGATAAGATTCATTCCTTGAAGAGATTTATAGTACTATGAAGATTCATATATATAAATTTGAACAATCAAATGGGATTTGAAACAACATCTCAATCCAAACCAACCCTTAAGTGCTCTGACATGATATATCATGAATGCATTGAAGGTGACAGTCATGGATTGCAAATCAAAGGTATTTGAAAAGCACGATTCTTTATTTATCCACTTTCCAGCTGACAAAACAGGACCAAATTGTTACTAAACATCAGTCACATTGCTAGAGCTATGAGGTATCCCTCAACTTCACAGGCCTGATAACCAGGACAGGATTAACTTCACATATCATTTATTTTGTTAAAACACAAAACAGAGCTGCAAAGAGGGAGAAATGGGATTAAAGGAATATTGGATGTGCATCTGAGTCGCGAAACGATCACGGCCTTATCTACCGAATTTCTAAAGAAATGGATGGAGTTCCCACATGATAGTTTGAATGAGGTTAAATACAGTAGTTGATCTACATTCATAAGAACATGTTACACATACCAGCAGCAGCAGCTAAAAGGTCAGCTCTGTTGGATTCCACTTGGCCATGTCTGATTCTTGACAGGGTCAAGGATAGCTTCAACCTCTGATAGAGTCTCCTCATCCCTCCCAAATGTTGCAAGTTCATCAGCAGCTGCTACATTTTCCTCCACCTGATTCCATATTGTTAGAACTTGGTTAAGATTCTAAGATGTAGTCTCTTGAAATTTTCAGCATCAGAAGTTCTGTTTGCTACTAAAAGTGAACCAATCGAACCCGTAATCTATACAAAAAGAAGTTTTTTTTTTTATCCACGAAAGATAAACCATATCAGAAAATTAGGATTTCCTCCTAACTAGTCTGGAGGCAAGTTTTTTTACAATAAAGTAGTCACAGAAGTAAGAGCATAGAAGAGGAAACTACAAACTAATAATGGATACAGAATTAGTATATATTCGATGGCACAGGGGCAATTCATGATCTTCAGAAAAGGAGATTGGACTCAAAGATATTGAAAGTAATAACGGAAAAAGAATACCAAACAATGAGATTATTGAAAGATACCTGTCTAACAGAGTTCATGCCAACCAGCACTGTTGAAATAGCTTTGTTTGACAGACTGTATTGGAGGGCTAACTTCGAAATATTTTTTCCTTTCTTTTGACAATGAGCAGCTGCAGCTCGACATGCAGACTGTAGCAATTTTAAATAACAGAACACTATCATTTCCCAATGAAAAGCCAAATCTCAAACAAAACATAGTTGGAAAAATAAAAGATACAATCACAGCAGTAGAAACAAACGGTTTGGAGTTTGCTTGTATGGTCAAACGAACTAGTAGTTACTGGATACTATAACCATTACCTAGAAACTTATTTTCATTTCAAGAGATAAAATTTCCATAATGGGACCTTAAGGCTTAAACCCCATCAGCATAAAGAACAAGAAATGAACCCCCCCTCCCTCCCCAAAACAAATGTCTTCTTTATGTGACATCAGTCAACTGAAAGCGCTTTCGCTTTTTAAGTTGCACAATTGAACTTTGAAGCTAATGAAAGAAAGGGTGTGAGAAACTGTACCTTCAATTCTGGTGAAGCTGGGTGCCATTCTGGGGGACCACAATTGGTTAGAAGTCCCATTGCTAGAGGAGAAGCACTGATTATTCCAATTCCCTTACTCTGCAAGTAAGGTAGCAAATCTAACAATGTTGAGTCGTTAATACTGTAGTGACAATATGAAAGAATCACATCAATGGACCCAGGTGGTACTCGATCAAGCACATACGTAAATATATCCAATGGAAGTCCTGTAATACCAATGAAACGAGTCTTCCCAGCTTCCTTCAGCTTTTGAAGTGCAGGAATCGTCTCATTCACAACCTGAAATAAACTCAGGTAGCTGAATATCCACTTTTTCTTTAATACTATAGTGACAATAACCATGTTAGTAACTTTTTAGAACTCAAGGTCATAGTTTTACAACCTATAAAGCGAATCCTGTTCAAGTAAGGTCGTATGATTATAACCATGTTGATAACTAAAGGTTAATGATCAATCAGTTATTAAGGAAAGTAACAAATCAACAGACAAGTCATGGACCTGATCAAGAGATCCAAATTCAATATCATGGCAGTGCAGTATATCGACGTAATCTAGTTGTAGCCTAGCCAAACTCTCATCAATGCTCCTTGTCACCCTCTCAGCACTGAAATCAAAACCCTCAGCGTATCTCCCACACTTTGTTGAGACTATATACTCACTCCTTGGAACTCCTAACGCTTTCAGTCCCTTACCAAGCATCTTTTCTGATAATGTCGCTCCATAGTACCTTCGTAGAGAGGACAGAAGCCCAAATATAAGTGCTAGAGCTAGGCATTAGTAAATCACATTATCGATCCATTGAGACCATGTTGAAGATAACTAGGCAAGCCTTTATATATCCTTAAGGATGAGTTAAACATATGAAAAAGAATAATATATATTCCCAAAGCCATTGGCTCTTCCTTATACTGAGTTAAACTAGAAAGCAAGTTAGTCAAACACCTAAACTTTCAATATCATCACATTAACTTGGACATAAATGTTACAATCTAAGGACGGACACTTTAGTTTGGCTAGCACGTCCGACATGTCAAAACACTTGGGGATACGTATCGGACATTTATAAATACAATTGATATGTGACAAACACTAGTTGTACAAAGTCAATATAAGTCTATATCGAACACTTGTTAAGTATACTAAATATACACAGTACTAAATGACCGAAATAATAAATTTTAAGAATGTAATACATTAAACTCGTTTTCTTAAGCATACAAATACATAAACTATTTGATTTTGAATTTTCTTAGTATAAAAATGATATATTTAAAAATGTATATTTTACTAGACGTGTCAGTGTCGTGTCCGTGTCCTAGATTTGAAGTATCGTGTCGTATCCGTATTCATGCTTCTTAGGTTACAATTTTTACCCTTGTTGCAACTCACACTTACCAAAACCGATCTCAACAAAAAGCAATACAAAACTTCCCAGAGCCAACTAATCTCAACGAAAATCAAGCATGCACGAAATCAAGTCCAAACAAATCATGGAAAAAAACCTAAAAACTCTAGCCCCAGGCATCGTTTGTTTTAAAAACTCATCAATCTCATAACAAGCCTCTTTCACTAAGCGCACAGGAAAATAATTCTGATCAGTTTGCAACACTCGTCCAAGAAAAAGGTTAAACTGGACAAGTTTCAGGTAAGAATTGGTTACTACTTCCCAAAAAACAAAAAGGGTAACGATCGAATCGCAAAATAAATCCATTTCCCGGAAGAAAATAGTGAGAGCAAAGAAAGAGAAGGAATTACACACGGGGATGTGTCGAAGAAGTTGATGCCAAGACGAAAGGCTTGACGAACGGAGGCGACGGCATCGTCCTCAGAAACGGGGCCGAAGACGCTGCCAAGAGGCGAGGCACCGAAGCCGACGCTGCTGGTTTTGAGGCCGGTGTTTCCCAGCTTCCGCAACTGGAGCTTGGGATACGAAGCGGCCATTGATTGTGAAGATGAAGCTCTTCAGAAGTTGGAACAGAGATGGAATTTGCCGGGAAAGAAAGTGGAGAAGGGATAAATGCCGATTTTGGAAGATTAACGCCAAGTTGCAGCAGATGGGCCTCTCAATTCAATCGTTCAAGATCCGTTTTTGCGGGTTTTGTATCACACCGAAGAATTTTACCATTACACATAAAACTTTAGGAGTTCTTTCCGTTTTTGCTTTTTCAGGTATGGACAAGTACCCGGATATAACTCAATGCTAATTGACATATATATCTTATCAGAAACTCGAGTCTATTAATCAAAGTGAGCATAACTCAATCGTAATTGACATATACCCCTGACCATCATTTGTTGAACTCAAAAAAAAAAAAAATGTTATTGAACTAAAAAAACTAACATTGATAACCATTTGGTTTTACACATTTGAATTTCTAGTCAAATTTCAAAAACAAAAACAAGTTTTTGAAAACTACTCTTTTATTTGGACCTGTTTGATAACCATTTGGTTTTTGATTTTTTAAAATTATGCTTGTTTTCTCTCAATTTTACTACCTTAGTTTTCATCTTTGTTAATGGCACACTTAAATTCCTAGCCAAATTCCAAAAACAAAAATAAGTTTTTGAAAACTGTTTTTTTTAGTTTTAAAAAATTGGCGGAAAAAATGTATTAGGACAAGGAAATTTGTAGGTGAGAGTAGTATTTATATGCTTAATTTTCAAAAAAAAAAAACCAAATGGTTATCCAACAGGGCCTTGACTTTTGGTCTTTTAAAATTATGCATGTTTTCTCTCAATTTCCTTTAAATCGTTTTCACCGTTGTGTAAGGAAACATGTGAATTTTTAGCCAAATTTTAAAACAAAAACAAGTTTTTGAAAACTATTTTTTTAGTTTACAAAACTTGACATGGTTTTTGAAAATATTGAAAGAATGTTGATAAGAAAATAAATTAACTAATCGGTAGAAGTATCGTTATCCAATGGATCTTGGTTTTCAAAAATTGACTTGCTTTTTGAAAATATGAGAAAATTTGATTTGCTTTTTGAAAATAGGGGAGAAGATAGATAACAAATCAAAAAAACTTATAGGTGGAAATTGTGTGTGTAAGCTTAATTTTTAAAACAAACATCAAATTAAACCAGGTCTAAGATATTGCATTAAAGTGTAAAAAGATTGTAGTTTTAGAACAAAGAATTTGGACTATTATAAGAGATGAAAATTTTAAGATTGAGAGAAAAGTTTTAATTTTATGAAAATGTAGATTAAATTAATGATGGAATATTTTACCTAATAGGTCATTGAATTTTAAATTGTGTCTGATAGGTCCTTGACATATTTGAAATTTTTAAAAATTAACCAATCTATTAGATATAAAATTGAATTTCATGTCTACTGGATCTTAAACTTCCAATTTTGTATCTAGTGGACTTGTGAATTTTAAAATGTGTTAAATAAATTAAGTACTTATTAGATATAAAACTGAAAGTTGAAGGGCTTATTCGACACAAAAGTGAAAGTTAAGGACCTATTAGATATTTTTTAAAAGTTCAGGAACCTATTGGACATAAAATTGAGAGTTTGAAGACATATTTGATACTTTAAAGTTCAGGGACTAAACTTGTAGAAAATATAACATGATTAGTGTTGGAATAAGAATTTGAATATTTTGCCTATAGTAATATACTAATATCTTAACTTTTTCTTTTTCTAGAATACTAGTAATCCGACACCTACGCGAAATTTATAGTTTATTTTAAAATGTAAATAAATGTAAACATTGAACAATTAAAATAAAACTGATTAAAAGGAGAAATAAAAAAATTCCTCTTTTTTAGATAGTATAAATATAAATAAAATATAGATATATAGGAACTGTTAATGTTTATCTTGTTGGCATTAAAAAAGGTTGTCCTCTCAATTTATTTAATAAGTATATATTTAAATTAAAAGTGGACAACAAATTTATTCAAATATTACTATTTTATTATTTTGTTAAGGAAAAAATCTCTAAGATTTAGCTTAAGTTTCATTTTAGCATATTTTTAATAAAAAAATAGTGTCAGTTAGTTGGGATGGAGTGACTAAAATGAAACTAAAACCAAACCTGTTGAGTTTGAGACCAAAATGAAACTTAACATAAACCTCCGAGACTAAAATTGTGTTCCCCCTTCCTTCGAGACTAAAATTGTGTTTTTCCCTTTGTTAATTGCAAGTAGAGATTTTAGAGCTTTTATTCAAATATTCTTTAGGATCATATTTATTATCCAAAATCATTAGTTAATCACTAAAAGATTGAAGATATGGGTAGACATTTTAAAACATTTATTTAAATATGGTTTAATATAAGAGATAGACATATATATATTATATATATATAAATGAAGAGGTTTCAAAAAAGAAAAAAATTTAAATTAAGAAGTGAAAAAAAAAGAAAAAGAAAAAGAAAAAAAGAAGAAGATTTGTTTATGCTTCAAAAGTATATTTAAATAGTGAAAAATTAAAAAAAGAAATAAGACCTTAGATATGTTTCCAGTTTCAAAACAAATTAATTTTTTTTCGTTAAATAATCAACAAAATATTAACACTGTTTTTTTTTTTTTTTTTGGGCAGAAACAGGGGTAATTTCTCGAATAATGTACTTTAAAAAAAAATGACAAATCTAATGTAGTTTTCAAAATAAAAATATTAATAATGTACTTAAAATAACAAATTACAAACTTAGGGTGAAGTTTGAAAGTAATGACAAAAGTAGGGTCGTGAAAATCGTGTACGTGGTACACGATTCCAATAAGCATCGCGTACCTGGTACGCGATTTACGTGGTAATAATCGTGTACCAAGTACACGATTTCTTTTTTTTTTTAAATCAAATACAAAATTTAGATATCAAGATAAACCATATATTTTTTAAGATAGAACGTTTAAAAGTCTTCAAAATTTAGAAAAAATAAACAAAATAATCATGAAATTTGATTTTTTTTTTAAAAAGATTTAAAACATTTAATTTAAAATCACCTGCGAAGATCGTAAACGAAAATCCAAATCCAAAAAGGAAATAAAAGAAACAAAAAATTCGGAAACACTCTCCAAAATAAAAATCTTCATTCTTCAATCACCTGTTCTTCACAAATTCATCACAAATTCTTCACAAATTCTGCACAAGATTTCAATCCATCAATGGAATACCACATCTCTCGATACTCAAATCTCCTCGTCGAAGTAAATTCAGATCTCCCTGTACCATTATCACCCTCACAAATCCCCAAATCTCCCTCGCCAATCGAACTCATAGGCCTCGTCTTCACGCTCCGTTACCGTCGCAGCCGCTTCGACGTATCGGAGAACGGCGAGCGGCGGCTGGTATGGCAGCGAGAAGGCCTGAAGATTCCACTCTGCGACCACCAGTTCCGCTCCGAGGTCTTCAATCGCGGCGACGATTCTCTATTCCACTACCTCTCCTGCAGCTTCCAGAGCTTCAAGCAAGGAATCGACGCCCGATCCGTGGCGGACGCGCTGATCGAGCGGTGGATGGAGATCAAGGAGGAAGTGAATGCGAGAAGCACGGACAGAGTGTTTCCGATGACGGTGAATCTGACGATGTGGTTCATCGAGGCTCGGCATGAGATCGGCGGCGTGGTGGATGGCGGAGAGTGCGAGATGATTCCGGCGTGCGGCGAGGCGGTGAGGAAGATGTTGAAGAGATTGGAGAGTGAAGAAGAAGAGGATGGAGATTGTGTGATCTGTTTGGAGGAATTGAAGAAGAAGAAGAAGAAGAATGGAGAATTTGATGTGCAAATGCCTTGTTTACATGTGTTTCATGAGAGTTGCATTCAAGATTGGTTGAACAATAGCCATTATTGTCCAATTTGTAGATTTGAAATGCCTATTTCTGAAATAATTTAGGGTTTTTTTTTTTAGATAGAAGTTTTTTTTTTTGTAATTATTTAGGCTTTATATTATTAAAAACTTTGATCAAATTTCTGGGTGGAATTAGGCCACATGATTGGAAAATGTTGTTTAGTTTATTTTTGTGTTAGTTTCTATATTTAAATTGTTCTTATTTTTATTAGTATAAACTTTATGTTGGTTGAATCATGGTCATGGACATTGAGCGTTTGTTATAATATTATTTTAGTTAGTAATATAGAACTATTAGGTTTCTGGTTTTTGAAAATTAAGCTTAAATTAGTTTCATTATTTTAGTATCTATCTTCTTTCTATGTTTTCAAAGAAAAATAGGTCGAAATTTGGAAACTAAAAAACATTTTAAAGAACATGTCACATTTTGAAAACTAAAAGAAAAAGTAGTTTTCAAATACTACTTTTGTTTTTTGTAATTTTTTTTTTGACAATATAGAGTGGGAGAATTTGAACCACAATATAGAGTGGGAGTTTTTTTTGTAGTTATGCTTTTGTTGACTTTTGTTTTTATAATTTTGCTCATTAAGAAAATTGAAAACAAAATAACATAATTTTCAAAAATCAAATGATTATCAGGATCTTAATTTGTAAAAAAAAATTTTGCTACATACCATAAATACAAAAATTTTTGTTGATTTTTAAATCTAAATTTAGATAAAATAATATTTCTATTTATATATATTATTGAATTTGAAATAAGGATAAAAGAAAAAATAGGACTCTCCTCTAGCTCTAGGATTCTTCGGGAGGTTGAAGAGTCATAATTAAAATTCTTTTGTGTTGAAGAGATTCTTTTAAAAATTAATTTAAGATCTTTTTTTTTAATAAGTTTTTTCTCACATTATTTTCTTCCTTTAATCAGTTTTTCTTATACACATTTTAAAAAAAGTATATCATTAAGTTTCTATATTATGATTTTTTTTTTTTTGCAAGATCAATATTTCGTAAGTTGCTATTTATCAAGACTTTGAAAGATTTTTTTTTAAAAATGTTTTAAAGCATGTATATGAATGTGGGATAGATTGTGTTTACAATCTAAGTTTTAGTTTTATGGTTTAACTGGTTTTTTTTTTTTTTAAATAAATTTTAGTTAAAAGTTTAAACTTGTTTTTGAAAATCATAATTGAAACCAAACTCATAGTTTATGGGTAAAAAGTGGATAAAGGGCCCTACCGGGTTAGAACCGGTGACCTCTTGATCTGCAGTCAAATGCTCTACCACTGAGCTAAGGCGGTGATTTTTTTAAATGACTAAAATCACAATAGTTTATGGATGAAAAGAGAAAAAAGAAAAAAGGGCCCTACCGGGTTTGAACTGATGACCTCTTGATCTGCAGTCAAATGCTCTACCACTGAGATAAGAACCCAATATATAAATTTTGTGAGTTGCTTATACATGTGTGACCGTGATTTTTTTAAATGACTAAAATCACATTTGTCATGTTCGAAATCATCTAAAAACATACCTTTAATTATGTTTGAAATGGTTAAAATATAGTTTATGGGTAAAAAGAGAAAAAAGAAAAAAAGGCCCTACCGGGTTCGAACCGATGACCTCTTGATCTGCAGTCAAATGCTCTACCACTAAGCTAAGAACCCAATATATAAATTTCGTGAGTTGCTTATACATGTGCGACCGTGATTTTTTTAAATGACTAAAATCACATTTGTCATGTTCGAAATCATCTAAAAACATACCTTTAATTATGTTTGAAATGGTTAAAATATAGTTTATGGGTGAAAAGAGAAAAAAGAAAAAAGGGCCCTACCGGGTTCGAACCAGTGACCTCTTGATCTGCAGTCAAATGCTCTACCACTGAGCTAAGGACCCAATATATAAATTTCGTGAGTTGCTTATACATGTGCGACCGTGATTTTTTTAAATGACTAAAATCACATTTGTCATGTTCGAAATCATCTAAAAACATACCTTTAATTATGTTTGAAATGGTTAAAATATAGTTTATGGGTGAAAAGAGAAAAAAGAAAAAAGGGCCCTACCGGGTTCGAACCAGTGACCTCTTGATCTGCAGTCAAATGCTCTACCACTGAGCTAAGGACCCAATATTGATAGAAAGATTTCAAAAACCGTTATTAATCTATTTTATTTACTTCTTCTGTTCTTCGATCTTACAGTATATGTATACAAACTACCTAGGTCGTTCAACTCATTAACATATTATATCCTTCAAGACTTCAACCTAAGAGTTTTCAACATGTGGAGGCATAGATTTAAATTTATGATCACTTGAGACTATATACCTTGACGAACTTGTGCAAGTTGACATATGATATACATTTTGTTTAAAAATAGCATAAACATATGATATCATTTTAAAATTACTTGGAGGATTTGTAAATTGTTTTTTAAGTTAGTTAATTATCATGAAAAGAACAAAAAAATAATAAATAATTTTAAAGTTTAATTTCCTTGAATAATAAGAAAATTGTGTTATTTTTAACATACCCATATTAAAATAACATAATTTTCACAAAAAAAAAAAAAAAGAGTGAATAATTAAAAGGAGAAACTTCAACAAACTTAGAATCCATTTAGTATAATTAAATGAAGACTTAATTCCAATTTTAAATATTTGAGGGGATGAAACATATATATATTTTTTTTTGCATTTTTAGGCTCATGTTAAGCACCTCATAGGATTGGTTGATCATCAAGATGACATTTTGGAAGCTTATAGAACTTGCCTAACATATAGGCAATTCTATTTCTCAAAAAAAAAAAAAAAAAAAAAAAAAAAAAACATTTAGGCAATTCTATAGTTACTTTTGAATAACTATATATAATTTTTTTTATATGATGTGTTTGGTTATTTTCTTAAAGTTCAAGTGCGCTTAGATGTTAATTTCAAAGGTTTCCTGCATTGAATAGTTATGGGAGTAAAACGAAACTTGAACCTTTTAGATTTACTAGTTTATACGTGTGTTGCACGTGTTTTATATAAAGTTAAAAAATATGATTTAGTTTTAATTTTATGTTTGATCATTTGATACATAATCAATCCAAACTTTAAGAGCCATAAATGAGAGCAAAAACTAAAAAAGATCATTTTGAAATCTCATGGTCCAAAAGTGTATTTGTCGTCCTAATGATAATCATTTCAACTCGTTTTAAAAAAGGTAAGTGTCTATTTATTAATTAAATATTTTCTTTGATTTTTTTTTAATGATTTTTTCCAAAAATATCTATTGAGATCAATATTTCCATAAAATTAAGACCTCTGGGTGACCATCATTTTAAACCTAGTTATAACTACTCGTGCAAAATTTAATAAAGTAGAAAGAAACATATGGTAAGTTTTAGAACTTAAAAAAACTGCAAATTTCAATTTTATTTTCATTTTCGAATAATCAATCTGAATCCGTGTTGTATTTCTCATCAATATCATATTCATATATAGAGATCAATATCAAAATATATAGCTATTGTTATGGGTAAATTTGGACCTAGCTCTAAGAAAGTCAGAGAAACAAGCCCACGGAGGCCCAATGAGCCTAAATCAATCTCTAGGGCTACTCACTCTCCTAAAAGGAGGGGAAAACCCTAATTTCAGCTATAAATAGAAGAGGCTCACCCTAAGTCAAGGGGACTCCATTTGGCATCGGAGTCGGTGTGGCAAACACCACACCGGTGCTTAATTTTCTCTTGTTTTGCAGGCCACGTCTTCCCCATTCAAATAAATCCAATCTCAAAACTCTATAGATTTCCACTTTGTTCTTACTATTATTTGAAGGAGGGGCTCGTATTGAACATTAGTAAGAAAGAACTGTTAATTTCTTTGCTAATCTAAGTCAAAAGTATGTGGAGCCATCTGTGCATTTTTATTCCTAGTCAGCCTTGTGAGTGCTTAGTCAGCTGAGTATTGCTGATTCAGCCAGGGCTTTGTTTTTTCCCTCATCTGGTGAAATTAGAAGATGATGAATAAAAGCCAAAAAAGGAATTTCAGCACATGGTCGTACAAGTTAGTTACTGTCAGTCTAAATTCCGTTTTCAGGCGTTTTTTGGGGAATTAAAATGGGAGAAAAGAGTGGGCTCCATTCGATTATCAGTGAAGGATAAAATCCAAGCTGCAAAGGGTTTCTTCTCAGAGAGAGTGTGTGCGAGAGAGAGCCCGCATTTTCCGAGAGAGAGAGCTGAAGAGAGAAGTTGATGCACTGGTGTTGCTGTGAGAGTCTTCTTCTTCATCTCTGATTTATTTCAAGGTTGTATATGCAAATTGTTTTGGTCCAGGTGAGACCGTTTATTGTTTAATCTGTATTGATCCTTGAAGGAAAGTGTTGTATCTCTGGTAAACTTGTAACCTTATCGATAATCTAGTGAAATGGCCTAAAGTGGATGTAGTTCCGTTTATAAGGAGCAAACCACTATAAAACTTTTGTGTTCTCTTCTTTCCCTATCATCTGTTTACATATTCTGGATATATGTGTTGTTTGTTGTGTTCTGGTTTAAGTTCGTTGGTCTGTGCTTGCTGAAATATCGATTTATTCAGTGTGTTTGCTGCTTGGTTTGTGGTATCTGAGATTCTGTATTGTGTGGTATGAAGGTCTTGGTATAACAAGAACAATAAAAATCTATGACATCTGTAATATTTTTAGTACAACAAAAATGTGAAATATGAGAATTTAAACTTCCAACTTCAAGAAAATAAGTAAACGTCAATTATGAACTATGTTTAGTTCGACATCTGATTTTTTTTTTTTTTTTTTTTTTTTTTTTTTTTTTATTAAACACACAACAAAAACTTAATTACAAAGCTAATTAACTTGAGTAAGAGAGGAAAAAAAGTAAATAATACACATCAATTATTTTGTGGGCATTGAAAATCTACAAGTTGGACAAGAATGACTGGTTTTCAACCACTTCTTCATACATTGTTCATGAAACAAATGCAAGCAAGGCATTTCCATTATCACAATCTTTTCTTCCTCTTTTTTGGTCATCTCCTCCAAGCAAATCACACAACAACTTTCATCATCACCAATTTCCACTGATCTCTTCAACATCTTCTCCATAGCATCTTCCCTCGTCGGAACCATCCCGTCGAAATTCACATTTCGAGTCACCGACGATGGTCGTCGTTGTCTCGCATCATAATGCATCTCAAAATTACAGAACTCTATCGTAACTTGAAGAGGATAAATTTTCCCAAACACACTCGAATTCTCTTCCTCTCTGACTTTAACCAAATGTTTTATTATCTCCTCGGCTACAATTTGGATGTTAATGATGTCGTCGTACCTTTCGAGTTGCCACGATAGGTATTGTGCCAGAGTCTCGTCGTCATGGTTGAAGATGGCGATAGGAAGCCGGTAAGCTACGAAGGGAAGTCTTCGAGTTGTGTATTGACCAACCAACGTTGTTGCATTCGAGTTGCCTTGTTGGGCTACTCGGAAGCGATGCCATTTGAGTTGGACTTTGAATTTGAGGTTGATTTCTTCAACCAACGATCAAGAGGTTTGAGTTTGAACTTCTTGAGGTCTTAAAGTTGGATTATGTAAATTTGGCGCTTAATTTTTAAACTAACGATTTATTTTTTTAACTATTAATGCTAAGAAGATTTTTTTTTTTTTTTTGTGACAATATGGGGTGGGGGATTCAAACCACAGGCCTTGTGGTTATCAATACATCTTTATGCCAGTTGAGCTATGCTCTTGTTGGCATTACGTGCACATAGTTAAATCTATGTGCACGTAGATTTAACTATGTGCACCTCCTAAGGAATAGGAAATAAAGAGCTTGAATCAAAATTTTTATTGTCATAAAAAAAAGAGATGAAAACCAAATGGTTATACGATGAAACTTTAAATATTATATATATATATATATATATATATATATATTATTTTGTTGGTTAAATGCAATTAGTAATAAATAATACAGATTTAATATGATAAGTTTTATGTGGTTTTTTTTTTTTTTTTTTTGAGTTCAACAACCTTTGGGATGGTGGATTCGAACTTTTGACGCCTTGGTCAAAGATACATGTCAATTACCTTCGACCCATGCTCACTTTGAATGCGGTTGTACTCTAAAAATTAAAGAGTAACAAACTTTAATTGACATTATCAAATTGCACTATGAAATCGATTAGTTTTTTTTTCTTTTTTTTTTTTGAGTACATCAACATTTGAGGATATGTGTGTTTGAACCTCTGACCTCTTGGTCGAAGATATATGTTAATTATCACTGAGCTATGCTCGCTTTGGCCGAAATCGATTAGCTTTAACATCGTCCTACTATTTAACAAAAGTAATTGTCTTTTAAAGTCAATCTAAAATTCATGGTTTTCAACTAATTACATCACTAATCAATCATTAAAACAAATTAAAATTTCCAATTGATTAAGCCATACATATACCCTCAATCAAAAGGTCAAAAATTCGAATCTTTACTCCACATAGTTGTTGAACTAAAAAAGAAAACAAAGTGTGACATTTTAGAACTTATATCTTTGCATAAAAAAAAAAAAAAAAAGAAATTGCTACATTTGATTTTTTTTATTTACTATAACAAAAACATTTATATGTGAGCTTTAATTAAACAATAAGAGCAATAATTGCCAACATGAGCGTAGCTCAACTGACATAACTTTTGTACTAACGACCAATAAGTCTGTAGTTCGAGTTTTCCCACCCCATATATTGTCAAAAAAAAAAAAAAAAAAAAGAGCAATAATTAAAATTTAAAAGACATAAAAACCAAAAGGAAAACAAGATTAATGGATAATAACTAAAATCATAATTTTAACCCATTTTTACTATAGTATTATTCCATAAAATAGATATGAACAAAAAGATATATATGCATAATTATGATTTTCTTTCAATATGAACAAAATAAATTTGTGTCCTCCAACTTAAATCATTTGAAGTTTATTTGTCTTCTTGTAGTAATTAATAATATTTTGAAGAAAATAAAATAATGAAGAAAAAGATCTCCACAATCTCTTCCACACACCTAACTTTTAGAATAAAAGGGTTGATTTTTATACATTTAATAGCCCTTATTTTTAGGGGTTTCCAGCTCATACAAAATTGTAAAACTTTATTCCAAAAACATGAATATCCTTTGAGGTCACCCTCCATATCTTGTTGGAGATATTCTTAATTAGATGTTAGTGAGTTTTGTTGGATTGATTTTCTTTTTTTTTTAAAAAAAAAAAAAAACCTAGTTGTAGTTCAATAATCCAATAACCATGCAATATTAGATTGAATTAATTCACATTTTGATTATATGAAAGTTAACATATATGTAATTAGTTTCGATTCACTCTCAACAATTAATAATGAGTCTCTATGCTCTTTACCACCGGGCAAAATTTCCTATTAGATGTAAATTGGTCTATAAAATTAAATATTGTTCTGATGACTTTATTGAACGTTATAACTTATAAGGTTCATTTAGTTGTCAAAAGCTATACACAAATTGATGGAGTTGATTATCGTGACACTTTTACAGGGCAAAATTAGTTATTGTTTGTCTCCTCTAAATTTGCCACAATTAATAATGGGTCTCTCCATCAACTTAATATCAAGGAGATTTATACGAAGAAAAACTCCCTCTCGGTCTTTCCTATGCTAATGACACTTGTGTTTGTAAGCCACATGAATCCCTTTATAAGCTTAAACAATCACCTCGTCAATGGTTTTCCAAAAATTTATCTACTTTCATTCGTTGTGGATTTCGTCAATCTATTTATGATTATAGTCTCCTCATGTATGTTAATGACAATATCTTTATTTATGTCCTCGTTTACATGAACAATATTATCATCATTGAAATAATGAAAATTATATCTTCAAGATAGACAGATTTCTTGTCTAATCTTTCTCCATTAAGGAACTCAATCCACTTTGGTATTTTCTAGGTATTGAAGTTTCTCGCTCTAAGAAAGATTTATTTCTATGCCAAGGAAAATACACTCTTGATATTTTAGTTGATTTGGCATGTTTGGCTCTTGACACTCTCCTCTCCCTATGAAATAACACCTTTGCCGCCATCCCGATGACAATAGTCCACTTCCTAATCCTTCACTTTTTCATTGCCTCACGGTCATCTCTTGTATCTCAGAGTTACTCGACCCGACATTCAATATGATTTTAACATGCTATTGTCAATCTATGCAACATCCTCATTCCACTTATCTAAATGTCGTCCATAGAGTACTTTATTATCTTAAAGACTCTATTGGTACTCGCATACTTCTTTTTGCGCCTCTAGTTCCTTATATCTCATCAGATATGTTGATTCTAATCGGGTTGGTTGTTCCATTACCCAACGCTCAACCACTGTTATTTCATCATTCTTGGTTCTAGTCCTATCTCTTGGAAAACAAAGAAACAACCAACCGTTTCTCGTTCCTGAAGTCGAATATCATGTTTTTACTTCACTCACATCTAAATTACAAAGGCATGACTCTCTCCTATCTGAATTTAGATTTCCACCGCTCAAATCGATTACTATTTATTTCAATAGTAAAGTTGTCATCCATATTTGGTGAGAACCATATGTTTCATGAGTGCACAAAAAAAAAATCTACCATGGTTATCCTTTACATTTCTTGATAACTTATTATTATTTTTTTGAAAATATCTTGATAACTTAATACAACTTTGTATAAATAAGATATTAATTTTATTAGGTCCATACATATCTAAGATATTCCCACACCTCATTATCAAAGACTTCCAAGGCCTAGATTACCTTGTGTGTGAGGTTCCTTCAAAGATGAGTTGTTTGATTTTGAAAGTATAAAGAGGAATTAATAAAAATATATATGGGAAATGAATTAAAATAACATTTATGTGGCCGTATGTTTAAGATTGATGTTTTATCCGATCAATTAAATATTTATCGACATCAACTAACGTGTCAATATTTCCATCAATATTTTCGAAAATGGAAGGAGTTTGACATCATTTTTGTTTTTGTTTTTGTTTTTTTAATAAAATTGACATCAATACTAAAGACTAATATATGATTTCAATATACAATATAAATAATGATGAAATATGAAAAGTATCAACAAAAGTATTGATCATTGGTATGAACATAAATACTAATAGCCACCCTTAGTTATTAAGACTTAATACATTTGTCTTTATTTCAAAAAAAAAAAAACATTTGTCTTAAGGTCAAATGTTCGAATCATCGAAGTGAGTATAACTCAACAATGATTGACATGTACTGATCTCGATCAAGAGATCAAAAGTTCAAATCCTGCTAAATGTTGTTGAACTAAAAAAATGGTTGGAATCTCCCCTCACATTATTAAAATAAAAAATATATATAAATACTAATTAATAGCTTATTTAAGGAATGTAAAATAAGAACTACTTTTTATAAATATCTTATTTTTTATTATTTTTTTAATCAATATGTCTACTAACATTTCTTTAAATTTGCAAGTTTGGAAGATATCTGTTTTTTTTCGTTAAACAATATATGGGAATGAAAGTTCGAACAATCTAACATTTTAGTCGAGATTACAATGTCTTTTTTTTAAGTACATCAACATTTGAGGGTGGAGGGATTCAAACCTCTGACCTCATGGTCAAGGATACATGTCAATTACCACTTAGTTAAGTTCGCTTTGGCGTCAAGATTACAATGTCTTGACCGATTGAGTCAGGTTAATAATTTTTTTTTTTTTGAGTTCAACAACAATTGGGGTGGAAGATTTGAATCTTGGACTTCTTGGTCGAGAGTATATGCAAATTACTGTTGAACTATGCTCATTTTGACGTTAGGTTACTAAACTTGATGACAACTTAAAAGAATAGCAATAACTCATAATTTTTTTTTTTAATTCAATCAAAGTGTGAATCCTTGTCCATAATTACAGCAATACAATATTCTCAAAAGAATTGGGAACTCAAGATACTTATTCTAATCAATCATCAACCAATTAGACAAATTTTCAAAAGCTAGTTGGTGAAGTTGCCCTCAAAAAGTCTACAAACCAACAAAAGAAAAAGGGAAAAAATTGCAAATCAACCATCATTTTGTCAGCTAAGAGCGACCCATGATCGATTATTTCCCCCTTTTTCTTTTTCATAGCAAATTCAAAATTTCTTCTTATTCACATAGAGCCCCAACTCTTCCAAATCTTCAACCCGTGAGAATCTGAGAGCGACTGTTCAAAAATCTAGCCATTGACAGGTGAACAATAAAGGTTGAAAAAGCTCTCCATGTCTCTTCCCTTTCTGGGGTTCGACAAATTCAAGCTTTTCGCCATTATTGAGGTGAGAAGAATGAGCTTTACTGTCCCTTTTTTATTCTTTTCTGAAAATGGGATCGTGTTTGCTTTAATGGGTTTCCTTTTAAGTTTGTTTCTGTAATTGGGTTTAGTGGGTTCTTGGAGATTCTCCATTGTTGTAGCTTTTTGATGGGAAGTGGAGAAAATTAGGGTTGGTGAATTGACCCTGTTTAAGTGCTTTTTTTGTAGTTCAGAGGACTGGTTTGAGAAGGTTTGATTTGGAGAGAAGAAGCTTTTTGGATGGAGACATCATCTATGGTGGTTTTTTCTGATATGGTAAGAGGATTTGATGAACTTACTTTGGAACTTCTTTGTGTGTAGTTGTGTAAAATCTGTTAAACGATGTATCGTAATCTATCGACTTAAGCTTTTGGGCCTACTCGTTTTAATGTAGTGTATTAAAGTAGGAGTTTCTGTGTTCGAATCCTGCTATTTCTTCTTCAGTTAATATTGATAATCACTTGTTGGATCTTGTACTACCACGACGACGGTAGTTTCAGGCAAATGTTTGACTTGTGAAAAGGAATCGAGGCAGTGGTGAAGTTTGTCATTTGTTGTTCTTTCTTTTTTAGGGAATGGAGGATTGTGGCTTTGTCAATCAGTGGCACAAGAGCTCAATGGATGAGCTTGGCATACTCCCATTAGCAGCAGCTTTTGGGGATAATTTGCAGCATTCTTATGCTCAGACAAACCTTGACCAGAAAGCTTCTTCAAACAATTCTCACAATGCCATATTTGGGTATGTGAAACAGCTCAAAACTGATGGGTGGAGTTCATACCAAGCAACTAATCATTTGCCAAACTCACAAGTCGTTGCTTATCCGACTGCGTCTGTTTCGGCTTCCAACTACACGAACCAAATGGACTTCGCTAGGCCGAAAGAGGAGGTTGTGTGTCCTCAGAGTATCAGCAACCTCCCTTCTGATATGTTGATTTCTCAGGGCTCATTACGCCACCAAAGCCAAGTAACCAAGTCCTACCGTGGAACGAAAAGAACCGCTACTAACGGTAGATTCCCCCAGGCTCAAGATCACATTCTTGCAGAGCGGAAGCGGCGTGAGAAGCTCAGCCAGCGGTTTATTGCTCTGTCTGCTATAGTTCCTGGCCTTAAGAAGGTAATGGATCTTTGATTTTCTGGCTGATACATTCTTTTGAAAATAGCATCATAGATTTTTTTCCCTTACTGTTTTTCTAGTTCTAGAATTTTTTTGTGTCGAAAATCGAACGATACGTAAATAGAAACGAAGAGAAACTATTTGACTCTGTTATTTCCCTTGCTGCTGATAGATGGACAAGGCTTCAGTTCTTGGAGATGCCATCAAATACCTGAAACAACTGCAAGAGAAAGTGAAGATACTAGAGGAGCAAACCCGAAAGAAAGAAATCGAATCCGTGGTGTTTGTCAAGAAATCCCAAGTTTCCACTGATGGAAACAACACATCTAGAGAGGCGGACGAGCCACTTCCCGAGATCGAAGCAAGATTTTGCGACAAAAATGTCCTTATAAGAATACACTGTGAGAAAAGGAAAGATGTCCTAGAGAAGACAATTACTGAAATTGAAAAGTTGCACCTAACAATAGTCAACAGCAGTGTTATGTCATTTGGGAGTCTTGCTCTTGACATAACCATCATTGCTCAGGTAATAACGACGCATCTACATAACCAACCGAATACTTAGATATCTCGAAATATCCGAATTCCCTAAAAACAAAAGGCTCCTCGAGACAGCCATTCAAGTTTTTGCCCCGTTTTTAAAACGAAATTTCGAGCTTAAGAATCAACTGCAACAATCAGTTCTATCTTTCTCCTTACACTAATGTGATGCTGATCTTGTAACATACCTCTTTGCAGATGGATAACGAATTCAGTTTGTCGCTAAAGGACCTCGTGAAGAAGTTGCAGTCGACATTCGCCTCGTTCCAATGAGATCAGGAGCAGCCCTTGGCCTTCAAACAAAATAAGAACAACCATATCCAAGTATAAAACTAAACAAAACCTATCCCTTTTTTTCACTAAAGCCCTTATGTTTACAGGTCTGTGATGTTCCTCCAAATTTAGACCAATACCCTTCAAGCAAATCAGTTGTGAGATTCACATTGCAGGTGGGTTTTTTCCTTTCATTTTTGCATGTTAAGTCATGTTCTGTCACCTACCTGTTTCTTTAGCAGTGATCTCACAGCTTGTTTGGAGGGTTTTTTCCCATTGAGGCTGCAAAAATGCAGCCAACTCTGTGGGTTTCTTCTTCTTAACATGTAAATGATGAGAAGGGGAACTTGGTTTTTTTAAGTTTGTTGATCAGAACAGGCCTTTGTTTTTTACACTTTGTTACTATCTGTTTGGTGTTTTAGAGGCATCCATGGAAATGGCTGAGCCTCTTTTTTTCAGTTACTTTTGGTTTGTAATGCCTTGTTTGGAATTAATGAAATAGTTAAAAGACTTTCCTCGTTTCACTTTGTTATCAACCACGTTTCTGTTTTTGTTTCTTTTTTACTCTTTTAGTAAACAAGAAATAACTAGCGAGTACGTTTCGATACTTTCCTTTTCAGAAAATAGAAAGCAAGAAATGAGAATACTACCAAACGGATTATAATTTGTTGTCCTAAGGAAATGGGAAGGAGAGAACTGGGAAGAAGAGAATCACAATAATATTGAGATGAATTATATTTAATCGCCAAAGTGAGCATAGTTTTGTGGTAATTGTATGTGCTATTGACCAAGAGGTCTGAGGTTTGAATCCTCCACTCTCAAATGTTGTTGAACTCAAAAAAAGAATTATATATAATCGTTGATTATACGTAAAAAAAAAAAAAAAAAAAAAACATTAACTTGTTGTTTAATCAAGGGTAGATAGTGGAAATCAAACCTAGATCCTCCTAAACACTATACATTGAACTATATCACCATATTGTTTTTTCTTTGCCCTTGATTGGCAACCTATAACATAGGTAAGTGTACAGTTTATATTAAATTCATCATTAGCCAAATATATTAAGTCAATCATTAATTCTAGGTTATAGTATACTATCCTATTTTTATATAATTAATGTGCATGTTTAATTAATTTGGTTAAATTACATGTTTAGTCCCTGAACTTTTAGGGTTGTGTCAATTTAGTTCTTAAACTTTAAAAAGTTTCAAAGAGGTCCTCAAATGTTCGATTTTGTTATCAATAAGTCCCTAAACTTTAAAAAGTATTAAATAGGTCCTTAAATTTTCACTTTTGTGTCCAATAGGTTCCTCAACTTTTAATTTTGTGCCTAGTAAGTTCTTGGCCTATTTAACACTTTGTAAAATTCACAAGCCTACTAGATACAAAATTCGAAGTTTAGAGTCTCAATAGGTATAAAATTCAATTTTATATATAGTAGATTGGTTAATTTTTTAAAAGTATCAAATATATCAGGGACCTACTAGACACAAAATTGAAAGTTCAAAAACCTATCAGACATTTTTAAAGTTCAGGGACCTATTAGAAACTTTTTAAAGTTCAGAGACCTAATTGATACAACTTTGAAAGTTCAGAGACTAAACTTATAATAAAAACCAATTAATTTTTTTTTTGAAATAATAAAAACCAATTAATTATATGGTTATTATATAATATATTTGATCATGAAATCTTGGAGATCTTTATTGGAAGAGATGAGAGCCCACCTTGAAGTAGTCAAGTCTACATTTCAACCTCTTGAGTATATAATCCAATAAGAATTTGTTGACTTATTATACACAATGATTGAGAAGACAATATAAGATTCATTGATAATTCCACAAAACATTATATTTCATTAAGATTTGCTAAACTTTGTTTTCTCTTAACCATCACTCATTTTTCCCATCATTTTCTACCACATTATGATATTCTTATTGATATTGACATTTTTGTTTCTTCATAATTTGCTTAGAATGGTTCAATATAAAAATAATGTGGAAGGTAAAAGGGGAACTTATAGCTCTTTGCAAGATAATAATAATGGTAAGTTGTTTAAAGTTTTAATAAGATTTGTTTAGAGAACAACATAATTCAAGAAGTTTGATAAAGTTTCTATCCCCTCACAATGGAGAAGTTTTATTTTTAATTAAGAAAAAAAAAACCAAGCAAACTAATTTTTTTTTTCAAGTACCTAAAAAGGTACCAAATTTTTTAAGAGTCGTTTGATAACTATTTTATTTTATGTTTTATGTTTTCTATTTTTATTTTTCATTTTCTTTTAAAAAATGTTGTTTGATAACTGATTCTGTGTTTGTTTTCTGTTATTTAAAAATGTTTTTGAAATTAGAAACAAATTAAAAAAAAAGTAGTTTTTAAAAACAGATTTATCTTTTCTTGACATATATCTCTCCAACAAATTACTTTTTGTTTTTTTAGAAACCAACAAATTCCTCTTTCTTATATTTTTCCTCTCTAAAACTTCTCTATAAGTTTCTCTCTAAATTTTTTATTTCATTTCTCTAAATTTTCTTTTTTCCTCTAAAACATTTATATATGTCTCCAAATTTTTTTATTTCAATGTTTCCACACATTTTTACTCTCTAAAACATTTCTTCATTTCTCTAATATTGGAGTTAATAACGTTTCTATTTTAACTACTTTAGTGTGTGCGCACCTGGTTTCAAACCTCTATCCTTTTGATTGAGGATACGCCAATTACCGACTCACGTCCACTTTAGTGTGACTTGTTTCAATCTATCTTAGGCATCAAATTTATTGTTTATGATTAATCAATCTCATGGAATTATATAAAAGAAAAAATTTCACTTATTAGTTTTTTATTTTTTTTGACAATATGTGGGACGAGGGATTCGAACCACAAACCTTGTGGTCATCAGTACAACTTTGTGCCAGTTGAGCTATGCTCTTGTTGGCAATTTCACTCATTAGTTCATTAATGAATGAATGCAAAACTCACATGAAAATATATATTTCCAACTAATATTTCAAAATGAAGATTTATGCTAATACTTTAAAAACATCAGTAATTAAATCAGAAAAAAATTGCTACCAACCTAAATAATGGCTGACTAAAACCTTGAAACTTCTTTTTTTTTTTTTTTTAAAAAAAAAAAAACCCCTCTAATTCTTATCTGTTACATAATAAAAAATTTTAAATTTTAAACTAAATACTTGTTTTGAGGCGTATTTTGATCAACATGTTATCGAAATTATATTTAGGAATATGAATCTAGATGTGTTTGTCTCCTAAAAGCATTAAGGTGTCGTGGTGTAGTTGGTTATCACGTCGGTCTTACACACTGAAGGTCTCCGGTTCAAGTCCGGGCGACGCCATTTTGATCTACATGTTATTAAAATTATATTTAGGAATATGAATCTAGATGTGTTTGTCTCCCAAAAGCATTGAGCTGTCGTGGTGTAGTTGTGGTTATCACGTCAGTCTAACACACTGAAGGTCTCCGGTTCAAGTCCAGGCGACGCCATTTTGATCAACATGTTATTAAAATTATATTTAGGAATATGAATCTAGATGTGTTTGTCTCCCAAAAGCTTTGAGGTGTCGTGGTGTAGTTGGTTATCACGTCAGTCTAACACACTGAAGGTCTCCGGTTCAAGTCCGGGCGACGCCATTTTTATCAACATGTTATTAAAATTATATTTAGGAATGTGAATCTAGATGTGTTTGTCTCCCAATAGCATTAAGGTGTCGTGGTGTAGTTGGTTTTCACGTCAGTCTAACACACTGAAGGTCTCCGGTTCAAGTCCGGGCGACGCCATTTTGATCAACAAGTTATTAAAATTATATTTAGGAATATGAATCTAGATGTGTTTGTCTCCCAAAAGAATTGAGGTGTTGTGGTGTTGTTGGTTATCACGTCAGTCTAACACACTGAAGGTCTCCGGTTCAAGTCCAGGCGACGCCATTTTTATCAACATGTTATTAAAATTATATTTAGGAATATGAATCTAGATGTGTTTGTCTCCCAAAAGCTTTGAGGTGTCGTGGTGTAGTTGGTTATCACGTCAGTCTAACACACTGAAGGTCTCCGGTTCAAGTCCGGGCGACGCCATTTTTATCAACATGTTTTTAAAATTATATTTAGGAATATGAATCTAGATGTGTTTGTCTCCCAAAAGCATTGAGGTGCCGTGGTGTAGTTGGTTATCACGTCAGTCTAACACACTGAAGGTCTCCGGTTCAAGTCCGGGCGACGCCATTTTTATCAACATGTTATTAAAATTATATTTAGGAATGTGAATCTAGATGTGTTTGTCTCCCAAAAGCATTAAGGTGTCGTGGTGTAGTTGGTTTTCACGTCAGTCTAACACACTGAAGGTCTCCGATTCAAGTCCGGGCGACGCCATTTTGATCAACATGTTTTAAAAATTGTATTTAGGAATATGAATTTAGATGTGTTTGTCTCCCAAAAGCTTTGAGGTGTCGTGGTGTAGTTGGTTATCACGTCAGTCTAACACACTGAAAATCTCCGGTTCAAGTCCGGGTGACGCCATTTTGATCAACAAGTTATTAAAATTATATTTAGGAATATGAATCTAGATGTGTTTGTCTCCCAAAAGAATTGAGGTGTCGTGGTGTTGTTGGTTATCACGTCAGTCTAACACACTGAAGGTCTCCTGTTCAAGTCCGGGCGACGCAATTTTTATCAACATGTTATTAAAATTATATTAAGGAATATGAATCTAGATGTGTTTGTCTCCCAAAAGCTTTGAGGTGTCGTGGTGTAGTTGGTTATCACGTCAGTCTAACACACTGAAGGTCTCCGGTTCAAGTCCGGACGACGCCATTATTTTAATCAACAAGTTATCAAAATTATAATTATGAATATGAATCTAGATGTTTGTCTTCCAAAAGCATTGAGGTGTCGTGGTGTAGTTGGTTATCACGTCAGTCTAACACACTGAAGGTCTCCGGTTCAAGTCTGGGCGATGCCATTTTTATCAACATGTTTTTAAAATTATATTTAGGAATATGAATCTAGATGTGTTTGTCTCCCAAAAGCATTGAGGTGCCGTGGTGTAGTTGGTTATCACGTCAGTCTAACACACTGAAGGTCTCCGGTTCAAGTCCGGGCGACGCCATTTTTATCAACATGTTATTAAAATTATATTTAGGAATGTGAATCTAGATGTGTTTGTCTCCCAAAAGCATTAAGGTGTCGTGGTGTAGTTGGTTTTCACGTCAGTCTAACACACTGAAGGTCTCCGATTCAAGTCCGGGCGACGCCATTTTGATCAACATGTTTTAAAAATTGTATTTAGGAATATGAATTTAGATGTGTTTGTCTCCCAAAAGCTTTGAGGTGTCGTGGTGTAGTTGGTTATCACGTCAGTCTAACACACTGAAAATCTCCGGTTCAAGTCCGGGCGACGCCATTTTGATCAACAAGTTATTAAAATTATATTTAGGAATATGAATCTAGATGTGTTTGTCTCCCAAAAGAATTGAGGTGTCGTGGTGTTGTTGGTTATCACGTCAGTCTAACACACTGGAGGTCTCCTGTTCAAGTCCGGGCGACGCCATTTTTATCAACATGTTATTAAAATTATATTTAGGAATATGAATCTAGATGTGTTTGTCTCCCAAAAGCTTTGAGGTGTCGTGGTGTAGTTGGTTATCACGTCAGTCTAACACACTGAAGGTCTCCGGTTCAAGTCCGGACGACGCCATTATTTTAATCAACAAGTTATCAAAATTATAATTATGAATATGAATCTAGATGTTTGTCTTCCAAAAGCATTGAGGTGTCGTGGTGTAGTTGGTTATCACGTCAGTCTAACACACTGAAGGTCTCCGGTTCAAGTCCGGGCGATGCCATTTTTATCAACATGTTTTTAAAATTATATTTAGGAATATGAATCTAGATGTGTTTGTCTCCCAAAAGCATTGAGGTGCCGTGGTGTAGTTGGTTATCACGTCAGTCTAACACACTGAAGGTCTCCGGTTCAAGTCCGGGCGACGCCATTTTGATCAACATGTTATTAAAATTATATTTAGGAATGTGAATCTAGATGTGTTTGTCTCCCAAAAGCATTAAGGTGTCGTGGTGTAGTTGGTTTTCACGTCAGTCTAACACACTGAAGGTCTCCGGTTCAAGTCCGGGCGACGCCATTTTGATCAACATGTTTTTAAAATTGTATTTAGGAATATGAATCTAGATGTGTTTGTCTCCCAAAAGCTTTGAGGTGTCGTGGTGTAGTTGGTTATCACGTCAGTCTAACACACTGAAAATCTCCGGTTCAAGTCCGGGCGACGCCATTTTGATCAACAAGTTATTAAAATTATATTTAGGAATATGAATCTAGATGTGTTTGTCTCCCAAAAGAATTGAGGTGTCGTGGTGTTGTTGGTTATCACGTCAGTCTAACACACTGAAGGTCTCCGATTCAAGTCCGGGCGACGCCATTTTTATCAACATGTTATTAAAATTATATTTAGGAATATGAATCTAGATGTGTTTGTCTCCCAAAAGCTTTGAGGTGTCGTGGTGTAGTTGGTTATCACGTCAGTCTAACACACTGAAGGTCTTCGGTTCAAGTCCGGGCGACGCCATTTTGATCAACATGTTATTAAAATTATATTTAGGAATGTGAATCTAGATGTGTTTGTCTCCCAAAAGCATTAAGGTGTCGTGGTGTAGTTGGTTTTCACGTCAGTCTAACACACTGAAGGTCTCCGGTTCAAGTCCGGGCGACGCCATTTTGATCAACATGTTTTTAAAATTGTATTTAGGAATATGAATCTAGATGTGTTTGTCTCCCAAAAGCTTTGAGGTGTCGTGGTGTAGTTGGTTATCACGTCAGTCTAACACACTGAAAATCTCCGGTTCAAGTCCGGGCGACGCCATTTTGATCAACAAGTTATTAAAATTATATTTAGGAATATGAATCTAGATGTGTTTGTCTCCCAAAAGAATTGAGGTGTCGTGGTGTTGTTGGTTATCACGTCAGTCTAACACACTGAAGGTCTCCTGTTCAAGTCCGGGCGACGCCATTTTTATCAACATGTTATTAAAATTATATTTAGGAATATGAATCTAGATGTGTTTGTCTCCCAAAAGCTTTGAGGTGTCGTGGTGTAGTTGGTTATCACGTCAGTCTAACACACTGAAGGTCTCCGGTTCAAGTCCGGGCGACGCCATTTTGATCAACAAGTTATTAAAATTATATTTAGGAATATGAATCTAGATGTGTTTGTCTCCCAAAAGCATTGAGGTGTCGTGGTGTAGTTGGTTATCACGTCAGTGTAACACACTGAAGGTCTCCGGTTCAAGTTCGGGCGACGCCATTTTTATCAACATGTTATTAAAATTATATTTAGGAATATGAATCTAGATGTGTTTGTCTCCCAAAAGCTTTGAGGTGTCGTGGTGTAGTTGGTTATCACGTCAGTCTAACACACTGAAGGTCTCCGGTTCAAGTCCGGGCGACGCCATTTTGATCAACATGTTATTAAAATTATATTTAGGAATATGAATCTAGATGTGTTTGTCTCCCAAAAGCATTAAGGTGTCGTGGTGTAGTTGGTTATCACGTCAGTCTAACACACTGAAGGTCTCCGGTTCAAGTCCGGGCGACGCCATTTTGATCAACATGTTATTAAAATTATATTTAGGAATATGAATCTAGATTTGTTTGTCTCCCAAAAGCATTAAGGTGTCGTGGTGTAGTTGGTTACCACATTAGTTTAACACACTGAAGGTCTCCCGTTCAAGTTCGGGCGATGCCATTTTGATCAACATGTTATTAAAATTATATTTAGGAATATGAATCTAGATGTGTTTGTCTCCCAAAAGCATTAAGGTGTTGTGGTGTAGTTGGTTATCACGTCAGTCTAACACACTAAGGTCTCCGGTTCAAGTCTGGGCGATGCCATTTTGATCAACATGTTATTAAAATTATATTTAGGAATATGAATCTAGATGTGTTTGTCTTCCAAAAGCATTAAGGTATCGTGGTGTAGTTGGTTATCAAGTAATTATATTTAGGAATATGAATCTAGATGTTTGTCTCACCAAAAACATGAAACAAGAAGGTGTCATGGTGTAGTTGGTTATCATGTCCTTCTAACACATTGAAGGTCTCCGATTCAAGTCCAGGTGACACCATTTCTTATTTATAAGAACGATATATTATATAATAAAACTTTTTAAAATTTAAAGTACATACTTTTTTTGAGACATATTTTGAATCAACATGTTATCAAAATTATATTTAGGAATATGAATTTAAATAATTGTTTTTTTTTTTTTAAAAAAAAGGAATATGAATCAGAATGTTTGTCTCCCAAGAGCATGAAGGTGTTGTGGTGTAGTTGGTTATCACGTCAGTCTAACACATTGAAATTCTTTGATTCAAGTCTGGGCAAAGCCATTTTTTATTTATAGCAATAGCAATTATCTATTACGTAATAAAACTTTTTAAAATTTAAACTACATACTTGTTTTGCGACGTATTTTGATCAACATGTTATTAAAATTATATTTAGGAATATGAATCTAGATGTGTTTGTCTCCCAAAAGCATTAAGGTTTCGTTGTGTAGTTGGTTATCACGTCCTTCTAACACACTGAAGGTCTCTGTTTCAAATGTCATTTTTTTTTTATTTATTATATGTCAATAATAATGATTTGTGAGGTTCAACACCTAATATTAAAGATTAAAATAAAATTAAAAATTTGTTTACCATGTATATTAAACTAAAATTAAATTCAAATTATGACGACCAAACAAAAAAAAAATTAGTCCAAACCATAAAAAACCAATTTTGTAATTAAACCTAAAGAAAAATTTCATGTATATCAAATGGTCCCTCTTTAAAAATTCTAAATTTCACCTCAAACTTATTAAAATTTCTTATTTATATCTTACTATAAAAATGTTAAAATTTTGGTTATTGAAGTTTAAAAAGTGTCGAACTTTAAACATATCAAATAAATCTTTGACCTCTTGGTCATTAGTACAAACTTTGTGTCAATTGAGCTATCAAGTTGGCTAAAAACAGTACATGTCATTAAGATTTTCTAAAATTTCTTTTCTCTTAACCCTCACTCCCTTCCCATTATTTCCTTCCACATTATTATTTTATTGATATTGACATTTTTGTTTTCATAATTTTCTTAGAATGGGTTAAATATGAAAATAATGTGGAAGGTAGAAGGAGAACTTAGGGCTCTTTGCAAGATGATATTAATGGAAAAGTTGTTTTAAGTTTTAAT
Organism: Luffa acutangula; assembly: GCA_036850905.1. Classification (NCBI taxonomy): domain Eukaryota; kingdom Viridiplantae; phylum Streptophyta; class Magnoliopsida; order Cucurbitales; family Cucurbitaceae; genus Luffa; species Luffa acutangula. Next base: position 1,739,850 of record CM072098.1, read on the forward strand.
ATGATTTATTTGGTATTTAAAAAAAAATGATTTATTTGGTGAATAAAACATACTTTTTAAAGTTTGATAAAGTTCCTATCCCCTCACAATAGACAAAAATTATTTCTAATTAAAAAACCAAGAAAACTAAATATTTTGCCAAGTATCCTAAAAAGGCACAATTTTTTTTTAAACATAATTTGGAGTGAGAGATTCGAACCTCTGACTTGCTGGTCGATGATACATGTCAATTACCGTTGAGTTATGCTCACTTTGACTCATAGATAGGTAATTAGAAGCTGTCGAATATGTTTGTTAGAGTTAATAACAAAATTATTATGCTTTCATGTGTCTCAATATATTATTCACGTCTCGATATTGACCAATCATAATAATTCGTAATGTAATTATTGGTAAGATTAATTACCTTTAGTGAATGACTCAAGTTTAATTATACTTTACAACCACTCTCACAACTTACTAAGGACGATATGTTAGTGCATGTTTGTGAGTGTTTTTAAAATGATTAAAATCACTTTTGTCATATTCAAAATCACTCCGAAACATGTTTTTAATAATTCAAAATCAATTTTGAGATATGAAAATCACATTTAATAGTGTAAAATCAAACATGAAATTGATTTTGAACAATTAAAACTATGTTTCGGGTGATTTCAAACCTGACAAAAGTGATTTTAGCTATTTCAAAATCACTCACAAATGTGCATTTACTACTAACATTGGCTTTACATGGAACAAAGTTTAATTTTCTTGTATTGGTAGCATTTCTAGCATGCATGAAAAGTCTAGTGCACCTTTTACAATGTGGGTATAAGGTGGTGAAAGCATTAGTCAAATTTGACCATTGACTTTGCTTCATAATTATATAGAGTATTAATTATTTTTTGAGCCATGTGTAAGACAACTACATTTTTATCCGCCAAAGCGAGTCTAGTTCAACGTTAATTAACATGTACTCTTGACCAAGAGGTCATAGCTTAGAATTCCCCCACCCTCAAATGTTGATGTACTTAAAAAAAAAAACTACATTTTTATCCATCAATGAATGTATATCGTTTTAAATACTTTAAAGACTTATTTCAACAATATCAAAGATAAAATTTGTTATAGGCAATTTTGGACCACCCCGATATACAAAAGGAGCTAACGAGGACAATCGGGGAGAAATCGGGCTGAAAGATGGACCAAGAAGGCAAAACCGGCAAGTGGGACGGGCCAAGACCGAAGGGGTCGGGTTTTTGGCCCGACCCCCTGCTCGGCCTCGGCCCATGGCCGAGGCCGAGGCCGTCCGATGCCATTAGGCCCCTACCTCCTCCGTCAGCCCCGGTTTTGCCTGGTTTGACCTAAAATGCCTCCGAAACCCTAAAAGCGCTAGGAGGATGAACAGGTATTTATACCCCTCTTCACCACTGAAGAAGGGACTCCGAATTCTATCCCAAAACACTATTCTATATTCTCTACTCTCTCCTCTTGCTCTTACTTTTCCACTCCCTACCATTCTGTTTGCTGACTTAAGCATCAGAGCCGGTGTGGCGAGCACCACACCGGTGTGCAGGTTGACTGTCTTGCAGGCCACGTCTTCCCCCCTCATCTAAAAATTTACCGTTGGTAGCACGTGAAGGTCAGGTGAGTTCCCCTGGTCAAATTTGACCATCAACAAAATTTAACTAACTGATTAATCAATATCTTCTAAAAAAAACTGATTAATCAATATCATGGTGTAATATAAGCCAACATGAGCTTAGCGCAACTGATATAAAACTTGTTCTAGTGACCAAGTGGTTTATGGTTCAAATCCCTCTACTCTTGCATGTTGTAAAAAAAAAAATCACGGTATGATATAAAAGGAATAAATTTCACTCATTGGTTCATTAATGAATGCAAAACTCACTTAAAAGTTAAAACACATATTTTTTTCAACTAATTAATAATTTTAAAATTGAAGATTTATGCTAATTCTTGAAAAACATAAAAAAAAAAAAGAAAAAAGAAAAAAGAAAAATTAAACTACACACATATATTCAATTTTAGGACTATTTTGTTATAAAGAGAAAATGTAATATATTTTCGAAGCATAATAAGACAATTATAAATTTAGCTTTGCACCAAAATGGTGTCGTGGTGTAGTTGGTTATCACGTCAGTCTAACACACTGAAGGTCTCCGGTTCAAGTCCGGGCGACGCCATTTTTTAGTTTTTTTTTTTAAAATTTTTTTTCTGTGTACAACTTCTATGTTTTTTTTATTAAAAATAATTAAGGCCCCGTTTGATAACCATTTCAGTTTTTGGTTTTTGGTTTTTCTGTTTTTGGTGTTTGGTTTTTGGTTTTCTGATTTTTAAAAACAAAAACCATATATGTTTGATAACTGTTTTTTGTTTTCTGTTTTAAAAAAAAAAGAAAACCAACCTTGTTTGATAACTGTTTTTGGTTTTCAGTTTTTTTAAAATTAGAAAGATGAAAAGATGTTTTAGAGATGGAAAAATGTGTAGAGACGTTGAAACAAAAATTTAGAGACACAAATATAAATGTTTTCAAGATAAGTTTTTTTTTTTTTTTTTTTTTGAAAGACGAGAAAAGTTAAACATAGAAAATTTAGAGAGATGAAAGAAAATAGTTAGAGAAAGAATATTAGTTATTAGACTCGAGAAAAGATATTAGTTAGAGGAAAAATAGAAAACAAGTAAGAGTAAAAGCGATAAATTTTATATTAAAAAAATAAAAAAAAAAAAAAGAAAATTTAGAGAGATAATAAGGTTAAGAGTAAAAGATATGCTAAAGAAAGAACGAAAAATGAGAAAAATAAAGAAAAGTTGTAACGATAGAAATTTTTGATGACTTTTTTTTTCAAAAGAAAAATTAGAACATGTAAAAACGTTTTAGAAAAACAAAAATAGAGAAAGGAATTTGTTGGAGAAAGATAGGTAAAAGAGAAGAAAAGTAAGCATCAGAAGAAAAATGAGTTTTTGAAAAACAGAAATCTGTTTTTAAAAACTATTTTTTTGTTTTTGAAATTTACTTATAATTTCAAAAACGTTTTTAAAAAACAGAAAACAAAAAGCAGAAATGGTTATCAAACACCCCTTTTTTTTAAAAAATGAAAAACAAAAACAGAAAACAGAAAACGAAATGGTTATGACCCCTAAATTATAAATTTGATAATTTAGTTTAGTTACATTTTTCTTATAGAACCTTTCAAATTATTTATAAAACCAATTTTAACCCACCAACAAAAAAATCACTCATGTTCTTTTAATAGGTTAGTAGTAGGAATGATATTTGCTGTGTACAACTTCTAGTTTTTTTTTTTATTAAAAATAATTAAATTATAAATTTGATAATTTAGTTTTTTTTTAGTTTAACAATATTTGAAGTGGGGATTCGAACCTCTAACCTTTTGATAAAAGATACGTGTCAATTACCATTGAGCTATGCTCACTTTGACATTTGATAACTTAGTTTAGTTACATTTTTTTTATAGAACTTTTTATTATCGAACTCAAAAAAAAAAAAAAAAATCAAATTATCTATAAAACCAATTTTAATCCAACAAAAAATTTAACTCATTTTCTTGTAATAGGGTTAGTAGTAGCAATGAGTTGTGAGGTTGAACTAATATTAGGGATCAGAATTGAAAATAAATTGACGTTAAATTCAAATTTTAAATACCAAACTAAAAATGAGTCCAAACCATCAAAAATCAATTTTGTAATTTTTTTAAACTACCAATTTTGTAAGTAAACTTTCAGAAAAATGTTATTAAAAAAAAAAAACCTTCAGAAAAATGGCATGGGTATCAAATTGTTCCTCATCTTTTAGATAATTCTTAATTTGATCATTAATTTTGTAAGGATTCTAAACTTTACCCTTGATTTATTAACATAAAACTAACATATCATTAAATTATTTTTTAATAGCATATTTAGACAAAAAAAAAAAATGTCACTTAGAGGAGAGCAAATCTAGAGCAAATCCGAACATAATTCAATTGATTAAGTATGTCACGTGAAAGAAATAAATTTTGTATGGGGTTGGATTTGACGTTTCTAATAGCAATTAACATTTTTCATCTATCTATGTTTTTCATTATTTTTTTTAAATTTAGGTTAAATTACAAGTTTTCTTTTGTCTCTTAGAAGTTCCTAAACTTTAAAAAGTATTCAAGGGGTTGTTTGTTTGGTTGGGAATTCAAGATTCCTAGAATGGAAATTGAATTTCGGTCTTTGTTTCGCACTAATGTAGGATATACAAACATTTTGAGATATGTGAGATGTCTATATAGGAAGGCATCTAAGGGTTTTTGATGCCCTTTTGATACTTTGGTTTCTAAAATTTCCATGTCGAGAACTTGACAATTTTGTCCTTCCTTTTCTCTTATGTAAATTTTCTTTTGTCAATTTCTTTTAATAAAAATTGAGTTTATTTCTTGAGTTTATGAATTTAATGATGTACTTCATGTCAAAAAATTAGGTGTAAAAAGAGTCATTTTTCAAGATATTTAAGAGTTTTTATATTTTTGTGCAGAAACTGTGTAAGGGTCCGTTTGGAATACATTTTGATTTAAATGTTTTTCAATAATGTATTTTTTTAAAAACATTTTGTATAAAAATTGTTTACAATTTAAACACTCATATGTTTGGTTGCATTTCCTCACAAATGTTTCTATACACAAGTTATTGTTTACTAAAAAAGTCTTTTTTAAAAAGTTGGTTTCAAATGTTTCTCTCAAAATGGTTTATTTATCAATCTCATTTTCTAATAAGTCATTTTTAGTGGTTGCCAAACATTAGAAATTTTTTCAAAATGATTTATTTTCAAAATTAAACATTTGAAAAGTTAAACCAAACACACCCTAAATGTCCAGTTGTGGTCAACTATGTGACTGCAAAGTCTTTGCAGGCAGAATCTGTGAAAATGTCCACTTGCAACCACAAAGCCAAAAAGAACTATGTGGCTACATAGTTTTTGCAAATAGATTGAGTGTGAATTCTGGATTTGATTGATTCTTTTAATGTAATCCTTTAGAATCCTAGCTAAGATAGATGATCTAGATCTAAACCCTAATCTCTGGAAGACTATAAAGGACCATTATTTGGTGTGCTGGAATTGAATAGGTTTGGAATGAAATGAAATGGAATGTGATTCCCATGGGAATATTTTGCTGGTACCTAGATTCCTAGGAATCATGATGCCTGTTTGGTGTGGTTGTTGGAATTAATGGAGAGAGAAATGGTGGGTCTCATCAAAATTATGAAGAAAAATGGAGAGAGAAATAGTTGGACCCACCAAAATATGGGAAAATAGAAAAAAAAATGGTGGATCTCATCAAAATTATGAAGAAAAATGGAGAGATAAATAGTGGGACCCACCAAAATGTGGGAAATGGGTTGGAATCCACATTCCCACACTTTCATTCCAACCCCACCCAGATCCCGACCCACCAAACAAGGGTATCTCTTTCCAATCCAAGTCAATCCAAGCCAACCCCTTCGATCAAACAGCCCCTAAAGGACATCCATTACATCATTTCAAGGGGTCATTGATTTTCATCTTTAACCTCTATCTTTTATTTTCATGTTTTTTGGAGGGAAACTGAAGGTTTAGACCTAGGAGAGAAGGAAACTATTGCAAATTGCTCAAATCTCAACCCAACTACCTTTTTGAAAGATTAGGTTGGTAGAAGCTCCATCCACTTAAGAAAGAGGAATGATCAAGATATATTGAGAGACATTCATGCAATGTTTTTCCATTTCCCCTTGGGTGTTTAGTGTATTGTTTTTGTACTTCTAGCTTTATTTATCTTTAGTTTCTCATATGGTATTAAATTTTCATTTGACATGTTGACGTTCCCATCGATACTTTTGCATGTCCATGGTTTGACATCAATATAAAGGATGAATTGACATTTCTATTTTATCGTTAAAAAATCAATGAAATATTAAAAAAAAAGTAACAATAAAATGTAACTACAGTAAATATAATATTAATAATAAACATCTCAACATATTTTTAAAAAAACGTAAAATGTATATTTACTTTTTTTAAGAAAGTGTAAAATTGTTTATTTTTTGATATTTTCTTCAACCAAAGGGTTAAAATGTCGATGTTGACGGAAATGTCAAGATCTTAATTTTATGGAAATGTCGATTGAAATATAGATGTCAATGTCGATGGATAGTTCTGGAAAATATTAAAAAAAAAATAAAAAATATTTAAATTAACATATAAATATTTTACATTTTTAAAATAAGTAAAAATACTTATTATAAATATTATCTCCACATTGGTTACATTTTGTTATTATTTTTTTTATAAGTAATTTTGGACCACTCCGATATGCAAGGAATTGATGGGGACAACGCAATACCAACCCAAGGAGACAACCACGAAACGAAACCCGGAGGAAGAATAGGCCAAAGGGTCAGGCCAAAGCCGAAGGGATCGGGCTTTTGGCCCGACTCCCTGCTCGGCAGGCCGAGGTCGAGCTCTTCTGCCTCCGTTCAGTCCTTGGTGCCTCCGCCTGCCTCGGTTCCACTTGGTTCAGTTCGAATTGTCCCCAAAATCCTAGAAACCCTAGGTCAAGAATAGGTATTTCTCTCTTCTCATGCTTCTTGCTCTCCTCCTTTCGTTTTCTGACTTAAGCATCGGAGGCGGTGTGACAAGCACCACACTGGTGTGCAGGTTTACTATCTTGCAGGTCACGTCTTTCCCCTCTCATACAAATTTATGAAGGTCAGGTGAGTTCCTCCCGACCAAATTTGATCATCAACAATTTTGTTTAAATTTTAAATGTTGATTCAATCTCACATATTCACAACTAATGGACGATGTAAAAATGTCTAACATATCCATAAAAATTTAATACATTGCCTTACTTAAACATATACGTTTTAGACTTGAAAAAAAAAAAAAAAAAAAAATCCACGTGGTTGCAAAAACTGCCGACGAAAAGGTGGGGCCCACACATTTTCAAGAAACTTCCAGACGCCGTAAAATCCTCCAACGAAACCAAAACGGAGCCCCCAAAAAAAGACCAAAAAAAAAAAAAAATTCCAAATTCTTCCATTTTCCAACAGCAGCAGGCCAATAATGTCGCTCCTTCGCATCACTATCTCGATTCCCATTGGTTCATTTCCTTTCTATTCTTCAACCCATTTCCATTTCCGTTCATTCTAGATTTTCCCCATCTCTTCTCCTCTCTATATATATTTTCCCTCAAGATTCTTCCTGGGTCATTCTCAATCCATCAGCTTTGAGCAAAACCAGAGATTGATCGCTCTGTTTCGTTTGAATTCCGCTGATTCTGATCGAATTATGGCTCTCCCCAGCCCGCGCTGCCTTTTTCTCGCAACCCTTTTCGTTCTTCTCGCTGGACTTCCACATTCCTCCGCTCATCTCAACCCCCCTCATCCTAAATCCGTCTCCGTGAGTGACTCCGATCGTTATCTGCACCTGTTCTTATGTTTTATCGTTTCCATTGATGTTATTCTTGATGGGTTTTCGTCGGATTTGATTTTCGTTTGTGGTTTCCCATTTTATGTTCTTTGGATTGAGTTTATTCTTGTTGGGGTTCTAGAGGATTTGATGACGGTTTCCCTTTTCTTAGATTTGTTTGCAAATTTCTGATTGTTGGATTCTTAATTTGTGGATTTTGATGGTTTTCTATTCACGTTGTGGGGCTTAATTGCTTCTCTAAACAGTCTATTGATATTATTCTTGTTGGGTTTCTAAAGGATTGGATTATGATTTTGACATTGTTGTTGTTGATCGTTTCTTTGAACAGTCGATTGAAACTATTGTTGATCGTTATCTGCACCTGTTCTTATGTTTTATCATTTCCATTGATGTTATTTTTGTTGGGTTTTTGACGAATTAGATTTTCGTTTGTGGTTTCCCATTTTATGTTCTTTGGATTGAGTTTATTCTTATTGGGGTTCTAGAGGATTTGATGATGGTTTCCCTTTTTTAGATTTGTTTGCAAATTTCTGATTGTTGGATCCTTAATTTGTGGATTTTGACGGTTTTCTATTCACGTTGTGGGGCTTAATTGCGTTCTTATTGGGTTTCTAAAGGATTGGATTATGATTTTGACATTGTTGTTGTTGATTGTTTCTTTGAACAGTCGAATGAAACTATTGTGGATGGGTTTATGAAGGAATTGAAGGAGATGGTTGGGAAAGGATTAGGGTTTAGGGCGGACGATCTAAAGCTCTCGGGGTTCGATCTCAAAGATGCGAAGGTTGGGCATTCGGTTGCTTATGAGTTCGAGTTGCAGATCGATAACCAAATTTTTCCATTGAAGTTTTTGGAGAATGCCAAACATTGGGAATACGTAGATTTGCCTATTTTTCAGATTCAAGAGCAGCCTCAACAAGGTGGCGACAATTTGTTGGTCCAGAAAAGTAATCTTGGCTATGATTTGCCTGTTTTGGCTCCATTTCAGCTCGCTGGACCTATGGAGCTCTGGATTCAGGATGCTGATGGCTTGAGGGTCTCATTGCCAGTGAGTATTTTGATTTTGCTTCTGTTATCTCCATTTTGTAACTCTGTATTGCCTTGATGAACTGCTGCAATTTCTGCTTTTGAGGATTTTGATTTGATGATACCCATTTGATTAGATTTCGTCTTCCATTTTGTTTACATGTATGTATCTTAGAAAGCTTTAGGTTTGGAAGTTCTGGTTTGAAAATGTAGATGGGTCTATAACCTAAGAAGTACAAGACATTTTAGTTTGGTTAGTCCGGTTAGAACAGCTAATCCCGCCTCGATTCTATTAGTATATATTATCAAGTCTGCACGTTACCTTTACCCTTTGCCATTTAAGGGGAGGGAGTCTTCTTTACCCTTTGCCATTTAAGGGGAGGGAGTTTTGGAGCTACGAGTCAACGAGAAGAAACTTTTCCCTCCGAAAGAAAATGCTAATGCCAACTATACTTTTTAGCACTAATGTAGCTATGTCTGTGTCACACTTGTTCTTGTTAGCAAAATTGATATGTGACAAACACTAGTGGTACAAAGTCAATACAGGTTCATATAGAGGAAAGTATATTAAATCGACACCATACTAAATGAAAAAGTTCATAAATTTTAAGAGTGAAAATATATTAAACTCATTTTTTTAAGCACTCAAATGCATGAACTTATTAATTTTGAATTTCCTTCCTAGTAAAAAATGATATAGATTTTACTAAACGTGTCGGTGCTGTCACCATGTTCGTGTCTTCTTAGTTTATAACCATATTTTGGTCTAATCGTTCATGTTTATTTTATCTCACTCCAACACTTGTGAACCTTTTGCTTTAGCTTTAACTTTTCATAGAAAGAGCATTTTAGTTCTACTTTGAGTTTGAGTCACTATTCATTTACTTGATCGATAGACATCGATGATTAGATGTTGTGTTGATTCACGATTCAAAGTTAGTTATAATTAAAATGACCAAATTGATATAACCATCAAGTTCAAAAGTGGAACTTAGCATTATTTTTTATTTTCTTGAAAGCTTTAGGTTTGGAAGTTCTGGTTTAATTATCTAATTAGTTTACATTCTCAATGGTGCTAGGCATGTTGATTTTTAATTCATAATATCTGTGTCACATCAAGTCTGAAATTTTCTTGGACTTAAATCATAACATATTCTTTTCAATGCATATATGAGCAAGCATGAAAAACATTATTCTGAGCTGTGGCTGAACTTTGATTGTTTGTAATTGAATTTGCAGCATGATGTGGATGCTGGTGTCTTGAAGAAGGTTGTTTTGGCAGATGGAGCAGTTGTTACTGTAACTGGTGCTAGGTCCGTTAGCCTGCGCCAGCCGCTCGATCTTCCTCTCCCGCTCAATCGATCACGCCCCGGTTTTGCGTCGGGTCTTGTGGCCTTGGCTGAACAGCTACACCACATTTCCCGATCTCGATCCGCCCCACTCCTTTCCCTTCGTATCGTCGGTCCTACCTCCCTCACTACATCTCCTAGCTCCAGCAACAAGCTCAAGCTCAAGCGCCTCGCCCCCGGCCTGGTGGAACTCTCATCCCCTTCCAACAACAACATCCAAGCCATCCAGTCTCCTTCCTCTGTCCAACTTCAGGCTGAAGCTCCCACCATTCTAACACCAAAGGCATTCACAACATTGTGGCCAATTGCCTCCATCAACGGCTCGGACTCGAAGTTACTTGGTTTCGAGACGCTCCTCACGTCCCTTCTCGGTCCCAAGGCAGACAAAAGGGGCTCCTTCAAGCTGTTGAAGGCCGATGTCTCCGCCCAAACAACCGTGAGGATTGGTTTTGGTATGGACAAGAAGTTGGAAGAAGGAGATGGGATCAAGTTGGAGGAATTCCCAGAATGGAGGACTAAGCCTGAGGTTCTGAGGATGCATTTCGAGGTTCTGGCGAAGGTCGATGGCGAGCGGATCATACCGGAGAGGGTGATGCCGGTGAAGCCAGTCGAGATCGAGGATACGGTTGCCCCTCATTTGCTGATGGGAAACAGGACAATGTCAGAAACTCCCATTGTTCACACGCCATCTGATCCATTCACCCTTTAAGGTAGCATCTGCAGATTTGCAGATATGGTTTTACTGTGGGAAGTGTAAAGAATATACAGATGAGTGTGAGTGAGCATAAGTTAATGAAAACTGTAAAAATTATTGATTTGAAAAGTATAAGTAACTCAGCTAAATTTTATGTTTTTTTCTCATTTGATTGTACAAAATTTTAAACCATGTGCAATTCATGGTCTTTCTTAATTATTTACAATTTTTAACTTGATTAAAGTCAAGTCATTAAGTCTGCAGGTGGGCTGAATTTTTTTTTTTTTTTTTTTTTTGGGAAATCATTTTTATTCATGCATTTTTTTAGAGATTGAATTTTATCTATAGATGTCTAATTTCATCAAATTAAATTTAAAGTTTGAGTAATTGTATAAATTTAATTAAAATTAGGGAATTCAAACCTATCCCAGGTGAATCTTCACATGGAAAATTGTCTGTCACTAAATTGAGCCTATCTTTTAACATTGGGTGGGGATAAATATGTATAGGGAGATTGAACCAAACAAAAAGAACTATGTAGTAAAGCTTAAAAAGGAATTATTATAATAAAAAAAATTATTTTGAAATTAAAATGTGTGGACCAAATTCTACTGTGTGTCTTTTATTCAACGATCAGCGGAATGAAACTGAATCATCAACTGTTAGGATGATAATTGGTGCATTATGTTTTGGTCAAGAATTCATTCATATCAAACCATAAAATTTAGTTTTGTGGACGTTAGTCACTTCTAAATGCTCTCAATAAAATCAGCTACAATAGTCCAATAGCCCAAAATTTTGGTCCTTTCTTTTGGACAATGCACTAAGCAAGCTTACAAAAGCTTTAATACTATGGATAGAGTTCAAAAAGAGGAATTCTAAGATGGCTTTTTATCTCAAAATATCTATTTTATGGGTAAAAGAAATACAAAATCTTCCAACTTATCTCTTTCTACATTACCTCTTTTACTTATAATAATAATGGTTGAAATTTTGTTCCTTTTTTTTTTACAAGAAATAGAGTCATTAGCAAAGTTATTTTGGTCTAATACAATTTGAGTTCTCCTTTGACTTCTTTAGAAAGAAAGAAATTCTAGACCCTTTTTTCAGAAAAATATACTTCTTTTATCAATTCTTTTGCTTGTATTTAATATTCGGCTTTTATAATGGAGTGCACTATTCAATTCCTTTTACAATATTCTTTTTATTTTCTAATCAACTTAAATTGGAGATTTTTTTTTAGTTGACTCCTCGTTGGTTTATGGATTCGTAGCCGTTTCAAGAACAAATTATTCAATGAGACTGTGACATTATGTAAATCTTAATGTTTGTTTGTCTCCTAATAACCATTAGATACCAAGAGGTATTTTTACAATTTTTCTCTTACATCCAACGACGCAAAACTACCAACCTCATTATGACAGCCTTACCGAATAATTTCTCGGTTTAAATTCATTCTCTTTTTCATGTTTATATGATATTTTTCTCGTTTGTCATTAAGGGAAAAAAAAGTATACTTAATGAAATTTATTCAATAAAGATTGTCTAATGTGTTAAGAAACTAGCCAACAAGAATTAGCTCACAAAGCTTGTACATTTGGCCCAGAGGTTTCTTAACAGTAAAAAGAAGAAGAAGAAATCAAGAAATCAAGAATTCCACAAGAGAAACCCTTCCATATCTTCATTCTATCCCAAAGACTAAATTTATACAAAATATGAGAGAATGGAATATGTACATGGAGGGAGAAAAACTCTTGCAATAAAACTGATACAATCTACATTGAATACAGAGGAAAATAACTCCAATAACTAATATAAACAGAAAGTTTGGTAAGTGATCATGTGAGAAGCTCGTGACTTCAGTGAGCAACCTTAACACCCCCCCTCAAGCCAATGTTCAGAGGATCCTGAACATTGAGCTTGGAAGTGAGCCGCAAGAATGATGACGCTGATAGAGGTTTAGTCAGCACGTCTGCAATCTGGTCAGCGGCAGGTAGATGTTGAACGAGTAATCTCTTTTGCATCACTAAGTCTCGAACGAAGTATATATCTATCTCAACATGTTTAGTCTTGGAATGAAGAATCGGATTGGCACTTAGATGAACAGCACTAAGGTTGTCACACCATAGTACAGGTTTCTGCATCAAAGAAATTCGTAAATCACAAAATAAGGAATGTAACCAAATGAGTTCAGAAGCAGCAGTAGCTAAGCATCGATACTCAGCTTCAGTACTGGAGCGTGAAATGATGGATTGCTTCTTGGATCCCCATGATATCAAATTATTTCCGAAAAATATGCAGTATCCAGATGTGGATTTTCTGTCATCTGGGTCCGACGCCCAGTCAGCATCAGCATAGCCTTGGAGAGAAAGATCCCGTGGTGGAGATAGTACCAAACCGTGAGAAATAGTACCCTTCAAGTAGCGTAAAATTCTTTTGACAAGTTGCCAATGAGTAGTTGTAGGAGCATGCATAAATTGGCAAGCTTTATTTACACTAAATGAAATTTCTGGTCGTGTAAAAGTGACATATTGAAGAGCCCCTACCACACTCCTATAAAACCGTACGTCAGAAAGTTTTTCCCCATGTCGAGCAGAAGGTAAGGAGCCACTCATCATAGGAGTTGTAATCTCTTTAGCACCAGCCATGTTTGTTTTGTTCAGAATATCAGTAATGTATTTTGATTGAGATAGGAAAATACCACCTCCTGGAGGATAAGAGACTTCAAGACCCAGAAAATAGCTAAGAGGTCCCAAATCCTTCAAGGCAAATTTGGTATTCAAGATACTTATTAAATTCGAGATAGCAGACTGGGAACTTCCTGTGATGATAATATCATCCACATAAATCAGTATGTAACAACTCTCACCATTTTGATGACGGAATAGCAAAGAAGAATCAGCTCGAGAGGAAGAGAACCCCAAAGAATGTAAGTAAGTGCTGAGACGTTCAAACCAAGCCCTAGGGGCTTGTTTGAGACCATAAAGAGCCTTACGAAGTTGACACACAGCAGGAAGAGAAGTATTCTGTTCAAAACCGAGAGGCTGTTCCATATATACTGTCTCGGTTAGGAAGCCATGTAGGAAGGCATTATTGATATCTATTTGTCGAATAGACCATCCATGAGCTAAGGCTAGTGTAAGAAGAACACGAATTGTGACAGGTTTGATGACAGGACTATAAGTTTCTGTGTAATCAATATCAGGTGATTGATGAAAGCCTTTTGCCACTAATCTAGCCTTGTATCGAGAGATGGAGCCATTAGAATTTCTCTTGATTTTAAACACCCATTTGCAACCAACCACTTTCTGATGAGGGGAAGACGAAACAAGATCCCAAGTATGATTGGTCATCAGTGCATTGTACTCTTCTTGCATAGCTTTCCTCCAATGGGGACATTTAAGTGCTTCTCGTGCATTAGGGGGTTCGGTTTCTGTATAAGACACTAGGAATGTCTTAGGCTTAAAGATTCCTCTCTTCCCTCTTGTTATCATGTGATGAGAATTAGTCGTAGGGACAGATGTGTTGTTCTGAACATCATCAGGTAGACTAGAATCAGTAGTAGCATTATTATCCATTACATTGTTGTCAACTTGAGTAGAGTCGTCCATGGAGGGTGAATCAGATGCAGTTGACTGTGGTACAGGGCTGGAATTGGATAGTGGTGGGTCAGGTGAAGGACGAACAGGGGACGAAAGCAGAGGAAGGTTTTGACAAATATTTGGAGTTTGCAACAGTGGAGAGGATGATGACGAGGTGTATGCGAAGGGGAAAGTCATCTCATCAAAGGTGACATGACGAGACACATACACACGACCATCGGGTGATAAACATTTGTAACCCTTATGTTGGTTACTATACCCAATAAAAGTGCAACGAATTGAACGAAAATTAAGTTTGTGAGAATTGTAGGGTCGAAGACAAGGATAACAGGCGCAACCGAAGGTCTTAAGAAACAGGTAATTAGGTGGGGTATTGAAAAGTTTGGACAAAGGACTCACGCCATAGAGGGCTGATGTGGGCAACCGGTTCATAAGATATGTGGCTGTGCTGAAAGCATCATCCCAAAATGCTAATGGCATAGAAGCTTGTGAAAGAATAGTGAGACCAACATCTACAATTTGGCGATGCTTGCGCTCTATGAGGCCATTTTGTTGGGAGGTGTATGGGCAAGAGAAGCGATGTTCTATACCCAATTTTTGGAGAAATGGTGTAAAAGTTCTAAATTCCCCTCCCCCATCCGATTGGAATCTAAGAATGGAGCGGCCAAGAAGTTTTTCCACAGATGTTTTGAAGGATAAGAAGGTTTGAAAGGCTTCGGACTTGGTTTGTAAGAAGTAAACCCAAGTGTACCTAGAAAAAACATCCATGAAACTAATGTAATAACGAAAACCATTCCTAGACATGGTATGAGATGGCCCCCAAACATCAGCAACAACAAGTTGTAACGGTGCAGTGTATTCAGTCAGAGACATGGGAAAAGGTAAAGCATGACTCTTTCCAACAGCACAAGCATTACAAAAGCCAACATGATTATTCAAAGGTAAGCTAGAGCTATAACATTTTGCAACAGTTTTAACTATGGGAAGGGCAGGATGCCCCAATCTTCTATGCCATATATCTAGAGCAGAAAATGAAGTATGAGTTTTAACAGGAGTATGGGAATTCAGGGTGAACAAACATTGAGGTTTAGAACTACTGTTTAACAACGAAGTAGTAGAAGGGAGTGGAGATATATCAAACCGGTATAGCCCATCACTGAGTGGTCCTCGAAGGAGTATTTGGCCAGTACGGGAGTCCTTCACATAACAAAAATTGGAGTGAAATTCAAAATAAACAGCGTTATCTTTGGCAAATTGGCTGACACTGATCAAATTCTTAGTTATTTGGGGTACATGAAGAAGGTTTTTCAAGTGAAAGATACGGTTAGTAAAGGAAAAGGATGTATAACCACAGTGAGAGATAGGGAGACCCGTACCATTTCCAACTTGCATCTGATTTCCACCCGAATACTCAGCACCAACAGCAAGATTGTTGAAGTTGTTAGTCAAGTGATTAGTAGCCCCGGAGTCCGGATACCAGCCATTGTCTTGGTTGAGATCCGGAGTGGTCAGCATAGCAGTCATTGGTGTAGTGTTTGGAGGAACAGATCCTGCACCAAACTGAGGATGAAAGTTATTAGAAAACGGAACATTCTGTGGAGGAAAGCCACGATTCTGATCAAACCGGCCATTTAACGAGTAACACTTCATGGCCGTATGTCCAAATTTAAAGCAAATTTGGCACTGTGGCTTGTTCCTGTTATTCCATGAGCGACCTCCTCCTCTATTCGATCGACCATTGCCTCTACCTCTCGGATTATATGAATGATTGCCTTGATAAGAGTTATTGTTCTTCTGAGCGTCATTATCTGGATTGTGATGATTCTGAGTCATGAGATTAGCTGTAGGTTGTGTTCCATCAGTATTGATATTCTTCAATTTGCTTTCAATACGATTTTCATGGGTGAGAAGATAAGCCATGACATCTTGAACACTTTGTTGATCTGTAGAGGTGGTTAGTGCAGAGACCATGGACTCATACTCAGGGCCTAGACCATTCAGAATATACATAATATGGTCCTCAGAGTCAACTTCCTTTCCAACGGCTGCCAATGCATCAACACATTTCTTGACTTGAGAGAAATAGTCATTAAGGGACAAGGATCCTTTCTGTAGAGACTGTAATTTGGACTTCATCCGCATAATTTGAGCCCTGTTCCTCGAGTTGAAAATTTGCATTAAACAACTCCAGATTTCCTTCGCAGTTTTACAGTGTATAACTTGTTCCAATATGTTCTCGGACATGGATCCAAGAAGCCAAGAGGAGATCAGACTATCCTGTTTCTTCCATTGCACAAATTCAGGATTAATTTTCATGACAGAAGATCCTTCATGAACTGGAATTTTCTCAGATGGAGACTGAAAATCCTTTGCGATAAAAACTCCTAGACTATGTCCTTCTAGGGCAAATTCTATCTGAACTTTCCACATAAGGAAATTATCATTATTAAGCTTTACCGTGGAAATTTTGTTACCAGGATTAACGATCGAATTCGTTTGACCTCCAAGATCGCCAGAATTTTGAGTTTCTGTACTCGAGGAGTCCATTGAAGTAGCTTGATCGAACAATCTTGAACTCGGAAGAAGAAAAAAAAAATACAAGGATCGAACTTCAGTCGCAAGACTTGGGCTTTGATACCATCTTAACAGTAAAAAGAAGAAGAAGAAATCAAGAAATCAAGAATTCCACAAGAGAAACCCTTCCATATCTTCATTCTATCCCAAAGACTAAATTTATACAAAATATGAGAGAATGGAATATGTACATGGAGGGAGAAAAACTCTTGCAATAAAACTGATACAATCTACATTGAATACAGAGGAAAATAACTCCAATAACTAATATAAACAGAAAGTTTGGTAAGTGATCATGTGAGAAGCTCGTGACTTCAGTGAGCAACCTTAACAAGGTTCGAGGTTCAAATCTTCTACGCCACATGTTAGTAAAAAAAAAAAAAGAAAACACAAGAAAAAATATTATTATCCATTTTCATGGAAGATGGTAACTTATAATAATATTGGTAATATATAAGCAACTCTTTTTTCTCATTTAAAATTTTTAATTTAAGTCCCATTTTAGTATTGAATTTTCACACGTCAATATTCTATTTTCCTTTGTAAATCTTACATTAAAAAAATATTAGTAATAAATATGCATATGACACAATTAGAGGGAGTTTTATAATTTTATTTTGAAGTATGAGAAAATAAAGTTGAGTTTAATTATATATCAATAATGGAATAAGTTTGAAGAAAACAAAGATTATAGAGTTCAATTATAAAAAAAAAAAAAAAAAAAGAATTTTTGGTACTAAATATATCTTACTTTTTCTAAATGAAATTACATACATAGCCATAGTATTTGAGGATTTTATAATGGTTATCTTAAGTGCATAGATTTCAAAATCTTACCATTAAAAAAATACTTTAAAATAGAAAATGGAGTTAATTTTACATTAGCAACTTTAATAGAAAAATGATGTGATATTTTTAATTAATTTTACTATTTACAAGTAAAATATAAACAAATGAATATTTTTGTTTAATATGAAACTTTGTTGTGGGAACAATAACATTTTGGAGTGGGGAGATTTGAACATCTGACCACTTGATCGAAAATACATGTTAATTACCGTGGAGTTAGACTGGCTCTGACTCGTAGTAACTTTTACAACAAAGGAATGAGCAATCGAATTGTTTCTTTCAAAATGTATTTAAAAATATAGATTAAAAAAATTAGGAGTGCCAAAATTAGATTTAAAACATTTAGTGAAAGAAACCCTTGTTTCTTATTTTTCCAAAAAAGAGGCGGAATGTATAATTTAATCTTTAATGTCAAGATCATTTTTCAATTTCGTGTCCCTAACTATTTAAAAATTTCAATGTATTGAATTATTCAAATATCAAATATTTATTGCAACAGGAGCATAGTTCAACTGGCATAAAATTGTATCAGTGATCCCACAAGATCTGTGGTTCGATTCCCCCACCCCACATATTGTCAAAAAAAAAAAAAAAAATCAAATATTTACTTGTACTAATCATGTAATGTTTTGTGTAATTTTTTTTTTAAAAAATTATTTATATGGTCATCAATTTAGTATAATAAAAATTTTAATCAAGTATATTTTCTAAATGGTAATACACTTCAAATATGAAAATCTACATGTAAGATCGTCTAAAATAGAGTAGGTCATTAACTTTATCAATGTGCCAGCTTATAAACTATTGTTTTTCATATTTGACCCAGACCTTCTTTCTTCTCTAGTGGAACCCTAAGAAAGTAATCAGTGACTTGACAGGTTAGTACAGTTCTTCGACAGCTCATTTGGCCCCTGCACTGATTCAGGAGCTTTTCCTTGAGCGTAGGAAATAATAATCAAATCATGATCAAAAGAAGTAGTTGAGTGAGAATAATAAGCGGTCATCATCACGGTTGGTAGTTCTACTAAGCGAAAAACCGCTTCTCTACTTTTTCTTCCCGAATCACATGTGCTAGGTAGCCTAAGAGAAGAGAAACATAACTTTTCTAACTTAGTTAATCAAATGAATTTTAATACTAGATCATCATTTAATCAAATGAATTTTTCGACGATAAAGGCTTACTAAAAAAAAAATTAATACTAAAGAATAAGATTAAAATTTTGAAAAAGTTATGGACAAAATTGGAGAAAAAACATATGAACATTAATGATTAAATTATATGTTTATGGGCAAATTCATTTAATTTCCCTTTAGAAAGCATATAGAAGAATATATTAGCTGGGTTTGTTGGGGCATTCACCCAATATAATGTGTCCAAGAAGGATCCAATAATTGATGATATATGGTGTAAGTGTATTGCATATAGCTGTAATTTACTTGCCAACAAGAGCATAGCTCAACTGGCATAAAAATGTATTGATAACCATGAGGTCAGTGGTTCGATTCCCCCACCCCATATTGTCAAAAAAAAAAAAAAAAAAAAAAAAAACTGTAATTTACTTCAAATTTTGACCCAAAAATAAAAAGGTTTTTTTTTTTTTTTCTTGAGAAGAATAAAAAGGAAAATTATGATAAGGGATTTGTATAATAATTGTCCTATATATTTCCACCCTTTGAATAAATCATCTAAATTCTTTTAGAAAATCATAAAAAAAAAAAAAATTAACAAGGAATATAATTAGTAATTTTAGGGCCAAAGTTTGATAAGGATTATACTCATTGGATAATGTTTTTATTTTATTTTTATTGTCTTTAGCTTTTAGTTTTTATTTTTTTTTTAAATGTAAAAATCATCCGGGTTTAATAACAAAAATGAGTTATTTGATAGTGCTACGATTGTGTTTGATAGTGTTCTTTTTTAGTTCAACAACTTATGAGTTAGGAGATTCAAACTCATGACCTAGGTCATAAACACACTTTATGCGTTTGATAGTGTTTTATGCTTTATATCAAAGAAAACTAAATCTATTTTATCCACTATAAAGTCATTAAGAAAATATGTAATTTGACTTTTAAATTATAAAAAAAAATAAAATAAATTTAGAGAGAAAAATAGGCAATCAAGAGACACAGGTAAAAAGATAGATGTACACTAGAAACTAGATAGAGAAGAAAATATGTTTTTTTTTAGTACATCCAGAAAATATGAGTTTGATAGAGATAAGTTGTAGAGAAATATGTTAATAAGAGAGAAACTAATTAAAAGATTACCATATTAATATAATAATATTTTTGAATATTAATGCATATGTGCATATACGTTATGCAAATAGGTTAATGCATATGTGCATATACGTTACGTGCATATACTAAATTAATTTTAAAAGGTTGATGTAGTTTTGAAAACTCACATATCAAATAGGACAAAAACGATGGTGAAAACTCTTGAACTTAAGAATGTTCAAGAATGTAACTTATCCTAAATTATATTTCATATGTGTGCATATACGTTATGCAAATAGAATTTTTATTTTACAAAAAGGAATTATTTAATTGAGGTCCCACTCAACACTTGCTTTTGAATACGTTAAGTCGAACTCTTACATAGATTGAAGAGATAGTTTGAAAAATGATAGATTAAAGTAAAAGTATTGTTGTATTTGTGTCGATGTGACACAAACTAGGTATGATTTTTAAAGACATGATTTACACAAAATAACTCATTACAACTTCTTTTTTTTTTTTTAAAAAAAGCTCATATTACCAAAAAAAAAAAAAAAAAAACACCCAATGATAAGGGTGATTATATCTCTCTCTTCTTGTTCTTGTTTTTTTTTTTTTTTTAAAAAAATAATATTGTCTTATTTGATTGTAGCAACTTTTATACTAGTCACAATTAGTTCGATGATAGTAGAATTCCATCGCAACAACTTTATAATAAAAAAATAATAATTTAAATTAAAAGTTCGATAGCATGATTATTTCAATTTGAGATGATTCAACTAATTAAAACATATATATATTCTTAATCAAAAGATTGGAGGTTCGAATTTCTTCCTCTCACCCATAGTCAAATAAAAAAAATGTTTTTTTTTTTTTTTTTTTTTTTTTTTTTTTTTTTTTTGCAAAATCATGAAGTAATGATGTTACACGTGTATGATAGATCAATTTTATATAATGTGAGTTGGTAAAATATTTCGGCAATCAAATAATAAATATTTTTTTGACATATTTGACTAGAAATAGGATTTTGAAGTTGACTGATGTAAACAGAATCTTGTTGTTAGAACTTGAAATTTTGATTGTGGCTTTTGTCTGTCACACTAAGACTTTTGACTGTCAGTTTATTATAGAAATGACACTTGGCCTGTTTGGTACCTACTGCCAGCTAGCTAGAGATGTCCCCGGGGCGAGGGCACGGATGACTTCCTCGTCACCATCCTCGACTCTTCCCCTCATTTAAATTTTGCGAGAAATTCGCAGGGATCGAATTCTCTGCAGGAAATTATTCTCCATTTAAGTGTTTTTATTTTTTTAATCTTAGTTGGATGACATATTTCTTTTGACAAGCTTTCAATTTGATAATAAATTTTTCATGAAAAATATCCTTTAGTTTCAAATTAGATAGCTAATCATTTACGGAAAATTTTCATTTTAATAGTTAATTTCCTACGAAAAATCTAAAAAATTATTAAACCTCCTAATAAAAAGAACTATTCCATATTAAATTATCTATTCTTAAACTTCTTAATTATCCATACATATAGCAAAGGTTTAACTATCTAATTCAAACATATTCAATTATGTAAACTATAAAAACTAAAACTTTATGTATATCTATATATTATTCAAAATCATTAAATATTAAATAGAATAATAAAAAAAACTAAACGGGGTAGAGAATGGAGAACGAAGATGAGGTATGTATTCACTGTCTCTGTCTCCATTTTGTTCGAACCCATAAGCATGTGAAAATGTCAACATGTCGTCGAAAATTTAAAACTTTGTTCTTAACCAATTGAGCAACGCTCAATCTTTTTAATCTTTTGAGAATATTATATTCTACAGAGATGGAAAAGTTTGGACCTACGATTTTTCAAATAAATAGGGAGACTTAAATTTTTTAAAAAAAAAAATAGGGAGATTTAAAATAATCTATACTTTAAGGTTTTTTTCATTAAAAGATGCTTGATTAAGTTAACTAAATGAATAGTGAGCCATTATTATTTTTAAAATCTACATTTAGAAGAAGAGAAAAACACAAATTTTCTCAAAAAAAAAAAAAAAAAAAACAAACAAACAAACAAAACAAAAAAAAAAACTATTTTATTTTCAACAAGTCTACATAAAACTTGAACTTGCATCATCAACTTTTTTTTTTTTTTTTTTTTTTTTGAAAAAACCCCAATCAACTTTTAATTATTAGAAAAGTAAGCATTCAAAAAGTGTAAAGTTGTGCCTTTTTGTAACCCTCTTTTCAAAATTTCTGTCACATAAGAGAATATTTGGTCTCTTTTTCTCACACACTTTTCTCTTCCAAAAAAAAAAAAAACTTCTCACTCTAAAACATTTCTCCTCTAAAAATCATTGTTTTCTCTCTCTAACACCTTTTTTTTTCTAAGTTGGTCACTTCAACCTGAATGGAATATGTTCTATAGATTATCTATGATTGTATGGTCGAGTTGTGTATATGAATGAATTTAATTTATTTGACAAACTATTTTTAAAATAAATTTTTATTTATTTTAAGGAAAATTCATGATCTCTAATTATGTTCAAGTTGGCTCCTTTATCTGAGAGTATATATGTGTTGATTAAATCTTGAACCAAAGTTATATATTTAAGAGAATTATTTGATAAGCTATTTGTTTTTATTCAAGATTGTGATCACTCGACTATCAATAAAATTTATATTTATTTTCAAAACAATCAAATACTAAAAAAACATGATTTGCAAATGAAGATCTCTTAAAATATTTTGTTGAGTGTTTTAAAAATAAAAAGTCACAAATATAAAAGGAATTCTCACAACTTATTATCAATTAAATCTTCTTTAATATATGAGATAATCTACAGAGGATTTTTTGGGTTCACATGAAAAATTTTCAAAATCTTCAGTGATTTTTTTTTTTCTTTTTCTTTTGTCTTTTGCAAAAAGAAAAAAGAAACATATAATTTGAATTAAGTCAAGGTGGTTGGTTGCCCCATGGTCCACCTTTGTGGCTTTGTCCAACAAAACTCCAAAAAGTTATGAATTTTATTTTTTTCTCTAAGTTTTTTTTAGTTCATTTTTTTTTTCTCTAAGTTTACTTTTTTGTTAAAGAACAAAAATAATAACTGTCATTGTTGTTATGTTATTAAGTATTGTTTTGAAAATCCTTGATCCTTGCTTGAGCTTGTTTTAAATTTCATTTTTAGTCTCCGAACTTTTAAGTTTTTTCTATTTTGATCCTTAATTACTTTCAAAAGGTTCATTTTGGTCCTTAAACTTTCAAGTTTATTCTTTTTTAGTCTTTGAATTTTCAAAATATCTATTTTAGTCCCTAAACGTTTTTTTTTTTAAAAAAAAAAAACTACTTTGATCTTTGTTATGATACTTTTCTACCTTAAATTCATTTTTGTCCAATGTTTATCTCTAACTTATTTGACTTGAAATTATACTCATAATAACATGTTGATACACATACTCAAAGCTATACGTTGTTAATTTGTTAAAATTGAAATAAAAGTGAGGATCAAAATAGTTATTTTTAAAAAATTTAGGGACTAAAATAGACCTTCTTTGTTGATATCCCTTACGAGTTACTAATAACATGAATTATGTTTTTTTTTTTTGAGGAAATTGAATTAGGAATCTTTTCTTTTCAACTCTTTTTATGAATAAATTATTGCCATTAGTTGTTAAAGTTACTCTCATTTTTAAATTTATCCCTAAAGTTAAGAAAGATTTTGTGTAAACAAAGGAAAGGAAGACAACTCAAAGTGAAAGAGTTTTTTTTTTTTTTTTTTTTTTTTTAAAAATCATGTTTTTAATCTTTTTCACAAACTCTTCAAGTCAAGTCGAGGATATTCTTTCTTTCTTGTACTAATTTCACAAAAGGGTGAACTACAACATTTCATTCTCATCCAATGAAGTTGAAATTGGTTCTTTAGGTCAAAAATTGTGATGTCAAATTTAAAATCATGTTTTTTTTTTTTTTTCAACGTTAGGGTGAGGAGATTCAAACCTCAAACCTCTTGGTCGGGAGTGCATGTTAATTACCATTGAACTATGCTCACTTTGACAAATTTTAAATCATGTGTTGTAATTAATTTTTGGGTGATTAAGAAATAAGAATACACCAAAGAACTTGTTTCTAGTTGGAATGGAAATAAATTGAGCTTCATTGCTAGATACGCTCCCTTGTTATTATTTCTCGAGCTCTCTGTTATATTTTGTATTTAGACACTCTAAATTATAACAAGCTCATATCTTTAATACTCACCTGAACATATCTCAACTAATTAAGACATATATCTTCTATCAAAAGGTCATATGTTTCTACATCCCTACATGTTGTTGAATTCAAAAAAAAAAAAAAAAAAAATCATTTTATTGTTGTTCAACATTTACCATTTTCAATGCTCTAAATTTTTAAACAAGATTTAGAGCCTTCAAGCAATGTTTTAACATCTTCATTTTCTAAGTGCTTAAAAAAGTAATTTTTAATTAAAAAAAATTAAGTACTTGATAAGTCAGTCCAAACCATTTTAAAAAAGAAAAAAAAATATATATATAAATTCGGCTCAAGCATACCCTTAACTTAATATTTCAATTTATTTTCTTCTTCTCTAATTTGCTCATTTATCATGTCTTAAACTTTTTTTTCTCTCATTTTCTCTCCATTCAAAGTATGAAACTTCCTCTTAATATTGGAGGTACATATTTTCTTGCCCATATATTTATAATGCTATATTCTTAAATAAATAAATATATAACTCCATGTCATTACTTTTCTTTTTACAACAAAGGTAAAGGTGGAGACCTTTTTTTTTTTTTTTTTTTTTTTTTACGATATATGGGTGGGAGGATTTGATCAGCCTCTAATTTTTTAGTCGAAGGTATATATGCTTTATATCAGTCGAGCTATGCTAGCTCATGTTAGCAATATAGGGTAAGGACTTGAACTTTCGACTTCAAAGAAAAGTACAAATGTCATAATTGTTGCTCGTATCGACCATTTGTGTTATTACTTTTTAACATGTGACTAAAAGCATATAATTGATATAAAAAAAGTTTGAGAATATTTTTTTAAAGGATCTCTCATCTTGTACATCTCTAAATAGTATGAGAATAATTTTCCCAAGAACCTCTCTTTTTATACATATCTAGAGACATTTAAAGTAAATAAGAAATTCAAGAACATGGAAGCAAACATTTCTTTTTTTTTTTAGAAAGAGGGAAAAAAATATTGGTGTATGTTTGAAGAAGAAAATAAATTATTAAGATGAAGATGAAAATAAAATAATCAAAATACATGGAAAAAAGTGAGAAAAAAAAAGGGAAAAAAAAAGTAAAAAATGGTGGCTATAACATTCCATTTTATAATTCAAATAGAAATAGAGTAGGTGTTTGTCATAAATTCTATACTCTATTTTTGACTTTTTATAAAATCACATGCTTTAATTTCCGTGCTTCACTTTTTTCTTTTCTTTTCTTTTTTTTTAATTTTTATTTTATTAAAGCCCACACCGTCTCTCCAATGAGATTCATTTTAATAATGGGTTAAAATATCATTTTGATACGTATTTTGATATTTATTCTATTTTAGATTTTGTGCTTTTAAATGTTCAATTTTAGTCAATGTATTATCAATAATATTAGATTTAGTTTTTATTACAAGTTTATGGGTGAACCTTTTTACAAACAAAATAGTCTATATTAGTATTTACGGTATAAATTTTGAAAATATATTCCCATTGTGTTTTTTCTTGAATGAAAATTATTATTATTATTATTATTCTATGAGTTTCTAAAATAAGTTAACTTCAAACTAACAATAAAGGCTAAATTTAAGGTTTATTGAAAGTACAGGGAACGAAATTGGACAAGATTAAATGTTCATGTATTTATTAGATATTTTTTTAAAAGCTTAATAGTATATCATTACGTTTTTTGTTTTTTATTTTTGAAAATTAAGCATATAAACATTATGTTTATCCACAAGCTTCTTTGTTTTTTATCTACATCATTTCTCATGTTTTCAAAAACCAAGCCAAATTTTGAAAAAAACAAATAAATAGTTTTCAAAAATTTGTTTTTGGAATTTGACTAGGAACTCAAATGTCTCCTTAACAAAAATGAAAACCATTGTAAGAAGATTGAACAATTTTCAACAACCAAAAACCAAAAACTCGTCCCAAATGAGATGAGGTCCTATGATACTTATGAGACTCTAAAATATTTTATAAGAAAGACAAAATTGTAAAATATCAAAATTATATATATATATATATATAAACTAAGAAAATGTCACCAAGAAACTATATAACAATGATATTTTACTTAAAAAGTGTTATCCTTCAAACTAGTTAAGTTTAGTATAATTGAAGAAATATTGAAACTAGAATGAGGATAAATAAGTTTTTTTTTTCCAATTAAACCCCATAAATTTGGTGGTTTTTTTAGGGATAATTGATTACAATTGAATTTTTAAGATGATAAGGGAGAATATCAAAAGGTTTTATGTTTAATTTAGTATAGGAGTCAACAAAATGAGGAATTGGTAGAGTTTTTGGAAGAGAAATGAAAGATAAAAATTGAAATTTTTTGCCAAACTTTTATTTTTCACATAAGATTTTTTTTCGTTAAACTTTTTTCAATTTAGGAGCCCTGTGATGAGTCACAAGCCACACATGTTAAAGGACGAGTCTGACAAAAAACGAAATGGTTATCAAACAGGACCTTAAAGACATATTATACACATCAACAAGCATAACTTAACTAATTTAGATATAAAACCTTTTATCCAAAAATCAGAAGTTCAAATTTCTATCTCCACATGTTGAACTAAAAAATAAAGACATACATTTTCTTAAGTTCAACAACTTATTAGAATCAACTTCCAAAGTTCATGGACTAAAACTTGTAGTTTAATCTAATAGCTGTGTTTTGTTCAAAAAAAAAAAAGAAAAGTCTCTAACTCGTGTTTATTAATTTACCTTCTTAATCTTTTACTTTTTTTTTTTTTTTTTTTTGACAATATAGAGGTGGGAGATTTGAACCACAGAACTCTTAGTCATTAGTACAACTTTATACCAGTTGAGTTATTTTATCGTTTTCGAATTTAATCAATATTTGAATCTATACTTTATTTTAATTTGAATGAACTTTTTTTATAATTAAAATTTAGAAGAATGATATGGGAAAACGTACCTTAAACCCCTTATCTGTCTCTTTCATTCAACAAATTCTCCCCATTACACGTACAAGGAAGCTTCACTTCACACCTTACGTCTCCCAATTTTCTTCTGAAAGAACATGATCCTCTCTTCTCTTCTTCTCTCTCCCATTTTCCACCTCCCTCTTACTCTCCCATGACTAATTCACCCAACCCTCCACCACTTCCCACCCCCCGCCGCCGCCCTCCTCCGGTGGCTTTCCGCCACCTCCTCCTCCTCCTCCTCCTCCTCCTCTGTTCTCTTCCCATCTCCCATGGCGATGAACTTCAGCCACTTCTGGACCTCAAGGCTGCCCTCCACCAGAACTCAACCTCCTCCTCCTCTCTGGTTTTCAGCTCTTGGATTAGTGGGAAAGATGTTTGCAGCAGCTTCCATGGCATTGTTTGTGATTCTAATGGGTCTGTTCTGGAAATCAATCTCTATGCTCAGAACTTATCTGGGGTTCTTCCTTTTGATTCCATTTGCTCTTTGAAATCTCTTGAGAGGCTGTCTTTTGGGTTGAATTCCTTGTATGGGAAGGTCACTGATGGCTTTAGGAACTGTTCCAGGTTGAAGTATTTGGATTTGAGTCAGAATTCCTTCTCTGGTGAAGTGCCTGACTTGTCTTCTTTAGGAGGATTGAGGTTCTTGAGTTTGAATCAAAGTGGGTTTTCTGGGGATTTCCCTTGGAAATCTCTGCTGAATCTTACTGATTTGGAGTTCTTGAGCCTTGGAGACAATTCATTTAACCCAACAAGTTCATTCCCTTCAGAGATTCTTGAGCTTAAGAAGCTTCATTGGCTTTACCTCTCTAATTGCAGCATTCATGGAGAAATCCCACCTGGGATTGGGAATCTCTCTCTGCTTGAGAATCTTGAGCTCTCACAGAATGAACTTACAGGTGACATTCCTTCTGAGATTGTGAACCTGCAGAAGCTATGGCAGCTGGAGTTGCATGAGAATTCCTTGACCGGGAAGCTTCCGGTCGGGTTCCGTAACCTCACTGGATTGAGGAAGTTTGATGCCTCATCTAATAATCTTGAAGGTGATCTGATGGAGTTGAGGTTCTTGACCAATGTGGAGTCCTTGCAGCTCTTTGAAAACCGATTTTCCGGTACGATACCGGAGGAGTTTGGGGACTTCAAAGAGCTTGTTGGTCTCTCTCTTTACCAGAACAAGCTCACTGGCAGCCTCCCTCAAAAGATTGGATCTTGGGCAGCCTTTGAGTTCATTGATGTTTCAGAGAACTTCCTAACTGGACCTATACCTCCAGACATGTGCAAGCAGGGCAGTATGACTCGTCTCTTGATGCTGCAAAACAATTTCATTGGTGGAATCCCAGAAAGCTACACCAACTGTAAATCTTTGAATCGGTTTCGTGTAAACAATAACTCTCTTTCGGGCGTCGTTCCATCTGGGATTTGGAGTCTGCCAAATCTTAGCATCATTGATCTTTCAATGAATCAGTTTGAAGGTCCTGTGACTTCAGATATTGGTAAAGCAAAAGCTCTTGCCCAGTTACTCTTATCGAATAACCGGTTTTCTGGAAACTTACCGGCTGAGCTTGGCGAAGTATCGTCTTTAGTCTCAATCCAGCTTGAATCGAACCAATTCGTTGGTCCAATACCAGAATCACTTGGCAAGTTGAAGGACTTGAGCAGCATTTCTTTGAATGACAACAAGTTTTCTGACAACATACCAAGCTCATTAGGCTCTTGCATTTCTCTTTCTACCATAAATCTAGCTATGAATTCGTTCTCCGGGCATATTCCGGAGAATCTTGGATACTTGCCAATTCTAAACTCGTTGAATCTGTCGAACAATGAACTTTCAGGCGAAATTCCAATTAGTTTTTCGCAGTTGAAGCTAAGCAGTTTCGACCTGTCTAATAATAGGTTAATTGGCCAAGTACCTGAATCCCTAGCAATCCAAGCCTTTGATGAAAGTTTCATGGGGAATCCAGGCTTGTGTAGTGAGTCTCTCAGATACTTGAGTTCATGTTCATCAACCTCTAGATCATCCAGCCATCTCAAAACGTTGCTATCGAGTACCATTGCTGGAATTCTATTGTTGCTCGTGTCGTTCTCGTGCTTGTTGATTGTGAAATGGAAACGTAATGATAAGCAGTTACTGAAATCCCAATTGTGGGATATGAAGCCATTCCACATAGTGTGCTTCACGGAAAAGGAAATCATCGATTCAATCAATTCTGGCAACTTGATAGGCAAAGGAGGATCTGGGAATGTGTACAAAGTTGTACTAAATAATGGCAAAGAACTTGCAGTGAAACATCTATGGCAGTCGGGCTCCAGGGACCAAACAAATTGTCGAACTAGCGCGACTATGTTAACCAAAAGAAAGACCAGGTCATCTGAATATGATGCAGAAGTGGCTACATTGAGTTCAGTGAGGCATGTCAATGTAGTGAAACTATACTGTAGCATTTCGAGCGAGGATAGTAATCTGTTGGTTTACGAGTACTTACCGAATGGAAGTTTATGGGATCAGCTGCACACTAGCAGGAAGATTGAGATGGGATGGCAGATAAGGTACGAGGTTGCGGTTGGGGCAGCAAGGGGACTGGAGTATTTGCATCATGGGTGTGACCGACCCGTGATTCACCGAGATGTGAAGTCGAGTAATATTTTGTTGGACAGTGATTGGAAGCCTAGGATTGCAGATTTCGGGCTAGCTAAGATCCTGCAGGATGACTGTGGGAGTGGAGATTCGTCTCATGTCATTGCTGGAACACTCGGTTATCTAGCCCCTGGTTTGTTAAATTGAATACATTAATAAAGATAAACTTACTTCAAGAAAGAAAGGTAAATTTGATTGCTTGCAGGCCTTACTGATTATCTCTTTACTTTGATGTCACAGAATACGCATACACATGCAAGATAAATGAGAAGAGCGACGTCTACAGCTTCGGAGTAGTCTTAATGGAACTAGTAACAGGAAAGAAGCCAAATGAGCCAGAGTTTGGGGAGAACAAAGACATTGTACAGTGGGCACACAGCAGAATGAGAGACCTGAAAGGCAATCTGAAAGATATGGTAGATCCTAGCATCTCAGAGGCTCAGGTGGAAGATGCAGTCAAAGTGTTGAGAATCGCACTTCGCTGCACGGCCAAGATTCCATCTACAAGGCCCTCCATGAGAATGGTAGTTCATATGCTTGAAGAGGCTGAACCCTATAACCTCATTGACATTGTTGTCAAGAAAGAATGTGAAAAGTAATCAACAAGATTTGGATCACTACTACAACAGTATCAGTATCAAGGGGACAGCATAATTCTTGAGTTTAGTATTTAGTTTTAATAGGATTTCGAGGCTGTCGAAAGAAGCTTGCATCTAGGAGGCTACTAATACTACTACGAAGTTTTTGTATCATAGATCCCTGTTGGTGGGAAAAAAAGGTTTTGGCCCCTCCTTCCTTTTTTCCTGTTTGCCTACTTTTTTGCTTCATTAGTAGGAAGCATTTGTAACATAATGCAACAAATTAAATTCCAGTTGCCTAATCATAAAGTTTGTAGAATGTGGCAGCAAAAGTATTTATCAGCTATGGAGAACTAGATTAGCTACCATAATTGTTATTTGAGCCTACTTATATAATCCACCTTTTTTCCTGCTCACCTTGCCTTACTTTAACTACAAAGTTCTACCTGCTTTATGAATGGTCTGGTCTAACCTTATCCAAACTTGAATGAAAGATGAAAACAAAGTAAAAGTAGTCAGCAATTCAATTTATGCACAACAATTGATTGATTGTAATATATATTTAAAAATGGGTAAGGTACACAAATGGCCTACTATGCTTCAACTTCATACAAATCTCACACACTCTTGGCTAGAGATGGCTACTATGTATAAACTAAATGTAAGTTGTAGTAACATACAATTCAATGATTTAATTGAACAAACCGAAAACAAGCCACTCCGATGAGCTGAACTGATAACTCTGGTGAGGATCACGATCACCTAAGCCAATTTTCTTGAGCAGCTCTCCTTGGTAGATGACTGCTAAGAAGATTTGGCTCCTTTGGAATAGTTGTCGGCCTTCTTTTTCGAGATAATGTGTCGGATGGTTTTTTAGCATCCTTACGACTCGAGATGTTCAGAGAGGTTTTCTTCCTTGCACTGAATTGGCGAGATGGTAGTAGAGAAGTTATTTCTTCTTTAGATGATACATCCCTTCAGAGAATACTTCCTTATGTCAGAACATCACCTGTATGATTTTGTAATCAAAATATATTTAAAATGTTACTTACCTTCCAGGCTTCCTAAGTCTTTGCTGTATCTTTTCTAGTTTAGTCCTTTTCAAATTATCCTCTGTTTTCTTGGTTGCTCTCTCTTTGCCAGGTTCAAGCTGACAACAAAGGCTCTGTTTCTGGTGTTTTAAAGCAACACAATTTCGTGAATCCATTGTACACAACTTGTGTTCAGAATCTCCTTTCTTGTTGTTTGAGGAATCCGGTACTGTTCCTCCCTGTTAACATCACAGATGTGAGCCAACTGTAGATTGGCGGCAAATCTTTGGATTTAACAAATCAAACTAATTTTCTCTTTAATACCGACTTGTTGATCATCTGGAGTTTTACTCTGTAGCACCCTTCGTTCATATTCTTCTTCAACACGATTATCACATTCAGAACTCTAACGAAAAGAAAAGAAAAAAAAAATTATATTTTGTGTCATCCGAAATTCCACAGAGGGGCAGGGGTTGAAGAAAATTTGATGGAAGAAAACTCACTTGGTTCGTGTTTTGATTTTTCCTCAGCACCTTGTCCCCATGAAACCTTCGAGATGCAGTGATGTCTTTCAAAGGACAATTGAGCTTTTTCCCCAAGTTTGCTTCCCTTAGAACACCTCTTTCCTAAAGCCACCCGACGATATCAGATTAGCAATGTGAAGAGAGAAGAAAAACTAATAAGGTTAGTGGTGGATAAGGAGGATGGTTCACACACATCAGTTCTTAGCCTGAATGGCTTGGGATTCGTGGACTTTGGTCTGCTGGATTTCAGCCCATGAGAACCAAGTGCAGCAGGGGTGGAGTTCTCTTTTAGAGTCTTCTTCAATACTCCCTTGACCTGCATCATTTTATCCATCATTACAGCAAGCAGAAATCAACATGGATGAAGTAAAAATATCAGTCAAAAGACCAGGGAATTAATAGATGCAGCAGCATTCTCAAAAGCAAATTACCTTTGCTATATTTTTAGATTTCTCAAGTTTGCCAAATGTCACTCCTTCAGACTGATCACAAGAATTGTTTTCCCTGCAAGGTTTTTCTTCAACGAATCAATAATCAGAACAAGATATTCAACTTATACACAAATTTAGATCGGTTCATTACCTGTTGTCATTAGGTGCGACATTTTCATCTGTGGTGGTTTCACTTTCATGCTCTATATCAGAGATCACTGCATTCTCCTTATTCACTACATTTTCTTTATCATCACTTTCGAGTTCTGAGATATTCATCTGTACTTCCCCTGATTTAATTCTCTCTTCACGATTGCATTCTTGATTCTTCTCATCCTCCACTTCGCACAGAACTAATTTGAAATCACTTGCTTCTGAACCTTTCTCTTCTGGATTTGATATTGAAATCTCATCATCTTTAGAGTTTTTGGACGCATTGTCTGAATTTTCATCCAGAGGTTCCACAATATGCAAAATCTTTTCATCTCGATTACCTTCATTAATTGCAGCTACATTTTCTTTATCGTCACTCTCCAGAAGTTCTGAAATATTCATCTCTAATGCACCTGTTTTGGCTCTCTCTTCATGATTGTTTTCTTGATTCTTCTGGTCCTCCACTTCACATAGAACTATCTTGAAGTCACTTTTTTCCGTAACTCTCTCTTCGGCATTTGAAATCAAAGTTTCATTAGATGCTTTGGACAAATGATCTGAATCTTCTTCAGATCTTGAGAGTTCATCTTGATTTCCTTCATTACTCTTAGCAGAACTTGACAGAGAGCACCCTTGCATTGAAACATTCCTTGATTTGTCATCAATATCCATGTCACTGGCATCCTCATCAACAATTTCTCGGGCCACATGATCAGGAAGAGGCGGCTTTAAGTTCTTTTCTTTGTTTTTCCTCTTCAAAACTCTTGCAGATTTGGCATCCTGACGTTTGCAACTGTGAGTTCCTAATGAATCAAAAACCCGGCTCTTTACCTCACGTCCTCTGAACTTTTTCCTTGAAGCATCCAGGGGCAATGACTGTCCATCTCCTAATACATTCTTCTTTGCACTGGTAATTTCGAGTTTCTTCATTGCCGCACATAAAGTTTTCACAGGGGTATTCATTTCTATTGAAGTTTTCTTCTTATCTTTCTTTGGAGATTGAAAGACCAAAGCCTTAGCTACCGTTGTAGTCTTAGGCACTTCAGCCGATACTGTCTTAGGATTTTTAACACTCAGAAAAGCATTGGTATTTGAGTTAAGCTTTCTGTTCCTTGGAGTAGTCATTGCCTTGGCATGAGCTTGTTTTGGCTTTGCATTTGGAGTCGTACCGGGCTTAGCAATAGGCGGTCTAGATTTCACTCTTGCATCCACCATTCTTTTAGAGATGGAAGATATCAGAACTAGTCTTGCCACTCTAGACTTTGAAGACTTTGGAGGAGCTGTAAGTGGGCATTTCAGGTTCCTAGTAGTTACACAAAATGTTGCTTAAAATTATCATTCATGTGGAGAAAAAAGGGAAGGAAAATGGAAAAAGAGAAAGAAAAGAAGAAGAGGAGAGATTTTGGATCCAGACCTTCGAGCTCTCTGAAGCCGTACATTCGGACTCCTTGCGGCCATTACCTGTTTGATTCAACACTTTGTTACATGAAATTGAAACAACAAAGTAGAGGACCCGCTTACAGAGGAACTTAATCAACAACATACCCGCATAACAAAGTTTTTGTAAACGACTTCAGAGTCCATTTCTTCTGGATGCATCTCTTCACACCCTAAAATTTTCATAAAAATGAAATTTTTAGCGCAGAAGGAAGAAAATTGTCTGTTGTCGTAAGAAATTGAACGAATACTAGTTGCACACTAAGTTCAAGTCAGCAAATTACAACATAAGTGACGCAAACAAAAACCATCATATATCCAAAAATAAAAAGAATTATCAGAATGAACAACAAGCAAATATGACTTTAAGAACACATCTCCCAGCTACTCCAATTCAAAATAGTTCAACAAAATTCAAACACAACAACCCTTTAATAAACTCAAAACATAATTCTCTTCCCCTGCTCTTCTCCTTTTCCTCTTTATTCACCCGAACTAATTCTCAAGCCACAAATCGAACAAAACAGAGAACATTAAAGTAATTCACAGCATAACCAAAATGCGCTTCAGGCCAAAAATTCACAGCTACTCACTCCAATTCAAAATAGTTCAACAAAATTCAAACAAAACAACCCTTTAATAAACTCAAAACAGAATTCTCTTCCCCTGCTCTTCTCCTTTTCCTCTTTATTCACCCGAACTAGTTCTCAAGCCAAAAATCGAACAAAACAGAGAACATTACACTAATTCAAAGCATAACCAAAATGCGCTTCAGGCCAACAATTCACAGCTACTCCAATTCAAAATAGTTCAACAAAATTCAAACACAACAACCTTAGTAAATTCAAAACAGAATTCTCTTCCCCTGCTCTTCTCCTTTTCCTCTTTTTTCACCCGAACTAATTCTCAAGCCACAAATCGAACAAAACAGAGAACATTAAAGTAATTCACAGCATAACCAAAATGCGCTTCAGGCCAACAATTCACAGCTACTCCAATTCAAAATAGTTCAACAAAATTCAAACACAACAACCTTAGTAAATTCAAAACAGAATTCTCTACCCCTGCTCTTCTCCTTTTCCTCTTTTTTCACCCGAACTAGTTCTCAAGCCAAAAATCGAAGAAAAAAGAGAACACTAAACTAATTCACCCCATAACCATAACGCGCTTCATGCCTACAATTCTCCGAGAGTTTCACTCCAACAGATGAAAGAAAAAGAACTTCAAACCCTAACTAACACCAAAACAAACAAATCATAGCAAAAGAGAAGAAACAAACCGACTCGGGAGCAGAACCAGTAGCGATCATCGGGAATGTAGTGATCGGAAACGGTGAAGTCGACGAACTTAGGCGCCTCGATCATCTCGTAGAAATCTTCGCCTGAATCGTCAGTGGTGGACTTCACAGCTTGAGTCTCGTCCATCGTCACTGCAACTCAGCAAGAGAGAGAGAGGAGAGAGAAAGAGTTTACAGATGAGAGTAACGATTGGAATTGGAGTTGTAGAGAGAGAGAGAAATGGCGAAGTAACCGAGGAGAAATTTTAAATCGGCGCGTTTCTGGAACTAGCCGTTGGAGAAAGGTTTCGGATTCGGACAGGCTGGTGGAAGAGGGGGGCATTTTCGGGATTTCGTGTAACTTTTTTGATCCGAATCCGAATCTCATGGGCC
Source organism: Luffa acutangula (assembly GCA_036850905.1). Classification (NCBI taxonomy): domain Eukaryota; kingdom Viridiplantae; phylum Streptophyta; class Magnoliopsida; order Cucurbitales; family Cucurbitaceae; genus Luffa; species Luffa acutangula. The sequence continues at coordinate 1,775,277 of CM072098.1, forward strand.
CGGACCCGGACCCTTTTCCGACAATAAAAACCGTTTCAGAATTCGGCCCAAAATCTACTGTGGGCCCTGAAATATTTGGGCTCGGTTCTTTTTTTTGAACCGGTAGTTGTAACGTAACTTGCAAGCTTTTTCCAACTTTTTTTTATTTTTTCAAGTACAGTTGAGTCAAATTACTGTTTTACCCTGTGTTACATCTATTTAAGTACCAGCACTCCTCTAATGAATAGGTTGTTTATGGTCCAACCACTAAACAGATAGTCGTCAATGAGAGGGTGGGATCCCTTTGTTCAACTCTCGAAGTCAAATGAACACTCATCTACTTCTAGTTCTCCTAGAAGTGGGAATGAGTGAATTTCTTATTGTGTTTTCATTTAGTTTCAAAACATCAATTTTTTTTCATTCATAATTACAGCGTGGCATTATAAATAATTTATTGAAATATTGTCATAGCTTTCTATTGAAAAGTTTTTGTTATTTTTTAGGTTAAAATATATTTTGATCTCTATAGTGTGAGATTTAGTCTATTTAGTTACTGTACTTTTAAATGTTTAGATTCTTTGTACTTTCAATATATCTTAAGATTGATTCCTTATTTTAGTTTATGATTAGTTTTTCTATTAAAAAAAGTCCACTATTAGGCTTAGTTTGTGATTGTTGTAGCCTTTAAAATAATTGACTGTGCTTTTAGAAAATTCAGAAATTAGCATTTGGTAAATTTCAACTTTAAACCACAACAAGTTAGAGTATTGGGTAAATTGATACTAAATTGTTGCGATTTAGCTAAAATTACTAAAATAGATATATCATTTCCATTGTTTTTATATTATTTTTTCACATTTAAAATAGCTTGAAGACAATTATTTTAAATTTTTATATGATTTCACTCCTAAAAATTATATTCAAATTACCCTAAGTTATTTGATAAAATATTAGGAAAATTAATAGTAATTTTCTTAAAAAAAAAAAGGGAAAAATACACTTTTAGTCCCTGAGATTTGGGTTTAGTGACAGTTTGGTCCCTGAGTTTTCAAACTCAACAAAAATACCCCTGAGTTTTGAAATAAGGAGCACTTTGATCCCTACCGTTTATTTTTCTGTTAAATACTAACGGTTGCTGACGTGACACTATTATTTTAATAAAAAAAATTATTTTTTTTATTTTAAAATAAAAACAAATAAAAACAAATAAAAATATTATTATTTTAATTATTCTTAAAACTCAACCCTCAATCTCATCTTCTTCATCCTCTTCCCTCATCCCCTCCATCTTCTTCTTCAAACCTCCGATGGTCGCGCCGCCCACATGCCGTCGCCGGCGGCGAAAGTTTTTGAATCCCTCCGTTCCGGCGCCGGAAAACGGAGGAGGGAGCTCCCTCCTCCTTTCTCTTTCATTTAAAAAAAAAAAGTTGTTGAAACTTTGAGGAAGGAGAAGAAGAAGAGAAGAAGAAGGAAGAAAGAAAGAAAGAAAGAAAGAAAAAAAAAAAAAAAAAACTTTCGCTGCCGGCGACGGCATGTGGGCGGCGCGACCATCGGAGGTTGGATGAGGGAAGAGGATGAAGAAGATGAGATTGAGGGTTGAGTTTTAAGAATAATTAAAATAATAATATTTTTATTTATTTTTATTTGTTTTTATTTTAAAATAAAAATAAATAATTTTTTTATTAAAATAATAGTGTCACGTCAGCAACCGTTAGTATTTAACAGAAAAATAAACGGTAGGGACCAAAGTGCTTCTTATTTCAAAACTCAGGGGTATTTTTGTTGAGTTTGAAAACTCAGGGACCAAACTGTCACTAAACCCAAACCTCAGGGACTAAAAGTGTATTTTTTTCTTTTTTTTTAAGAAAATTACTATTAATTAGTTTTATGTTGAAATTAAGGTAAAAAAATTAGTAAAAAATTAGTTTTATCAAACACCTAAAACGGTTAAAATTTTTGCCAACAAGAGCTTAGCTCGACTGACATAACCTTGTATTAAAATTTTTCCATAATCACTTTCACTCCTAAAATCAACTCCAAACGCACCCACGGTTAAAATTTTTCCATAATCACTTTCACTCCTAAAATCAACTCCAAACGTACCCTTAGTTTTCGTCCTATAAACTTTGAAAACATATTTGTGACTTTTCTTCGATAAAAAATATTATTATTATTATTATTACTTTACCAAGTTCGATAAAAAAATTAACTCCAAACTAATAATAAAGAGTAATTTTAAGATTTGTTGAAAATACATGGATTAAATTTAGACATTTAAAAGTACATAAAATTAGTCTCATATTATACAAACCAAAATCGTATTTTGATCTATTATAATATTTTTTTCTCATCACATTTTTAGCGCAATGTTGCAAATAAGTTGGTTGGAAAGTTTGAGCTACTAGCTACTTTTTTTTTTATTATTATTATTTTTGTTTTAGTTCAACAAATGCGAGGATTATAGGATCAAATCTTCAACCTTAAAAGGAAGATAACAAGTGGTCTTATCTTTAGATGAGCATAGCTCAACTGGCATAAAAGTTTGTACTAATGACCTAGAGATCTGTAATTTGGATCACCTCACACCGCTCGCCACGTGTTGTCAAGAAAAAAGTGGCCTTATCTATTGACCAATGTTCGAATCCGTCGGTAAGATACATTTTTGTAAATATTTGTAAATATATAATTTTAATGATAATTGAGAATATTAACTTTTTTAGAAGACAGTTGTGAAAGAGCATTTAATAGAATATTAGCCTCAACAACTTTGACGACTAATTAAGAGGCTTTTAATACCCCAAAAGAGGAAGGGTAGTAGTTCCTTCCTTGTCGACTCAAATAGAGTTGTCAATTTTCTCGAACTTTCTAAATGTTCGAGTTAGATTACTAAGACTCCATTTGATAATCATTTTATCGTTGTTTGAAAATTATTTGGTTTTTAGTGTTTGAAAATTAAGTTTATAATAAACACTACTTCTATCCATGAATTTCTTTGTTTTGTTATCCATTTTTTTACAAACGTTTTCAAAATCTAAGTCAAATTTTGAAAAAGAAAAAAAAAAAATTGTTTTTAGGCACTTGAATAACATTTTTGGTTTTTGGTTTTTTTTCTAAATTAAACTTATAAGCACTACTCTATCTTTGAGTTTCTTTTCATTTTTTACACGTGTTTTCAAATTTTCAAAATTCAAGCCGAGTTTTAAAAACTAAAACAAGTAATTTTAGGAACTTGTTTTTGTGTTTTAGAATTTGGCTAAGGATTTAAATGTTGGCTTAAAAAGATAAAAACCATGGTAAAAAAATTGTGAGAAAACAAACACAATTTTCAAAAATAAAAAACCAACTTATAAACATTAATTCTACACTGTGTGTGTTTTTTTAATCAACTTATTAAAAATATTTTCAAAATCTAAGCCAAATTTTAAAAATTGAAAAAAAAAATTAACCTTTTTTTTTTTTAAAAAAAATTATGTTAGAAATTCAACATTCAAATGTGTTTGCAAAGAATGGTGAAAAACCTACCATAAAAATTGGGAGGAAGTAAAAATAATTTTTTAAAAAAGAAAAATTAAAACGAAATGACTATCAAACGAGATGTAAGGTATATTTTTTCGTTAAAACGAATCGTTATCAAACGAGATGTAAGGTATATTTTTCCGTTAAAACGAATCGTTATCAAACGAGATGTAAGGTGTATTTTTTCTCTAGGGATTAGTCTCGAAGATGAAAAATCTCTATTTGTAATAGGGTAGAGAGATTGGGAATGGAGAGAAGAAAGAAAGAGGAGTTGTTTTTGTTTTTGTTTTGTTTTAAAAAGTAGGGATGAGACTTTTCTTTTCTTTAAATTCTTGATCCCTAGCTAGATTTTTATTTTTTCGAGTTCAACATGATTTTAGTACGGGGATTCAAACCTCTTACCTCTGCGTTCAAGATAAATGTCATCAATTACCGCTGATCTATGTTCACTTTGACAATCCCTATATTTTATTAGTATATAACCTCTAACCTAATATGTCATATTCACCTATTTAACATTTTCTATATATATCTTTGAATCTTTTAAAGGATCTATTAGGCATAAAAAATTTAGGGTTCTATTAGAAAAAAAAAAAAAAAATCAAATTTACTGACTTTTTTTTCCTTCTGAAAATTGATCAGTAAAAAAAAAATAAATCAAATATCAAATACAAAATTGAAAATTTAAAGACCTATTAAAGTTTAGGAATGTATTAAACACTTTTTAAACTTTATAGATCTCGTAAACTTAAAACTTTAGAGACCAAAAATATATAATTTAACCATCCACATAATACTAAATGTCTAAACTAATAAAAAAAAACTAATAAAAAATAAGCTAACTTATTTTCAATTTTGTTTTAAAACTAACCCTACTTTGTACTCACCAACATGAACATAGTTCAACTCACATAAAAACTTATATTTTATTTAGAGAATAGAGAATAGTTTTAGGAGACAAAGAAACAACCATATGTTCATCTACTACAGACCTCTTGGTCCTTAGTACAAGTTTTATATCAGTTGAGTTAGACTCATGTTGGCATAGTTACGTGGTTGATACTTCTATAATCAAAGTACTATTTGGATATCAAAACATATTTAAAAATTCAAAAAGAAAATAATGCACATATGAAAAGAATTTTAAGAGCACACCAACAAATGTTTTAAATAGAAAACACTCCGAAAAAATGTGTATACATAATATATGTATTGTGTATAGTTTATTTCAATACAAAAGAAAAGGCAAAGTCACTAGGCTAAACCGTTAAAAACGAGAAAAATGAAACATTAAAAAAAATGAAAAGTTAATTCTAGAACCGAACGCCAGAGCAAGCATAGCTTAGTGTTAATTTGCATGTATCCTCGACCAAGAAGTCAAAGATTTGAATATCTCTCCTCCAAATGTTGTTGAACTAAAAAAATAAAAAGAATTAAACTTTTAATCCTCCTATTTTCAAAATGATCATTTTCGTCGTTGTATATTGAAAATGACTATTTTAACCGTTGTTTATTGTTTGTGGAAGCCACACAATTCTATAATCTATATGCAATATAAAATTGATTTAGATTATATTGAAACTATGATAAATTTGAGATAAAAACGAAAATAAAAGGATCAAAATGATAAATTGATAACCCTTTTGAAGTAGTTTTTTTTTTAGAATAACAAATATCATTTCATTAGAAAATTCCCCTTTGTGGTACAAAAAGCGACTTCTCGTTAAGACTCAATTCTGACAACCAATGTGGTACCTCTCGATACCAACAAGTGGGAGAAGAAACAAGACTCATTTGAGCTAGTCTAAGCGCAATCTCATTCTGATTCCGACTGACAAATGTAAACTATACTCCCTTGAAACTAATCTTGAGAGCTTCAATATCCCATAGAGTGGAGAGGACCTCCACTTCTTTATCCTTCAACCCATTTAACATCGAATTCATACTTAGCGAATCAGAATACACATGAATCTTTGAATCTCCATTCGTTCGGCCAGACAAAGATCTTCCAGGGATAGCCATCGCCTCTGCACACAACGGGGAGACAAAACAGTGGGTGAAAGCCATACATAGTTGTTTCCATATCCCCATTCCTATCACGAATAACAACCCCATACCCTGAGATTCATCGATGATCATCATGCAACATCCACATGGATGACCATAACTCCGTCTCTCTTGTCAAGACTTGCCGATGTGTGATCACGACGCTCTGACTTCTTTTTAATTTGGTTCGCTACCTGGTACGACTAGATGTAACTATGGATCCAATCACATCGATCATGTATCTCTGGAACCGGTCGTCCATGCACCAAGTTGTTCCTATCATTCCAAATGGCCCAAGCCTTGAGACATATCCAATCAAGTTTGTCATGATACACTGAAACACAAAGTTCAACAAAACGATCTTGTATGGAATAGCAGTGACTGTCCTTAATAATTAAACTCAGCTGCAGCTGTTTCTATATTAGTTTTGCGCGTTTGCACCGGAAAAAAGCATGATCTGTTGATTTCAAATACTTTCTGCACACCGGACATATAGTATTTGTCTCCACACATGATGTCTGGCCAAGTTTTCATAAGTAGGGAGACAATCATGATAGACTCATTTGAAGTATAATGAGTAAAATAGCCATTTTTGAAAGGATGATAATTGAAATAGATAATTTTGAAAGTTTATAAAATGTGAAAATATAGGAGAAAAAGGATTTAAATTTTAGGTATTAATACTATTAAGAAAATTGTAGATGGATTTGACTTAGGACGCCCCCCAAACAAAACTGTGGGAGAGAATTAATATAATCAATAATCATTCCCCTTGGCACCCAATTATTTATTTTATTTAACAGTTTTCTTTTGTTACATTTAATAATTAATAGTTAAGTGGAAGCTTAAATAATTTGTTAATTTTTTTATTTCAAAAAAAAAATTGTTAATTTTTTTTTAAAAAAAAAGGTTAATAATTTAAGTTGGTAGATACCATAGTCGTATTAAATGAGATAACTATTCATCTTGATGGTACCCATATATATATATATATATATATATATATATGAATATGCTAGGTCTAACTAAAATTAGTCTACCAATTAATTAGAATCTATGTGTTATGTGTATGTATTTATCTACATATATTATTTAGAAATATTTTACTTTTTTTTTTTCTCAATCAAATTCTTGCCATACAAAAAATGACAATGTAAAAAACACATTAGACAAATTTCACAAATTATCTATGAAATATTGTGACAATTAGTACAAGATTTCAGTGACAAAAATTAACCCCTCAAACATAAATAATTCTGAAAACCAAGTCTTGCTATTCATGATCTCATTTCAAGATGAGTTGTGTTTTAAACCAAAAATTGTAAGATTTCCTTGTTTGTTTTCTCGAAAATTTGATGGATTTTGTTGCAGATTTAAGAATACGAGAAGGAAGTGTCTAAAGCACCACCAGACATTGCTGAATCATGTCGATGATCAGAGTAAGAATGGAAAATCGTAGAAGGAGAAGTAATAGAAATAAAAGAAAAAATGAAATTAAAAAATGAAGAAAAATATTTTTTTAATTTAAAAGATTACAAAAATATATTTTTAATATAAGAATGTCACAAGTCAGCTTTTCGTTTGTAATTAACAAAAAAAAAAAAAAAAAAAAAACTTAAAAAACGGATGGAGAGATCACAATGAAATCAAATGCAAACCTCACGAATAACATGGTGCGTTTAAAAACTTAAATACAGCGATATGGATAGACATGTCTTACTAATAGACATGTCTTACTATTTATCACATCAAAGTAGGTAGCTAAATGTTAATCTCAATTGATTCATGTCAAATATTATATCCAACCAAGTAGAAGTCTTTTTCTTCTCACTTTTTTTTTTAATTTTAATAAAATACTAGAGATTTATTCAATAATTGACAAAAAAATCAAAGTCAAGATTACATATGCAAGATTAATCATCAAATTGTTTTAATCTCATAGCCTCTTGAATAACATAATGATTTATTGCCACCAACTATATTCTAGAGATATAGTCAATTCAAAAACAAAATGTATTTAGTTCATTAATAATTATTATGGTCCAAACTTTACCATGGTCTATCCATAGAAAATGTTTTTAATAAAACTTTATAATGTACGTTGTTAGTGTCAATTTTATATTTATCGTCTTGAAAGTTTTCAATTCTTTTTCGAATTTTTAGGGAAAAGAAAAAGAATTGTGTTAATTAATATAGTTTCTATTAGAGAAACAAATTAAAAAATATTAGTGGTAGAATTGAAACTTTTAAAATATTAAGTAAATTCGGTACAAGCCAAAGCGACCATAGCAGGTCAAGGTTCGAATCTCCCACCCCCAAATGTTGTTGAACTAAAAAAAAAATTACCTTAGATCAATTTATTTTGAATTTTGCTCTTTTAATATTTTCAAATTTTTAGTTATTCTACTCCAATATTTTAATTCGATAGGAATTTCTATAAATATGATTCATATAAAGTCCCGTCTGATAAATATTTGGTTTTTTATTTTTAAAATTATGTTTGTTTTCTTCAAATTTCCTTAGGATGATTTTCATCTTTATTAAGGACACACTTGAATTCCTATATGTTATGACGGAAAACAATAACAACGTAACAAGAATGAAAGGGCGAAGAGAAACAACACACAGATATATGTGGTTCACTAACGGTGTGTTAGCTACATCCACGGGCAGAGGGTCGAGAGAACGATCTAATTATGAGAGGAGTATTCAGAATACAGAGATTAGGACAAAAATAGGTTAAGAGGGTTTATATATGGCACCGCTCTTAACCCTAACATAATAGGCCCAAAATAAAGACCCCCGTACTGGGTCGTTCGGAGCGCTTCATATCAGATTTAAGGCATATCAACACTATCCAAATTCTGAAAACAATAACAAATTTTTAAAAACTATTTTTTATTTTTTATTTTTGTTTTAAAAAATTTACTTGGTTTTTAAAACACATGGAAGGAAGATAGATAACAAAACAAAGAAACGTAAGGTGGAAGTAGTGTTAACCAACTTAATTTTCAAAAACAAAAAACCAAACAGTTATCAAACGGGATCTAATTAAGACCTTCGTTTGATAACCCATTTGGTTTTTTAAAAGTATACTTGTTTTCTCCCAATTTGCTTGAAATGGGTTAAATTCCTATAACCAAATTCCAAAAACAAAAACAAGTTTTTGAAAACTACGGTCTCGTTTGATAACCATTTTGTTTTTAGTTTTTGGTTTTTGAAAATTAAGCCTATAAACACTACTTCTAATGCTTATCAAATGAGCCTAAGTTTTTTGTTTTTTTAACCAAATTAAGAAATGAAAGGGGCTACATGTGTCATAAAGTTGTTGGTAGGATTTAGTCTAAATGATATTATTTTATTTTAGAATTTAAAATATATATATTTAGTGTTGATGGTCGATTTTGGCCAGAGGATCTCACCTGACCTTCACGTGCCACCAACGGTAAATTTGTAGTTGAGGGGGAAGACGTGGCCTGCAAGACAGTAAACCTGCACACCGGTGTGGCGAGCACCACACCGGCTCCGATGCTTAAGTCAGCAAGCAGAACGGTAGGGCGTGGAAAAGTAAGAGCAAGAGGAGAAAGCAGAGAATAAAGAGTAGAGTTTAGGGATAGAATTTGGGATTCCCCTCTTCAGTGGCGAAAAGGGATATAAATACCTGCTCATCCTCCCAGGGTTTTTAGGTATTCGGAGGCGTTTTAGGTCAAACCAGGCGAAACCAGGGCAGCCAGAGGCGGTGGGGACCAGACGAGACCGAGCGGGCCGAGGCCGAGCATGGGGTCGGGTCAAAAACCCGACCCCTTCAGCCTTGGCCCGTCCCGCTTGCCGGCTCCGCCTCCTTGGCCCGTATTCCAGCCCGATTTCTCTCCGATTGTCCTCGCCAGCTCCTCGTACATCGGGGTGGTCCAAAATTGCCTATAACATTTAGCATATAAAATATATACCATCTCAGGTTCAACTAGATCTCTCGTAAAAAAATATTTTATTTTATGTATTCTTTTTAAGAGCAAACCTAATTACATATTATTCAAATATTCTCTCTCTCCATACCCTTCACATGCAAATTAATTAAATTCTAGCCATGTCAAGATAGTCAAATGAGATTTGATCATAGAGCTTTTTCAAATAATTACTTCAAATCTAAGTTTTATTAATTGCTTTAGCGCATTTGAAAACAACATAAACTTAATTATTCTAAAAAAAAAACATAAACTTAATTATATGATGAATGTTTTACATATGCAAAAGGAAAATAATAATAATAATAATAACAATAATTATTATAAGAAATCCCCATCTTTTTAGATTGGTAAAATTTGGAGTGTACATTATATGTAGTTCCAAGTTCAAACAATTTTTTTTTTCTACAAATATTTTAATTGGTCCTTTTCACTACTATAAATTTAATAATTTGGTTTATAAATATTTTTCATGTTTTATAAATTAGATAAAATAAACCACACGTTTTGTTGTTTTTTTTTCTTTTACTATTTTCATTTAAATAAAAAATTACCAAATTTATTAATATTTAATAATAGTTAAGACATGCAATTATTTAAAATGTATCATATTTGTAAGCATTGATGAAATTTGAAATAAACTTAATTGTTATAATTTATGAAAAGTTATTATGTCATATTGCATTTACTAATGATATATAATTATTTGAAAATGTTATAATTTAGATAGTCCAAGTTTGCAAAATAATTTGAAAATGTTTTCAATTGTTTATCAATGTGTCATGTGTTGGTGTAAATATTTAGAAGTTAATTGCCTTTAAATAGTTATTAAAGATGGTTTTCAATTCTTCTAAAATTAAATTACCATTTTAGACTTCATAGTTTGTGATTGATATTCAATTTGATTCTCATAATTTTGTTAAAGTCTCCCAAAACATTTCTACCAAATCTTTTTCTTGTCTAACAATTTTTATAAACTTTAACAGATGGATCTATTTCAATTACTCTATTGTGTCTTATGGTAACAATGACATTTGTTTGAAGCTAGAAAACATTTTCTTTTGGCATGGTTGTCACATCCCTATGAAACAATTGTCTTGATGGTCCATTTTAAAATGCCAAAATGAAAAATGTCCTACCTTTTCAGAATAAGGATATATGTCATTTTGCTTACGTCATCATCCTAGCAAAATTACCATTTTACTCTCTATATGAAAACGCGCATTTAAAGTATTTAAGAGCGAGAGTGAGATTTAAGAGTGAGGTTGGAAAGGGAGCAAGAGATTGGAGAGAGAAATTAGAGAGAGAGAGTAAGAGATTGGAGGGAGGAATTAGAGAGAGAGTGAGAGCGAGATTGGAGAGAGAAAGAGAGTAGCGAGAGAGAGCTAGGTTAGAGTAGAGAGTAAAATGATAATTTTATTAGGGTGCTGACGCAAGCAAAATGACATATGTCCTTGTTTTAAAAATGTGGAACATTTATCATTTCCGCCTATTTTAGAGGGTCATCCGTATAAAAATCCTCATTCCTATTATGACATGCATGTATTTTTTTTTTTTTTAATTACCTCCATCTATATAGTTGCTTAGATATTCTTTTGTCCTTCACAAATAGGTCCTTTTCTTTTTACATAAGGTTTTTCTGGCACTTTGTGTTTCAAGATGATCGTTGATGCAAAGAAAATAGTGGACAAAAAGTAGGTTTTTAATACTTTTAAGAAGAAAGAACTAACTCTACATCAAATTAAATAAGAAGAAAATTTTGAGATTGTACGAGTATAGTTTTTGTGTAATAAAAAATATTACAAAAATTGATTGATGATGATTTGTGGGACAATCTTTTAATATTGAAAATAATCTAACATGTTACAGTGTTGTGTTTGTGTCATTGAGAATGTAAATTAAAAGAATGATGTGTAGGGTGTCTAAATCGAACCATTGAATCTTGGTCCAAATCATGGGCATTATAGCGTTAAGAGTGATACCTTTCTAAGAACAACCTTAATTAAGTAGAAGTTAGTAGAAACTACGATGTGACATTTGTCAATGGGATGGGGGATTCGAACCACAGACCTTTCGATCATTAGGACAAGCCTTATACCAAGTTGAGCTATGCTCATGTTGGCCGGGAGTGATTGTTGTACAAGAGGAAAGAAGACATAGATATAAAGAAAGTTTAAACCCTACCAGAATTCCAACTTTTTCCAACACAAAAAGCAACGAAAAAATTGAAATTAACTTTTCAAAAGTATATATCTTTTAAAAGAAACCATATTTTTATTTGAAATATTTTGTTTTTTTTTTTTTGTTATTCAAGAATAACCCATATTGTTATTTGAAAGGATTTCGATTTGAGCTAACTTTTCAAAAGTATATCTTTTAAAAGAAACTATATTTTTCTTTGAAAGGATTTCGATTTGAACTAACTTTTCAAAATATCTTTTGAAAGAAACCATATTTTTATTTGAAACCTTTTGTTTTTGGTTATTCAAGAGTAAATTACCATATTGTTATTTGGAAGGATATTTCTACTTTTGAAGTATCTCTTTCCCTCAATTCAACCAATATATTTTCATTACTTTTTAGTGCATTCTCCACGATATTTTCCTTGAAACAAAATTCCCTTCCATCTTTGAACAATTTTCCACATTCTCTTTTTTTACACGCCCATTGTATTTGTCAAACAATGACATTTTTTTTAACCTATCATATTCTATGTAAATTTTCAAAATTACGTACCATCACAAACGTAAGGGTTATGACAGTAATCGAAAATTCAACAAAGCAAAGAATGAAAGAAATAAGAACAACACAAATTTACGTGGTTCACTAACGGTGTTAGCTACATCCACGAGCAGAGGGAGAGAGTAGTTTTTTATTAGTGAGGAGAAATCATACACAGATTACAGAGATTAGAACAGATTAGGTTAAGAGAGTTTATATATGACATCACTCTTAACTCTCTAACAGAATAGACCTAAAATAAAGTCCAAAACGGAAAATTACATATCTAATCTCTATATACTGAATTTAGTGAGACCCCCCGTACTTGGTCATTCGAAGCGCTAGATAACAGATTTCAAGGCATATCAACAGTAAGTTTTGTGGTTCACTCTTTCAATGCGTGAAATTTGAATTAGTCATTTTTTGGCATGTTGATTTCTAGTGTCATTATTAGAATGTATCTCTCTTGCCAATCTGAACCTAGTGTTGTGGGTAATATGCATCAATTACAATTTTAAAGGTTGATGGTTCAATCCTCCATTTCGACAATTTTAAAACTAAAAAAAAATATGTCTCTCTTGTTCCTAGAGATCACTATTGAAACACCTAGATAAAAATTATAAATTTAATATCCCAAACCACAATTTGTAAAAATAGCCAAATTTATAAAATTGAATAAAAAGTAGTCTTACTCGTCTATCTTTAATAAATTTGGATATAATAAGCTAATCAATTATTTCGTTTGATAACCATTTGGTTTTTGAAAATTAAGCTTATACACACTATTCCTACCCTATGAGTTTCTTTGTTTTAGTATCTACCTTCTTCCTTGTTTTCAAAAACCAAGTCAAATTTTGAAAACAAAAAAAAAATAGTTTCCAAAAACTTGTTTTTGTTTTTTAAATTTGGCAAGGATTTCAAATGATTCCTTAACAAAATGAAAACCATTGTAGGAAATTTGGGAGAAAACATGCATAATTTTCAAAAACCAAAAACCAAAAACTTATTATATGTATAAAGATTATATGTTATTTTAATACTTTCTGTTAAAGATTAGTTTCGAATCAGTTTGTTTGTTATTTCTCCCTCAGGTGTATATATGTACCTTTACTATTCTTTAATAATAAGGGAGAAATATTTCAAGATTTCTGATATTGTTTATGGTATCAGAGCAGGTGTAAGTCATCTCCACGCGTCATCTTGATTTTTTTTTTCCGTCTTCCAACGAAGCGGTAGTGATGGTTGATCCCTTGCAACCTTCTGGAAATCAGTCCTCTGAGACTTTGCAATCTTCTGCCCTAGTTTCAAGTTCGAGTTCGTCTTCGAATACGTCTGTATCTCTCCTCAACAACATCTGCAACTTGGTCTCGGTTCGACTTGATTCTACCAATTATGTGCTTTGGAGTTTCCAGATTTCGCCTTTGTTGAAATCTCATAAGCTTTTCAAGTATGTAGATGGTTCAATCTCTGCACCTGATGCTATTCTTCGGTCTGAAGAGCAACAACCTCGAATCAATCCTGAATATGAGCTATGGTATGAATGTGATCAAGCGTTGATTACTTTGATTAATGCGACTCTGACACAGACAACTCTTTCTTATGTTATCGGCTGCAAGACCTCCAAAGAAGTTTGGGATACTCTCGAGAAGCATTTTTCGTCTTCCACTCGAACTAACATTGTTGGCCTAAAGACTGAATTGCAGTGTATTTCGAAGCAATCTGGAGAGTCCATTGATGCTTATGTTCGACAAGTTAAAGAAATTATCAATAAACTTGCCGCAGTTTCGTGTTTAAAACTAAGGGTGTGTTTGGATTAACTTAAGTGTTTAATTTTGAAAATAAACCATTTTGAAAAAATTTCTAGTGTTTGGCAACCACTAAAAAATGAGATTGGTAAATAAACCATTTTGAGAGAAACACTTGAAACCAACTTTTTTAAAAAGACTCTTTGGTATACAATAACGTGTATAAAAACACATATGAGAAAATGCAACCAAACATATGAGTGATTGAATTCTAAACAATTTTTATACAAAATGTTTTTTAAATAATGAATTCTTGAAAAACATTTAACTTAAAATGTATTCCAAACGGACCCTAAATGGTTATCAAACGGAGCCTTCGTTTTCTATTTTTTATTTTTTAAAATTAAGCTTATAAACACACTATTTTTACCCATAAGTTTCCCTGTGTTTTTCATCGATGTTATTCTCATGTTTTTAAAAATCCAAGTCAAATTTTTTTATTAAGAAAAACTTTTAAAAACATTTTTTTTTTTAAATTTGACTGAGAGCTCAAATTTCTACTGTAACAAAAATGTAACACCATTATAAGAAAATTGAGAGAAAACAAGCATAATTTTCAAAAACCAAAAACCAAAAATCAAATATTGTTAGCTAATCAACGGACTATATATATATATATATATATATATATATATATTACATTTTTAGGCTCCAATCAAAGAAAAAGAAAAAGGTAAAAGTCATACTCATTACAAATTGTCTTTCCAATTCAAACAAGGAAGACTCCACCAAGGGAGAATTTCACATTCTCTACAAGCTTTGGGTTTGTACCTAAAACTATAAATTAAAATAAGCTAATTTATACAATAACATCAATTTTAAACTCCATAAAATTAAATAATTTCAATGCCAAAAAAAAAATAAAATTGGGTGCCATGAGCTTGAAGAAATCCATTGTCAACTTGACAAGAAAAAATAATAATAAAATAAATTTTAATTATATTATAAGTAAATCAAATATGATGCCACCTACAACTCTCAACACTTCATGGATATACAATAAAATCAAATTAAAAAAATAAAAATAAAAAACTTGTCTTGTTGACTATGGCAAAATAGCCTAAAAATAAAATAAAATAAAATCTTCAAGGTTAAAAGTTTATTTTATTTGGATTATTGACTTAGCCAACACCCTTATTGTTACTCAACTTCATTGCCAAACGCTACTTAATTATATCGATTATTACTCATTCAAAAACATTCTTTTTATTTTTTTTTATTTTTTGGAAAGAATATTAACGATTTAGTGTGGTTTGAATTTTTCATTTAATAGATCATTTGTTCAAAGTTGGTATTTTTTTTTAGTTGTTTGGCTTATCGATTTCATTAAAATAAAGTAGCAAAACAACTCGGTTGTACTTGCAATGAGACGGTTGTGCGAATATCTTTATGGTGATTCATTCTACTTCATAAATAGTTCTATTTTTTTATTTTAATATAGCTTCACATGACTTGGTCGTCCTGGTCATTTATTTTATTTTTGCATAGGACGAAAAAGAGCTAGTGCCCTAATAAAATAGTAAACTTGTAATGTTTCGTACATATAATTTGATAATAAATTTTTTTCTCTCTCCTAATTTTTTCGGTATTTTCTTGTATAGGACATTTTTTATTAATATTAATAGTTTTTAATGTTTCGTGGTCCAATTAGTTGGAGTTATTTAGAAGTTCTGTCACCATTATTCTTATATTTTGATTGAAGCTAATTCTAAAACGACATTCTTATCATTATCGACCTGTAACATTTTGTATAATGTTGTTTATGATTCTATGAATGTGACCTAAGCTCTATGGCTTCACATTTTGTTTATAAGCTTTTAAGCTATATTTCATTTTAATAAAATGAAATATGCATGTAATGGAGTATGAAATATTGTTTAATTATATATATGAAAAATGTAGTAAAAAAGTTATATCTATGGAAAATAGTTTTAATATATGCTCTATTGATATTATTTTAAAAAAAAAAAAGTTATATGCTCTATTGATATTCGATATTTCAAATTTGAAATTATATATATTGAAGTATTATGAGTTTATTATTTGAATTAGATACACTCATCCAATTACTCAGAAATCTGTTCATATAGAATATTTAATGAATATGTGACTCACGTGGAATAATAAATGAATAAACCTAATAACGTATGTCCACCTACTTACCTCAATTTATTTGTCTTTATTATTAAAAAAAAAATCTAGAGAGAAATAAGAGATTGAGATTAAAAAAAAAAAAAAAAAAAGAGATGTTGGTGAATGATTGACGTGGCTTAAAAGAGATCCACATGTAACAAGTCTTTTAAAGATATGATTTCAATTCTTTAAGAGTATGTTTGGTAGACAATTCGGATTCTGTTTTATGTTTTCGGATTCAGTGAATTCAGTCAATATTTGTTTGACATATATGTTTTTGAAAACTGTTTTCGAATTCTGTGATCTAAAAAGTGAAATTTTTGAACAAGATTTTTTTTTTTTTTTTATATGTTTTCGTTGTATCCAGATTTTGAATTTGAAATTTTATCGCATAATTAAATTAAAATAAAAGATAAAAATTTAAATAAATATAGTCATGTTATAAACTCAATTCATTTTTGTAAAATTAAAATTTATATAATATAGTGTATTATAAATTATATGATATTGTAAAATAATAATTATAAAAATTTATAGCATGTAATTACATTTTTATAAATTAATTAATAATAGTTTATATTCAACTTAGTGTTTAGTTGATAACTACATATAGTTTGTGGTTTATAAATATATTATCAAACACGTTTTGAACAATTTTTTAAAATTGGGATCCAATTTCTGAATCTGCTACCAAACACATATCTGAAAACATGAAATACTCTTGTTGTTTTCAAACTTCTGTTCAAACGTAAAATTTTATTGTTTATTCTTTTTTGGTATATAAACTTTTTCACATATATATGAAATAAAAGTTTTTTTTTTTTTTTTTTACAATAGAAATAAGAGTTTTTTTTAAGTAAACATTTATTACATTAAATTTTAACCATACATATATTTGCTAAATAATATTTTAATAGTAGTTTAGAGATTTGTTATAAGTAGGAAGATATTATCTATAATCTATGATATACATAAAAGTACGAATGAGGAAGAAACTTTTTTTTGGACGGTGTAACCTTAACTATTTCGATAATACCTAATGTCTCTAGTCTCATTTGATAACCATTTCAATTTTTGGTTTTTGGGTTTTTGGTTTTTATGTGTTCTATTTTCTATTATTGGTTTTCTGTTTTTTAAAAACAAAAACCATATATGTTTGATAATTGTTTTTAAAAAATAGAAAACCAAACTTATTTGATAACTGTTTTTGGTTTTTAGTTTTTAAAAAATTAGAGAGATTGAAAACATATTTTAGAGAGAGAAAATGTATGGAAACATTGAAACAAAAATTAAAAGACATGAATATATATAAATGTTTTCAAGATAAAATTTAAACATAGTAAATTTAGAGACATGAAAGAAAATATTTTGAGAGATAATATTAGTTCGACTCCATAAAAAATTTAGTTACAGAAAAGAAAAAAAAGTTAGAGTAGAAGAGATAAATTTTAGAGAGGAAAATTAAATAAAAAGAAAACTTTTAGAAATAGTAAAGTTAAGAGTAAAAGATATATTAAAAAATAACGATAAAATAGAAAAACAAAGAAAATTGGTAGCAAGAGAAAAAAAAAAATTCAAAAGAAAAGTTAGAGATATGATTATTAGGTTGAGAAAAAGTTATGGAAAAATTTTCAGAAATAGATAAATTATAGGGAAAAAAATTGAGAGAGAAAAATTTAGGAAAAAGAAAAACATTGAATTTTTAGGAAGAGAAATTAGAGAGATAAGTTAGAAGATAAAAAGAAATGAAAGTTAAATAAAGATAAACATTTTATAGAGAAAATAAAACTAGATATTGATGTTGTTTTTAGAAAGACAAAAAAATAAAAATAAAAAATACATTAAGATAAAATTTTATATAGAGAAATTTTGTAGAGAGAAATTTAGAGAGAAAACGTTTTAGAGAGATAAAAAATAGAAAAATGATTTTTTTTTAGAAAGATATGTAAAAGAGAGCGAATAATGAGCATTTGGAGAAAAATAAGTTTTTGAAAAGCATAAATCTGTTTTTAAAACTTTTCTTTTTGTTGTTAGAAATTTGATTTTAATTTCAAAAACCTTTTTGTAGAACCAAATAACAAAAAAAAAAAACTGAAATGGTTATGAAACAACCTTATTTTCTAAAAACGAAAAAAAAAACAAAAAAAAAACGAAATGGTTATCAAACGACCTCTAAATTATTGTTTCAAAAAAAAAAAAGACCTCTAAATTATTCTTATTTCTTTTATTAAAAAAAACATTAATTAAATTAAATTTATTAACAACTTTTTCACTATCCACACGCTCACGTTGATGGCCAACAAGAGCATAGTCTGGCATAAAGTTGTACTCTTGATCACAAGATATATGCATAATTCACGTTGATGTCAACCTTAATCTCTCTTTCTCTCTTTTAAATGAAAATAATGCAATTAAAATACAAATTAATAGTATTAAAACTCTCGCTTACCCGTTGTACGAATGACCACAAGATATGTGATTCGAATCTCTCAAACCCACATATTTAAAAAAATAAAAAATAAAATGCAAGTTGACATCAACCTTAGTCTCTCTTTCTCTCCCTTTTTCTTTTAAATGAAAATTAATGCAATTAAAATGCAAATTAATAGCATTAAAACTCTCACTTACCCCCTTCATATGTTGCATCCATGGTAATTCTTTTTTAAAAAAAACTATCCACTTTCTACATATGTTTCTCATATATTATATTATTAAAAATTAAAAAATATATATATATATGTAATGCATCTATGTATACTTAGATGGTGAAGTTACTTTTAATTTTTATGGATGGTATCAACCTTTAGTTACGTTTTTACATAAATTTTATAATTATGTTTGAGTTTTTTTTTTTTTTTTTTTTTGTATAGATATAAATTTATATTCACACTATATGAGAAATAGGTAGATAGTGAAAGAGTTTTTTAAAAAAGAATTATGGCAACTACAGGGATAAGTGAGAGTTTTGATGTTATTAATTTACATTTTAATAACATTAAAGAAAGGAAGAGAGTTTAAAATTGATATCAACGCGAGTGTGTGGGCCACTAAAAGGTTGTTAATAAATTTAATTTAATTAATATTTTCTCATAAAAGAAATAAGGATAATTTAGGTATTATCTAAAGAGTTGTTGAATAATTTTTGTTTTTCTTTTTGTTCTATATGTTTATGAAAAATTATATCGTAGATATATACATGGATGATTGTGAACATTTCAATGGACCTACTAGAGCAAAAGAAACATGGAGTACGCAAAAATTTGCTCGTTTAGTACGCAAAAACGGCCCCTTAGGTGTGTATATATATCTTTTGTAGTTTACTTTATGTGTTGTAGAGTCATCCAAGAGCCAAAGGACTTCGAATAAGTCTTTTCCACACTTTCAAGATCTACAACTCGTATTTGTGAAAGATCAAGACTCGAAAACGAAAGCCTTGATGATATAGTTGAGGCAATGAATAGAGAAATACTCAAGTAGGATTCATTTGCTAGAGTTGATTGTTATATCGTCCCTCAACCATTTGAAAGTAATAACAACTTTCAGGGTGCAACATCTTATAGTGAAACACATTCAACTAGATGTTCGATGCTATTCCCCCTAAGAGAAATGGAAAGAAAAGAAAAGGTGGCGAGAGATTAGTTGAAACAATAAATGCTAATGATCCTAAATATTGGCAATCCCTTAAGGAAATTCACCCACTGTAAATATTGGCAAGTGCACACTGCCAACAAATAATATATAGAGGTATATTCCAAGTATTGATCCTAAATGCAAGTGTTGAGTGAAAACTTTATAAAATTGCTACAAATTGGTAATCAAGAAAAATATATTTGGGAGTGATTGTGTGAGTGACTAAGTAAAAGTTAAAATATCAATGAAAATATGGAGAGTCGTTCAATCATGATTTTGCTTTATGTGAGAATGCTACCACCATGCGTCTGCATGTAAACCGCATAATATCCTATATATGAGTGGATCAGGTTCTTCTCCTATTTAACCTTTATGTTAAAGCACCTTTAGGAGTCAAACAATTGGACTTATATGTTTATGGCCAATTATAACTTTGTTGAGCTATATCTTGTTGGCAATATAGAGTGAGATTTATATGTTGATTTTAAACTGTTTTAATATAAGTTTAATGCTTGTTTCAGAAAAAAAAAAATATAAGTTTAATGCTCATTGATAAAAGCCAAAAGGTTAAAAAAAAAAAAATGAGTATAGCTTAATGGTAATTGACATGTACTTCAACTCTTCAGATTGAGGTTCGGATCTCCTTACTTCCACATTTGTTTCACTAACAAAAATAATAATACATAAAAGTGGAAGGAAAATTAGGTAAAAAAAAAAATGGATGGTTGAAACTTTTACTAAACATGATTGATTTTTTTTAATACTTTTATTTGTATACAATGCATAAAATATATTAGTTTAATTTTGATTTTATTTGGTGACAAGGTAAAAAATTATCCACTCAAATAAGATTTTTGACTATTTCTCTAGCCATTTTTTAATTTTATGCTTAGTCCATAAGTATGTTATTTAAATCCCAAAAAAACATGCAAAAACAACGCAAACATTTAATTTTTAGATATTAATTATCTCCCATCCAAAGTTTTTAGACCTCTTGATTTTGAAGAAACATGTCATACAACCATTTACTTTTACATGTGGAAGATGAGAGATTCAAACCACAAATCTCTTAATCATTAGTACAAGTTTTATGTTTATACTCACGTTGGTCATGTTGTATGATAGTTAAGAGTTTTTTTTTTTTTTTCTTTTTACAACATGTGATGATAAGGGATTCGAACTACAAACCCTCAGTCATTAGTACAAACTTTTATGTTAGTTGAATTGTGCTCATGTTGACTCCTAAAACAGTTGAGTTTTTTTTTTTTAATATAACATGTGAGGATAGTGGGATCCAAACCACAAACCTTCAGTCATTAGTACAAGTTTTTATGTTAGTTGAGTTGTGCTCATGTTGGCTTGTATGACAGTTGGGTTTTTTTTTTTTTTTGACAACATGTGGGATAGTGGGATTCGAACCACAAACCCTCAGACATTAGTACAAGTTTTTTATGTCAGTTGAGTTATGCCCATGTTAGCTTGTATGACAGTGGAGTTATGCTTGGGTCGACGGAAGTTATAATTTTTGAAATAAATTGGTATTTAAAAAAAATAGAGAAATAATTGTGGTAGTTTCCACGCAAATATTGGCCTCCATACCTTTTGAATTTCCTATAAATCTAAATCTCTCAACTTCCCTTTATCACAAAAAGAAATCCCCAAATTTCTCTCTCTCACATGTTCCTTCTTCCACGCCACTCACCCACTTAGCATCACGCCAACTCCACTCCCAATTTTCTCTCTCTAAAATCTCTCTCTCTCTCTTGCTTTCAGTTTCCACCATCAATGGAGTTTCAATCTGCGGCTCTCTTCGGCCTTCTCTTGGCTTCCATTCTCCCTCTCCTCTTCTTCTTCGCTTTCAGAGACGGATTGAAGAACGATAACAACTCCGTCCATTCCAAGATTCCGCCGGAAAATGACGTCCCCCGCCCCGACTCTTCCGACGACTCTGACGTCATCGTCGTCGGCGCCGGAGTCGCCGGCGCTGCTCTCGCTTATACTCTCGCCAAGGTATCTTCAATCTCTCTCTCTCTCTCTCCTTCGTTTAATTCCTTTTCTTTAATCTCTTTTTGCTTTTCTCCCTCTTTTTTTTTTTCGATTTTGAAATTTGAAATTTGAATTGGATTAGATGCATTTTGAATCTGTGGTAGGCAGTTATTTTAGACTAATAATCGGAGAAATTATTTGTTTCGGTACAATGAGATTGGTAATATTGTACCGATCCCTAACTAGAGCATAGTTAACATATAGTCGTACTAATGATCGAGAGGTCTGCAGTTTGAATCTTTACTCCTATATTGTAAAAAAATAATAATAATAATATGGTACCAATCGATGAAAGAAAAAAAAATTGTGAAAATAACTCGATTTTATATCTGATGATTATTAGAGACCAACAAATTTGAAGATCTACGTCTATTCGGGTTTAAAGAGACAACTATATTATGACGGTGTCGTTGAATGATTTGTTTTGGTTGTTTGAATGATTTTTTTCTATGTTTTTGTTTTTGTTAGGAAAAGTAATTTGATTAGTTGGCTTTGTATTTATCCCAATTTAAAAAATAGAATAGAATTAATTTTTTTTTAAAAAATAGAATGGTTGTCATAACAAAATGATAAAATTATGTCTTATTAACAATTAAGATACATTCATGTGAGCACTTCTTTTATATCATAAAATTTTAAACCTGATTTGATAACTATTTGGTTTTTTATTTTTAATTTTTAAAAATTATGTTTGTTTGATTTGGTTTTTTAAAAAACGAAAGAAAATAGATTTCAAAACAAACAAAATTATAGGGAAGTAGGGTTTAATTTTCAAAAACCAAATGGTTAAGAAACGGAGCTTTAATTTTTAGGTATAAGATTTGTTTTTAAATTGAGGTGTAATTTTATTTTTAAAATTTTGTTATTTATATTTTGTTTTAGTTTTAGATTTTTAAATGCTCTATTGATTTTTCAAATATTATACTTTTCTAAATCCGAAGTAGAAGGCTTCCAACACTTTCTATGTAGATATTTATTAATTATTCAAGATAGAAAAATGAGCAATTTCTTTTGGAAAACTTTTATACAAAAAGTTTGACTGAAATAATGAAATAAAATTTATGAAAATCTAAGAACTAAAAAAAAATAGGAAACTTTGAGAAACAAACATAAGATTTAATAGTGAAAATCCAAATTTGAAAATAAATTTCAAATTACGAAAATACGATCACTTGAATCAAATAAGATTTTTTTTTTTTTTTTTTTTTTTTTGAAGAAGGTAAATAGAACTTCAACTAAAAGACAAACAACAACTAATGTATAACTTTACAAAAATACTAAAAGAAATTAATAATATAAGTTTTTTTTTTTTTTTTTGAAAAGAACATCCATTAAAAGAGACTAACAACTACAACCACAACCACCCTCTTGATACATTAAGAGAACCAAAAAGAGAAATCAGGAGCCCAAATTTTGTCACACAGTGGGCTACTGTGTCGGAGAGCTTGCTACAGTGGCTGAAAGAGACCACTTACAAACGAGAAGAAAGGTCGATGATAGCGTCTGTTATCAGCTTCATCTCCGACAGATCGATTGTTGAGCTCGAAATCACCTTGATCACTTCCATGACATTAAATATATATTAGATAAAGTTTTATAACTAATGAAACATAACATCAATTTAATTACAATTGTGAATTTCATTATTTTATAATATATTTTACACATTAATATTATTTCAAATCGTGTAAAACAAAAACTAAAAAGAAATATATTTATATATTACGTATATATTTTTGGCTATTCGGACAGGAAAAAGGGGAAGCGGCAGCATTTGTTTATATTTATATTTAGCTGTCTGAAATTGAATAGCCTAAAAGAAGATGTCAAATTTTTCTTGCATATTTTTCTTATGGGTATTGTATATTTGGCTTTAATTGACAAGTTTAATTAAATTAATTCATTATTTAATCACTTTTTCTTTGATTTATTCAAATACTTAGAAGTTATGTTGGTGATGAGAAGTTGAGGTGTTGGTAGGTTTGATTTGTTTATTTTTTTATTTTTTATCTTTGAAAATTTATTGCTTTTAGTTTTGAAATAATAATAAGATTTGAATCGATACTACTAACGTTAAAGAACTGAACTGTTCAACGATAATGAATCCCATCAAATGGCCAACATGAACATAACTCAATTGGCATAAAGCTTGTACTATGGTTCGATTTCCCCACCACCACATGTTGTCAAAAAAAAAAAAAAAATCTCATCAAAGCCAACGCGAGCATAGTTCGCGACAGTAATTGGCATGTATATCTTCGACCCGAAGGTTAGAGGTTCAAACCTCTCAACCTCAAATATTGTTAAACTCGAACAAAAAAATAATAATAATGAATCTCATTAAATCAAATAATTTGGTTTGATTTCATACATTCAAATTTAGTGTCGGTTTGGAATGACTTTCTAAGTGTGTAAAAATATATATATATTTCTTTTGCACTTAAAAACACTTTTTTTAAAAACATTTAGACCCTGTTTGATAACCATTTGGTTTTTTGTTTTTAGTTTTTGAAAATTATGCTTGTTTTCTTCTAGATTCTCTACCATGACTTTCATCCTAGTTAAGGTTGCATTTGAGTTCCTAGTTTTGTTTCCAAAACTGGATTTGGTTTTTGAAAACAAGATAGAAAATTGATATTAAAACTAAAAAAGTTATAGATGGAAGTATGTATATATTAGCTTAATTTTCAAAAACAAAAAACCAAAAATCAAATGGTTATCAAACAGGGCTTTAGGAAGTCATTCCAAATGTGCCTAGTGTCGCTAATTAAAAAACAACCACAAAAGTTAATGTGAGCATAACTCAACGGTAATTGACATGTACCATCGACCAAGAGGTTCAAATCCCCTACCCCTAAATGTTGATGTACTAAAAAAGAAAAACTC